>CM057458.1:263190000-263790000 GCA_016271365.2 Neoceratodus forsteri
ACAGCATTATGGACTATATCCACAACTTGAACCACAAGTCTGAAACAATAGTTCTTGGTGATCTAAATATCAATTTGCTCTCCCCCGATTTAGGTCCACTCAAGGATGCTATCTCTGCGCTTAACATATCTCAGCTTGTTACATCTCTGGCCAGGATCAGCTGCAAGATGGGAACAAGTACCCTCCTTAACTGGAGCCTTACAAACCACCCTGATCAGATCTCCAATGTGATAGTGCATCCTGACTCACTAAGTGATCACTCCCCCATTACCTGCAGCTGGTCTAACGAATTCCACAAACCCCCTCCACAGTCCATTTCCTGGAGAGTTCTGAAACTTGGGCTCCTGACTCCCTTAAATAACACCTGCGCACACTGAATTGGTCACTACTTGACTCAACAAATGATATCAATACTGCCTTAGGCCATTTTATCAAGAGTTTTAATGCTCCAAGTGACATCCATGCACCAGTGAAAAAGATGAAAGTACCTCTAACTGCTGCATCTCCCTTGAACTCATTGCTAGGATGAATCATAAGGATCACCTCTGGCACTGTGCAAGAGCTACAGGCTGGCAAGCGGACATAAAGGCACACAAAAAAGCAAGGAATGAATGCACATGGGTAATTTGCATTGAGAAATCTAAATTCCATCTCGAAGCCCTTGCTAATTCCTGGAGGGACAGTATGAAATTTTTGAATAACATCAAAGATATAAAAGGCACGGTAACTAAGGTTTCACCTACAATGCTTAACATTGATGGTACCCCTACCTTGGACCCGCATATCATAGCAAATACTTTTAACCTGGCCTTTACCGATCTGAGCAGTGTCCTCCTTCAGGATTTCTTTGACGACACCGCTACTACCCCAGTCCTTAGTACCGAACATGAGCACCCAGGCATACCCCCTTTTTACTTCAGAAAGGTATCATTGCTTGCTGTCAAGAAATACATAAGCAAAGCCCTTGGGAAAACAAATTTAGCAGGGACTCACTGGATCTTAAAATCATTGCCCTCACTCTTGACAAATGTCTGGAACCCCTCACAAAGATTCTCAACCTCACGCATCAATTGGCACAATTCCCTTATGTCTGGAAATCAGCCCTTGTCACCTTGCAGGCCTATTTCTAGCCTACCACCTTTATCTAAGGTGCTCAAGTGTATTGTGGCTGACCAACTTGTTGAATACCTTGAGAAACACATGATCCAATGCCCTCAACAACATGGATTCCGTGATGGTCACAGCACCACCACGGCTCCATTGGAATTCACCAGTTTTATACATAAATCTTTAGACCATGGCAAACTAGTGGGTGCAGCCTTCATAGACCTAACTAAAGCCTTTGATACTGTCCACCATACTGTATTTCTTTGTCAACTGTTTTCCATTGGACTCTCCTCTGACACACTGCCCTGGTTTAAGAGTTACCTGACTGATCACTCCCAGCAGATGAAGATACCAAATGTAATCTCTGACCACCAGCCCATCCGATCTGGTGTTCTGCAGGGCTCCATTTTGGGACCACTTCTATTTAGCATCGTTCTCAACAGTCTCCCACAAGCCTACCAACAAAAGATTCTTCTATATGAGGATGCACTGTCATTTTCACTAGTAACCCTGACCCACAGCAGCTCAAACGTCAATTACAACATAGCTTTTATGAAGTCAAGGAGTGGTTCAAAAACCACAAATTGGTCCTTAATTACAAGAAAATTATAGTCGTGATGTTCAGTAGTTCATGTAGCGAGCATAAATCCAAACCACTTTCCATCAGAAACTGTCTGGGTGTTCCTCTTGAACAAGTCCAATTTTCTAAATGCCTGGGTATAACCCTGGACTGCTCCCTCTCCTTTGCCCAGCACATCGACAATGTTGCACAAGCCATCAACACTAAGACTGGTCTGCTTCATCGGCATAAATGTTGTCTGACACCTGAAGCCCTCAAGGCTGCAATTCACTGCTCAGTAATATCAATTGTTGACTACGGCTTGGTAATTTATGGCATGGCCACTACATCTTCCATCCATAGAATATCCATGGCTTTAAACAAGGCATGGAGACTTCTTACTGGCGCTGAGTGCCTCACACATGTGATCTGTACACTCAAACAGGATGGCTTCAGCTCAGTGGAAGGATATAATACCAAACTTGCTTTGTTTGTTAAAAAAGCACTTCTCGGACTCATGTCTCCTGGTATCACAAACCTCCTCAACCCTCACTGCAGCTCTCAGCATACCAGAAGCTCTGCCTCCCTATTCCTCCAAGTTCCATGATGCCAGACTTCACTAGCTCAGCACTCCATTGCCTACAGAGGGCCAATGTGGTTCAATGCACTTAGCAAAGAAATCTCAACCCAATAAAAATTAGGGCCTCTCAAACATTTTTTTCACCAGGATCTCACAGCTAAAGGCTCCTGTGACTGTTACACCTAAGTGCCACTTTCTGCTGTTGTGACCAACCCTTTTCTCTCTCCACCTCTCCTAACTTCAGTGCCACTCCTACCTTGACCTCCAACCCACTTACCCTTACTCTCCCTCCCCCTCACCCCTCATCCTTACCCTTCCTTTTTACAAGCCTGGTGATCCTACTGCCCTAACCTCGTGCACCCCTTCCTATCTGGACAAGGCCTTTGTGCTGCTCTGTTCCTTGGTCCCTTACTTTTCCTCTTCCCTCTCTTTCTATTTGACTTTTTATTTTTCTCTTCAAAGGTATGTAAATATTGCTGATAGACTTCTGTAACATTGTGTTTATTATCTTTGTTGTCGTACTCCCTTCCCCGCTGACATGGAACCTTTGTAAATGAGCCGCCTTGTGCTCAAAGTTTTGTAATCCGTGATTGAATAAATAAATAAAATAAAATAATCCCCACACCAGCTGTACAAAGTCTCCTAATTCAAAGCTTATATTTTTATGTAATTATGTTAAAAATTAATGTTTTTACTTTCCCGTGGGTTCTGAAAACAAGAAAAAGGATACTGCTCCTCATGTGTCCCACTCCTCTCTGCTGTTGTCTTGTGCTTTGGCTACACGGAAGTTGGCACACTGAAGCACCATGAAGAACTGCTGTGCTTCCCACCTCCAGTGCCAGTCCACAAAAGTGGTGAGAAACCAAAACATAATGCTTGCTTTGGCCCAGAATGAAAGCTCAGTTAGATGCTAATACTACATAGAAACATAGAAGTTGACAGCAGAAGGAGACCGCTAGGTCCATCTAGTTTGCCCATTTGTTTTAGACCTATTTTGACAATCCAGTTGCCCTTTGTAGTCAGGGCTCCCTTGTGTTTATCTCATGCATTCTTGAATCCACCACAGTGTTGACCCCCACAATCTCTTGGGGAAGGCTGTTCCAGGTGTCCACCACTCTTTCTGTGAAGAAAAACTTCCTGGTCTTGGTAGAAAACCTCCCTCCTTGCAACCTGAGGTCATGTCCCCTGGTCCTGGAACCCTTCTTGAAGTGAAAAAGTTCCTGTGCCTGTCTCTTGTTAATGCCTTTTATGTACTTGAATGTTTCAATCATGTCTCCTCTCTCTCTTCTCTGCTCCAGGGAGTACATATTCATTTCCCTAAGTCTTTCCTTATAGGATATGTACTGCAGACCCTGAAGCATTTTTGTCGCCTTTCTCTGTACTGTTTCCACCTGGTTAATGTCCTTCCTGAGGTGAGGCTTCCAGAATTGGATTCCATATTCCAGGTGAGGCCTGACCAGTGATCTATACAGTGGTAGTGCCACCTCTCTCCTCCTGCTCATGATTCTGCTCCCAATGCAGGCCAGCTAGTGTTGGGACCAGGCAGGGGTCAGACTGGTGTTGGGTCCAGGCAGGGGTCAGGAGTCAGTTCCGGTCATGAGGTGGTGGTGGGGTCAGCAGCCAGCAGCTCAGCAAGCAGTTGGTGTCTTGGTGAGAGAGTGAGACCAAAAGAAGTCAGCATTGTGGAGTGGGTGTCGGGTAGCATGGTGTGGCTGAAGGCGGGCAGGCTGATTATGTTTATTACAGAGTAGTGGCCCAGGTCAGTTGGCAAGGAATAAGGAGCAGAAAAAAGTGGATTTGGGCTAATTAACTAGAGCTGGATGGGGGCACCCATTACTGGTGGAATGATTTTGGGAAATGGGTAGGTGGCAATTAGACGGGGGTTGTGTCTGTCTGATGCAGTGTGTCTACTAGCTGATGCCACAGCTGCTGGCCGGCAACACTTAACTGAGGCAGCCCGTATTTTAACAGAGCAAAATGAAAAAATAGGTGAGCAGTTTATGGGGAATGAAGTGTGGAAACTGCATCATGTGGTGGGGGTGGGGGGGACTGGACAGTACTGTACTCAGTCCCATTCTTTCTATCCCTGTCTCTGAAGCAGGCAGGCAGGCCACCTGGATGTACTGTGATCAAAATGACAGGGGGAAGGACTCTGGGAGAGCTTGAGACAGCACTCACAACCGTCCCTCTGTAACACTGTTACTACTAGGATTGAAACCAGCACCCGGTATTTAAACAGCCAGGGAGAGGACGTGAACTCCCCCCGGTTAAGGCAAGCATTGGAGGTGTCTGTATTGTGTCATGTCTGTCTGTCTCCCTCTGTGCAGCTCGCTGGGCAACCGAGAAAATCCCGATCCTCCTTGTATTTGTATGAGGCTGACATGGGCGAAAAAAATAACTGCTGATAAAAAACGCTCAGTTGCTTGGCCCTTGCTTTATGCAAATGAAAGAACAGAAGTCATCTCATTGGAGACCTTCATTTCTTTTAACTAGAAAATGTCTTCCAGCTGTGAAACTTGGACTAGTGTCACAGTTTGGTTGCATTCTTATTGGTCTGTTAGGGATGAGCCCACTGTAGAGTGCTCTGCATTGGACTCATCCCTGACACACCACCGAAATGTTGTTCTACCGCAAGATGTTTCTTGTGCACACGCAAGGAAACATAAAAATGGTTTAAACTCAAAATCATAATTTATACCATGTGGTTTGAGTGCGTTCAATTTGTATATCCACTTTGACTCACATTGTAGTAAACTGTTAACTCTGGCTCCTCCTCTTGCGTCTTGTCTGATATGTCCTAAGCCCATGCAAAGGGTTTCTCCTGGGATTGAAACATACATCTTGGACACCTAGAGAGGTGTCCTCTCTGTTTCCAATATTATCATTTAAGTATTCCTGTAGTTTCTTTTAGATCCTGAAAATGTTACTACCCACGTACAGTAGATCTTGTTACAGGGACACTGAATTACATAAATAAATTCTGTGGTGCATGGTATGAATTCCCTTAGTTCTACTCTAAATCCTGTTGCTTGATGAATGAATTCCTTGTCCTGTTTAATGTATCTCCTGACATTATATCTGCCATATTTTAGCAGCCTTGAGGCAACAGGGACAACTGGTTTAGGGGTCTTTCTGTTGCTTTGGTATAATGACTCCTGAACACCGAATCTTTGATACTCTTTCCTTTTTTGAAAATGACTTTAAGAGGCATACTGGTCACCTTAGACAGTACTGTCACATTGCAGAATAGGCCAGATTGTCTTTATTATGTTTTCTATCTGGTCTGCTGAGTGGTAGTATTGTGTGTTAAATTGAATGGTACCTGCTGGCCCGGTGGCTCTGAGGGTTGAGGTGCTGGATGCCACACCTCGCTCCACGTTGGCAACCCAGGTTCGGGAATGGACTCAGGTCGCCTGGGATCGGCAGGGGCAGAGAGGGATTGAGCATCCGTGGACTGCTCTCCCTCTCCAGGAGAGGGGGGCCAACAGTTGTCGGCGCACTAGTGACCTCTGGTGGAGGCTGGGGGTGGTACACTGGCACTGCATGGAGGGGGGTCAGCTTGAGGCACGGCACCAGGAGGGATCGCATGCGGACGCATGCACGCTTCCTCCATTGGCGTCACTGCATGCCCAGCCCACATCAAGCCAGAAACAAAATAGGAAAAACATGGCGCTCAGTTGCGGCGGCTTGATGCCGTCCGAGGGGACTGCCTAGCCTTAGGGGCACCATTGCCCAATACTGGATCCTGTGTCAGTGGGGAGTGATGAGGACTCCCTGCTGTCCCGCTGTGGGGGGCAAGCCACCAGGGTAGATGGCAATGGGGGCTTCACTGGTGGCTAGGGCAGGACTGGGTGGCGGCCTGAAGTGGACAGATGCTGGGACGTGAAGCAGACCGGAGGGCCATACAGGTAAAAAGGATTAAGAAAAAAAAAATTGAATGGTACCCTCTTTGTCAACTTTTTGTTTATGTCATTAGTGTATCTCTGTCCATAGTCCTGACCCTGGTGAAGGCATTCTCAACCACTCTTTCATCATGCCCCCATTACAGAAACCTTTCTTTCATTTCTGCTGCTTGTGTATTGAACACTTCCATATCACAACAGTTTCTTTTTACTTATAAAAATGTACTTTTGGGTACAGAGTTATGTAAATGCTTGGGGTGGGAGGATTCTACTCTCAATAGTGAGTTTATTGCAGTTTCCATTCTATATCCACATGCCACCCCCTCCTTACCATCTTTGTCTATCATAGTAATGTCCAAAAAAATTTTACTTGTTACTATCAGTGATGCCCATGAACGTAAGGTTAAAGTGGTTACCATTAAGCCAGTTCATAATTTTTTTTGCCTCATTTCTAGTTCCTTTCCATACTCAGACCACATCATCAGTATATTGGTACCAGCTGATAACGTGATCTGTGTATCAGTTATAACTCCTGTTGAAAATATGTGCCTGTTCCCATGTGCCCATGAACAGATTTTCATAAGAGTGGGTGTGCCACACAGGCCAACATTGGTGTGCCACAGAGTTTGAGATAAAATTCCTTATTAAACACAAGACTGATGTTCAGCAGCTGGCCCAGTGGCACTGAGGGTTGAGGCATTGAATGCCACACTTCACGTCATGAAGGCTACTCGGGTTCGGGAATGAGCCCGGGCTGCCGAGGGTCAGCAGGGTAGAGGGAGGATCGAGCATCCAAAGGACAGCTCTCCTCCCTTGGGGGATTCCAGGTACCATGACAGCAGTGACCTCTGGTGGAGACTGGCAGTACTGTCATGCTTAGGGCTCATGTAGAGGACTGCGGAGCCCTGACATTCCCTGGTGTCATGGCATGTTGGGGCTCCAACTGGGGGGCCGGGGTGAGGGTATAACAGAAAAAAGAGAAAATCCCTCTGCCTCCTGATAGGTGATGGAGGGTCGAGGGGGATCAGCCCACCACGCCAAATGTCGGATCCTATATCTCGCTCCTGGGTGCTCCACTGTCTCACACCACCAGACTGGATTTAAAGATAGAGTGCCAGGAGGTGCAATCTGGCAGTCCTGCCTTGGGGGACTCAGAGCTGGGGGGCTGGGTGGCTGAGGGCAGTTGGGGGGGGTCCATGCCTGGAGGTGAGAGGGGGCTTCAGATGGGCGGGATCAGGACTCAGATCCTGAGTGTCCACTCCTGAAAGAGTTCAGGAAGGTAGTAGTGCAGAAAGAAAGTTGAAAAAAAAAAAGACCGATCTTCAGCTCCTTGTAGCTTTCCCATCTACAATTTTTTTACAAAATAAAAAGATCAATAAGGTTTGCTGTGGAGGAGCGACTGAAGCAGGATTCCTGAAAGCCTCAATATTTTTAAAAGAAGGTAAGCCACCATTGCCTAAGGCTCAATATTCCAGAATCTTTCCAGACTATCTTATGCCACAGTCACCAGGTGTTTTTTCTGCTCTGTTATTCTTCCCTAGCTGCATGGAGTCCGAGGTGGAGGAGCCTGCTCCTGGGAGGGAGGGGACTGGCCACAGGATTAAGCTACTGAGGATTCTTGGAGAACAGCCCTGAACCACCAAGCCGGTGTTAGGAGAAGAAGAAGTAGTAATGGATAAGGAAAAGAAAGGTGCATTTTGGAATCCAAAACTGGATTCTATCCTCCCGCAAACAAGAAATCCCCCTAAGTCAATGGGAAGGTCATGTCAGACGAATCTAATAGATTTCTTAGACTGAATGACCAAAGTAGTAGACCAGGGAGGGGCTGTGGACATGGCCTACCTAGATTTTAGCAAGGCATTTGATACAGTCCCACACAAAAGATTAATACACAAGTTAGCCAGCCTTGGAGAGGGTCACAAGGTGGTAGCCTGGATGCAAAATTGGCTAGACAACAGGACGCAAAGGGTAGTAGTAAATGGAGTCCACAGTGAAGAAAGGAGGGTTACTAGTGGGGTACCGCAGGGTTCAGTACTAGGACCAGTCCTTTTTAATGTCTTTATAAGTGACATTGCAGAGGAACTGGAAGGAAAAGTATGTCTCTTTGCAGACAACACAAAGATCTGCAACAGGGTTGATACACAAGATGGAGCGGAAAGGATGAGAAGGGACTTGGCAAGCTTGGAGGAATGGTCAGATGTATGGCAGCTCAGATTGAATGCAAAGAAGTGCAAGGTAATGCACCTGGGAAACAAAAACCCAGGGGAAGAGTACACAATGAGGGGTGAGATACTGACAACAGTTAAAATGGAAAGGGACCTGGGGGTAATTATATCAGATGACCTAAAGTTGGGTAAGCAATGTGAGAAGGCAGTAAGGAAGGCTGGGGGATACTGGGATGCATAGGGAGAGGCATCAATAGTAGAAAACAGGAAGTTGTTATCCCTCTGTACAGACAGTTGGTGAGACCCCATCTTGAGTACTGTGTGCAGTTATGGAGACCCCATCTCCACAAAGACATAGACAGAGTGGAGGCTGTCCAGAGGAGGGCAACCAAAATGATGTAGGGTCTGCACCAGAAGACATATGAAGAAAGTCTAAAGGAGCTTAATATGTATACCCTCGAGGAAAGGAGGGAGAGGGGGGACATGATAGAAACTTTCAAGTACCTCAAGGGAATCAACAAAGTCCAAGAGGGTAGCATCTTTCAGAAAAAGAGATGTGCAAGAACAAGGGGGCACAATTTGAAGATAGAGGGGGACGGCTCAGAAGTAATGTGAGGAAGTATTTTTTCACAGAGAAGGTTGTGGATGCATGGAACAGCCTCCCTGAGGAGGTTGTGGAGTCAAGAACAGTGGGGGAATTCAAGAATGCATGGGACAGACATAAGGCAGTCCTAGTGGGTGGTAGGAGGAAGTAAGCTGTTGGTTAACTAGGATCTGCAGCTTATCTGTTAGGTAGGAAAATGGGCAGACTAGGTGGGCCAAGCAGTCCTTATCTGCCGTCACATTCTATGTTTCTATGTTTCTAAGTCATATGACAGCACTACAGCAGCTAACTGAAAGTCCAGAAAGTCCAGAAAGGGGAGTAAAACCCATGCACAAAGCTGTTTTAATTATGTTCATTGGTCACACATAGTGTTGGGGTCTTTTGTGAATTTTGGAACTGTTGGAGATTAGTTCAAACAACAGACTTTTAGTGAATTTGAAACAATAAAGGACCATGGGAGTAATCTCATATAGACTCCTAAATTTAGTAATATTGTAAAAGCATATTGTAAAAGCATTGATTTTATATATTTTTTAAATAATTATTTAATTTTTCGCGCCTCTTTTGAATCTAATCACATGAACAGGAGTTTGCTCATATTGTGCATGTCCCAGCGTTCTTCCAACTAGACCCTCCATTTTGGAAGAGACATAGATACTGCCAGCGTACCACCAGTGCACTTAGCAGTTAGTGCCAGCAAGTGTGAGAGCATACAAGGATACCTTAAGCCCAGTAAATATTTAATTTCTGGCAGAGATAACATTTTAGAATCGAATAACTATTAGTATTTTAGATCCTGGAGACTTTGGAGCTGGTTGACTTACCCCACAGAGCACAGGGAGGAAGAGATGAGAGCTGACTGATTTGTTCGGTGGGGGGGGGGAGTCACACAGATAGTATGCAAGAAGTGGCACTGGTGGCTGGCTGGCAGATTTTATTTCTCTCACACACACACACTAGTTAATAATTCACACACTGCACCAAGGCTATATGGTCTGATGCTGCAGGCGCTGCTACTCACAGAGATTCAGGGACCTGGCTTAACCCTCTGTGACACAGTATTTATTACTTTTGCCTTCAAGGATTATTCCATGGAATGGCCACTGAGCCAAAGCTTGTAGACTAAGTAATACATTTACCCCATTGAGCACAGGCAGGAGATGCGAGCTGACTGACTTGTTCTGGGGGGCACACAGTAAGAAGGCTAACCTGGCAGGGAGGGGTAGTGGATGGCACAGTTCACCCCCTGTGCTACTAAAATAAAAAAAAACTGGCACTTGACTCATTCACTTGGCCCCAGTCTTCCTCCTGCCCTCCCCGAGTCTCCTCCGACTCCCCAGACACCACTTCCCACCTCCCAGACCCAGTCCCCAAATCCCCACCCCCAAGTTTTCTTGTTTGTTGTTTTTTTAAATAAAATATAAAAAATAAATGATAAATAATTATACATTTTTTTGAGAGTCCGACGAGTCCTCCCGACTAGCTACAGTTGCCAAAAAGCAGCACGTTTTACAACAGTACACAGAGCAGCCAGTAAACGCTGCTGCTCCTTATTCATTCTGATCCTCTGCACCAGCTCCTGGGGTGGACCTTGTGGGTTACTACAGAGCAAACCCAATCAGGTCCCACCTTAGGAAGACAGGCAGCTCACCTGTCCAGTGAGGAACCAGAGTCTTATCTCTGGTCCCTTCAGTGCTCTAGTGCTTCTCGTGACGAACTCACATGATGGAGCCAACTGAATGATCCGAACAGCCGAAAGTGTCTGGAAGCAGTTCATTTATGAACACTGCGGCATGTTTAGGTCAGTTTGTATTTCTGATGAACTGGTTTGCCCACCCCTAGTTACTTGTTGACTGGCTGTAAGGATTATGCCTAAGAGTTATTTAGTTTGTTTCCCACAAAAACCTGGAGGGTATTGTACCAGCAGGTATATTTCTAGTGTTATCTTGAAAGGTTTTTGAAAGAGTTCTGCAAGTTCTGTTTCCAGTAACTAGAAATAGGTCAGGAGAATTGGATAGTTCCACATAATGTGGGTGTGGGTTGCCCTAGGATATCCACAGTGCTGCTAGCAGGTGGCGCTCTGGGTAGGCAAGTAAGGAGATGTGATCACAGGTGTTCTGAAGTATCCTACATTCTGCTTCCAGGCATATTCATGCTATAGGTGTGAGCATGTGACCCAGACTGCTGTCTGACAAGTTATATGTTACTGTGCTTCAGGTATGAGAGACACAATATCTTCAGTCCACCTCTGGGTGACATCCAGAGTGTTATCACCCTGGGTAACTAACAATGCCTGTGCCATAGTGGATATCAAGTGTACCATTGTCCCTGTTCTGAGGAAAGTTAGGAAATGATGTATTATGGCTGGGTGTGAATCCAGCAATTGTTCACCTGAGGCAGGGAGAAAACATATTGACATATTTGTAGATAGCTGTAGAAGTCTGCATGTTCCAGGTCAAACCAGGTCTTCAGTTCTAGAAATGGTAAAAGGATATTACTCAATAAAAATGTGTGTGTGTATTATACAGAGAGAGAATCACTCCCAGTGGTGATATCAAGGATGCCACCGATCTGGAAAAAATGTTCCAGACCCAAAATAGGGCAATGCTGGGGGCATAAAATGTATAAGAAACAAAGTTTTCCTGATCATGTGCCAGGTCTTTATCTGATCCCTGATCCATGGATTGGGGCTGGCTGTGTGTGAGACATCTCCTGTTACATGGAATAATGCAGGAATGAATTCCTACAGTATATGGGAAATACTGCTTTTTCTAATCCAAGCCAAACTGGTGGGGTGCCTGTCAGGTGCTAGAGAGACAAAAAGTGAATGCAAAGTTCCCAGTAGTAGACATTCATGTTTGGAAGAGCCAATCCCCTGTGGGATAGGAGAAACAGAATTTTGAGTCGCACTCGGGGTCATTGTCCAGTTCATAGAAACATGGAAATTAGTTTGTTCGACTGTCTCCAAGTAGACTGAGGTAGGTACAGTGGGAAATTTTGGAACAAATAGAGGGCCCAGGGCAGTGTCATCCTTGGGATAGTGTCCACTTTTACCTGTGAGATTAAGAGGGAGTGTGCTCCAGTGAGTAAGCTGGGCAGTAAAGGGCTGGTAGTTATGTTTATAGAAATTTCTAGAATTCTTCATATTACATGTTCAACAGATACCAATATATTTTACTGTCTAACTTCCACTGGAATGGGAAGTGAGCCTGAATGTTTGTGGGGGACAATAGTGGAATGATAGGGGTTTGAATTTAAAGTGTTTAGATTATAACTGGACACCATTCTGAAGTCCTGGGGAAGACCGAAGGATACTGGAAGGGGAATATCAGGGTACTGCAGATATAACAGGATGTAATCCACATATACAGCTATGCAGTGCTCCTGCCCCTGAACTTAAGACACCCCCCAAGTTCCTGTGATACCTGAACCGTGCAAGAATTTCTATATAAAGAGCAAACATTAGGAGGGATAAGGGGCAACCCTTATGGGTGCCATGCTTACATGAGATTCCTGAAGAGTGGTGACCATTAACCTTAACTGCAGCTTGTGGGTTCAGCTATATCCTCTGGAGAAGTTTCATGAAAGGTCCTGGGAATCCCAGTCTCCCCAGCACCCCATGTAAGAAAGGTCAGGAGATCCAGTCAAAGTCCTTCTCAGTGTCAAGACTCAGGACTATAGAAGGGAATCAGTAAATTGGTGCATAAGTGACGGAGAATGTGAAGGATGCAGAGGGTATTATTTGTGGTGGTTTGTGCTTGGACAAATCTCATCTGATCCAAATCAATCAAAGATGGGAGAATCTTATCTAGGCACTTGGCCATGACTGACATGAAGAGTTTATAGAGGGTACTGAGAACTGATATTGGGTGGTAGGAACTGCAGTGAGTAGCGTTTTTATCCAGTTTAAGGATTACAGATATTGAGGCATATGCCCAAGAGAGGGGCGGACTCCCACCATGAAGGACCTTATTAAATACCTGACGGAGCGTGGGGTAAGTCTGATCAGATGCTACCTGAAACAATTCTGCATACAATTTTGTGCTATAATCATCCAGAGGGGCCTGGGGCTTTCATGGTTTTGGAGCACCTTAGTACTTCAATCTCCTCCACCAGTAGAGGAGACAACAAGCAGTCCCAGTGAACATGACTCATTCTGGGGAGGTGTAGCTTTTGACAGTAGACATCTACAGGCTGTGAAAAAGGGTCCTGCTCTGTCATCTAAAGTGCCTAATAAAGGCATAGAAGGCCTCTGCAACACCAAGTAGCCAGGAACATCTAGCATCCATGGGGGGGGGGGCGCTGTACCTCAGCCGTAGTCATTAACCTTCTTTGACACTGCAACTTCATAGTATCTCTGCATCAGATAAATCAGCAGGAACTCAGCCTGGTGAAGGCAGAGGGCAGTTCATTCTTTGTGTACCTGATCCATCTGTAGTTGTACAGCATGGTCATCTTGCTGGTGCACGTGGTGTAGGTAGTGGAGAGTTTCCTCTTGTTGCTGCTGGTGTTGCTTTCTCTTATGCTTTAGCTTTGCTGAGTACTGTATTTAGTGTTCCCAAAGGACTGACTTTACAGTGTCCCACATTATAGCCTCTCACACTTCTCTGACTGGGAGTTATCACAGGCAATTTCATCTATCTTATCCTGTATGAATGTTTTAAAAGCAGCTGAACAGAGGTGGTGAGCATGTAAATGCCATCTGGTGTCATGACGTTGATCGCCCAGGTCCAAATAGGTACGGACCGGAGAGTGGTCAGAGAGAAGAATATATCTGATTTTACTGTCCAAGACGAGAATAAGACTTGATTTGTATGAAGCAGTAAACTATTCTCACACAGATACACAGAATGTGATTGAAGAAAAAGACCGTATGGCCCACCTAGTGTGCCCCCTTTTCCTACCTAATGCATTACCACAGACCCTAGTTGATCTGCGACTTACTCTCTCTGTTCCCTATTGCTAGAGTAGTTGTATGTCTAACCCATGCATTCTTGAATTCTCCTACTGTTTTTGCCCCCACCACCTCCGCAGCGAGGCTGTTCCAAGCATCCACTACTCTTTCTGTGAAAAAGTACTCATATATGTTCCATGGACATGGGAATAATGAGTATACCCACAGGTTCCAGGGAACTGAACATGCCAGATGTCAACCCACCCAAGCTCCTGAAGAAGCTTTTGGCAAAGGGGGGGGAGGGGTTGCGGTCTGATTCAAGACTGAACTGAACCTCATGAGGGTACTAGTTGAGAAGGTTGAGTCTTTTGAGTGTTCAGTAGTAGCAGATGTAGGCTATTGAATTGCCCTCATCTACCATACACCCGGTGATCAGAAGCAATTCCTTCAGGAAGTGGCGGACTTCGTTGTCGACATGGCGTTTGAATCACCCAGATTGATGGTTCTGGGAGATTTTAATGTATGGGTCGATGACGAACTCTCACAATTTGGTCAGCACTTCCTCCAGTTAATGACATCTCTGGGCCTCACACAGGTGGTTTCCACTGCTACTCATAAACATGGACACTCTCTCGACTTAATCTTTCTCCTAGGGATCGAAACATCAGACTTGGGGGTGGAACCAGTTGGGTGGTCCGATCATTACTCCATGGGGTTTAGTTTTTGCACCCTCCCTCACAAGTCTACCCCTGTGGAGATGGTTAGGTACCTCCCTTTATGGGACATAAGTTCCCATGGCCTGGCAGCGGTACTTGACCTCTCGCCCTTCCCTGTGGCCAGCAATGACCAGGAGACCCTTGTGTTGGCTTATAATTTAGCCATCTTGGCAGCTCTGGATTCAATTGCTCCAGTCCGTGTTTGCCCTCTCTCCCTTTGCCCCAGGTTCCCTTGGTTTGATGGGACTTTGAATGAGATGTGGAGACTAGGGTGAAGGTTAGAGCGTTGCTGGCGAAAGTTCGTCCTTGATGCCAACTGCCTTAGATTTATGGACCATTATTTAGTCTATCAATCTGCAATCACCCGTAAGAAGGCAGAATTCCTGTCTGGGGAGATCGTGGCTGCTCAGAATCGACCAGCTCAGCTATTTCGAACTGTGGACAGACTGTGCAACCCAGCCTGTCTGCATGTTCGGAAAGCTTTTTTGCAATTAGAGTGCGAAGAGCTTGCTCAATTCTTTGCAAATAAGGTGGCTGAAATTAGGGTGGATCTTCAGCCAGCACACTCTATGGGGGTTGTTTGTGATCAGTACAGAGTCACCGCACCTCAGTTTTCTTGGAGTACCTTCAGTCGACCAGAGTTCATGAATGTCATGAGGATTATACAGTGTGTGCGCCCTATGAACTGTAGTTTGGATCCTGGACCGACCTCCCTAGTTCTGGGTTGTATTGTCATCATTGTCCTGATTCTTGTGTGGATAGTCTGGTGCTCCTTTGAATCCAGAGTGTTTCCTTGTTCTCTGAAAGAAGCGGTGGTGACACCACTCTTGAAGAAAACTACCTTGAACCCAGACTGCAATGCAAACTACAGACCTATCTCTAACCTTCCCTTTGTAGGGAAGGTGATTGAGAAAGTAGTGGCAGCACAACTGGAGGACCATTTGACCATCCATAACATCTATGAACCACTCCAGTCTGGTTTTCGTAAAAGACATAGTACCAAGACAGTGCTGTTCGGGTGCTCAATGATCTCCTGATGGCAAGAGATCAGAAGAACTGTTCCATCTTGGTTCTTCTGGATCTCTCCTCTGTCTTTGACACCGTGGACCATGTGGTGTTGATAAGACACCTGAGGCATATCTGTGGAATGTCGGGGACAGTCCTCAGATGGTTTGCATCTTTTCTCACCAGTAGAACACAAAGAATTGTGTCTGGGGTCTTTTCCTTCAGGCCCAACTGCTTTGTCTTGTGGGGTGCCTCAGGGTTCCGTGCTGTCACCCATGTTGTTCGAGGTGTATATGATGCCCCTTAGAGACATTGTAAGAAGGTATGGGCTGAGGTTTCACTGCTATGCAGATGATACCCAGCTCTACCTTTCTTTTGCACTCAACCAGGATGGAGCCTTCTCGGTCTTTAACAACTGTCTGAAAGAAATTCAGGAGTGGATGGATTCCAGTTGGCTGAAGTTGAACTCGGAAAAGACTGAGGTACTGGTTGTGGACCCAGGTCATTGGATAGGGGGTGTGGGTGCTGGCACACCCTCTGGAATTTTTCTTGGTGGCATCTCAATCCTGACCTTTGATCGAGTGCATAACCTGGGGGTAGTTTTTGATGATGGACTGACCCTACATTCCCAGGTGCTGGCTGTCGACAAGAATTCCTTTTATCATCTTAGGAATATCATCAGGATTAGGCATCTGGTTCTGTCCCATGACCTTCCAACTCTGGTTCACGCCTTTGTGTCCTCACACTTGGAATACTGCAACTCCCTCTATCTAGGGCTTTCTGGGGTTGAAATCCGTAGCCTGCAGCTGGTGCAGAATGCGGCAGCATGGCTTTTGACCGGATCTTCTCGATCCTGCCATATTACCCCATTGCTGCACGGACTGCACTGGCTGCCAGTTCAATGGCGGATCACCTTTAAAGTCTGTTTACTGACTTTCAAAGCCCTACATCGACAGGTCCCAGACTATCTGGAAGAGCTTCTGGTTCTTTACTGCCCTGGTCGATCACTCTGCTCAGCTGATGAGGGGTTGTTAGAGATTCTGAGGGTGAATTTGAAGTCAACTGGTTGTAGAACTTTTGCTTATGCAGTGCCCACCCTCTGGAATTCTCTACCTCTCCGGTTATGGGAGTGTGCAGCTGTGGAGGAATTTAAGCAGGGTTTAAATACTTACCTGTATAAGAAAACTTTCATAAGCTAACTGAGATGATTAACTATTATAGAGGTATCTGATGTTAGTGTATGTATTGATTATTTGATGTTGTATTTTTGTTTTTACTGTGAGGCACCTTGTTATTGGAAAGGCGACATACAAATAAATGTTATTATTACTATGTTTCTATGTTACTATATTATTATTATTATACAGATTATGTGAGGCTGATTGATGGAGTTAGTGTGTATTGGAAGTATCCAGCTGTGGAGAAAGAGCTATATTAAGCTCCCCGGCATGCATTAGAATACCAACCATATTAAGTACTATAATGTTGAACAGCTTTTTAATATGCAAATGTGGTTGTTCTTAATGAAGGGTTTTGTAAAACTAGAGCTAGATTTTGTGCTTTTACTGCAGCTGCTCCACGTTTCTGTAATAACTTGCCTGACTTCTCATGTGTTGGTTGCTCTTTAAAAGTGTTTAAAAAATGTCTAAAGTTATATTTAATTGGATGTTTATTTTATGCTTTACATGTTCTGAAATGCATGGTTTGTCTTGATTGAGCCTGAAAAAGGACCCTCGGTCTAACACTGTTACCTAGTTAACAAATTAAATTAAAAAAAAATGGTGGAGTTGGTGCCTAGAAGAACTGTAGGACAAGGTTCACCAGAGTTACCAGGGAACCATTTAGAAGTCCTTGCACCAGAGCAAGACAGCTGTCTGTGATGACCTTTTGCTCCTGGAAGGTGATGTCAGGGAATTTAAATGGCTGCTCTATGGCATTTTTAGTTAAGTATGGAGGAGGAGAAATGCTAGTAAAACCAAATTCGGTGAGCTTTGAGTGCTCCAAGGGGGGTAGGGTTGAATTCTTAAAGAAACACCACATCATGTTTTGCTTAACCAGGTTGTTGAGCTCATTCACATTAACTGAGTCATTAATCATAGTTTAGATGACATTATTGGCTCCCAGAGGAGGAGAGGCACCCCCAGTCCCTCACCCCACATCCCACCACCCTACATCAAGGAACAAACATTGTCTGAACCACGTTTTTTAACTAATAGGCTAACAGGGTTTAAAAAACTAAAGGGGTAGCTGGGAAATACTTCCCAGCAACTCTAACTAGAAACAAAAAGGGAAGAACATGCAGCCAACTAGGCAGGCAGAGCTTTTAACTGGCAATTAGGGCTTCCAAGGTAGAGACCTAAGTTACAGGTCTTGGTAAAACTTGATGTTCCTGTAATAAGGCAATGTCTCAAAGAGAGGGGTGTCAAAAGGAGAAACTGTGCTAAGGGGTCTGGGAAGAGGGATAATACCTCCATCCAAACGTACATTCCTGCAACTAGGCATGACTGTATGGGATGGTTGTAAAACAGTAGAGACATGAAACTAGTTTACACTCCTCTTACCCCACAGAGCCAGAGGTAGGGACAACATTATTTGCTTTTCTTTAAATGTTAACAGTGCACCCACTAATGTGTGAGCAGACCTAGAACCTTGAAGTGGATAACAGAAACCAAGGAAGATCCCTGGGTCTACAGTACTTTATCAGTGCATTAAGTCTGTCTCCGAGCCAACTAGGGCAAACGTAAAGTACCCTACCAAATGCTTTGTATTAGACATGATCCTTACAATTATACCTCATACAATTTCATGAATGGCCATGTTTCACAATGCCCTAAGTGATCATAATATAGTCGTCTGCACCAGAAGCTTAGAAAAGAGTACTTCCGGTTCCAAATTTATTACCATGTAGCTACCATAAATGTAAACCTGAAAAATATTTATCAGACTTAAGAAATACAATCTGGCAAAATTTCTACCTAGCCCACAAAGTGAATGACGCAGTCAACATCCTCAACTTGACTCTCACAAACCTTAGAGACAAAATTCAACCACTCATCAAATGCAGAGTAAAAAAGCCACCAACCCCTGGTATACTGCCAAACTGAAAAAAAGTCTTAACTCAAAGGGATAACCTCTGGGCCGACAGCCAGAAGGACCAAATCTCCAATTGATTGCATGACATTTAGAACATCAAGAAATGCATGTACAAAGCGCGTTAGGTCTCCTAAACCAAATTACTATGTACACGCCCTGGAATGCATCAAAGGCAACTCAACAAAAATCTGGCAGACAATAAAAACTGTTGAAGGGCAGAGAAAACCCCGTTCTAACCCAGCAAAAATTACCATCCAAGGTTCCACAAATTCAGATCAAGGTACCATCCTTGAACAACTAAACTTACATTTTGCAATAGCAGGTCTGACTTTTGACTCCTCCCCTGCCACTAAGCATTTATGTCCTACCCTAGAGAGTAATTCTGTTGACCCCCAAACCCACAGCATCTTTTGTCTTATCTCAGGGATCAGTCCTGGGACCAGTCCTCTTCAATATCTTCATCAGTGACATTGTAGATGGACTGGAGGGTAAGGTTTGTCTGTTTACAGATGACACCAAGATCTGCAGCAGACTAGATGATCCAGATGGGGTGGGCAGAATGAGAAGAGATCTGGATAAACTGGAAAAATGGTCGGAAGAGTGGCAACTGGGGTATAATGCAAAGAAGTGCCAGATCATGGACATAGGGAAGAGAAACCCTGAAGCCACCTATAGGATGGGAGGGGAGTTGCTGGCAATCACAAGGGAAGAAAGAGACTTGGGCATCATCATCACAGATGACCTGAAATCATCCAAGCAGACCACTAAAGCAGTAGATAAGGCTAGAGGGATGTTGAGGTGTATTAGTAGGGGTATCACAAGTTGTAAGAGGGAGGTAATAATCCCTCTTTACAAGACAATGGTTAGGCCCCATCTGGAGTACTGTACTGGAGGCCACACTTGCACAAGGACATTAACAAAATGGAGGCAGTCCAGAGAAGGGCAACCAAATGGTGCAGGGACTGCATCAGAAAACATATGAGGACAGATTAACAGAGCTCAATATGTATACCCTAGAGCAAAGGAGGGATACAGATGATATGATCAAAACATTCAAACACCTTAAGGGCATTAACAAGGTGAAAGAGTCTAACATGTTCCAATATAAGAAAAATAGAAAGACAAGAAGACACAGCATGAGATTAGAGGGAGGACAATTAAGGGGTAATGTGAGGAAGTTCTTTTTCACAGAAAGGGTGGTGGATGCATGGAACAGCCTACCTCAGGAAGTGGTGTATATGAATACAGTGCAGGGCTTCAAACAAGAATGTGATAGGCATAAGGAAGCAATACAGATGAGTATGAATAGTTAGGCCATTGACAGAGTATAGACCTATGGCACATTCATAAATAGTTAGGCCATTGACAGAGTAAAGACCTATGGTACATTCATAAGGTACAAAAAATGGGCAGACTGGATGGGCCTTGTGGTCCTTATCTGCCGTCAACTTCTATGTTTCTATGTTTCTATGTCTTTCTCCTGTTTCTTATTAAGAAATGGAAGACCTACTATTGAAATTGGATATGAGAAAAAACACCGGAGCTGATGCCTTAGATCCTATATTCCTAAAACTAGGTTATTTTTTCCTAACTGTCCCTCTAACACATTTGTTTAATATGTCAATTACCATTAGAATAGTTCCCACTCTTTGGAGAACTGGCTATATAATGCCTCTGCCCGGTCCACCGGCGCAGCAGGCAACCACTTGCGGCTGATGTCCTGGGTTCAGGGAACGGACCCAGGAATCAGAGGACCGGCCTGGCAGAGAAGGATAGAGTGCCCAAGGGGGTGGCTATCCTTCTCTGGAGGGGGGGGGAGTGTCCATGTTTGTGGTGACCTCTGGTGGAGGCCGGGGGAATCGCCAGAAAAAACCAGGGCCTGCTTGTGTGGGAGGTGAGACAGATGCTGGCATCATTGCATGCCCCACCTCCCAGGGGAACACAATCACAAAAATCTTCAGTTCCTTGCCCATGATGCCCCACTCTACCACTGCTCCCACTGCCACTAGTCCTTGCCCATGGGGGTCCTGCTTCCATGACCCCACCCTAGGGGGTAAGCCAGGGCTCACTTACATTGACCATTGGGGGGGTGCCTGCCCAGCCCAAGCCCAGGGGGGTAGGCCTGGGCATAGTGGGTAGGTGTTCAGGGCGGGGACTGAGCTCCATAAGGGGCATTGGGGGACCGGAGGCAAAAAGTATGAAAAAATATTTAAAAAAAATATATATATATAAAATACCTCTGTCTAAATCAGGGGATCCATGTGACCTAAATAATTATAGGCCTATCTCCATACTGTCAGTCGTGTCCAAACTCTTGAAGAAGGTAATCAACACTTAACTAAAGGATTATTCAGAAAGTGCAAACCTGTTCAATCCACTGCAGTCAGGCTTTAGGCATAAACACAGCACAGTGTCAGCTCTAGATTAGCTAATGTGATGAATGACTGGTTCACCGCGCTAGATAATAAACAATCCACAAAAGCCATCTTCCTCGACTTACTGTAAGTAAAGCATCTGACATGATTGACCATGACCTCCTTCTAGCTAAACTCATTCAACATGGCATAAATACCCATTCAGTAAACTGGTTCTCCAACATTTAACAAGAAAACTCCAGTGCATTAAAACGGAGGGGCATCTATCCTCCCCCTTATCACTCTCAAGAGATGTATCACAAAAATCAATTTTAGGACCTCTATTATTCACAATCTACATTAACTCCCCCAGCAATAATATACACAATTCCAAACTGCACTTCTTTGCTGATGACACTGTCCTGTACACATCAAAACCTGCATTGGCAGAAGTTGGCACAGAATTGCAGACTGACTTTGATCAACTGCAATGTAACTTAAATTCTAAATTTCTATTAAACGTTAAAAAAACTAAGGCCATGTTCTTTCTACCCCCACATCCATCAGCCCTACCTTCTAAATAAGTTACCCCTGCACCTATGGGATTCACTAGAGACTGTCAATAAATTTAGGTACCTAGGAACCTGGCTAGATAGCAGACCATCATTCTCAGTACATATAGAAAACCTTATGAATAAACTAAAAGCAAGACTGGGCTTTTTCTTCAGGAAGAAATCCTAATTCCCCACAGGCATTAGAAAAAGACTTGTGCAATCAACCTTCCTCCCCCTCCTCGATTATGCGGATATCATTTACAGCAGTAGTGCAACCTGTAATCTGCAAAGGTGAGACGTGTTCTGTCATCATGCTATCCGCTTCAAAACATGCCCCTTATAGAACCCACCACTGTACCCTATATTCTGCAGTGGGTTGGACGTCACTTACCACTAGAAGGTTGTCTCATAGTTGTACATGGGCATACAAAGCACTGTTGAATGACCTCCCCATCTACATTATATCCTTATACCATTGCTCTCATATCTGCTATTCCCTCAGGAAAAATACTTACATCCTGCTAGACGTGCCTAAATCACACACAAGGTATGGTACAGCAGCAATTAGATACTTCTTTCCAGCTGCCTGGAACAAGTTGCAAACTACCCTTAAGCTAGAAAAACTAGTCACCATTAACATTTTCAAGTCCTTGACTAATAAGGCCCTTAAGGAAGCATGTCAATGTCACAATGGTTAGCTCATCCCTAGATATGGAGTTCTACTACGCATCTTGCACTTATGCTCCCTTATTTATTCTGCCTTAACTACTTATCATTAACTGCTAAAACATGGCTGATTATTAAAATGTTCTGTATATGTCGCAACCTTATCCTATAATCAATTGTAAATATTGTAACTGTCATGGGCAGGGGTGTAAAGGAATACACTGACAACAGGCAATACAGTACAACACACCTTAAAGGCGTTATTTTATTTAAAAAAAAAATAAACGAAGAAAAGAATAACTTCAGCACTTTCTATACAGAAAAGAAAATCAAAAACAAGCACAGCTCAGGGAAAACAAGTTGCTACCTCCCTAACATCTCTGTGCCCGACCTCCCCTTTGGAGATTTAATCTGGGTGATCCTCTCAGGTTCACTCCTAAACTGCATCTGATCTCTGAGTTCTGAGGTCAGTCTTTTATGACTGAATAACTCCTCCCCAGAATCTAAGCCCCACCTTTATTTTATTCAGTTATTTCAATATTTCTGTCAAAATACATCACATTCAATACATCAATATAAACACATATGAGAACTAATGAATAATCAGTACTGACTCCAATAGGCTGTAACAATGAAGTACTTTTCATATCAAAATTCCTGTTTTAAATGAAAATGGGCTACAGTATTGAAAAGCCCAACCCCATTTCATTTGATGGGCATCTGTACATCATATATAAGGAAGTAAGAAGGTGCCGCCGACTCCTTATAGGAGTCTGCACCCTGCTATGAGGAGCACACTGATTGGGACTTGGAAAAACACATTTGGGCAGATGGCGTATGACTCTGTGTTTAACAAGAAGCACAGCACACAGAGTTTACCACTAGGTATGTCATCTTTTTACCTAATTTGTGGTCTTCTGCATAAGTATTTTACATAGTCCACCTCTTAGTAAGGGTATATTTACTTAAATATATTTAAATACCTCGAGGGCACCACTCCCGTCCAGGCTGGTGGCTGGCAGGCAAAGGTACCTCCAAAAACTCTTAGAGGTAACATTTATGGACCAAATTTGTTTCCCCAGCCACATCATGTGGCAAAACCAAACGGAATATTTCAACTGTCTGTCCGGCGTGGCTTGCCTCCCTCCGACACTCGAGAGGGAGCAGGCCACTTCCTGTTCCTTGCATTAGCAGGAAACAGGACACAATGGGGCATATTTCCTTAACAGAGTGTCTGACCAAGAAGAAAAAAAAAAAACAAGTTGCTGTTCTGAGGTACAGCTTTCTCTGCTGCCGAAAATGAGCCCATATTCTCTTTGGAGCAGCTTTAATAAATATGAGGTAAATCATGGGGTACATGCAGTATGTGTCCAGGTAGTAGGAAGCTAGGGGCAAAACTGAAGAGCTCCTTTAAGAACTCCTAACACAGCTTCCTATTAGCTTGACCTATTCCTCTAATTCTTTGGCCATGTTATGCGGCAAAACTAATTTCAAATGCTGGCCTGGTGGCACTGAGGTTTGAGGCGCTGGACGCCACACCTCTCATCACACCAGCGACCCAGGTTCAGGAGCGAGCTCAGGTCACCAGGGGTGGGAGGGAGGAGAAGGATTGAGCGTCTGAAGTCTGCGCCAATCCCTCTCGCGGAGGGGTCCACTTGTCGATGCCCACCTACCACGTGGCGAAGGCTGGGAGGTGGAGGTGCACGCCGTACTTAGGGGTGGAGTCAGGGGCAAACACCTGGACATGGGCACTTGCAGATGTGTGCGTGCTCCCAACCACTAGCGTCATTGCATGCCCACTGACTCGGGGAATCCTGGAACAGGGAAAAGAGTGATGCCTCCTACGGCTTGATGGCAGTCCGCGAGTGTTCATCAGGATGCTGACACCCGAGTTGGATCCATCTCGGTGGGGAGTTGGGGGCTTCCTGCCACCCCTCTGCAGGGGGTAAGCCACAGGGGCTATAGGGGGTGCCAGCGGTCCCGGGCAAGATGGACGGCAGCCAGATCCCAGCTGATGGGCTGCGTGAAGTACAGCTGAGGTGCAGAGAGGCAGCCACAGGAGGATAAATAATAATAAAAAAAAACTAATTTCAAATAACTGGACTGGGCACCTGACGCTTTTTGTCTCCCTCGGACACTCGAGAGGGAGCGGGCTCCTATTCCTTATATTTGGCAGGAGAAACCAGAGTCAACAGAGTATTTCTCTGTAACAGAATGTGTACAGAACTGTCCACTTGAAACAGACACTGCATACATGGGGAGGGGGAAAGAAGAAATATAATACAGTATGTCTAATAGAGAAAATAACCTTCGGCTAAACCACATTCAGGGTTATTAGCCTAATTTCCGTTTATTGCTGTACAATAAACATGAGGACTTGTTTCCAACATGGTGTGATCTAGTATGCAAAATAAAGGGCTTGAGAAACAGAGCTGAAAATGGAAGAACAGTAGGAGCGAGCAAGCAGATATTACAGTAGGTGGCCATTCTACAGTAATAGAAATGAAAGTTAAGATAAAGATAAGAATAAGGTTTTGTGTTGTTGCGTAACAGGCTTTCAGGGATGGGGGGGGTCAAATCCAAGCTGCCTCACACCAAGAGGAAAGGCGAATCTGTTACATACCTCCATGCTCAAGTAAAAACCAATATAAAGTTACTGGTTTTAAACCACATTCCCTAAACTACCATTTCCGGGAAGGAATGGGATGGAGCTTCCACCCACCCTGACAGAAGTTCCACCCCAGGGCACCCTTTCTCAATGTAACACATTCATATTTACAATAACAGTCACAATACAATGCTATTTGCCCTGGGGTACATAAGTACTATCTACCTGTCAACCTGCACTGTATCTGGATAGGTAGTCAGCGTCTTTGTGCTGACTTACAGGTCAATGCTTGATATCAGACTTATAGGCTTGTAGTGCCAGATACCAGCAAAGGATTAGAGCATTTTTGCCTTCATTTGGTTGAGCCAACATAAAGGGTTGTGGTCTGTGACAAACACAAATTGATTTCCCCACAAATAAAATTTTAAAGCCTCAATGGCCCACTTTACTACCAAATATTCATTTTCTATAGTCGCATATTTGCGTTCTCTTGGATGCAGCTTACAACTTATGTAAACAATGGGATGTTCTTCCCCACTGATGGTCTGGCACAACACCGCCCCTAATCCTGTTTCAGAGGCATCTATGTGTACCTCAAATGGCTTGCTAAAATCAAGGGATTGTAAGACTAGTGATGCACAGAGTGAAGCTTTAATAGAACGGAAGGCAGTATCACAAGCAGGGGACTAGGTGACCTTATTAGGTACTTTCTTTTTTGTAAGGTCATGCAGAGGAGTCACAATTGTGGCAAATTCAGGGATGAATCACTGGTAGTATCCTGCTAGTCCTAAAAATGATCAAAGTTGTATTTTTGTTTCAGGTATAGGACAATTAGCCACAGCCTCAATCTTTTCAATCTCGAGGGGTACCACCCCATTACTCAGTATGAAACCCAAATACTTTGTTTTTCTCATTGCCAGGGTACATTTAGAGGGCTGTATAGTTAGATCAGCTGTTTATATGGCTTGGATAACATTGACTAAGTGTAGGAGGTGAGACGCCCAATCCGCACTATACACGACCACATCATCAAGGTATGCAGAACCAATACCCTGAGTGTGACGTTAACAGCTTGTCCATATACCACTGGAAGGTTGCAGGGGCTCTGTGTAACCCAAAAGGCATGTACACAAACTAGTAGAGACCATTTGGAGTACTGAAAGCTGTTTTTGCTTTTTACAGTTCCTCCAAACGTATCTGCCAGCAATCTTTGATTAGGTCAAGAGTGGAAATAAACCTGGCCTGGCCAATGTGGTCCATAATGTCATCAACTCTGGGAATGGGATAACTATCACATTGGGAAAATTGGTTTAGTTTCTGAAAATCCAGGCAGAGGCATATACCCCCCTTCCTTTTTCAGGACTATAACAGTGGGAGATGACCATGGACTGGTGGAGGGTTTGATAATACCTAACCTTCTCAGTTTGTCTGTTTCATGGTTGACATCAGCCCTGACTTTCTCTGGAAGTCTATACACCTTTTGCCTGATGGGGACAGAGTCTGTTTTGATCTCATGTCTGACACCAATAGCTTTTCCCAGTAAACTAGTAAATGCATCGGAAAAGTGTTGGAGAAGATGGGCTAGCTCAGTCCTTTCTCTGTCTGACTGATCAGAATTTATTTAAATTTTTTGTACAGTCTCAGGGTCCTCTGATCATCTATAGGCTACCGCCATCTCTGTTTCAGAGTTGTCAGGGAGTACATACAGACACAGTTTATTCTCTGGTCTGTCATTCCATTTTTCTAACAAGTTGGCATGGTATATCTCAGTGGCTACTTGTCTGTCTGGGGTCTCAGCGTTATATGTGACAGGGCCAGTTTGTTCTTTAATGACATAGGGACCCTAACATTTCAATAACAGTATATTCTCGGAGGATGGCAAAAGTAACAACACCTTATCCCCCTGCTAAAATGTTTTTTATTTGGTTTTCAGGTCATAAATCATCTTTTGTTTCTCTTGGGCCTGTATACAATTCTGGTGTGCTTGTTGGGCACAGGTAATTAACATTTTTCGTAGGTTATTCATGTACTCTAGGATGTTGGTGTACTTGACTATAGTGTCATCCTCCCAGGCTTCTTTGACTCTGTCAAGTGGTTCTCATGGATTCCATCCATATATAATATGGCAAAGGGAGAGAATACCATGGAGGCTTGTGGTACCTTCCTATATTCAAAGAGGAACAAAGGTAGATATTGGCCCCATTTCTTCCCTTCCTCATTCACAAACTTTTGAATCATGGCTTTCAGTGTCTGGTTGAAATGCTCGGCAAGTCCGTTGGTATGAGGATAGTATGGTGAAGTTCTAACAACTGTCACTACTAATAACCTACAGAATTCCTTTAATAATGCAGCACTAAAATTGGTGCCTCAATCAGTTAAGATCTCTTTTGGAATGCCCATACGACTGAAGAACTCCACCAATTTCTCAGTTATTTTGGGGGCTGTCGTTGTACAGAGGGGAAATGCCTCAGGATATTTTGTGGCATAATCACAAAGGACAAGTATATATCTATTCTGCTTCATACTTTTCTCAAGAGGGCCTACCACATCCATAGCTATCCTTTCGCAAGGCTTTGAGACTAATGGTAAGGGTATTAGGGGTACTTTTTCTTTCTTCCCTATCTGGCCAATCCTCTGACATTCTGTACAAGGTTTGCAATACTCTGCAATGTCTTCATGTAACCTGGGCCAATAAAAATGCTGCAGTAGTCTGGCAGTTGTTCTTTCCCTCCCTGCATGACCAGCACTGGGTACATAGTGACCAAGAAACAATAAATTCTGCCTATATTTTTCAGGAACTATCAATTGTTCTACCTGTTCCTTTGTTGTAGGATGTGTACATACTCCATATAGAATACATATTTTCTGAACTATTGCAGGAGCCCCATGAGTTACCACTTTCCCCAGCTGTAAAACAAATTGGTATGAGACACATTGGCTTTTTGTTCAGTCACAATATCAGTCATTTGAAATATTGGCATTATATCATTAGTCCCTTTGTTTTGTTTTTGCCACTCCTGAAGTTTTCTTTTTTCTGCTTTAGATTTCTTTGGTCTCCCAACAGTTCCATAAACAGCATCCTCAAAAGGAAAAAGTGTTTTCAACTGTTCCTCTTTTTTCGTCTGGGCCCTGGTGGTTACTGCTACAAATTTAGACTCATTGGAAGCAACCAGATTACAGAAATCATGATAATCCTGTCTAATGATGAGGGTAACGGGTAACGTGGGTACTACCCACACATTAATAGTGCCCTTTTGCCCCTTGAAACTCAGTCCTACTTCAGTGGTCAGATACTGATGGATGTCTCCGTGTATGCAGATGACCCCAGTTGAGGTGGTAGCAGTAGGAACTGGAGGGATTAGATTGGCTCAAATTAAACTTTGCCTACTACCAGAGTCCACAAGTCCATCAATTTGTCTCCCATTTAACTGTACTTTAATAACAAAATTACCCAAGTTCATTGAGACTAGGTAGGTGAGGTCTGTTTTCTTTTTAGGGCACTACCATGCTAGGTGGCCTAAACCATGGCAATAATGGCATTCAATATTTGGATCAGTCATTTTGGTTTGAAAGTCCCTTCCATCCCCTTTTTGTTTAACTGTCCCAGACCCATGAGAAGGAAAAGATGGTGGTCTTACCCATTTGTACGGTGATCATGGAGGGAGCAGGTGTGGATGTATCTGTTCTTTGGTAGCCCTTCTGCATCAGCTGAGGAGCAGAGAGAAAATTCTCAGTGAGGGTTATGGCATTATCTGCACTTTCTGGGTTATGTTCACGTATCCACAATTGGACCTCAGTGGGCATGATTTTTATGAATTGTTCTAGTACCAGTTGTTCCATTATGTCTTTTACGCTCTTCCCATCCTGTTGAAGCAATTTAGTACATAAGTCATTCAAACGAGTATAAGTCTCTCTAGGTGGAAAATGGGACTGATGTTTCAATGACCGAAACCTCTGCCTGTAGGTTTCAGTGTGTATGTCATATCTTTTTAATAGTTCTTTCTTAACAGCAGCATAGTCATTAGTCATCTGACTGTTTATACTGGTATAGGCCAATTGTGCCTTTCCGGTTAGATGAGGGGCCAGCCTGACTACAAATTGTGCTTGGGGTCATCCACATGCTTGGTCCACTCTCTCAAAGGTAGCCATATAGGATTCCATATCATTGGAGGGTGTCATCGTTGTGAGTTTTATCTCCCTGGGGTTAGTCTTGGCTGCCTGTCGTCCAGCACCAATAATTTGGAGGGCATACACTGTGTCTGCCCACCGTTGATCTTGCCTTCTTCTTTCATTTTCCCTTTCTTAGAGATCAATGTCTCTTTGCCATTCCATCTCAGTTTGCATCACTGTGAGGCATCGTAAACGTTCCCCTATATCTTCAGGTGGGGCATCCACCTTTTCTTCAGCCTGTCCACTCATATCGATATCAGGCTTAGACTCCAAGACATCAGCTGGAGCTGGTTCCCATTTTGCTCTAGGTTTGGTGACTGGATCTAGGCCAGGGAGTAGTGGTTCCCCAGTCTTAGCCACCTAAGTTCTGGTTTGTACCCCTGGAAGTGTTACTTCTTCTTCCAGTTTATGGACCATGTACTCACCGCCATCTGATGTATCCTAGATACTAGGACCAGTTTCTCTTGCTTGGAGTCCCCCAGTACACTTGGACCTCCAATACACCCCACTCCTGGTACCAAAATGTCGTGGGTAGGAGGGTAAAGGAATACACAGACAACAGGCAATACAGTACAACACATCTACAAGGTGTGATTTTTTTTTAAATAAATGAAGAAAAGAATAACTTCAGCACTTTCAATACAGAAAAGAAAATCAAAAACAAACACAGCTCAGAGAAAACAAGTTGCTATCTCCCTAACATCTCTATGCCAACCTCACCTTTGGAGATCTAATCTGGATGATCCTCTCAGGTTCTGATCTCTGAGTTCTGAGGTCACTCTTTTATGACTGAATAACTCCTCCCCAGAATCTAAGCTCCACCTTTATTTTATTTGGTTATTTAAATATTTCTGTCAAAATACATCACATTCAATACATCAGTATAAACACATATGAGAACTAATGAATAATCAATGCTGACTCCAGTAGGTTATAACAATGAAGTACTTTTCATATCAAAATTCCTGTTTTAAATGAAAATGGGCTGCATTATTGAAAAGCCCCAGCCCTATTTCATTTGATGGGCATCTGTACATCATATATAAGGAGGTAAGAAGGTGCTGCTGACTTCTTATAGAAGCCTGCGCCCTGCTATGAGGAGGACACTGACTGGGAATTGGAAAAACACATTTGGGCAGATGGCATATGGCTCTGTGTTTAGCGAGAAGCACAGCACACATAGTTTACCACCAGGTATGTCATCTTTTTACCTAATTTTTGGTCTTCTGCATAAGTATTTTACATAGTCCACCTCTTGGCAAGGGTATCTTTACTTAAATATATTTAATTGACTTACAGGTCGCCACTCCCATCCAGGCTGGTGGTCGGCAGGAAAAGGCACCTCCAAGAACTCTTAGAGGTAAAATTTTTGGACCAAATTATTTCTCCACCCACGTAATGTGGCAAAACCAAACAGGGAATATTTCAACTGTGCATCCAGCATGACTAGCCTCCCTTGGACACTCAAGAAGGAGCAGGCCACTTCCTGTTGCTTGTGTTAGCAGGAAACCAGACCAAACGGGGCATATTTCCTTAATGGGGTGTCTGATCGAGATGTAAAAAACAAACTGGTTGCTGTTCTGAGGTACAGCTTTCTCTGCTGCCAAAAATGAGCGCATATTCTCTTCAGAGCAGCTTTAATAAATATGAGGAAAATCATGGGGTACATGCAGTATGTATCCGGGGGGAGCAGCTAGGGACAAAAATGAAGAGTTCCTTTAACAGCTCCTTATACAGCTTCCTACTAGTTTGCCCTATTCCTCTAATAAGGACTTTTTTTCAACATGGTGTGGTCTAGTATGCAAAATAAAGGGCTTGAGAAACAGAACTGGAAATGGGAGAACAGTAGGAGTGAGAAGATATTACAGTAGGTGGCCATTCTACTGTAATAAAAATAAAAGTTAAGATAAAGATGAGAATAAGGTTTGGTGCTGTTGTGCAACAGGCTTTCGGGGGCGGAGGGGTTCAAACCCAAGCAGCCTCACACCGAGAGGAAAGGTGACTCTGTTACAGTAATCCGTACTATTATGTCCATAATTCATGTGAATCTTGTTTTGTCTCTACGTTATTGTATTATATCTACTGTTTTACATCATCCTTGACAGTGCCTCCTTGTAAATGAGTGTGCTCAGATTAGCTTTCCTGTGAATAAACTTGAACTTGAATATCTTCCAGAATGATGAGATCAGTTCAAGCAGCCACATCATCATCAGACGGAAAGTACTGTCTTCATTATCTATGCTGACTGCCTGCAGAAAAGATAGTTCAAGTTAGGGCAGACTATATAAACATGCTTGGAGAGGTGAGGAAGGAAAGAGTCATTGTCTTCTGTGGTCTTGGGAAATATCAGTTGAAAAACAGGGTGCAGGCATGAAGGGATCACGTTGCCTCTAAAAGGTCCCATATCCACCAAATGGCAAGTCTCGTGCAGCACCTCCCAACTTAAATCTCTCCCACATTAAATCCAAACACCACCCCCCTTAGGGCCCCATAGTCCAAGCTATGGTCACATACTTTGTAGGCCTCCTAGATCTGCCTGCTGATGCATCCGTCTCATGCCCCCTCCAGCCCCACAATTATCGGGCCTCTGTTAGAGGTTCTGGGTACCACAGCTGAGGAAACTCCACACAGGTCTGCACTATGACGGCAGCACTCTGCTTTAAAATGCAGTGTTATAAGGGTGGACAACTAACAGGAGACCCATATGTGCATGGGTAAAGGGCAGTGTCCCAATGTCCATGAAGCCACTGCAAGACACAGAGGACACAGACACCCACCAATCCACTTACTGGGAATTCGAGAGTGATGGCTGCTTGTGTGAAAATCAAAAAGCAAACATGTTGCTGATCCACTAGATAAAGGCACTCCCAGCACCATGCCCATCTCAAGGAAAGCTGATTTTGTGGCTAATTGGTAGAGTTCAAGGGTGAGACTCAGACTGCATAGCAGCAAGGTCAGGAGGGAAGGGGGTCAAGAGGGGATACATCAAGCTAATTTCATTAGCATAAAGAACATTTTTTTCATGTAAGCTGGAGGCCACCCCTAGTGAGATTTCCAGGTATGCTAGGAGGTTGTAAGCTGTGGGCTAAGCACTGCCAGGAGCTAGGTAGTGGAGGGGACCCAAACAGGGTCTCAGAGAGGGAGGATGGGAAAGGAGGTTGCCCATTTAGGGCTCATACCTGCTGTCATCAACTGGTGTCCTTTCAGGAGTCTGCTTCATGCATAGAAGGTACTGGAGTTTGTGCTTCTTAGCTCTGCCAGTGCTCAGCCATGACTTGTTGGAGGATGGCAGCCCCATGTTTTCATCACTCGGTCGGACTAGATGTGGTGCTACACATCCTTTGGGAACGTTTGGCATCAAGAGCTGGCTGTTATGTTGGGTGCTGAGGTAAGGGAACAGAGATGCCTCTCTTCACTAGCTCTTAGATGGCTGCCTCTGCATTGTCAAATGACCAGGTGCTGTCTTCAAAAAAGATTGTCATTTTAAAGGGGTAAGGGGTTCAAAATTTCAATGGATGTGTTTCTAGGACTTTCATTATGTGGATGTAGGCTATATGTAGGCTATACAGTTCATCCACTAGGGGCATTTCACCTCCTCTCGTGTATTCGTCTCTCCCAAATCCCTGCAGCCCACACAACTGTAAGCTCCTACCTTTCCACTAGGGGCATTTTCCACTCAAGAGCACTCTCCCTTCCTAATTCTCTGTAGTCGCCTCACTTTATGCACCTTCCTCTGTGCTCATACTACTAGCTCACTCCCACACCTCTTTCGTAGCTCCCACCTAAATCCCAGCCTCACCCACAGCCCCTAGTTACATCGCTCTAGACAACCTCCTGGTCTCTTTCCTGCTTGGCATTACCCCTATCCCTCCCTCCTCCCCTGTCTTGTCGCTCTACTCGGGTCCATTCCCGAGAGGTGCATCATGTCAGGGCAGCTTGCTACCTTGTGACATGGCCCCCCTCGCTCAGTCTGGTCACTCAGCCAATAGCCAGGGTCCTCCTGCACTCCCGGTCTCCTTCAGTCCTCCCCCTGCTTGGTGGGGTGGCTAAGGGGTTAAAGATAGCCCATTTAAACATCCGTAGTCTCCTACAAAATCTCATGGAACTTACTGCTTGGGCTGCCTTCTACAAGCCTGACATCTTGTGCATCACAGAAACATGGCTTAAACCTCCCACCCTTGACTCTGCCTGCTCCCTCTTGGGCTACAGCATGGTCCGACATGACAGGGCTGGCAGTAAACGGGGTGGGAGAGTACTTAATTACCATAAGATGCACCTAAATGTCTCAGTTGTGTCACACCAAACCCAGGGACCCACACTCTGCGACTTTCTCCACACACTTCTCCTACTTGGTAACACCAAGAAGGTGCACACAGTGTGCACATACAACCTTCCTAAGGGGGGTTTGCCAGGACTCTCAACGCTGTTAGAGCTACTCAGGGACAAGGTGTGCTCAAGTGAGTTCCTCATCCTAGGTGACCTAAACCTTAATTGGCTGGGGCCCAACACTAAGTTGATTGAGCCTATGGTCTCAGGCCTCTCCCTCGGTCAGATCACCACAGAATCCACCAGGCTCTCCCATCGTGGTGTCAAGGGGACGCTCATCGACTGGGTCTTGAGCAACTGTCTTGACAAAATTGTTAACTCGGGGCATCTTCCTGACTTCATCTCCGACCACTCGCCGATCTACTGCGTGTGGGGCTCGAGCCCGCCCAAAGTTCCCTGTAGAGTGATACAAATGAGGGACTACTCGAAACTTATAATCCCAAACTACCTCGAGGACCTACAGGGAGCTGACTGGTCCTGCATTATGGCCACTCATGACCCCGTTGAAGCCCTAGACCTCTTCATTGCAGCATTTGCCCCACTCCAAAATAGGCATGCTCCCCTATCTAAGAGGAGAGTCAGAGGTTTGGTCACAAAATGGCTTCACAGCGAGCTCCTCTCCCTTATGAAGTGGTGTGACAAGTCCTGGGCAAAATACAGGGCATCTCGCAACCAAAAAGACCTCCAGGAGTACCGACAGATAAGGAACTCCTGCAAACGGGCCATACGTAGCTTGAAAAGTGAGTACTGCAGTGCAGCACTGATTGCCGCTGCAAATGACCCACAACATTTCTGGAAGAACGTAAAAAATCTGGTCGATGGTTCAACCAAAGTGCAAGTCACTGACATGAGCATTGGCGAAGCCAGCTGCAATAACTCCCTAACTATTGCCTCCTCCTTTAACTGCCTCTTCACGGACCTGCCAGCTACCACCCCCCCCACAGTCCTCTGCCCAGCACATGCTTGCAGGTCTCCACCCCCTTGTCTGCCTTTCTACCTGAAAAAGATCACTGTTGGTGAGACCCAGGCACTCCTTGCTGGTCTATCTCACCACACAGGAGCGGGTCAGGACAGCCTGGAACCCAAGCTACTCAACCTGGATGTCCCCATCATTGCCCGACCTCTTGCCCACATATTCAATGCCTCGCTTATCTCAGGGGTCATCCCTGACATATGGAAAGTTGCCAGGGTTGTCCCCATCCTGAAAAATGGCGACCCTAAAGATATCAACAATTATCACCCTATTGCCATACTATCGGCTGCCTGCAAGCTCCTGGAAAAAGCTGTCACCTCGCAACTATCCCACTACCTACAGGGATACGATGTCCTTTCCTCATCTCAGCATGGCTTCCGAAAAGGTCACAGCACCTCTACAGCTCTTGCTGAGGTCACCACTAGGGTCAGGGCCGCAACTGATTAGAGTAAGTTGACGGGGGCTATATTTGTTGATCTATCCAAAGCCTTCAACCGTGTGGACCACCCCCCCCCTCTCCACACTACAGTCCCTTGGCTTCTCCTTCCGTGCCCTCGACTGGTTCACCAACTACCTCGGGGGCAGGCAGCAACTCACCTGTTTCAACTGTACCCTCTCCACCCTCTTACCCATGAACAGTGGGGTACCACAAGAATCCGCCCTTGGACCCATCCTGTTCTCCCTGTTCATCAACGATTTACCCTCTGTAGCCACAAAAGGGCACCTAACCCTGTATGCGGATGACCTGGTCATCTTAGCAGTGCCCCCGATGCCACCAGCATCAATACCCAGCTCAACTCTGACTTCTCCCATAGCAGAGCATGGCTTGATGGGCACAAACTCACAGTCAATTTGAAGAAAACACAGGCCATGCTCTTTTGCACAGTGGCCAAAATCTCCTCCTGCACAACGCCCCTCAAAATCCATGGGTCCAGTGACTCCCTCCTGCTGACAATCGACTCTGCTAAGTACCTGGGAGTTACCCTCAATCCTCACCTAGACCTCTCCGGGACACATCAGAAACATATGTAATGCTACAAATGGCAAGCTTGGTCTAGCGTATAGGGCTAAAGACTGCCTTACCCCTGCTGCTCAGCTGGCCATAGCTAGGGGGATATTACTTCCTACCCTCTCCTATGGTCTCATTGCCTTTTGCTTCCATCCTGTCCTCAAGCCTTGCAAAGTGGGACACCACATACAACATCTGCTGCTTTGCACTCTCGACTCCCCATCTCACTCACTGATGTACGCTTTACTCTCGATTGGAATGGCTCCCCCCTGAAAAACACCGGACCTACATCCTGGGAAACTTCATTGACAACATAATTCATATGGCCACTCCTGCCTCGCTCACCCTCCCCCTGAAACACGCCTCCCCCATCTACCACCTCAGGTCTTGCGTGTCCCAGACTCACCTAGTCCCTAAGACCCACACCTTCACAGGCGATCGGGCATTCACCACCCACGCCCCCAAATTGTGGAACTCCTTCCGTCACAAGTTCTTGCCTCCCCCTCCAATTCCACCTTCAAAACTTCCCTCTGGAACTTCCTAAAAGCTGCTGTGACCTGCCTGTGTGCCACTTAACGCCCAGTCCCACAGCCCTCCTACCCTCAACGGTACCCCAGCTAGGCACTTTCTGCCCCTCTACCTTTATGATGCATTATACTAGTGGCTATGCTATGTATTGTTACTAAAAGCCTAGGGGAGGTCCTATACCCCCCATGTTGCCCCTTGGGCCTGTATGTACACTATGCTGTGTGACCCACTGTTGTTGCATCTATGCTAATCCCTACGCTATGTACTACTGCTTTAAAATCTCTTGTTGTTTTATTCCACTGTTGGAGCATGTTGCTCCAGTTTGTAATGTTGACTATGTATTTCTCTCATGTATACCTTGTAATTCCCCTTGGTCGCACCTGAAAATAGGCACTAGTTGTCTAGTGTGCTTACCCGGTTACCAAAAGCAAATAAATAAAAAATAAATGTAGAGATGTGCGAAGTCGGCACAATTTCCACCATGAACTATTTCATGAATGGTGCACAATTTGTGAAGCGCAATTCACCAATTCGCAGAGTGCAGGATGACTGCGAGGTGTGGAACTTCACAAGTAAAATTCCACACTTCACACAAAAATGTCCCTGGTGCCTACTTGTGGGCGCCTCCCCCACCCCACTGATCACCAGCCACAGTGATTTAAATCCCCGGTGTCCAGTGGTACCTTCCTCCCACTGATAGATTTATTTAAATCCCTGATGTCTAGTGGTACCCTGCCTGCCTTGCTGATCACTGGCCACAGTGTAAAAAATATAGATTTAGTTCAATCCCTGGTGTCTAGTGGTCCCCCCCTTACACCGTGGATCACCGCCCAGAGTGTAAAAAATATAGGTTTATTTAAATCCTTGGTGTCTAGTGGTCAACCCACCCCATCAGGTAGTACTCCACCACCTCACTTCCTCCACCCCAAGCCAGAGTGGGTGACCAGCACAGCCCACAAAACTCCACCAAGGCTAGCCACCCGACAGACCTGGAATGCATGAGCAAGTATTTGCACAAGCACACACTGCATCTCAGATCTGTCTGCTTGTTTAGATTTTTGTTTGCCTTCCTTTAAATCCAGTATCTAAGGCAGTGGCACTGCTGCTTTCTCTGCCTTTAACTGTATGGAAATCAGTGAATCTACTAAATCAGTTCACTCTTTCTTCTTTACTGGCAAATAGGATTCATTGTTGTCTAGTATGTCTGAGGTTTGAACCTCTCATCTGGTCTTGACTGTGACCCTTCTGGGAATTTAACTCATTTTTCTTTTTGCCTTGTGGAGTTCGGGCATACCTCTCAACTGTCCCTGATTTTCAGGGACGTCCCTGATTTTGCCTCAAAATTCTCCTCTGTCCCTCGTAAAATTTGAGTTTTTGTGACAGAACAGTGGGGATTAAAAGCACAAAATAATGTCAAATGTTAAAGTTACAGACTTGTTATTCTTTAGAAAATGCATCTTAAGACAAATCCCCTTTATTCTATCAGCTTTCTGAGAGAATAGTACCAGTTTTTTAAGATGTGTCCCTGATTTGGGGTCTTTGTCCCTGATTTCTTTAAGCCTTGTCCCTGATTCATGAGGCAAGAGGTTGAGAGGTATGAGTTCAGGTTAATATTTGTTTAATCGGAAAGGCTTTGCCTGGAGTTCAGTGGCCAAGTAGCCAGCCATTCCCACTTCCTGAGCTATTTAAGCAGTTCCTCTCAGCCTCATTGTGAAGCATTTTTTCTTTGCAGCCGAAGGCTCTGTCAGTTTGTCCTCTGAGCTGGTTGGGCCTCCCTGGCTGGCTGGGGCCTTTGCCCCCCACTTTGCTGCTACTGCTTGTCTCTGCTGGGCTTCTGTGTTTATTTTACTGCTTCTGGTTTGTATTTTGCCTTCGGCTGTGTGTGTGCTTCCTTCCTTTTAGGGGGAGGCTTTGTTTCTAAGTGCCTAGCATACTGCTACTCCAGAGCTCATACTGCTTGCTTTCAGTTACTCACAACTCTCAAATTACTAGCACTGCACCTGCAATCCTGATCTGTGTGTTTCAGCTCAACTATAGCTGCTCCATGTTGCATACTCGATTACTTTCTCCTAACTCCGATTTACTTGAACCTAGCTATACAGCTCACTCATGCTTGTTCTAATTACCTCATTGCAGCAGTCTCATTGCACTGCCTGGTGACAGTGCTTTCGGAGCATTGTGCCTCCTTTTATTTTGTTTATTGCAGTTACAACTCAGTGTACTCAATTGTTTTCACTACTGCTGTGCAGGCCTAATTGCTTCCTATTACTGCGTTGTTTACTCCCATTGCTTTTATACCTTGTTCTACTCTGAAGTTAGCTAAAGCTTCTGCTGAGGCTATTAAATTAGCTTTTATATCTGCATGTGGTTCTCAGCCCTTCCATTGCTTCCTTGTTTGTCCAACGACGGGGACTGGGAGGTGTTTGGGGGGGTCGTGGCCAATGTAGCTAATTATTTCTGTTCTAAATCCTGTCTTCGCCACCGAAAATCCTCAGAGTCTGTCACCTTGATTTGGCTTTGAAATGCCTGGCTGGCTTGCCCACTATTCAGTCCTGTTTGCCCTACATTATGCAGACCTACATGCAGGTCCACTTATTACTACTTTGTTTACTGACCTACGTGCAGGTCCACACTTGCTTATGGAACTGTTGCTCCTTGTTTACACAAACCATTGCTTCATGCCTACTGGCATCCCCTCGGCTCAGCCTCTGGTATTCTGCTGCACTCAATCTGCATTTGACCTTGCAAGGTCTCAGCATTCAATGCTCATTACGATCTTAGCATACCGTGCTCATTCAGCTCACCAGCTTTTCAGCTCTCAATCACTTCTGGGGCATGCCAGCCATTCTATCTGATGCAGGGTTCCTGCAGCCGACGGTCTCACTCTGCATTTAATCCACATCTTGAGCATGTCCAACTTGGGGCAGGATCCTTCTCACCTGGCCCATAGCTGGGAATGTCTCGCTTGGCTTTAGCTGCCTGCAACATGACAGTAACTCCTGGTATAGAAGTTAAGACTAATGGTGAAGGGTGTTTATGACAATCTCCTTTGGCTCTAGTGCTTCACTGTAACAGTTAGCCATTGACTTTAGGGGTTTACCTAGCAAGGCACCTTCACCGCATTCTCCCTACGACTGCCTCTGGTTCACCTGGTTTGATTTTAGGGCTGGTAGGCCAGGTTAATGCCTCAGCAGTCGTTGCTCTCCTTCTGCGCCTTGGTTGCACATATTGTTGCAGAGTTTTCTTGCAACCTTCCCAGGCATTCCGGCTAGAAAGTTTGAGTGAGAGCCTTCCTCCAAATTGGAATATTTTCCACCTCCCTTTAATTGGGTTTTCCAAATTGCAGCTGCAGAGCCATCACTAAATAAACTATCCCAAGCCTGGAGGGAAGGCGACCTAGGCCTTGGATCCCCAGAGATTTTCTCCTCATAGGGTTCTTTTTCTCTCCTCCATTGCCTCAGGTCATAACACTTAGTTAGCATAGTTGTTTCCGCTAGTTTATTTAGGTAGGTTCCACTGTTGGATGGAGGTGGAGGATGTCCTGCCATTCCCTCTCTCCTTAGGGGATCCCCTAATCTCAATGCAAACCATCAGTATTATGCTATGCAAACCTGGGCAGTCATTACATTATCCAACTGAGCATCTCATTGCATTATCAAACTGCCTATGCTTCTCTACTACTACTTTACAGTTGCTGCTCCTATGTCACAGTTACTGCTTGCTCATATGCTTTGTGTTGCCTCCTTCTTTTGGGGATGATTATACATTTCTTTTGGGGATTCCTAAGGTACCTTTAGTCATGGGAATCATCCTGTGGCACCTCTAGGGGTGGAACCCTCTCCGAGGGTTCCTTGCCTTTCGTAACCCTACAGGGTGGTAATTCCTCTGGAATAGAGTGTGAACGGCCAAAACCAAACTAACACAGTTGCACAAGCATAACACTATACTGACTGCATAGGTCAGTGAATTGGAAAGGCTTTGCCTGGAGTTTGGTGGCCAAGCAGCCAGCCACTCCCACTTCTCAAGCTATATAAGCAGTTCCTCTCAGCCTCATTGTGAAGCATTTTTTTCTTTTCCCCACCATTCTCCCCTCCTCCTCCTCCAGTGGCAGCACTCTCTCTCCATAGGGGGATTTCTAAGGTGCCTTTAGTCACAGGAATCATCCTGTGGCACCTCTAGGGATGGAACCCTCTCCAAGGGTTCCTTGCCTTTCATAACCCTACAGAGTGGTAATTCCTCTGGAATGGAGAATGTGAATGGCCAAAACCAAACTAGCATAACACTATCCTGGCTGCGTAGGTCGGTGAACTGATATTAAATCCTCCAGGCTCATTTTCATGTCAGGGGAGCTTGGAACACTACAAGTATTGTGAGAAGGTGCCATCAAACCTGGTTTCTCCATTATTTGCACTAGAAAAATACGAGCAGATCTTCTCATTTTTAGGGCAGTTTTCCATCTATTGTCAGTGAAAGTAATACTTGTTAGAGGGGAAATTATGTAGTAAAGTTCTTTGTTTAAAAAAATGTGATATACTGCTATATTATACAGCTCCACTTGGAATCATTCCTACTGTTCCTATATTCACTTTTTAAGCTTCTAAAAGCCTCTCACAGCACAAACTACCAATAACAGAGAAAAAAATATAGCCTTTAAATTGAGGTTGTTTAATTATATTCTTTCCATCCACAGCCATGGTTTTCTCAGGAGGGCAGTAGGAACACTCATGCTTAAAACCCCACTTGTTCTGGCGTAGCTTATTATCCTTTTACTTTTATTTATTCTCAGTGAAAGCAGATAGTAACCTTTTGGCACTAATTATACTTTAGCTACTTCCTGGGAGAGATAATGTCAGTGGAAATAAGCATTCATATGTGCAGTGATCCTTTTTGTCTTTTAAAATTACCCACCACTCAGAGTTCGAATTTGCTGTGAGAGCCGGCTTTTTTCTTTTTTTAAGTCACTAAATGAAAGAACATATGTGTTTAAGCAAACTGAGAGGCATTTCCCTTGAATATACTTCACTCTTAGGACTTTTTTTCAGTTTTGCGATCAGTATCCGGGTTTCGGTACTCCAGTAGGGCTATCTATTGATTTGCTCCTTTGTTTCAGAAACCATTTTCTGCTCAGAGTATGCTGTCCTGGTGGGGCATACAACACTTGAATTTCAGCTTTTTCTAACAGTGCTAGAGCTGGGTGAAATATTCAGAAGATTTCTGATTTCACTGAAGATGAAGAACAGAAACTTCTGAGAAAGTTGTGAAATTTCACAGAAGTTCCGCTGAAGTGGAATTCTCAACTTTCGTCCAGCTCTAATGTAAATGCAAGGCATAGTCCCCTCAAATATGACTTCTTTGACCTTCTAGGCAGTATGTAAAACATGTTCTTTATCCTGATACTGAAGAATCAAGAGGAATACAGACCACGGCTGCTGTGGTTGAATGAATTTCTTTCCTGAAATCCTCAAGTACTGCAATCATAATGTTAATTTGCTTTTTTAGTGATGCTCTGCCTGGAGTTGCCATGGCCCTGCTGTTGCTATGGATGGAGACTAAAGACAGGGAGCCCTCACTGCCTGAGCCTTACTTGCCACATCTGTCACTATCCTTTGACTCTGCGAAGGATTGGGCTTAATGTGTGAGCACCAGAAGGTGAGCACACCCTCATTTATGCTGAAAAATGACTTTAGTAAGAAATCTGATGTAGTTCACAAGATTTTTAAAATAAGCTCATGATGGAGCTTGTTATTCATGTTGCCTGTGGGAGCATGACATAACTGGAAGTCTTCGAGATGCCTTAGTATTCAATCTGTTCTTTTTGTTTTTGTGAAATCTAATTGGAATATATTAAAAGTGGTGGCCAGACCTGCTTATGTATTAGTCTGTTTTGTTTGTTTGTTTGTTTGTTTGTTTTATTTATTTATACTGGAAAGTCCATGGGCCAAAGGCCCGTTTACATGGTCAACTAGTTTACATACAAACAATACATATAGTAAAGTACATAAAGCTATCATGCTATGTTATATTATCCAACATGGTAGCATGTCAATTGCGCTAATCGATTACAGTGAGTAAATTACAGCGAAGCAAAATCAGCGACTACAATTACAGCGACTGCAGCATTACAGCAAACACGACATTTCAGCGATCCCCAAAGTCAATGAGCGACTCGGAAGATGTTATTTTAGAAATGGGGCGGTTTGGAGGCGTAGCCCCCCTGCAATAACAAGTGACAACAAGTAGCAACAATAAGAATAGTCAGATTGACTACCTTCTGTAGGGGTACATGGATGTTTTTTCCATTTTGGGCAAGCGATTTTGATGCACATACAGTAGTGCCCAGCTATACATACAAGGTATGTGCATGATTCTGACTTTGCTCTCAATATTCGAATGCTGCTTTCATTAGCATTTGTCCTTGAGGTGGTTGTTGTACAGGCATTCAAGGAATTACTGCAAATTTGGATATATTCACTGACATGTCCCTTGCTGAAGTTGTCAGTCACTGCAATTACATTGCTGAAATTGCACTCGCTATTTTTCATTAGCTGAAATGACATGGAACCATCAAACACACTGCACAATCAAATAAAACACATTCACTTTCAGACATTAAGAAATTTTTTAACGTTATTCTAAAAGTCAAAAGCAAAGTGTTTACACAATCAAAAGTAGATTGCAATATACTGAAAAATCAAGGCAGTACACATGGAAGAGACTTCTGTCCTAGTAAAGTTTTCATCCTAGTTATTGTAAACATTTTTGTTGCAGATAATCTAGTTGAAACAGGACTGAACGATCTCTCAAACATGGAAGTCAATGCTACAGGAACTTTATTCATGACTACCTTCTTAGCAAAGAGTCCCAGTTGTTGTTTAAAATGATAGTCTAAAGGTAGAACACCAGCCATCCTCAATAAACAACAGTAATGGGTCCTCACTGGAAGTTGTGTTGAAAATCTAGCTTTTGGTTCAATAAAGTTTTAACTTTTGTTAATAACCCCTCCTCTGCTGAAAAGTAAAAAAAAAGCAAATCATAATCTATGATTGGGATAAGGAAGCTTTTGGCAAGAAGTTTTCTGGTGGAGGGAACCAGTAAAGAATTTAAATGATATAATGCTCCCAGTTTTTGATGTGTAACCTTAATCATACCAGAAATATGGGGTTCAAAAGTCATGCCTTCATCAATTAGTGGTCCTAGATATTAAATTGCTGGACTTGTTTAATATCTACACCAGAGACTATCTGAAGAAGTATAGTATTCTTCCCTACTTTCCTTCTAGCTTTACAAAAGACCAATGATTGTGTTTTTTTTCATTTAACACCAAACTATTATCAATAAACCAGTTATGTGCAGCTAGAAAGTCACTAGACAGATGTTTCTGAACTGTTATGAAGTCTGATCTGCTCGCGAGGATCATTACGTCATCTGCAGAAAGTAAAATCTGAGAATTAGAACAAACTAAAGGATGCATGTTCAAAAAAAAAGACTAAAAAGAAGAGGACCCAGAATAAACCCGTGAAGATCACCCAGTGTAACAGATGCAGGGAATGAGTACTGACCACTGATTTTTGTTACCTAATAATGTTGTCCCAGATAACTTCTATACCACCCTGCCATGTCACCAGACATGCCCAGTCTGCCAAGAGATGACAGTAAAATACCTTGATCTACCAGGTCACAGGCCTTGGTGAGGTCCACGAACACAGCCTCAGTATAATGTCCCTTATCCTGGGCCAACTGGACTGCACTCGTGAACCCCACCAAGGCCATCATACTACTATGGCCAGGTCTGACACCGTGTTGGGCAGAGATAAGAATAATATATTTTGACAAATATTCAATCATTTGGTCAAACCTCATTCACTCAAGTACTTTGGATATGGAGATAATAGTGATATAGGATGAAAATGTTGAACATTAGTTAAATCCCCAGCTTTATTTATGGGTACAAAAAACTGAGTGGTTCCAAATAGCAGGAAACATAGAAGAACAAAGAGATAAATTAAAAGTAGCAGTTAATGGAAAGCACAGTATGTTTGCAGTGATTCCCACAAGCTGGTAATCAATCCCATCGCTCCCAAATGTGGGGCAAGTCCCCATTTTCAAAAGATACTCTATTACCTTGTCAGGCTAGAGAGATCTAAAATAGATTCTAGGATAATCCAAATCATAACCAGTGCTATTAGAAGTTGCCATATTAACTTTTCCAGCTGGAATATATTTTGAAAAGTCAGTAAAAAAATTATTAAATTCCTGTGCAATCAAAGAAGGATCTGTAAGTATCCTTTCTGGGGTATTAAGACATTGTTGACTAGAAGAACATTTTTGCCCATTAATTCATTGATTAGCTTCCATGTTTCAGAAGTGTTCTTCCCTACAAATTCCCTTTGTCTATCTACAAATAAAATTATTTTCAACCTTCTAACTAATGTTTTGCATTTATTTCTTGCGGCCTTGTTTAACGGTTATAATTTATTTAGTTAGTTAATTAGTTTTTGTTGACCAGGAATGGCAGACTAGACAATTCTGCCTATTCTCAGGCTCATCCCCGGGGGGATACAGAATGATGCCAACTGACATTGAATCAGATTAAGCTGTCAGTGGTATTTTTACTGGTTAGGGATACTTGGAATGAAATTACTGTACAATTTATGACATGGAATGTAAATGGCATCCAAAAAGAAAGAATGTTTTGAAACATATACAGCAGGAAAATTAGAACATTACATTACTGCAAGAAACACATCTGGACTAAAATTAAATCAATAAATAAAAAGTTGGCTGGGTCAGACGTGTCTTTTTTTATGTTGGCTTGCTCATGTGCAAGCAACATCTTGCGGTAGTAGCACATTTCAAAAGTGTGTCAGTGTTGTGGCCAATGCAGGGGACACTTTAGTGGTTGCATCCCTCAGCCGCTAATTAGTGAGCATGCTGGCGATGACAGCAGTGTCAAAGAGAACCAAAATTTTGAGAGAAATCTGCCACTCCAATGAGGTACAGTTTTCAGATTGCAGCGGCAGATGACAAGACTCCGGCCCTGCACATTACAGTGCACAGTAATGCACATGTCCAGAGTTACCAATGGAGTTTCAGTGTGCCTTGACTGGTGAAACATTTCAATAAGTAAAATAGCTACAGCACGGCTTTCCACAATGATGTCTTCTGCAGGCTGACACACACTCCCCAGAAAGCTGACATTGTGGTGCCCAATCCCCGTGTCGATATGTCCCCCCATTATGTGGCACACTGGGAGTCCACCCCAGTGTGCTGAAACATGGTGGCTCCTGCCACCCACCACACAATCCTGCAAAGCCAACATTGGGGTGCCCAATCCCCATGTCAGCATGTATCCCTCACCCATTAATGTACCACACTGGGAGCCCACCCTAGTGTGCCAAAATAATTGTTTCCAACACCAGGATGCCCACTCCTGGTGTCAGATATGCTGCCCCCAACCTGTCTATGTTCTTTGCCGTCAACGGGGTGCCCAATTCCTGTGTCAGCAATGGCATGCACCCCCCCCCACTATTGTAGCACACTGGCAGCCCACCCCAGTGTGCCTAAATATTTTTTTTAATTGTTTTCCCCCTGTAAAATAGAAAAAAACATCCCCATAGTCTTTTTATTTTATTTAACCTGTAAAACAGAAAATGGTCCCTCATGGTCTCCCCCATCCGCTTCCCCCAACCAGCACCCTCCCTTTGGGTACCCACCTCCACACACCCCTCTCACCCCATACTTACCTCCAGAGGCTGGGAGCAGCAATCTTCTGGGGTGTGGGACACATCTGCACTCTTCAAAGGCCAACCGTAAACTGAAGAAATGACGTTTAGCTTTATAATGGGAGTCAATGAGGGGTTTCAACTTAGGTTGATATCTCAGCCATATTTTTGGAATTTTGACCCCAAATTTTCAACATGGAGTTCTTGGGACCCCACATCATGAACATGTCACTGTCATTTCATTAATCAGTCCCAAAAGGTGATTTCACGGTCGCTGTGTGGAATCACCTTTTGGGACTGATTAACGAAATGATAGTGCCACTGTTCATGAGGGGAGGTCCCAAAAAGCCCATGTTGCAAATTAAGTGAAAAAATTCTAAACAGTGACTGCATTAAGAGCATGCCTTGCACAGTTTCTATGCAAGCTCTTAACTTCGCCAATGTTTTATATATTCACTCCAGATTTTCAACATTGCCCTTTTTTCACATCTCCTTATGGACAGTACAGCTGCCATCTTTCACATCCTGCTCAAAATGTACTTTTTACACCTGTGGTGCAGAATGGTGGGGTCGCTGTGGGAAATCAGCTTTTGGGACAGATTAACAAAATCCCAGTGCCACTGTTCATGAGGAGAGGTCCAAAAGTGCCGATGTTGAAAATTTGGTGAAAAAATTCCAAAAAATTATTGTGTTACAGGCGTGCATTGTGCAGTTTCTACACATACTCGTAACTTCACTAATGTTTCATATTTTTCCTCCAGATTTTCAACATTGCCATATTTTCACACCACCTCATGATCAGTACAGCTGTTATTTTTCACATCCTGCCTGAAATGTGTTTTTGCACCTGTGGTGCCAAATGGTGCAGTCACAGTGCAAAATCACCTTTTGGGTAATGAACTGATAGTGCCAATGTTAATTTTTTTTTTTTTATTCAGATTTTATTAAATTTTCACATGGAAGCTCCAACATGAAGGAATCAGCAACATATTACAAAGACTGGTCATGAGACAATCAACTTCATGTTAAAGCCCCTCCTCCCTCCCCCACAACCTTCCACCCCCTTCCACTACACCTCCTGCAGCTTGGCACATCCCCATAACCCAGGTAACATGGCACAGGAGAGACCTGCATACAAATTATATTCTCCCATGCTTTCCTGTAGTGGTAAAGAGAACCACCCAAGCTGGCTTTTATTTGTTCAGCACGGAGATTAAATAATAGATCTTTTAACCATTCCTTATAAGTGATAGTATGAGCATCTAACCAATGAAGCAAAATTAATTTTTTAAGGGTAAGTGCTCTCATAGCCATATGATACCTATGGTTTTTAACTAGGATTGTGGAGAAGTCCCCCATAAGACATATCTCCGGTGTGAATAGTTCTCCAATACCCAGTAGGGGGTCAGCCCTATTTCTGATTAGATCCCATAATTTCCTAATCAAGGGGCACTCCCAGAATATATAGAACATATCCCCTTCAACATTTTCTTACATCTAAAACAATGGGCGTCAGGCAGCCTGCCTATCTATTGAGTTTGACTGGTGTCCAGTACATGTCATTCAATATTCTATACTGTGTAAGCTTCAGTCTATCTTGGGATACATATCTGAAGGAGTCCAGATGAATTGATTCCCAGTTCTCAAGAGAGTTTTGGAAACATAAGTTCCAGTATCTGGGAACCTCCCTGCCCGTATTGAGCACATTTGTTCATAAAGAAGCATAAATTAGTGAGACTGCATGGGGCTTCCCACAGACTGAACTCAGAGACTCCAACCAGGTGCAACCCTCTTCCAAATTCCCAATACCTGGAAACATCTGAATCAAAAGATGTCTAAGTTGCCACACTTTAAAAATCTGTTTCGGAGCTATGGAATAGGAAGCCAATATGGTGCTTGAATCCATGCATGAACCTTCATGAAATAAGTCCCCAACACAAGTCTTGTTGAGCTGGGGAAGCCAAAGTGGGGAGTTGATTTCCCCTCCAATTCGGAGGTTCGGGTTGCCAACTATTGGTTGCCTGGAATCTTTAATATTCTGGTATTTAAGAAAGGCACATAGTTGACTATGTACTTTGAGGGAAACTTGCATAGGAGATTTACTGATGCCAACAGGGAGGTTTCTAATGGGAATATATAAAAGGGCATCCTTAGCCATATTTAGGTTATCAATTATCTCTCTTTCTAATAGCAACCATTTAGGTATATAGGATGCAGAAGCAATCTCTTCTTGAGATAAAACCCATTGTAAGTATTTGGTTGCCTAACTTGTCCAATAATACATGCCAAAGTGTGGTAATTTAAGGCTCCCCACTTGTGTGGGTGCAGCCAATTTGAGATATGAGCGTTGAGGATGGTTCCCCACCCCCATATAAAGGAAGAGATAAGAAAGTGCAAAGTCTTAAACCACTTTTGGGGTATCCATAAATTTAACATATTAAGAGGGTAGAACATTCTAGGTAAGATATTCATTTTGACTATACTAATCTTTTCCCAAAGAGATATCGGAAGAGATTGCCACCTTTTGAAATCTTGCTGAATGGTTTCCAGGAGGGTGTCAAAATTCATCTTCTTCATGAAACCTTCATTTTTAGAAAGAGTTAAGCCCAAATACTTAATACACGTAGAATTCCACTGTACCTCCATCGAGGAAATATCCTGTTTTAAAAATCTGTAATTTAGGGGAAAGACAATCATTTTAGTTAGATTAATTTTATAATTAGAGACAGTTCCAAATGTGGTAATGATATTCAACACTATAGGAAATGAATGAGCAGGGTGAATCAGGTGGAGAAGCACATTATCAGCATAAGCCGATAATTAAAAAATGTGGGTACCAATGGGAATTCCTTGAACACCTTCATCTGCTCTCAACTTGACCAACAATGGTTCCAAATAAATATTGAACAATAGGGGAGAAAGGGGGCATCCCTGCCTCATACCTGAACACAAGAAGAGTCTGTCAGAAAGAAATCCATTACAATATATTCTGGCCTGAGGGTTCTGGTAAAAGGATACAACCCAGTCTATAAATTTAACTGGAAAGCTGAATCTACACATGGTTAGAAATAGAAACTGACAGCCTACAGGTCAAACGCCTTCTCCGCGTCCAGTGACATCAGACCAGCCGGTACATCTGAGTCTCTGGACATGGAGAAGATGTGTGCCAATTTCCTAAAATGATTGGTCAACTGGCACCCTTGCATAAATCCTACTTGGTCTGAGTGGATGATATCAGGAAGTACCCTTTTAAGTTTATTAGCAAGAAGTTTTGCTAAAATTTTGATATCACAATTCAATAATGAAATTGAACGGTAACTACTTGTCAATTCAGGATCTTTACCCTGTTTATGTAGCACAATAATAGTACCCTCTAGTAGAGAACTATCTAAGGGGTTCCCTTGCAGCATCCAATCAAAAAGATGGGACAAACAAGAGACAATTTGCTTACTGAAGGTTTTATAAAAATTAAGAGAGTACCCATCTGGGCCCAGAGCCTTATCAGCTGCTAAGGAGGATATAGCCAGTTGAATTTCCAACTCTGAAATGGGGGGTCACTATGGATTCTTGTTGAACCTGTGTAAGGGATGGGAGGCTAAGTGGTTGAAGGTACTGCTCCACAGCCTCAGCAGTGTGTCTGTTAGGCACAGGTTTATACAGATCTTTGTAAAATTCTGCAAACTCAGCGGTAAAGCTTTGGGGCTAGGCAAAGATCCCCTGTATGTTGGGATCTTATACTTGGGATAATTCTGGAAGATTCTACCTGTTTCAGTCTCAATGCCAAAATATGGCCTGTCCTCTCCCCCTGATCAATATATTTCACTCTGGTTGTTAAGATAGCATATTCAGCTTTCTCCCAGAGGATTGAGCTGTATTGATCTCTCAAACCCACCAGTAACTGTCTATCCTCTATAGCAGCCATGGGAGACAATGATGCCTCTAGGGTACATATTCTGGATAGGAGTGAGAGGGATTTCTGATCTCATTCCCTCTTCCAGTGGGAGGCCACTCTAATGAATACTCCTCTTAATATACACTTCAAGGCTCCCCACTCAAGATATGGCCTTGAAGTGAAGTACTGATTGATTCTGGTATACTCTTCTATTTCCTGAGAGATACAGTAGTTTCTATAATTTTGGGGTCCTTGAGGGGCTGATTATTTAGCTTCCATAGAGAATCAGGTGATACATCCGGTGTTAACAACAGGTCACAATTCACCACTGAGTGGTCTGAGATTACCCCTGAAGTTATTCCTGTGAACACTATCCCCTGCAAAAGTGATTGACTAATTGAAAAGTAATCTATGCAGGACGATGTCTCATGGATACTGGACAGGAATGTAAATTCCTGGGAGGTGGGATACAAGATTCTTCATGGATCCACTAACCCCAGGTGATCAACCATCTCTCTGAGAGCACGTTTTGCTGGGGAGAGACCCTGTCTCTTGGGGATTGACTTATCTACTGTAAGTCAGGTGAAAAAGGAAGATTCCAGCCCCCCCCATAATACATGGATAGGCAGTATATGGTGGCAGTACCTTTAAAAGATTTGTAAAAAGTAAGAGAGAGTCATTATTAGGACCATATACACATCCCAACACTAAGGAGGTTCTCTCTAAAGTGCCCTTCGCAAATATATATACCTACCTGTGGCTCTCCAATAACCTGTTCAGATTTAAAGGGTATATTCCTAGCCACCAATATGGCCACTCCACAACTCTGGGAGCTGTCCCCTGCATTAAAAGCCTGCCCTATATATTGCCTATGGAGGAGGGCTCCCTTCAATTCCAGGAGATGAGTTTCTTGAAAAAACATGAGTTCCCCTTTAAGCAAGCTGATGTGCTTCAACACCTGATAACGTTTCAGTTTGGTGCGGAGGCCACAGACATTCCAAGACACAAACTTCTTAATACCTGTCATGATCCCCTGAAAAATACATTAGAACCTTTTGAAACCATGTAGCCTGTTGCATAAAAAAACACATATCCCTAGTGCCAAGCTGCCCCCCTTCCCCAATGTAAAATGTTCCCCATCCTCCAGTACTCAACATCCGCTTTACTATCCCTTTTACTCCTTCCCTCTGACATATTCCATCAGCAAATATTGTCTCCTTTCCCCTTCAATCCTGGAGTAAGGAATCTGCAGGGTGACCATCCTCCCCCCACCCTCGTGCTTTGTAGTGCACAATAGCCTCCACCAGGCAACATTCTTCCCTCCCCCTACCTCCAACCTTCCTCATTGTGTTCTAATTTAAATGATAGACAATGCTGCGCCCCTTATAAAAACAGCTTGCCCTATAACAGGATTAACAGAAAACTGATGAGGAACTATCAGGTTCTAAATATAATACCCCACTTTATCCAATTAGTGCACTTTAATAATATGGGGGCTTTCTTCGTGGTCATTATCTCAGCCTATCTTGAGTCAGATTGGTAAAGAAAACAAAAATTGTGGCCAAGATGGTCGAAAATAACAAATCCCCCTTCCCTGCATGAGATGTTGGCTTATCCCATTCATCAGCAGACTCAATGCTGTGCTGCGATTCAAGATTGTTAAGGCACCAGCCTAAATAAAGAAAATGCATTTGCTAGTATGAGAGTTAGGCCTTTAACTTAAAAATGTCTCCAGTCCATTCAGTATTGCCTTCATATTGATGGACTATGCTGTCCCTGAAAGTTCACACTCAGGAGAAGTGGGACTAAAAGACTAACGACCTGGATGTAAAAATCACTGTCTGCGCTCAGCAGACACGTTGCTTTCCACACATTGAAAGAAAATGAGGAACCACACCCTTTGTATTTGTTAGTCCCGAAAGAAACCAAACAGTATCAGCTATCTGTGGTTGAAGGATGTTTCTGTAGAGGGGCCAGTATTACCAAATTGTCTCTCTCCAAACAGTATGGAAACAGATGCTATACAGCAGATTCACCCCAAAGTTCCAGTACATAGTTTTTCACGCGTTCTCCTCTTCTCTGCAAGGTACGCTTAGCTGTAACTCTCTGCGATACCAGGTTAGGCACTCACCCATCTCTGAAAAGATTTGATAGTAATTTCCTCATCTCTAGCTCTGTAGTTTTTGGGTCTTCTAGAGGAATCCATTTTCCTTCAATGGACACTTGTAAATTAGCTGGATATAACATCCGAAAGCGGATGTTCACTGCTAATAACTTGGTCACCACTCCATGGTATGCTGCACTCTTCTGCTTCACTGATGGGGGGAGGTCCTGAGTGATTCAAATGGGGGATCCCTCCCAGAGCACTTCCTTTAATTCCTTGACCTTAGCCAGCAGGTGTTGGCATTCTTGATAATTCAGGAATTTAAAAATGAAAGTCCTGGGTTGTGCCCCTGGCTCTGGCATAGGCCTTGGTGCCTGATGGGCCTGCTCTACTATATATTCAGCCCCAAAATGGCTTCTCCCCTCAAGGTCTTCAACCTTGGCTTCCAACTTAATAACATGCTGTCTAACAAGTGCCATGGCAGGATCAGCTTTCTCCAGTCTTTTCTCCACAGATATAATTCGCACCTCACAATCTTTTGTACACTGAGCTAATTCTTCCAGCTTTCCAGTCACCACTTTCACCTCCTCAGTTAGAGATCTGACTTCGTCCCAAAAGGGATGGACTTCTTCAAGAAGCTGCTCCAGAGATAGAGGAGTGGTCTTCGTGGCTGTAATCATTCTGTTAGCCGCCAAGGAAGACTGGGCCTTTGCTTTCTTTGAGCTTTTTCAGGCATAATTGGCGGCATGTGATGCGGTGGAGTAGCTCGCATTTCAGCCTCCATAACCAGTTGGAAACAACAGATTTCTTATAAATTGTACACAATCAGGTCGCAGCATTGCAGTAGGGTGGTATGGAAAGTTAGTTAACCTAAAATATCAAGTTTAAGTGGAGGTTTTTTAAGGAGGGGTAGCGGGAGCACTCAAGAAAGTGTCTACTCTCTACTCGGTGTGAGGCATCACGTGATCTCCAGTGCCAATGTTCATGAGGTGGGGTCACAAAAAGCCCATGTTGAAAATTTGGAGTGAAAATACCAACAAATGCCTGGGGCATTAGGGTTTCCAACCTTAATGCCCCGCCCTGTAGAGACTGACAGGTGTTGGGGATGTGACTAGGGATTGTCAGCTGTAATTCTCACTCCATTCCACCCCCACCTCAACCCTGCAGCCAGTGACAGGCATCGAGGTGTGCGTTGGAGTCTTCGGCTCCAAAGTTCACTCCATTCTCCTATACTGCACCCATCTCAGTGTATTTCCTTATGGAATAGGGTGAGCGTAAGGCCTGAAGACCCCAAGGCACACCACAACACCTGTTGGTGTCTGCAGGGTAGGGTAAGGTGAAATGGCGTGAGCGTTATGGCCGATGTCCCAAAGGCACCCCCTCAATGCCTGTCAGTCTCTGTAGGGTGGGGGTGAGGGTGGGGTTGGTGTCAGTTCAATACTTTACTGACATTCCTATTATGCATCTCTTTAACTCCTGCACTACCAATGCCAATACAGCAAGCCAACATATTGCATTGACAAATGTTTGTTTTAACAGGTACTAATTGTAGTAGAGGGACAGCAATGTTCATTAATAGGAAAATTGATTATAAATTTGAAAAACAATATAATGACCTGGAAGGAAGGATCTTGCTGATTTAGGGGCAGTGGCACAATGAAAATTATAATAATTACTGGGTTGTGTTTTTTTAAATTGAAGAAGCCATATATTAAATACCATAATACCTGCGTAGGTATTATGGCATTGATGCGGCTCCTTTCAATGAGAAAATGCTCGCTCCAGACCTGCTGTTTTTTATTTATTTATTTATTTCAATCTAGGATTACAATACGTTTGAGCTGAGGCTCTTTTACAAAGATTCCACATCAGCGTGTGCAACAGTCATCATTTTTAGTTACAAACATATAGTCATTGACTTACAGACATGTAATAACCAGTACAAAGACATGAGCTATGAGCAAGACAAGGGAAGGGGGGGTGAGTGGTGGGGGAAGTGGGGGTAAGGAGATTGAGTGGGGGAAGGAGGTGCAGAGGGTAGGGGGAGTACAGGAGGTGGCTGGGGCAGGGGCAGGAGTGGAGATAAAAGGGGGAGGTGGGCGAGGGTGGGAGACAGTCCAGCCAGGGGGCCTTGTCGCTCAAGACAGTGGAAACCACTGTCCCTCATGACTTTTCTCTCACAGAAACACTCACCTCATGAACAGCTCTTAATTAGAAAGGCAGACAGCAGTTCTGTTTCTCAGAAGAAATACCCGAGGTACACATAACTCGGGCCAAACGACTAAATCGCAGTGGCTCATTACAGTATTTTGAATTTCTGCTGTATCACTTGCCTAACTATCTAAATACTTTTCACGTGATCCCTTACTAAACTTCCTTCCCACATTTCTCTCGTCTTCTGTCCTGCCTTCTGCAGGTCACATGACTCCACTATCAAACATGTAGTAACGCCCGTAGCAACAAAGAAGACGCCGGTAAGACTGGACTGCCTACTTTCTTCATTGCACTTCCTCTGTGGAAAAAAACACAATGCAGTAATTATATCAAACAAAATATGGGGTGCAGTGTGTTTAACTCAAATTTAACACACACCCTCATTGTTGGGATGGCTGCCATAAACCTCTTGGGCATTGCCCTCAAGGTTTATGTGCCATCCAACAACTCGGATGTGTGCTAAATTCAGGTTAAACACACTGCACCCCATACTTTATCCTATATTTATTTGATCAATTTACTGTCCTTCTAGAGTTATACTGAGTTTTTTTCAACACAAGGATAGGTCTTAATATTTATGGGTGATGCACATATAATCATTTGGGGAGTATTTGTGCAGATTATTTGCTTGATAAAACATTAAAACCAACAGAAAAAGACATGAGATATGCACAGATGTTGAAAGTTTTTAGCTGAGCATGCAATGGTTGACTTTGGAGGGGAAAAATAGCCAGATAAAAGAGTGAAAGAGGGAAAATCCTGGCCAGTGAACCTGAATTAGGGCATGTGGTAGGACCAAGTCCTCATATCACATATCACTGGGGTAGAAATTTACAGGACCAACTCACTAAGAGCCATTTTATGAATCCATAAACAGTACCTAGGCAAAATATACCAGGGTTTTCTGTTGCAGACGCTGTAATATCTGCAGATATGTGCATACAGGCACTCACTCTGAACACCCAATTACTCACGGTAAATACGTGCATGAGCTCAGCAATAGAAACAATAACAATACAGTTTGTAACAATACAAAGACTGCCTCCTGCCTTTATTTTATTTCATTTTTGTTTACTGGTTAGGTGCGCTAGCAATAGAAATGACTATTTTCAGGCACAACACAGTCTATGTTGGCTGGTGCCCTTATGGCAATATCTAGTGTATGTCAGCTGTACAATTTGACCATTAAATGAAAGGGTGCAAGAGCATGTACTTGCTATTATACAGAGGAAGCTATATATTAGTTCAATTTAAGATATCCTACATTTTCCAGTAAACTATTTTATAAGTCCACTGAAACAGATGTCTCTGTATTTGATTCTGTGAGACTCATGATTATTTAATAGAAGTAATGTTTCAATATGTTCAACTTTGCTCCTAACAAACCTTGGACACTTCCCCACCAAACCCTCATTCCCACTCTCTTTTTCTCATATACCCTCACTCTTCCCATTCTGTCTCTTTTATTCTCTGTCCCTTTGTTAGTTTTTATTCTTCTTTTTTACACATTTTTATTCATTCCCTTTTCTCTCTTGCTCACAGTTCGATATACAGGTTTACATAATTCACCACTAATCTGGTTTACACATTAATTCTATCCATTTTTATTTAATTTTATCTATTTTCTCCTTCTTTTCCTATTTAGGAGTCCCCCCCCATATTTTATTCAGCACATCTGAGTAGTAGCCTGGGCCAAATTTGAAGGGAAAAGTTTTTCAGTTTAGGCAACTGGTGAGTTAGTGTGTTTTTTTTTCCATAGAAGTGTTTATCCTGTAAGCCAGACCAGGGTAGCTAGTCAGCCCCATCCTGGGGCACCTCTGATGTCCCTTTCCTTACTTCCTCCATACTGGGAGCTAGATCCCCCACAGAGAGGGGAGGGATGTCTTTCCCCCCCGGAGTACTCACATCCAGAAGTGCCGAACAGTTGAAGTGGAAGGGGGAGACTAGGTGTCCAAGGTGGGGCTTCACAAAGCCCTAGTCTGCTTTATTTTCCTCCATGTTTTTTTCTCCCGGGGCCATGGCAGCATGGAGGACACATGTGCATGGAGGCATGCATGTGTTCCAGAACCGCAGCTTCTTCCACCCCCAGTGACTTGGTTCCTGTGCATTCGTGCCACCACAAGGCTTCCACCTGGTGTCAGCCAAGAGCCATGAGATATCACAAAGCCCCACCACCTCAGTCTGAGAGAGGAGCACTGCCATGTGACTACGCAATCTTCTTTTAGCCTTTCCCCTGCCGAATTCTAGCGTGGTGAGAGGTAAGGCGCTTTACAGCACCTCAACCCTCTGCACCACTAGGCTGGGTTCTAGTTAGTGTTTTTTTTACTTCTGCCAGGACTTCTCTCTCAGACTTATGTTCCAAAGAAGCAAAATTTGCACACTTGGGGCTCAATTCTCAAAGCTGCACTAGAGCAACACAAGGTGTGCCAAAAACAGTGTTGTGCCAAAGCCCCTCCTAGTATACAGGACCACCTTGCAAATAGGGCCTTTTGTCCTAATGGCATGATTTGCCACCAAGCCTGTATAAAAATAACAATTTTACAACTACTACTACTATTACTACTACAAAGCCCCTTGCATCATGCAGCTTGTGCCACATTCAGGTACAGTGGGCCAGGTGTGTCAAATAATGGCCTGCTGATGCATGACGCATGGTGTGCCATAAATATGGTGCAAAGAGCAGCACTGTCACAAGCTGTCTTAGAAATCTGATGCACCAGTATGGCGGAGGAAGGTACGATGCAAGAAAGGTGTGGAAGGCACCGGAGTAAGAAGAATTTCACTGAGGATGTAACAGGCATCCTTATAGAGGAGGTTGAGTCCCAGGTCGATATCCTACTGTCCAAAGGTGGGGACAAGGAGCTACATGCTCGTAGACAGCAGTCATGGGATGAGGTGGCCACCAAGGCAAATGCCACTCCCCATGTAAGAGCAGCATGTGTGAGCTCCAAAAGAAGTATCATGAACTCAGATGGAGGTTGAAGGAGAAACTGGCACATAAGTGATGCTGCACCACTGCCACAGGGGGAGGACCAAGCCAGATGACATCGCTAAGTAGCCAGGAAGAATATGCGGCATCTCACCTGAGCATCCACACCATAGAGGGTGACAGCAAGCTCAGTCTGGTCCGGCTACAAAGTGCAGCAGGTATGTACATGCCAGGGATGCAAAGGATGGTAATGCAGGGCAATAGAGAGATGTGGGTGACCCTGCACCAATACAAGGATATAGGCACAACAACAGGGGATCTGTGGAGGCAGCACAGTTGAGATGGCAGTCAACGCATACTACATGCAAAGTAACATGGTATTGTCCCACAGTGGAGTCAGCATGACCATGTGTCTGTGCACCATGCAAATGAACCCACACAGCTGCCATGTAGCACAGGTATAATACAGTGCTGCAAATGGAACACATGGAGCAGATAGAGCACATTATGCGTATGCTATAGCGATATGAAGGTGGCACACACAAATGTACACAATGCACACAGCATTGTTGAAGATATGGAAGGCATGTGGGTGGCCACAGCACAGGAGTGTGAGCTACAACCCTTTGCAAATCCCTACAGAGTCGGGTATAGCATTGCGAGATCACCTGAGTGGGAGGGTATGCACAGAGTGATGCTTCACAGGTGGCCCAGTGACAGCAGCACTGTGCACACAACTGTTGGTAGGAGCGAGTGTACACTGTACCCTGGGGGTACAGTGCATGCAACACCCTGTGACTGATGTGGTGTCAGCAGAAGTTTGTGACACAGAGGGCTACAGACTGTGGAGAGTGTCACCCAGATCATGTTCTGTAGTGTGTGGTACAGAGACACTCATGTTGTGCAGCAGCACTTGCAATGTGTGGTTGTTGGGGGACATGCAGGCCAGGCAGAGCAGCCTACAGGCACCCAATCCACTGTGGCAAAGCGGGCTACTGCTAGCACAGTGGACCATGCTATACACCCATAAGGGCCACAGTATGTCTAATGCTGGGCCCCACACCAACGCAACAGGCACCAGCAATATCTGCAATGTCAACATGTCCTAGTCATGCAGCACTTGCCCCAAACATGCCAGATCAAGGCTCAGGCAGCAACCATTGATAGGTACGATGGATAGTCTGCAGACATCTGCACTCCACTGTGTCCCATGAGCAGCCTCCTGCACAGGAAGGGACACTGTTGGAGGGTCCGGTCAGTGGGACAGACAAACAGATGTCAACAAAATGGGACATTTGGGCCAAGAATGCATACATGATGGCCAAAACATAGAGCAAAGGGGACAAATTGACACGCAGTGTCCCAACACCCCAGCCCGGTTGGGCACAACACAGCATGCAGTATGTGATGCAACCAGCCACCCACCAACAGTGGTGGTGCAAAACAGCACTGAACTGCACACTGTATGCCTAGAACAGAAACATACAGATGTGGCCTTGCAGCACAGCCACCAACCTTGCACATTTTGTCTCCCCGCAGGCACCAGCAGTGGGCAGGCAAGAAGCACAGCAATCAGCACAGCCACAGCCTCCCAGGAGCAGTGACAGCATGGGTGGGAGGAGGCGGACACAGAGACTGAGTCCTCCGAGGGGTCTGAAGGGACACAAGAGGAAACTGAAGTGGGTCCGGATGTCAGTAGCTGCAGTACCCCAACACTCAGAGTGCAGCACAGCACCAAAAGTGATGCCACCAAAGGACCAACATATGCCATTGGTGCTGGATTGTCCAGCAATAGTGGGGACACAGGCAATGTGGACAGCATGCAAGATCAAAGCATAGAACCATCAGTCAGCCAGGTAGAGTCAACACAGCCACAGCCAGTGGCCCCTAACATGCAACCTTCATTGGAGGTTGACCTGACCAGGTACTGCCACAAAGTCGTGGAATTACAGGAGGCTCTACAATGCGAGGTAGCAGGCATGTATGCATCCCTACAGGAGCTAAACACCACTACTGTTGCACAACACAGACATGTTGAGGGCGTCACGATGCCATGCAGACACATATATGGGATACAGTGTGGTACATCATGCAGATCTCACCACCATACTGCATGGGATACAGGTGTGTATACAGAGGCAGACAGATACAATGGAGCTACTGGCGGCAGTAAAAGAGCACAGTGTAGCTCAACAATTCACCCAGACCAACGCCATCGCCGCCATGACAAATGCCCTGCTATCCATCACCCAGGCCATGTGGCACATCCGAGGCACAATATCAACCAGTCAGCAGTAGACACATGTATGGCCCACAGGTGTATGATGATGAGGGGAGCATGCACCCTGGAGAGCGTTATGAAGCTGGCCACAACACACAAATGCATGGTGAACAGAGGCAACACCAGTACAGTGCCCAGGGACATATGGCTGCTAAGGGACAGTATGAATGGGGAACTGCCAGGGACAGAGCAATGGGACCAACTGGAGTCCACCAACATCCGGAGGACAGGTACAGATATGAGGCATGCAGTGGCCACAGATACAGCATGCAAGAGGAACACCTGCAGAGCACAGAAAGTGCATCACAACATACCACAGACAGTACCACAGGTGCAGTGTTGAACAACCACAGGCCACTCTAGCCCTGCATGCCACGGTCACTGCTGAGGGCATAACCCCCTCCTACAGCATGATGCTTCCCCACCAGAAATCGACCCAAGCAACTAGGCCACAGGTACACAGGCGGTGCAGTATGGCCCGGGTCCAGCAACACAGGTGGGGCTCGGACTACTGGACACTAACTTGGTGGCACACACCACCAATGTCCAAACCATGTATATGGGCTAATACACTGGGTAGTGTGCAATCCACATAAGCGACATGCTGCAGGACTGAAATCAGGGACCGCAAAGCAGTACCAACACCACCAGAGCAGTTGATTGGAACCATGATGCTAGTGAGATACGATGGCTAGCAACTCCAAAGGCCCCTCATGCGGTTGAAAGTAGTGGCCAGGCCATGGAAACACAGGCGTCCACTGGGAATACTGGCCCCCAGGGCACACAGCAGTAGCCATACAGTCCATAATAACACAGGATGACACAACAGATGTCAGACACAGCAGATGGAAAAGGGACACCACCATGGACATAGTTATGACCACAAAGGGTCCTGCACCAGAAGACACCATCACCAGTAAACCCACTATGCCAACTGCTCCACCCCTCAGGAAATGAGGAAGGAGGGAAGCCAAAGGGCAGTGGGGATGCGGGAACAGCAGCTGACATGGCCATCCCCAGAACAATACCCACTACCAGATGTTCCCAGAGATCCATGGTCCAAGGCTCAAAGACAACATCTGGGAACAACAACAACAATGGACATTCACAAGTGGACAACCAAGGACCAGGCAGTGCACAGGAACAGGTAGTGCACATGAGGCGGAGGAACAGAACGCCAAAGGAGGGACCACCCACACAGAGGACACCATGTTGGGCACACCATGAACATGAGGATTATGCACACAGAGCCCATGGACACCTGTACAACCACATTACCAGGAGTCATACAGTGGACATACACAATGTGAGTGAAGGACATCTGCAATAACACAATGGTGGACTGTTGTGTGACAGTTCCATGTCACCGCAGCGACAGGAAATTTGCCGACCATCATTACGGTGATGGCACAATGCTGACAACTGGTACTGTGCCGTCACTTTATAAAAGTTTTTTTTTCTTTGCCCCCCACATCCCCTATGTGGGGGGCACTGCCCCCACACCCCCCCCCCACTCTATAGATTACCAACTCCGAGTCAGAGTAGGTTCGGGAGGGGCGAACTCCATCAGAGACAGCAGTGTCGAAACAGCGGACCATCACAGCAAACATCTGATTTTGTCGCTGTGATGGTCTTCATTGTTTTCCCTTCACTGTGGTGATGGTATACATTGTGTAACCAGAGTGTAGCTGCTACTGGCCCACAATTCAATCAAACAATTCACCTGTGAATAACCTATGGGTGGGGGTGGGTCACACAAGGGAGGGACTTTTCTAACACAATGCAAAAGTACACAGCATAAACCTGTGACTGTATGCATGCTGAGACTGGCAGACCTGCCACTCTTTGATGTGCACAGTCTGGTGCAAGGTTACATGTGAAACTGCTACACAGCACATGATGCATTGAAGGATAGGCATATCCGTGTGACAACAGATGGTTGTGAGGAAACAGTTGCCGGTGCATGCTACCACTTCACATAACTGATCTTAACCCCCCTTCATCCAGACATCACAAGGCCCAACCATGTACACATATTTTGTGTAGTTAGTAGCCAAGATGGACAGATGGTAGGCAACCTGGGTGCTAGTCATGGTGTACAAAATGGAGTTCTGGGCATCCCCCTCCCATATGGACAGCACATGCAACTCTGTCTAGAATGCCATGCCTATGCATAATGGAATATCTAACTGTATGTAATATCTCTGTATGACGGAAATGCAGCCCGCCCCCCAACTAGCTAACAGGTCACAGGAAGCTCAATATGGCAAACAGCCCAAACCAAAGCCCCAAGGGTGGCCCCATAACCCCATGTCCACTGTTCCATGTGTGACACTCTGTGCATCCCTATACAGCAACCATGGCAGTGAGATACCTCAGTCCCCACCCAACACATATACACATTAATCCCCCTTGGAAATTAGTTTCACCCACTGAAACAACACAATAGTGCATACTACTACATGTCAGATGACCAACAGCCCCATGGATCAACCTGCCAATGACATGCATGGGCAGCTCAGAAGCCACTGCGCAACCATATGTAAGACAGCGGCACACGTATGTAACCTTATCCCTCTGTCCAGTGGATGTGGGAGGGTACTGCACTGTATGCCATGTTTGTATGCCACTGTGGACATCAGTGCACCCCTGTGTAACAAATCGCCACAATGTGTGTATCCACAGCTGTCACATGCAAACTGCAATACAAAGTACCAATGGTGGAAACAGCAGGAAGGGCATGCCATAGAACACACGCATACCCACGGTTGCATATAATAAGGTATGGAACACCCCTGTGTGCATGTGTATGGACATGTGCTGTCTGGGTGTTGTGAGGGCAGCAATACGCCACCAGGCTGGGTACATATAGGTCCCCTGTGGATCATCCACCAATGCACCATCTGTACCACCATACAACCTTGTCATTGTGTGTGCCACACAGCACCCTTAAGAAACCAGCAAATATGTGTGATGGGCAAAAATGACACAGTTGTGTGGACATTTGAACTATGGCCAGCAGATGCCTTGGACATGCACAGGTGAGAGTGTGGGAAGAGGGACATGCTAGACATACAACATGACCCTGTGTGTGGTCATGTGATGCATCAGCATGGCACCAAGAAGGCTTCAACTGCACAACAACCTCATCTGTGGGGTAGGGTAAGGGGGGACGGTTCACAGTACACTGGTGTTGTGACATGACTAACACATAGGGCATCTGGTGGACTGCCTGCCACACCAGTGTAGGATGCATCATGTTAGTGCTGCGGTCCTATAAGCCACTGGCATCCATCCTGGGAATGGGTGTGCACAAGCAGCATACCTGGAATATGTCCATGCCTATGGCAATGTGGCCGATCCATAGGGGAGCAGAAGGTAGGCCGGACACAACAGATGCTCATACATGGTGTACCACATGGCAGCGTAATGCTCTCCACCCCATATGAATGAGAAAGAAAACACTGTGTCATACCACAATCCATGTGGCACACATGGACTGCACAGCAGAGACATAGATCACCATCCATGGTGGAAAAATAGGTGAAAGATACACGGACACCAGATACATAACAAAAAATGTTGTTTACTGTTAGAAAAACATTAAAACATTAACTACAAAATGGGGGGGGGGGTGGAAGCACAACAAGCAGATGAAAAAACACCAACATTATTTATTAAAATGTACCATTTAATGCAACAGGCACTGTGGGTGGCTTAAAACTGCTTAACAGCACCATGTGATGCCAATACCCAGAGTAGGTGTCCACGTAAGCGAGCAGTGCATGGAGAGCTACATGCAGCTTGTCCACATGTTGAACAATTGGGCAGAGGTGTTCTCCAAAGTCCCTCACAAAAAGTTCTGCAGACTCTACCTGTGTGTGCCATTCCCCTCCAACTCCCTGGCATCAGAGCATCCACCTTCCATCTCCACATATTCCTCCTGCCACTCATCAGGTGCAGGCTGCATGGAGGGATCCACACGGCCTGTCTCAACAGACCCCATCTCCTCAGCCTCCTGTATGTCCACATCCTGCAGGGTCTCCATGTCCTGCACATGTGCAGCACTGTCACTGCCATCCTGTGTGACGGGGTCATTGGGGGGTACCTACTGCCCCTCACTGGCCTCTGGGGTCCCCTGCTTCTCCCTAGGTACTTCCTCAGATTGAGTCACTGTCCCCACTGCATGGGGCATGTCCTTGCACATAGGCCCAGACCTCAGTCCTCTTAAGCTGTCTCATGGCCTGTTCCAGTGCACACCACCATGCTGAGTGTGCCATATGTCCCCTTTCAGCAGTCCTTCTGGTACCAGCAAAACATCAAAGAACACAGTGTCAATGTACATACTCAGGGGGATCTGGCATAGTAGACTGCATATTCAACATGTTACAAACACCACTCAAAACCCCAAACATCTGGTGCACAATGTGGACATGCCACTGTGACATGCGATGGTTGTGCAGCTGCTACGTCCACAACCCAACCATGTACCAGTGGTGTGTGGTGTGGTGATGCAGCCCACACACTGTATCCCCCACAGCCTGGGAAGATGACCATGGGATGGATGGTTCCCTTGCCACTGCCATAGATCCCTGATGCTTGTGTGCAACACTGTGCACAATGCTCTATAACATGGCACCACCTGACCATGTGGATCATCGTCGTCTGAGGCCTACCATGTGAAAGGCATGTCACACTAGATGTGCTGGACATTGGGCATGGTGGAGCTTATGGGGTGGTGGCTGGGACACAATGGGGGGGTGCCGACAATTGCTTTGACCATGTGAGGCAGAATGCTATGGCCCTTGAGTCTAATGACAGATGACACTATATTTGGGCAAACATACAGTGACCAGCTTGGAGGGTACACTGCAATGCTGTATGGCATATTGAAAAGATGTAAGGCATAAGTGGTGTGTCACAATGGGGAGTCATACACCCACCTGCCTGTTTAGGCATTTGATGCTGGCCTATATGCACCCCGTGTCTTAGAGACATGTAGACTACGACCTCAGAGGTGTGTGTGGGAGTCACCTGGGACCATGGTCCTGCAGGAAGCAAGGCCTGTTTATGGGTCCCACAGGTCCTGCATTGGGACAAGGCCCCTGAGCAGATTGGCAGCTGGGTTACATAGTCACATGTCCAATGTGCACATTGCATTGCCGATGTCTGCACCATGTCAATGTGTGTGCACTGTGAGAACAACCAGGGCACAGGGCAACAACATTTATATCATATCTAGAGTATGAATGTGTAGACCGCATTTGTGTGGACAGTGTTCATGGAACCAGGGCATGTTGCCTCGGGACCTAGTAACCATGTACCAATGCAATGTGTGCCCCCCTATGGCAATCTGAGAACACACTCACTAACAAAAACCAATCATGGTGGTAACATGCACAGAGTGAATTGCAAGAGGTTCCTAGGCATGCCCATGCCACACATGTTCACAGGGGTGTTTGGGCCACACAGTTTACATAGCATCCCCCTATAACCCCCCATAACTTATTATAATCAACTTCTGAGATCGGAGCTGACTCCACCACAGGTGCAATACTTGACAGGTGCAATGCCATCTCAGCGATGAGCTCACTGAGTGTGGTTCTTGCCACCTGCATTCATGGCCCCAACCTGCGCTGCCATTCCTTTCATGCGCACATCTCTTTTGCACTGTTCCATGTGCAGTAAATGACATGTGCATATTGCAGTCACTAAGTTGTCGTGCTACAGTAATTCTGGAATACGAGAATATATATGAGTAATGTTTTTATCTATTTTCATTGATAATGTTACATAAGTTATTTTTTTCCAAGAAACAATGTAATGATTATATTGTATGAACATTTTTGCGATAACTGGCTCCAGAGGATGTACTTCATAAGATGAATTAACATTATTTGTAACATTAAAAAAATTAATAAAGATAATGGAAAAAAATGAAGCAAGTGGCTGCATTTTAAGTTAAATTTACGCACACATAAACTGCATTAGGTGCCACTGGGAGCCAATTCCTGGTGGGATGCTCCTGCCCCCTCCCAATTTCACTTTAAAAACAGGGAGCACAACACTGGTGTTGGATATGTTCTTAAAGTTATGTGATAACTGAGAGCCCATTCCAAGGTTTCCTTCTACACCAACCCTGGATTTTTTCATGTGGCCACCAGGAACCCATCCAGTCCTGAACCTACTTCTGAGAAAGACAGCAAAACTCCAGTGCCATACATTTTTAAACATGTGTGCAGTCACTGAGAGCACATCCCCAGTGGAAAGCTTCTTCCGCCCCCCGGCTAGCACCAGGTTCCCAGATCCAGCGCAATTGAACAACCCCTTTGTCAAGCTGGCCTGGTGGTGTACAGGGCTGAGGCTCTGGACATCTTACCTCTTCCACAATGGTGACCCGAGTTCAGGAACAAGATCAGTTTGCAGGGGAGGAGGGCTGGAAGAGGATTGAGCAGCTGCTTGCTAGCTTTCCTCTCCTGGATTGGGGTGGTGAGCCATTTTTGCTCTTGAATGCCACCAAGTGGAAGCCTGGTGGTGGAGCCGATGCTTGTGTGGCTGACAGAAACTCATGTGGGTGGAACAGGGCTGGTGATTCTGAAGCACATACATGTCTCCACGCACATGTGCCTTTGATGTTTGCTGTAGCCTTGAGGAGGGAGAATAACCTAGGAGGAAAATGGAGGGGGGATTGGCCTTATGAAGCATTGCACAAGGTGCCATGGCATACCGTGATACTATGATAGGGAACATAGAAACATAGAAACATAGATTTTGACAGCAGATAAGGACCGCTTGGCCCACCCAGTCTGCCCATTTCCCTATCTATTGGATAAGCTGCAGATCCTAGTTAACCAGCAGCCTACTTCTTCCTACCCCCACCCCTAGAATTACCTTATGACTGTCCCATGCATGCTTGAATTCCACCACTGTTTTTGACTCCACAACCTCCTCTGGAAGGCCATTCCATGCACCCACAACCCTCTCTGTGAAAAAATACTCTTTAAATTACCTCTGAGTTGCCCCCTTCTATCTTCACATTGTGCCCCCTTGTTCTTGCACACCTCTTTTTTGAAAGATGCTACCTCTTGGACCTTTGTTGATTCCCTTAAGATACTTGAAAGTTTCTATCATGTCCCCCCTCTCTCTCCTTTCCTTGAGGCTATACATATTCAGCTCCTTAAGTCTCTCTTCATATGTCTTCCGGTGCAGGCCCTGCACCATTTTAGTTGCCCTCCTCTGGACAGCCTCCATCCTGTCTATATCCTTGCGGAGATTGGGTCTCCAGAACTGCATGCAGTACTCCAGATGGGGTCTCACCAACTGTCTGTACAGAGGGATAATAACTTCCTGTTTTCTGCTGGTGATGCCTCTCCCTATGCATCCCAGTATCCCCCCAGCCCTCCTTGCTGTCCTCTTACATTGCTTTCCCACCTTTAGGTCATCTGATATGACTACCCCCAGGTCCCTGTCCATTTTTGTTGTTGTTAGTATCTCACCCCCCATTGTGTACTCTTCCCCTGGGTTGTTGTTTCCCAGGTGCATTATCTTGCACTTCTTAGCATTGAATCTAAGCTGCCATACATTTGACCATTCCTCTAACCTTGCCAAGTCCCTTTTTATCCTTTCCACCCCACTTCAGTATCAACTCTGTTGCAGATCTTTGTGTCATCTGCAAAGAGACATACTTTTCCTTCCAGTCCCTCTGCAATATCGCTTATAAAGACATTGAAGAGGACCGGTCCTAATACTGAACCCTGTGGTACCCCACTAGTAACCCCCCTTTCTTCAGAGTGGACTCCATTTACTATTACTCTCTGTGTCCTATTCTCCAGCCAATTATTTACCCAGGCTGTCATCTTGGGACCCACTCCCAGGCTGGCTAACTTGTATATTAATCATTTGTGTGGGACTGTGTCAAATGCCTTGCTGAAGTCTAGGTAGGCCATGTCCACAGCCCCTCCCTGATCTATTATTTTGGTCACCCAGTCAAAGAAATCTATCAGATTTGTCTGGCATGACCTTCCCGCTGTGAATCCATGCTGCCTTGGGTCCTGAGCCCCTCTGGCCTCTAGATACTCAACAATTATTTCCTTCAGAAGTGATTCCATCATTTTCCCTACCACTGAGGTTAAACTAACAGGTCTGTAGTTTTCTGCTTCTGCCTTGCTCCCACTTTTGTGAAGGGGAATCACATCTGCCCTTCTCCAGTCCTCGGGTACCACCCATCCTCCCATGATTTGTTAAAGAGGGTAGTCAGTGGTGTCACTAGTTCTACCCTTAGTTCTTTTAGAATTCTGGGATGAATCCCATCAGGCCCCATTGCTTTGTGGTTAGAATCTCCAGGAGGGGAGAATGATCCTCCCTCCCTCCCCTGGTCTCACAAAGAGGGGAATCTGTGGGGATGAAACCCCAGAGAGAGAGGCAGCAGGCCAGCTGATGGCACCCAGGGAGAGGGTTGAACAAGCCACCTGGTTGGCCTGGGAGCATGAAAATCTTTATTAAAAAAAAAGAACCTCTATGTCACTCTTCCAGACAGTGGCTGGCTCAGACCTTCCACTGCCCCACTCTTCTGGCTACCATCTAAATGGATCAGAAATGTGACTGAAGAAATACATGTACACAGCATATATTTTATAAATCACAGTTTGAGATAACTATCAGATTAAGATTGGGATGTGCCATGTTAGCCCACTCAAAATCACAAGAGAACCAAAAAGAGGATCTTTTGGTTGGGTAAATATAATACCTTTGTTAGACTAATAAAACACCAGACTAATGAAAAGTTACAGATGCAAGCTTTCAAGGCTTAGTGCCTCTTCATCAGGTACCACTCTGTTTATGCATACTTGATAACTATCACAGACAGGGATTTATATAATAAACACGGTGTGCCTGTTCCTCCTAAGTCATCACTGCAATTCTGTTAGATCCTTGGTTGATTGAGAAAGTAAGTGAAGGGTTTGAGCTGGCTACTGTCTTGGGAGTGGGGTTGGCATTTGGGAGAGCGGGGGTGCTAGTGGTTATCAGCAATAATGGCTATAATGGGGATATTGCAGGGTGTAGGGACACAGTTAATGTTACCTTATCCTCTACCTTTTATACTGCCTCACTCAGCACTAGAAATTGGAACATTTTCCACAGCTGATCTCTACTGCATTCATGGTAACTGGAGAGACACATAATGACAGGAACATTTGATTGTCTGGGGACTCAGAAAGAGTTAGGCAGTTTCATACTACTATATTTCATTTTCCCATTTTTCTATCTTTGAATTTTTCTATCTTTTTTCAGCAGTTTAATAAAGTAATGTCCCCTCAACTGATAATGATCAGTAATGAAAATAAATTTATATATGCAACTGCTCTAAAAGATTGTTTGCATAATAGGCAGTAACTTTTTAAATTGGGGTTTAGCAGTCTAGGTATTTTATTCATTTACACTTATACTGAATGTTATGCTTAGAATGTTGAGACAGTAGGAGATGTAAAAGTTAATTTTAAGCTGCCTCGTAATTTGGTAAAAAAGTATTTAGATCATTCCCTTCCATGCAGTATAGTGATCCAGTTTCCTTTTAAAACTATATACCTATATGAAGTTACTGTTGACCACATCTGGTGGCAGTGCATTCCAAATTCATTGTGTATAATACAGCTTTCTGGTTTTAGTCTTGTATCCAAGTGCCATAATTTGCTTACTGTGACTTCTACTGTTGTAAACCTCCTTTCTAAAATATATACTTAGATCATTAACTGGTTTGTTGTCATTTTGAATGGGTTCTATGTCATAATGGCGATTGCCAAAAGGCGACTGTCGTTATGGCGAGGGTACATCACCGAAAATCAGTTTCGGCAATGTACATCCCCAGTGCACAGGAAAATGGTGCTGGGGTGTGTGAGTGTGAAAATTCTGGGGCAAAATTAAATTTCGGGTTGGGCACATTAGAATGTAGGCACACCCAGACTCGAACCCAGTACCCTCGCAGCTTTAGGCTGCCACCCACCCACCTTGCTACAGGGGCAGTTCGACAGCCCCACGCCAACCACGCCAGGCTAACCCTCCCTCCCTTCCATCATGCTCACTTTCCTTCAGCATCGCCAGATACATATAAAACATTCTGTCGCTATATGTGTGAGCCTCCCCATCCTGTTGCTTTCCTCACACCCTCATCCTACCTTTCCTGCACTGCAAGTGGGTCGCCGTTTTGGTAGGCACCCACTTGCGGATAGCCCACCTCACAGGATACCTTTTGAATGTTATAGAATAACAGTAGCTCTCCCCATATGCATGTTCTGTAAATGCTTTGCAGTCCCAAGTCCTCAATTCTCTTATCATAGGTAAACTCTCCAAGTCCTCTCATCATTTTTGTTTTGCTTTTCTCTGTATACACTGTATTTTGTTTCTCTCACTAATATACAGTCCTCCTCAGAACTGAAAGTAAAAGTCTGTTGTAGGTCTGACGTATGCTCTGTAAAGTGGTAGACATATTGTTTTGATTTATTACTAAATTGTCTTTTAATATTTAACAAAAAATTTACTTTATTAAATAACACATTTACATGTTTCTTGTGTTTCAAATCAGGAGTCAATTTGATCTCTACATCCTTTAAGAATAACTATATTGCGTGTTGCTCTTTCTCAGGTGCACTGCAGAGCATTTCTCACTGTTAAAGGCCATGCCCCATCTATTTGTCCACACATTTATCCTAGTTAGATCATTCAGTAGGTCTACATGATTTGTAGGCGAGTCTACTCTTCCTTCTAATTTTGTGTCATCAGCATGCTTACTACACCAGTATCTAAAGGTGCTTTTACATACAGGTTTATGTAACGGAATAACTGTTATGGAAACAGTATTCCGTTACATCCCTTTTGTGTAAATTGCATCTGTTTCGGTCCCTAGGCAAACGTTCATTCCAAACCGCAATCTCTGCTATTGTGGATTGCACCGTTGTGTACCGTTTTGTCATGCTGTGTAAAACAGCCATTCCGGTACAAAGGCAGAAAACAACATTTGTAGAGCAAAACTCTGGGGAAACCAAAACAAATGGAGACAAATGTTGCCGGAATATTCAGAGTGTGTAAAAAGGAACCTGAATGCAACAGAGTACAACGGCGCCACACAGGTAACGCTGATTCCGTTTTAAAAACCTGTGTGTAAAAGCACCTTAAGACTATTACCTAGATCTGATATGAATATTCCAAACAGAACTTGTCCCAAAACCAATCTCTGAGGCACTACGTTTGTAATCTTCCCCTCCACAGATAATTACCCCTTTAACTCATTCACACCACAACAGCTCTTTGAGAATTCCACCTCTTGTGCCCTGTATACACTTAGCACTGCATCCTGGGCCTTTCTAAGCAAAATCAAGCCATAATCAGCATGTCACAAACAAATGTGAATACCTCTTGAACCGTGAGTGCTACACACAAAGTAAGAGTGGCAAAGTTGTTCAGCACAACATTACCTTTCCAACGGTGCTTTGCAATCAATTGTAATCAGTTTGGTTTTTATTTTATACTAGCTAAAAAACCAGACAACTGCATTTTTTTCAGATTTTTTCAAGGTGCTTAGGTGAGGCTTGAGAAATAAATGTCAGCCATGCACACCATACCTCAAACAAATGTGAGTAACTCCTAAAGTATACGTGGTGGACACAAAGTATCAGCAGCAAAATTGTTCGGCACTAAATTATCTTTCTAACAGTGCTATGCAATCAATTGTAATCCATTTAGTTTTTATTTTATACTAGCTAAAATACCAAACAACTGATTTTTTTTTCAGATTTATTCAAGGTGCTTAGGTGAGACTTGAGAGACAAATGTCAGCCATGCACACCATACCTTAAACGAATGCAAATAACTCCTAAAGTATACATGATAGACACAAAGTATCAGTTACAAAATTGTTCAGTACAACATTACCTTTCTAATGGTGCTATGCAATCAAGTCTAAGCAATTCGGTTTGTTTTATATTTAGGTAGAAACTGCTGACTTCCTCAGATGTTTCCAGGCCTGAGTGAAAGTCAGCTGAGTACGTCTACAGGCGTTATTGGCCTGAGTGGCTATGCTTTCAGCTGCCACCTACAGGTGTATCTAGGCCTGAATGAGTTAACATAGAAACATAGAATTTGATGGCAGATAAGGACCGCATGGCCCACCTAATCTGCCCATTTACTCCTACTCATCAAGTCCGTTCTGTAAGCCATGCATCAGTCAATATAGTTAGTACCCTGTTTATATTACACCCTTTCAATTTCTTAACAAGGCATACAGTACATGCAGAACCACATAAAAAGCTTTGCTAAAGTCCAAAACAATGTCAACCCTAACACTCATCCCATTCTCATATATTCTACACATCTCTGCTTATTTCACTGCTATGCAGATGACACCCAGTTGTACGTGTCCTGTGCCCCAGGTAACCTTTCCACCTCAGGTATGCTGAGCCAGTGTTTAGCTGAGATTAATGACTGGATGTCTGAAAACTGGCTGTGTCTCAACACCGGCAAGACAGAGGGTGATCCTGCTGGGTGATGGAGGTGTTTCCACTGACGAGAGGTTGCTTGCCCAAGTATATGGTGGGCGGCCTCTGTCATTGGTAAGTGCAGTTAAAGATCTTGGCATTTTTCTAGGTGACTGACTGTCCTTCAAAAACAGGCGTTGTCGGTTGTTCGAATTGTTTTCTTACATCTCCGAAACATCACCAGGATCTGACCATTCTTGATGTCTGATGATCTGGCTATGGTCATCCATGCATTTGTCACCAGCAGACTTGATTACTGTAATGCTCTGTACCTAGGGCTTTGTGGAGGATTGATGCATCATCTGTAGCTAGTGCAGAATGCTGTGGCCAGGATGTTGATGGTTGCCTCAATGAGGGATCATGTCACTCCTGTGATGTGTGCTCTGCTCTGGCTGCCTGTGAGTTCACACATTACCTTCAAGATATGCTTGTTAACTTACAAGGCCCTATGTGCTTTTGGACCTGACTACATTAAAGAGATCCTGACACTGTAGTGACCTATCCACCCCCTATGCTATGCTGAGGCTGGCTTGCTTGTTATACCCTCCTCTTGCCTTAAGAGATTGGGCGATAGAGCTTTTGGTACTGCTGCACCATGTTTGTGGAACTCTTTTCCACCTTATATACATGCAGCCAACTCGATGTAGGCCTTTAAAGCCTCTTTAAAAACTTTTCTTTTTGTTAAAGCTTTCAGTTTTCTTTAAAATATTTTCTGATTTTATTCTTGGGGGGGTTACTGTAGCACGCTCTGAGCCACTGGGTAGGGCACTATATAATAACAAAATTGGCATTGCCTTGCCTTTGCCTTATTTACTGATGGAATGGGGTGTGCATTATGGTTGACAACCCCAAGGCACATGCCACACTTGATTTGGGAAGATGCAGGAGATGTCAAAGCGTAATGTTTTTTCCTGTTGCTGCCTGTAGGGTTGGGGTGGGGTGTTAAGGTTGGCAACCCTAACACCACATTTCCCTACATTTTTTGGTTTAAAACTAACTAGTGCATTAATGAAGTGTTTTGCAAGATTATAAATATGTACGAAACAGGACTACAAAAGGCAGGATGGCATAGAGTCTCTACCCCCGATGAAGGCTCTTTTTGGGAGTCAAAGCACTAGGGTGACTGTGAGGAGGTTCTGGAGAAGGTAATATATCTTGTGCTATGAACCATTTGTTATGTATTTTGGATGTGGCTGTGATTTACTTGTGATACTTGTGCAGTAGTCTTAATAAATGTTGTTTCTTACTACACTGCAGTACATGGTCTGTCTCCATTTCATTATCCTGAGGGTTATGCACACTACTAGTTTGTCTTGTTATTGCTTTGGGGGCTAACCACTGTTAGTTTACACCACACATCCTACATTGTAGCACAATTACTATTCTTCTGGTTTTGTGGGGAAGCACAACTGGATGTCTTGGATGCTTGAAATGGGACAGGGTGTATGAGGAAACCACTTAATACCAGGGAGTCCCAGAATGGGCAGTGTGTGGAAGAGGTGTTACTGGATCCTACTGACACCTGGAATGTAGCAGGGTGTGGGGAGGGGAGCTGCCACTGAACAAGAGATATTTGGAATGGGGTAGGCTGAGTGTAGAGGGTACCAATGCACACCAAAGATATTTGAAATGGGGCAAGGTGTGACGGTACCACAAATACCAGGGATATGTTGAATGGGGCAGAGTGTGGAAGATGTGTGCAATGGGACCTAAGAGATGCTTAGAATGGAGTTGGGTGTAGGAGGGGGTACTACTGCAGGCCATTGGACACTTGCACCGGGGCAGGGTGGGGGAGGTGATGCATTAACAAAAACAGAACAAACAGCACACTCAGGCTGAATTAAATTGCAAAAACATTTAGTACCACACTCAGCAACAAATGGGTATGCCTGCCTATTGCCCCAGTGCTTTGAGGTGCACTGCCTCTTCACAAGGGCTGTGTGACATGGTCACATTGGCTACATATCACAGCTTATAAAGGGCTAGTTAATACATAGTCATGATATTCATTATGATAGTGCACACTATCAGATCCACCACCAAGGCAATCTCTTACAGATTCACAATACGTAATGCCCTTTGCTGAGTTTTAAAATGAACTTCAACCTTATACAGGCAGAAGTCAGTGCACATATTACTATCAATATAACTATTATTAAAAAAAACTGTATACAAAATTTAATCAACGTTGCACATTCTTTTCATGAGAGCATATTATCCCTGAGTAATAGATGCCAAGATGAAAATGTCCTTTTCAAGCTTAGAGTATTTTAAGAAAAAATACTGATTTGCTGCATACTGAAGCAAAATGCTGGCATCAAAATCTGTAGTCCATATGGATGTCTTTGTGGAAACAATTCCATGATAGTTTTCCAATTGTCTTTTTTAAGTCCTCATTAGTTTGTGACACAGTAATATCATAACAATATAGATTTTGTTCAAATACTCACCAATGAAGTGATATAAATTATCTGAGCATTTTGAGGCCAATTCTCAAAAGAGCACAATGTACGCATGATCCACATGTACATTGCATGCCCCCCTATGTGGCCACGGACAGGTACAGGGTGTGCAGATTTACGACTGTGAAGCACCCACAGGTCACCTGTCAGTGGCCCCATCCCCCCAGCATGCAAGTGCATGGGGGTGGATAGGTGGACACGGACGGGCATCCAATGGGATGCCCGGTCCCAGTCCACAAGTGAATCTCCCATGCGGCACAGCACAGAGAATGCTGGGATGTGTGGTGGGGCTGCACACACCAACACTGAACAAGCACCCTAGAAGCCACCCCCAGCCATAATAGTGGTCCAGGAGGGCTGGGGCGGCTTGGCAGTGATGCCCTATGGTGTTTGTCCCTGCAGGCAGCATACAGTCGGGGAGCGCACAGCAGCTATGGCTGCCTCTGGATTATCTAGCCTGCACCCCCCTTACCCAGCGCTCTGCACCTACATGAATAGCGCAGAGTGTGGGCATGCTTCCTGCACTGCCCCCTGAACCAGCACCACGCAGAGCTCCGCAGCTTGCCAATGGGATCCAGTTCGTAACAGCCCGTGATCCTTTGGTGATTTGGGTGTAGGGGGCCGGTGACTGTGGAGTGTCTACATGCCACAGATACATGGCGCATAGGCACTACACCCATAGGAGAATCAGCCCCATTGATCTTACATTATAGAAACATAGTAACATACAGTAGAAGCTGATGGCAGAAGGAGACCAATGGTTAATCTACTGTAGTCTGCACCAAGTTTTCGAGATCTACTACTGATCTCTGAATCTAGCCCCCCCACACAGCTTTTCACTGTTCCTGACCCATTTATTACTACCTGAGCCCTTGCCCTATCCCAACCCTTCTTAACTCATTCACACCACAAGAGCTCATTGAGACTTCAACCACCTGTGCCCTGTATACTCTTAGCACTGCATCCTGAGCCTTTCTAAGCAAAATCAGGCCATAATCAGCATACCAGAAACAAATGTGAATACCTCTTGAACTGTAAGTGCTACACACAAAGTGCGAGTGGCATAGTTGTTCAGCACAAAATTATCTTTCCAATGGTGCTATGCAATCAATTGTAATCAGTTTGGTTTTTATTTTATACTAGCTGAAATACAAAACTGTTTTGTTTTCGGATTTATTCAAGGTGCTTAAGTGAGACTTGAGAGATAAATGTCATCCATGAGCACCATACCTTAAACAAATGCAAATAACTCCTAAAGTATACATGATAGACACAAAGTATCAGTAGCAAAATTGTTCAGCACAAAATTACCTTTCTAATGGTGCTATGCAATCAATTCTAAGCAATTTAGTTTGTTTAATATTTAGGTAAAAACTGCTGACTTCCTCAGACATTTCCAGGCCTGAGTGAAAGTCAGCTGAGTACGTCTACAGTCGTTATTGGCCTGAGTGGCTATGCTTTCAGACGCCACCTACAGGCGTATCTAGGCCTGAATGAGTTAAATACTACCAAGGTCCATACACCCACCACCTCAGTGTGCAGGCTATTCCATGGCCCCAAGACTCTTTCCGTAAAGTAGTACTTTCTTATATCCCTCTTGAAGCTCTCCCCCTGTAACTTCCACTCCTGCCATCTAGGGGTTGAGTCATGTACCCTACTTGAATAATTCTGAGTAGAGAACTTTATTGATACCTCTCAAGAATTTTGAATGTCTCGATCATATCCTCCTCTCTCTCTCCTAGTCTCCAGTGATTACATGTTTAGTGTTTGCAGGCTTTCCTCATATGAGAGTCCTTGGGGACCTTGCACCATCTTGGTTGCCCTTCTCAGCATGGTCTCCAGCCTGTCTCTGTCCTTCCTATGGTGTGGTCACCAGAACGGGACACGGTATTCCATGTGAGGCCTCACCAAGGACCTGTAGAGTGGGAGGATCTCCTCCTTGTTCCTGCTGTCAATTCCTCTCCCTATACACCCCAACATTTTCCTGGCCTTGTGGTAAGGTTTATTGCATTGTCTCAACAGCTTCAGGGTGATGTTTATGATGACCCCAAGGTCACTCTCCTCCTGTGAGGTGGTGAGTTGGACCCCGTTGAACCAGTACTTCATTCTGGGATTTTGTTTACCTTTACCTTTGGGGGTGCAGGGGGAAGGATGGTAAGGTGGATAGGGAACTGGCTGACTGGGTGGTTCCAGAGGGTGGTGGTCGGGGGGTGTTATCATCTCCTAGGAGGGTCATTAGCAGGGTCTCACAAGGGTTGGTGTTGGGCCCACTCCTGTTTAATGCTCACATCTCAGACATCAGGGACTTTGTCAGGAGTGAGATGCACCTCTTTGCTGATGACTCAAAGCTGGGGGTGGCGGTTGATGGGGAGGAGGGTAGAAGAGCCCTGCAGGAGGATCTGGAGACTCTGGAGAGGTGGTCACACACTTGGAAACTGAGGTTTAATGCCAAGAAATGCAGTGTTCTCCACTTGGAGCTTAGGAACCCTGATCATGAGTACTTTTTGGGTGGGGAGAAACTGCAGGTTTCATGCGGGGAAGATGTTGGGGTGGTCATGGATGCCAAAATGAATAACTCTGAGCAGTGTAGAAGGGCTGTGGCTAAAGCAAATAAAATGCTTGGATGCATTGCCAGGGGGATAATCTCAAGGAGACGGGAGCTGCTTCTGCCTCTGTATAATTGCCTCGTTAGACTGCACCTCGAGTACTGCATGCGGTTTTGGTGCACATACTTGAAAAAGGACATTGCACTTCTGGAGCTGGTCTAGAGGAGGGCAACCAGGATGATATAGGATCTTGGGCAAAGATTCTATGAGGAGAGACTTGATGAGCTGAACATGTACTCCCTGGAGGAGAGGAGGGACAGGGGGGACATGATCAAGATCTTGAAATATCTAAAGGGAGTGAACCGGGTCAGCCTAAATAGGGTGTTCCAGCTGAGATAGGAAGGGGCAACTGGGGGCATTCCATGAGGCTGGTTGGTGGTAGGCTTGGGGGGAGACTAGGAGATGCTATTTTACAGAGATGGTGGTGGACCCATGGAATGTACTGCCTGCAGAACTGGTGGCTGCTGATACAGTGGAGGGATTCAAGAGGGGCTCTGTCAGGTATATGGGTAAGGTAAAGCTGAGGAATGCCAGATCTGGAGGTGTAACCTTGATGGGGGTGGAGTCAGGGGATTTATGGGGAGACCGGGGCAGCAATGGTGTCCTGACCAGGTGCTGATTTTCGAGCAGACTCGATAGACCTTTAGGCCTACTCTGCTGGCATCTTAGTATGTTAGTAAGTTAGATGCAACATCTCTGATCTTGAAGTGGGTAGCCACCTGTGAACAAGCGACCACCAAACAGTGTGGTTCACGATAAACTTAGCTGTAGAGTCAAGCCACACAAAAGTGAAGGTACTGGACTTCAGGAGGGCTGATTTTGTCAAAATGGGAGAGTGCCTCAGAAAAGCACTAGCAAACAGGCAAGAAGGTGGGGTGGAGCAACAATGGGGAAACATTAAAACGCCATCACAGAGGCAACAAGCCTTTGTGTGAAGCAAATAAACAAATCAAAATAAAAGAAGAAACCTCTATGGTTCTCTAAAGAAGTAGCGGGGAAGGTAAGGGAGAAAGAGATAGCATTCAGGAAGTATAAGGAAACACAGAAGGAGCAGGACAGAGAACTGTACCAGTTGAGGCAGAAGGAAGCGGAGAAGGCAGTCAGAATAGCAAAGGCCCAAACTGAGGAAAAGATAGCCAACTCAGTTAAGAAGGGGGATAAAACCTTTTACAGGTACATTAGGGAGCAAAGAAAGACTAAGGCAGGGATACTGAGGCTGAATAAAGAGGAAGGTGGTTGGGCAGAGAGCGACGGTGAAAAAGCAGGGATACTGAACGAATACTTCTGTTTGGTATTCATAATGGAAAAGCAGGGGGAGATACCTAATCTAGTTAATAGAAGCACTCTGGATAGGGGGGGTTGATATTAGTCCTTTCACAGAAGAAAGGGTTCTGAAACAACTCTTAAAACTGAAGGTGGATAAAGCAATGGGGTCTGATGGGATTCACCCCAGAATTCTAAAAGAACTAAGGGAAGAACTAGTAACACCACTAACTACCCTTTTTAATAAATCATGGGAGGATGGTGAGGTACCTGAAGACTGGAGGAGGGTGGATGTGATTCCCCTTCACAAAAGTGGGAGCAAGACAGAGGCAGAAAACTTACAGACATGTCAGTTTGACCTCAGTGGTAGGGAAAATGATGGAATCACTGCTGAAGGAAAGAATTGTTGAGTACCTAGAGGCCAGTGGGGCACAGGACCCAAGGCAGCATGGATTCACAGCAGGAAGGTCATGTCAGATAAATCTAATTGATTACTTTGACTGGGTGACCAAAGTAGTAGACCAGGGAGGGGCTGTGGACATGGCCTACCTAGACTTTAGCAAGGCATTTGACACAGTCCTGCACAAAAGATTAATAAACAAATTAGCCAGCCTGGGAGTGGGTCCCAGGGTGGTAGCCTGGGTAAAACACTGGCTGAACAACAGGAATCAGCGGGTAATAGTAAATGGAGTCCACAGTGAAGAAAGGAGGGTTACTAGTGGGGTACCGCAGAGTTCAGTACTAGGGCCAGTCCTTTTTAATGTTTTTATAAGTGACATTACAGAGGGACTAGAAGGGAAAGTATGTCTCTTTGCAGATGACACAAAGATCTGCAACAGGGTTGATATGCAAGGTGGGGTTGAAAGGATGAAAAGAGACTTGGCAAGGTTGGAGGAATGGTCAAATGTATGGCAGCTTAGATTCAATGCAAAGAAGTGCAAAGTAATGCACCTGGGAAACAAAAACCCAGGGGAAGAGTACACAATGGGGGGTGAGATACTGACAACAACAAAAATGGAAAGGGACCTGGGGGTAGTCATATCAGATGACCTAAAGGTGGACCAGCAATGTGAGAAGGCAGTAAGGAGGGCTGGGGGGATACTGGGATGCATAGGGAGAGGCATCACCAGTAGAAAACAGGAAGTTGTTGGCCCTCTGTACAGACAGTTGGTAAGACCACATCTGGAGTACTTTGTACATTCTGGAGACCCTATTCCTCAAAAGACATAGACAGGGTGGGAGGCTGTCCAGAGGAGGGATTCAAAATGGCAGGGTGTGCACCAGAAGACATATGAAGAAAGACTAAAGGAGCTTAAGATGTATAGCCTCGAGGAAAAGAGGGAGAGGGGGGACATGATAGAAACTTTCAAATACCTCAAGGGAATCAACAAAGTCCAAGAGGGTAGCATCTTTCAGAAAAAGAGATGTGCAAGAACAAGGGGGCACAATTTGAAGATAAAGGGGGGACGGCTCAGAGGTAATGTGAGGAAGTATTTCTTCACAGAGAGGTTTGTAGATGCATGGAACAGCCTTCCTGAGGAGGTTGTAGAGTCAAAAACAGTGGGGGAATTCAGAAATGCATGGGACAGACATAAGGCAGTTCTAGTGGAGGGTAGCAGGAAGTAGGCTGTTGGTTAACTAGGATCTGCAGCTTATCCATTAGCTAGGGAAATGGGCAGACTAGGTGGGCCATGCGGTCCTTATCTGCCATCAAATTCTATGTTTCTATGTTTCTATGCACTTCTTTCCATGAACCTAAGCTGCCAGATATTGGACCATCTTTCTAGACTCTGTACGTCTTCCTGCAGGTCCCTGACTGCCTCCATGCTGTCAACTCTACCACCTAGTTTGGTGTCGTCCACAGAGAGTTCAAGCTTTTCCTTAATACCTACTCCTGTGTCACTAATAAACATATTAAACAGGACTGGTCCAAGACTGAGCCCTGGGGCATCAAGGCTCCTCAGTGATATACAGTGCTTGCCTGATAGGTGTCCAGAGTTAACAATATATGAAAATAAAAATGATAGATGGCAAGAGAAGGAAAGAGACACTAAAGAAGGAGAAAAAGCAAAGGAGAAGAACAGTATGAAATTGTGACAACGTGGCACAGAGAAAGGAGGTGGTGGGCAGGGGAAGGATTTTTTTCTTTTTTGAAAAAATGGAAAGCAAGTTCTGGACCCCGAGGTCAGTGAAGCAAGAGACTAATGGAGAAGTGTAGTGCTGAGGTACTGTGGGGAAGGAGGTTGGGTGTTTGGGAGGAAGAAATGAAAGTAAAAAGGAATATGTAATGAAGTGAAAATGAAAGTATTTTGTACCCTGGTGACTGACATATCCGAAAGTAAACAAGTAACAATTTACATACTAACATACTATTTGCCAGCAGATTAGGCCTTACGGTCTATCGAGTCTGCTCGAACCTAGATCCTTAGTTGGGTGCCGAGACCCTCCCATCCCTTGTTCTCTAGAAACCCCTATCATCCATCCCCACCCCCCCCGGGACAGGCCATCATCTGATACATCCACTTTCTGTGTCTGTCCCACCCTCTCTTGAAGCCCTCTACACTGGATCTCTGAACCAGCTCACCAGGCAGTGCATTCCAAGGGTCCACCACCCTCTGTGAAAAACCTCCTCCTTTTCCCCTCACCCTTCCACCTTCCAACTTCAAACCATGCCCTCTGGTGATACCTCCTGCTTTAGTCTAAAGATCCCTCCATGTTTACTCCTATTTATTCCCTTGAGGTACTTGAAGACCTCAATCATGTCCCCCCTGTCTCTCCTCTCCTCCAATGAAAACAGGCGGAGCTCCTCAAGTCTGTCCTCATAAGTCAAATCCCCTAGCCCTTGTATCATCTTTGTTGCCCTCCTCTGTACCCTCTCCAGGAGCTGTATGTCCCTCTTCAAATGTGGTCTCCAGTACTGTACACAGTACTCAAGGTGTGGTCTAATTTTGTAATGCATCATGTTACAGAAAAACAGTGTAATCAAGAGGCTGGATTTTAAGAGCCCTTTAAAATCCCACAGCTGCAGGACAAACCTGGTGCAAGTGGGTTGCCACTTGCAGAGCCATAGTTTTTCCCGTAGCTACAGTATTTTCAAAGGAGGGGGTGATTTACAAATGGCTCCATGGTTTCTGACAGCTTGCAGCTGTTTTTTCTCTGCAGCAGCGGGAACATGTTATTCCCTGTGGAACCAGACATAACTTCTCCCACAGCTGAGGCGGACTGAAAATACAAATCTCTGCAGTTGCGGAGATATTGGACCACAACTGCAGTTGTTGCAGAGTGAGACTTAATCTCACTTCATTTTGAAAATCCAGCCCAAGGTCTTTATTCAGTCCATTTGACTGTGATGCTTTCAAATTAAAAATCCACCTTGACACTTTTTGTGGAAGTGTTTGGATCCAATTTCTCCCTCCCTGATTTTGTCATACATGCTCAGCGACACTGAATTTAGCTAAGCTGCCATTCTGGTTATGCATTTCACAAAAATGTCTACCTACTGCAGTCTCAGTATGTCCTGTCCTTATATCTCTGAGATGCTCAAGGATTCTTCTCAAATTTTCAATGCCTCACCTGGCCCAATGCTCTTTCCACCACATGTACGCCCCTCTTCCTCCAACTACCTAATGAGTCCAGGGACCAACTCAGCCTATCAGAGAATAAAAAATATGTCCCCCCAAAAAACTCACTGGTCTATTGTCTGATCCATCAGGGAATAAAAAACAATTTGGCCCTCTTCCATGCACTAATTAATGGATCCGGTGCCCAACCCAGTATGTCAGGGAATAAAAAAAAATGTGTACCCCATGCTGCCATGCTGCAGCTGCTACCAGTGACTTTAGACCTCTCCATTGCTTCCAGCCTGCAGTGCAATAGTGTGGGAGACCAGACCAAAGGGGACTGACATCACACACTTTCAAGACTGTAATCTCAAGGGCACATGATCCTGTCTCCGCCACCCAACTCTTCTTCTCTTGCTGTCTTTCCTTCTTGGTACTCAGTGTCATCTCTGCACTTTCCCTGACACATACACGGGGTTCACACTGCCAGTCATGCTCCATCCCAGCATGTTGAGCAGTGGAGCACCTGCCCCTGGACCCCCATCATTGACTAACAGCACCCATCAGAAGCAAAGTCTTTTGGAAAACTCAGCAGTTTGAGCATCATCAATTTACTATTATTCCATCCCAGGGAATAAAAAAAAAATCTGCCCCCTCCCCATGACTACCTGAGGGATTGGTGCCCAAGCCAGCCTATCAAGGAAAAAAAAATCTGTCACTCTCTGGCCAACTTCCTGACAGGTACAGTGCTATACAAAGCATAGGAGTTAGATTCTAGTAGCACATGGACAATAAACTATATTGTAATAGACTTTGGGTTTCTATAGTGACTTTCATACACACTGTACCCCAAAGTGTTTAACAAGGCACAGGAGTTCCACACACATCCCACTGGTGCTTTGTGCCAGCTCACCATCCATTCCCCACCCGCCCACCATATCTGGATAGCTTCTTATATAGCTAAAATTTATCACATGACATGACTTAAAAACAAAAATGCTGACTTTTCAATTGGTCCCTTATATTTGTCGGCAACAAGAGGAGTTGTTAGCTTTAGATTATTGTTCAACTCAGCGTTCATCTCTCATTAAGCTGTTCAGTGTGCATTAAACTAAATGAGATTATCCACTCTACAATTTATTCCCCTCTCATATCCCATATAATACCTTAGGAACTTGCATTTATACATAATCAGTCACACCATCTTTATAGCTATTCCTTGTCTATTACTCATTCTCCTCCCCTCCCCCTCCCTTCCCACTTTCAGCTGCCCCCCCAGCCCCTTCCTCTACCATATCACCCCTTTGTAGTACACTCATCCTTCAAGCGCCTATGTTCTCATATGCAGTAACCCCATCCCCCTTCTGACATATTTGGTTCAATTTTCCACTCCTACCTAGGGCATCTCTTATGTAGGTGCCTAACTCCTGTGCTCTATTACGACTGCTAAAATTACAGCCACCACCCTCCCCTAATCCACCCTCTATCCAAAGCTCATCCGTAGCCCAGTCATGGTATAAGAGCTCTAAATTTCACTATCTCATCATAACACTCCTACTTCTATCCGCTGGTGCTATTAAATCCAAACCTGGATCTTTCCATCCCACACTCCTGTGCTTACAAATAATAACCCAGGCCATTCCCCCTCCAACCCCCTTAACGTCCCCAGAGGCCATACATTTTTCCATCTAAATATACGCAGCCTCCTATCGAAAATTAACTTACTACAGCTGGTCATTGCCTCTCTCGCCCCTGACATTCTCATCCTATCAGAAACATTGCTAAATAACAACATTCATGACTCTTCCATCTGTATCCCTGGCTATGCCATCTCATGACATGACCTTGCTGGTCGGGGAGGAGGAGGAGAGGCGATGTACATCTCTGCCTCCATCCAATTTACTACTGTCCTTTCCACTTCCCTCCTAGCAGCCTACAAGGCACACATAATTCCGCTATCCCTGCCTTTCTCTGTTCCCATCTTTGTTGTCGGAGTCTACTGTCATCCTGGCTTCCCCTCCTTCTTAGCCACAGATCTCACATCTACCATTGTTTCACTCACATCCTCAGGTAAACTGTACATTTTGGATGATTTTGACCTAAAATGGCTGTCCTCCTCCCTGAGCAAGACACAAAATGACTTTGCTGCCCAAAACCTGTCTCAACTAACCCATGAATCAACCCGGATGAATCCCAAAACTCTCATTCACACACAGCTCGATTGAGCCCTCACTTCCCACCCAAACAGGGTTATGCAATCATGTATACTTCCAGATGCCCTAAGCGATCACCACATGATCAATATGGTTCATAAAATCCACAGGCCTAAGTCACACTACAAAGTACTGTCAACTCATTCATACAAATTCACCTGACCTTGCCCCTCTCCATCAAGACCTAGCTCTCACGGATTGGATCCCATAGCCTCAGCAATCATGATCGACAAAGCTCTGAACTATTTCAAAGTTCAATTTCTCAACATCTGGAACCAGCATGCTCCGCTTAAATGCTCCAGAGTTCATAGTAATCACCTCCTATGTATTACCCCAGAACTGCTGGCCTGTCAACGGACTCGGGACTGTGCATGAAAGACTCATAAAGCTTCCAAGCTGCCTAGGGACTTCGAAGTATACCTTGTGCTTCGGAACTCCTGTACTAAAGCCATCTGACTGGCCAAGGCTGAATACTTCTGATCCACCTTTCAGACAAATATAAACAACCCTTCAAAATTCTGGAAAGCAATCCATTCCCTATTCCACCTTCCTCCTTCTAAACCACCAACCCCTCTCATCAAAGAAAACAACTCATTAATATCTGACCATCCTACCACCGCCGCAGAATTTAACTCCTGTTTTACATCTTATGCTTCTGCCCTCCTGTCTTACCTCCCTTCCCCTCCCACTACTCCACCCACCACCAATACTTCCCCTAGTGTGCACCCCTTAATCAAGGTTTTTTTCTTTTCTATGGTCTCCCGGCTGACATACTGAGAACTCTTCTTGCTCTCAACCCCTGTAAAGGCAGTTTGCCTGATGGACTCAATCCAAAGCTCTTATTCCTGTCTGCTCCTGCAATCTCCTCACTGCTTTCAGATCTACTAAATCTCTCCTTCTCTTCTGGATTTGTCCCAGCTGCCTGGAAGCATGCCATCATCCTACCTTTACCTAAGGGTGGGGACCCTTCCTCACCAGGGAACTACAACCCTATATCTCTTCTTCCTATCCTGGCTAAGCTTCAGTAGCACTTGGTCCTCAACTCTCCTCTTGTCTCTCTGACACCTACTTCTTCACCCCTTACCAATCTGGGTGTCAGAAGAATCGCTCAACCACAACCTCCCTACTTTGACTTACTGACTCCATTCTATCAGAGATGGACTGTGGCCCAATCCCTATCCTCTATCTTTGCCAACCTCCTAAGGCCTTCAACAGGGTCTTCCACTCCCTCCTCCTAAATGCCCTCACTACAGCTTGACTATCTGTCTCTGCCAATGAGTGGTTCAGACCTACCTTGTAGGTAGGACACAATCAGTTAGAATTACTGATTCACTATCCCCCCCCCCACTCCAAATCTAAACTGGTGTGCCTCAAGGCTCAGTGCTTGGCCCTCTACTATTCTCCATTTTCTTAAACAACCTGCCATCAGTCTGCACATTATCCTCCATCCACATGTACGTGGACGACACTGTCCTGTACACATCTGGCCAATCTCCATCCAAAGTAGCAGCCAGATTACAGCATGACTTTGACAAGATTCAGCTCTGGTTAAGCTCTCATCAACTATTTTTCAATGCCAAGAAGACAGTCTCCATGACCTTTGGCACTAGGCAGAGACAGTCTAGGCTACCCTCCATGCCCTCTTTCCACACCTTTGATGGGACTACCCTTGAGGACAGTTCCTCTTTTAGATACCTTGGGGTTTGGCTCAGCCAACACCTCAGCTTTTTTGGACACATGGACAACATCCTGAAAAACCTGTGCCCCAAGCTTGGTGCCCTCTACAGGAACTGTAGTTGCTTATCTCTATCGGTAAGTTGAGAACTGGTCCAGAAGATGATACTCCCCTATTTTTGACTACTGTGACGTAGCCCATAGTGTTGCTCCCAAGTCTTCCTTAACCAGGTTGGACACCCTCTTCATCTCCTTCTGTTGCTTTGCTTTGGACTCCCCCACCCTCATTTATCATTATGACCTCTACCTCTTGCTTGCGTTTACCTCGCTTGAAAACAGATGACTCACCCACAGTGCTAAATTCATCTCTAAATTTTGGTTTAGGTCTCTCCCCTCCTATCTCACTGCATCTATATCCATCCCTTCACCCCCCTTGCACTCCCTTAGATCAATCAACTCTCGCACTATGGCAATCCCTTGCCGAACTACCTCAGTAGGTCAGACAGCATTCTCGTATCACTTCAAAAAACCTTTGAACTCACTACCTCATCAAGTAAGGCACTCATCCTCTCTTCCCTCTATCTCAGAATCCCTTCACAACTTCTTCTTTACAAATTGTACCTGCTCTTAAGTTCTCATACCCCACCGCACTATTGAAACTGGGACTCCACATTTCTTTCCCCCAGTTGAATCATTTGTTTCCTTGAACTTCAAGGCACTTTATGATCATTTATTGTATTTGTACTATACATAGAGTCACAGGGGTTCTCGTTCATGTCTCTCCTCTTCCTTGCTTTCTCGAGTTATTATTTATTTATTTATTTAGTTTTTGTTTACCGGGTAAGTTCACTAGCCATAGCAATGACTATTTTCAGGCACGACCCAGGAGGATACAGTACAAATATGGTAGACACAACAAAGTGAGACACCTTTTACATAATAGAACACTGTAGAATATAGAGCAAGTAGTGGGCATAGCAGACAGCAGAAATGCAGGGCAAACTAGTGGTTTCAAGTTCATTTCATACAAATTAAAGGCATTTGTCAATTTAGGAAAAGATATCAAAGAAAACATACAATCCAGAAGAGCAGTATCAAGCAAGGTTTTATATTCACAAGCATGAGTAATAATAGGTGAGGATAACAGAAGGTGCATATAATTGAAATCAGCAATGACACAGAGATTACGCAGAAGTGGTTGCCAGAATCTTTAACAGAGATAGGCAAAACATGGCAGCAGACAACTTAGGCCTAGTAACCACCCAAACACCTGTCAGTTAGGATGATCAGTAAGTTGAAACAGGTGCAAAAGACAAGATTTTAAGTGCATAACTTAGTCCCCTAGTTTGACTTATTGGGAGGAGAGGACAAATTATCAACAATGTTTAGGGTGGTTTGAAATAGGTGCAGGAGGCCTGGCTAAGGAGGAAGGAATGATATTTTCTTTTGAACTGGGCATGTTGAGGGGCTAGATGGATCTCAAGAGGCAGGGAGTTCCAACGTTTGGCTGCCGAGTGAGAGAAAGCCTGGGTGCCTTTGTTAGTTTTACATCTCAGTATTTTCAGCAATGCTTGATCAGATGAGCGGAGACCATGTGAGGAGGGCAACAGAGTTAGCAGGGAGGCTAGGGAGACTGGGTTTCCAGTCCTAATGACATTATCAGTCATTGAGCCAAGAGCAAAAGCATGAGCATCAGATGGGGGCAGCCAGTCCAGATCCGAATAGAGCATACAATGGTGTTTTGACCTAGGAGAGGCCGAGACATACCTACATATACTGTTGTAAGTTGTATCCCACTTCCTTAGGAGTGTGGAAGATGCATTGAGGTAGGAGACTACCCCATAGGATAGGGACGGGAGTAGGATCCCATGGGCTATGGCTAGTCTGGCTGCCCGTGTAAGTATGGAGCTGGTTTTGTAGGGTACACCAAGTTTAATATTGACTGATTTGCAATTAGTTATTATATGATTGTCAACGTTTAGATTTTCATCAAGGAGCACTTCTAGATACTTGAAAGACTGAACTGATTCAAGAAATTTCCCATCCTGACCTGCGACTTTAAGATGGTCCCTATTTTTACTTGTTTTGGAGGTAGAGCCAAATAGCATGGAAAGTGTTTTATCAGTATTAAGGATCAATTTGTGTTTGGAAAGCCATGATTGGACAGATACAAAGGCGGTAGTAAGGGTCAGGTTAATATGGTGTATATTTTTATTGCTAGAGTACAGTACCAGGTCATCAGCGTACAGGATAGCTGAGTAGTCAGGGATATCGGACGTAATATGGTTAATATTAATATGGGTAGGGTAATATGGAAGCAGTATAGCACAGTGGTCTAAGGCTCTGAGCTGCAAATCTGGTGACATTCAGCAGACCAGACCTGGGTTTGAATCCCACAGCTTCCACTTGCATACTGTGTGACCCTGAGCAAGTCACTTAACTTCCTTGTGCTCCCAGGTTGCACCTAGAAACAAGCTCTGGCTTAGTGTGCCTTTCCTGGTTAAACAATTTCCCCTTTCCCTTAATGAAAATAGAGATGAGAAGGGGTCCTAATATTGAGCCCTGGGGAATGCCTAGGTTGATGGTTGTTGGACTGGACACAGCACAGTCGTATCTAACAAACTGAGTTCTATTGCAGAGATAGCTACAAAACCAGTCCACCACAGTTGGAGAGAGCCCAAGGGCTAGGAGATTCTGTAGGAGGAGAGAATGATTGACAACGTCAAATGCTTTTGTAAGATCAGTGAAGACTGACCCCGTGAGGTGGCCACTGTCAATAGTACTGAGGGTATCATTTACAAGGTGGAGCAATGCCGTGGAGGTGCTATGGCCTTTGCAAATGCCATATTGAATAGGCAAGAGAAGATTATAACAAGCACTTAACATGTTCTCCCATTTACCAACTGTAATTCACATGTTTAAGCACTTCATAGATTTCTCATGTTGTATAATGTCATTCTTATGTATTGCTGTATCCTTGTCCTTGGCTAATTGTGCTTGTATGACTGTTACTCCCTTTACCCTCTCCCCCAGGAAGCACCAGGAGATGAGCAACTGGTTGTTCAGTGTGCCTTTCCTGGGGAAACCATTCAATAAATAAATAAATACTGGTAGCACAGGAAATTGCATATACGTAAGAACTTACCGTAACAGTAGATCTTTGAGAGATGTTCCTGCAGTAGGTCTTCACATATAGGACTGCACCCCCTGGCGTCAGGTTCCAACGGCAAACTTGTAGATAGCAATCATCAGTGAGGACTGCCCCCGACGTCAGGTGACATGACGTCAGCCCAACTATAAAATGGGGCGGTCCCACGCTCGCTCTCCAGTTCTTTTCCACCAGAGACCTAGAAAAAGGTAAGTAGAAAAAAATAGGAGTGAAGACTCCTAGAACCATTATTCCTCTCTAGACCCAAGGGCTAGGCAGGATGAAAATGAAGGAAATGTTCCAGGAGTAGGGGGAAGGTGGGTGTGAAACTAGACCTACTGCAGGAACCTCTCTCAAAGATCTACTGTTACGGTAAGTTCTTACGTAACTGCAATATCTTACTTCAAGAGGGTTCCTGCAGTAGGTCTTCACATATAGGACTGAATATCAAGCAGTCCCAAAAGAAATAATATGGAGGTACATCCAGGAGGAGAAGAAGTGGCCAACTGTAAGTTACGACAGGAGGCCTTGCAGAACCACAAGCCCAAAGCCAGTTCTGCACCTAGAGGTGATGTCTAGACTGTAATGCTTAGTGAAGGTGTGGACAGACAACCACGTGGCCACTGCACAGATCTCTGCAGTGGAAACATTCCTGAAAAAGGCGGTAGAATTAGCAACACTCCTAGTGGAGCGACCCTTAACTCATTCAGGCCTAGATACGCCTGTAGGTGGCATCTGAAAGCATAGCCACTCAGGACAATAATGCCTGTAGACATACTTAACTGACTTTCACTCAGGTCTAGAAACGTCTGAGGAAGTCAGCAGTTTTTACCTAACTATTAAACTAACCGAATTGCTTAGAATTGATTGCATAGCACCGTTAGAAAGATAATTTTGCTCTGAACAATTTTGCTGCTGATACTTTGTGTCTATCATGTATACTTTAGGAGTTATTCATATTTGTTTAAGGTATGGTGTGCATGGTTAACATTTGTCTCTCAAGCCTCACCTAAGCACCTTGAATACATCTGAAAAAAAAACAGTTGTTTGGTATTTCAGCTACTATAAAATCAAAACTAAATGAATTACAACTGATTGCATAGCACCATTAGAAAGGTTATTTTGTGCTGAACAATTTTGCCACTGATACTTTGTGTCTGCCACATATACTTTAGGAGTTATCTGCATTTGTTTAAGGTATGGTGTGCATGGCTGACATTTGCCTCTCATGCATCACCTAAGCACCTTGAAAAAAATCAGTTGTTTGGTATTTCAGCTAGTATAAAATAAAAACTAAATTGATTACAACTGACTGCATAGCACCATTGGAAAAGTAATGTTGTGCTGAACAACTTTGTCACTCATACTTTGTGTGTAGCACTTACGGTTCAAGAGGTATTCACATTTGTTTGTGGCATGCTGATTATGGCTTGATTTTGCTTAGAAAGGCCCAGGATGCAGTGCTAAGAGTATACAGGGCACAAGTGGTGGAAGTCTCAAAGAGCTCTTGTGGTGTGAATGAGTTAACCGCCTCCGGAATGGATTTCCCGTGTTTTTGATAAGTGAAGTGAATGCAGTTAGCCAACCTCCTAGTAATGGTCTGTTTGGAAATGGCCTTGCCCTGGCACTGAGGAGCAAAGGCCACAAAGAGCTGATTCGTCTTGCAGATCTCTTTTGTCTGGTTTGTGTAATACCTCAGGATCCTGTGCGCATCAACTGTGTGCATGAGGTATTCCCCCCTGTTAGAATGCTGTGGATAATAGACCAGCAGTTCAACACTCTGTTTGAGAGTGGTTTCTGAGACTACCTTTGGAGGAAACGAAGGGTTTGTCCAAAGGACTACTCTGTCCCTATGGAAAATCAAATAGGGTTCCTTACAGACAAACACCTGAAGTTCCAAAACCCTTCTGGCGGAAGATACTGCAACTAAAAACAGAGTCTTCCAAGAAAGGAAGTGCAAGTCACAGCTAGAGGCTGGTTCAAATAGAGGTAAGGTCGGCTTTTCTAACATGAAATTCAGGTCCCAGGGGGGACAAGGATTCCAGACCGGAGGTTTCAAGTGGAGGATGCCTTTCAAAAAGGTTTTGGCAACCTCCAGTTGAGCCAAAGGTTTGCCCTCCACTGGGAGGTGGTAGGCCGACACCGCAGAGAGATGGACCTTAATAGAAGAATAGCTAAGGCCTGTCTCTGATAAATGTGTGAGGTACTCTAACACTTGTGCAGCTAAACACAAAAAGGGATCCCAGCACCTGGCTAGGGCCCAGATCTAGAATCTTTTCCACTTCATGGCATAGGTGGATCTGGTAGATGGTTTTCTGGCTTCCACCAGGATATGGGCAACCTGTGAAGAAATACCATAAAGGGAGACCGTTATGTCCACAGGTGCCATTCATGAAGGTGAAGAGACCGAAGGCTCGGAGTGCACCAGGGTGCCCTGCTCCTGAGTCAGACGGTCATGAGATAACAGCAGGGGAACCAGAGGTTCTAGCACCAGATGTTGCAAGAGAGGGAACCAAATCTGGCATAGCCAGAGAGGAGAGATCAGAATCAAATGTGCTCCTTCCTCCTGAAGTTTCACCAGAACCTTCTGAATGAGAGGAAAGGGAGGAAAAGTGTAAAGAAACTTCCCCGTCCAAGAGAGAGACAGTGCGTCTCGCCAAAAAGCACCATGCCCGGGAACGAACAAGCAAAAGTTGTGTAGTTTTGCATTGAATGGGGGGGTGAACAGATCAATCTCTGGCCGACCCCATTGAAGAAAGAGATCTTTGACCACCTCTAGCTTTAACTCCCACTCGTGAGCCTTGGCTACTGAATGACTGAGACTGTCCGCCAGAACGTTGCTTTCACCTGGAACGTGGACTGCTGTCAAGAAAAGGCTGTGCTGAATCACCCAGTACCAAACCCTCATTGCTTCTTTGCAGAGAGGGTACAAGCAAGTTCCTCCTAGTTTGTTGATGTACCAGACTGTGGACATGTTGTCCATCTGGATAAGAAGTGATCCCAGTAATAGAAGGGACTGGAACGCCTGGAGGGTGTACAGAACTGCTCTGGTCTCCAGAACATTGATATGGAGCAGAAGCTCCTGGTTGGACCAAGACCCTTGTATCTTGTGAACCACCAGGTGGGCTCCCCAGCGCAAGTATGAGTTGTCCATGGTAAGTATCTGGGTAGAGACGGGAATGGAAAGGGGCTTCCTGTAACAGATTGGAAATATCTTGCCACCAGTGAAGATCTCTCTGTAGGCTGTTGGAGATCAAGACCTTCTGATTCATGTCATCCATCCTCTGATCCCATTGGACTTGGAGAGACCATTGGGTGACTCTCATATGAAGTCTGGCCAGGGGGACTGTGGAAATGGCCACTGCCATCAGTCCCAAGAGATGAAGCACAGCATGTGCTGGGATCCACCGAGCCTGGGCCATGAGAGTGGCTTGAGAAACTAGGGTCTCGGCTCAACATGATGGCAGAAAAGCCTTGCTCTGAACTGTGTCTAGTACTGCTCCAATGAATTGGAGCCATTGAGATGGTACTAGCTGGGACCTGGGCAAATTGACCGTGATACCCAAAAGAGCCAACAAGCTCAGAGTGAAAGAAAGAGACTTTTTCAGGCTGTTCGAAGAGGGTGCAGCGAGGTGCCAGTCGTCCAGGTACCGGAAGACGTAAATGCCCTGGCGGTGAAGAAATGCTGAAACCACCGCTAAACACTTGGTGAACACCCAGGGGGCTGAGGAAAGGCAGAAGGGGAGTGCTCGAAACTGAAAATGGTTCTCCTTAAAAGTAAAATGGAAGAAGCAGTGGTGGGCCGGGAGGATAGGGATATGCAGATAGGCATCCTGCATGTCCACGGAGCACAGCCAAGAATTTGTTTGGAGCAGGAGAAGAAGCCCCTGAAGGGTCAGCATGCAAAACCTCTTGTATTCGACGAAGAGGTTGAGCATGCTGAGGTCCAGGATTGGTCTCAGATCGCATGTCTTCTTTGGAACTAGGAAGAAGTGGGAGTAGAATCCCCTTCCTAGCTGGTTTTGAGGGACGGGTTCTATAGCTGCATTTGACAGGAGGGCCTGAATCTCCTAGAAGACTATGGGACTCTGATTCCTTGGATAAAAAGACCATACCGGAAGATGAGGGGCAGGGATCTCAGAAAACTCTATCAAGTGACCTCGGTGGATGAGTTGTAACACCCATGATTCTGCAGTGACGAACCTCCACCCCTCCAGGTAGAGGCCTAACCTCCCTCCTACTGGTTCCTCCATGACTGTTGGAGGTAGTGGAAGGAGGGGAAAGGAGTCAGGATGCTGAAGGGAGGGGAGCTTTTGTCCCGGAGGCCAGTTTAGGGAACTTGGCCAGGGGGTTTGGGTTCCTGAACCAGGGGCTCGTCACTTGCCCTGATGTTTACCCTGGTTTTTATTCCATCTCCTTTGGCAATGAAAAGGCTGCTTCATCTGCCCCGTCTGGTACATTGAGCATATGTCCCGAAGGGAGCATCCACTCTCTTGCAGCCAGGTAATTATATCTTTGGTGTTGCCACTGAAAAGGACAGAACCCCTAAAAGGGGCATCCAGAAGGGAGGACTTGATGTCTTGTGCCAGACCTGCAATCCTAAGCCAGGAAAGGTGACAGATACAGATCTCCATGGCTACCGCCCTAGCCACTGAGTCTACTGAGTCATACGTTGCATGCAAAGAATGACGACAAGAAGACTTGCCAATTCTGACTTTTTCCAGCAATTTGTTACAGAGTAGCTCATCCTGGACCTCCTGAAGGTCCCTCCCCAGCTCGGAGAGAGAGGCCTTCTGGAATGCCACCATGTGTGAAACATAGTTGAGGGACCTGATGGCACAAGAGGAAGAGGAATAGATCTTCTGGCATTGGAGGCATGTGGCCTGGTGTCGGGTACTGAGGAGCCAACAGCAGGCCACCCGGCTGCAATGCCTGGGGGTCTGGCTGTGGAAGACCACCAGGAGGTTCTATTGGACCTACCGGGGGAGGTGTCAAAGGGCCACTGGGTGGTGTGGGATCTGAGAGGGCCCCCGAAGGTCCTGAGGGAGGGGGCTCCATAACAGGATCCTAAGCTGGTGATGGGCTCTTGTCCAGAGGCGGCAGGAGACCTGGCGATGGGGGTAATTCAGGGAGGGACCCCAATGAAAGGTCGAACAACGATCCTGTCAGCAGGGACAATGCAGGATCTGGTGGTGAATCCCTGGGGTACAGGACCTGGAGGGATGCAGGATCTCTTGACAGCACACTCAGGCTGGCATCGGGGGCCATGTGGGAGCCCAACGGGTGAGAAGGGTCTGGGCGGGCTACGGAGGATCTGCCGTCCAAATTATTGGACCTAACTGGAATAGTGGCAGCAGAAAGGCCACCGTTAGGCTTATTGGTCAATGCCATGCACCCGTCGACAGGGTTGAGGGTGATTTATTGGTGGTGCTTGGAGGAGACACAGCAGAAACCTCAATAGAGGCTACCCTCAGCTGCCCACTCACCTCAGCAGGAGCGGGAGAAGGTGCCCAGCCCAAAGAGGAAGACGGGGTGCCTGAAAGAGTACTCACAGTTTTTGGAGCAGGCCTCCTGCATGGCAATGGACTCCTGTCCCAGTGCTTCTCCTTGTCCTTCTTCTTTTTTCTGGGGGACGGCAATGATGACCTTTCCCTCAATTCCTGGAGCTCCTTTTCCATTGCTGCCAGCCACCAGGTAAAGAGGTGGGCCTTGAGGGTCCACTTGCGCCTGGTCCTAGTGGTTTGATTGAAGGCCTGGCAGATGGCACACTTGTCTGAGTTGTGCTTGGGGCCTAAGGACAAGAGGCAGGAGGAATGGTCATCCCCGTGTGGGATTTGGGCTCTGCACTTTGAGCACTTCTTCTTTATATGAGTCGACATACAATCGGTCAAATAAGTGAGGAAAAAAGTTAAGATATGATGAAAAAACATGGACTGACATGTGGGCATTAGATCACTGTTCTAACTCATGAGATGAACGAACTGAAGTGACGGCAGGAAAGAACTGGAGGGCAGGCTTGGGACCGCCCCCTTTTATAGACAGGCTGAAGTCACATCACCTGATGTTGGGGGTGGTCCCCGCTGATGATTGCTATCTACAAGTTTGCCGTTGGAACCTGATGCCAGGGGGAACAGTCCTATATGTGACGACCTACTGCAGGAACCCTCTTGAAGTAAGATCTGCGGAATGGAGTATAACTTACGGTGCCCAACATGGCCCAACAGGGAATAAAAAAACATCTGGTCTCCTTTCCTGAACACACAATGGGTCTGGTGCCCTTCTGCTGCCATGCTGCTATCAGTGAGTTTGGGTATGTCTTCCATGCTGGCTGACAATGCACTAGCATGGGAGATCAGACTGAGAGGGACCAATAGCATGCACTTCCAAGTCTGTAATCCTATGTGTCAGTGATCCTGACTCTGCCATCCATCTCCCCCTCTCTTGCTGTCTTTCTGTCTTGGTATTCAGTGCCATCTCTGCACTCTCCCTGACACATACACGAGGTTCACATTGCTATGCATGCTGCATCCCAGCATTATGAGCAGTGGAGCACCTGCCCCTTGGCCCCCATCATTGGCTGAGAGCACCCATCAGAAGCAAAGTCTTTTGGAAAAATTGGCAGTGTGGGCATCATCAATTTATCATTCTTCTCTCCCAGGGAATAAAATAAAATCTGCCCACTCCCACCACTACTTGATGGATTTAGTGCTCAATCCAACCTCTCAGGAAAAAACAAATTACCCCCCACTCCAACTATGACAGTTTACAAAGCACAGCATTAGATTCTGGTAGTGCAGGGACTATATAATATAACAGAATAAGGCTATGAATAGTGGTGTTCATACACACTGTATCCAAAGTGTTTTACAAATGTATGCGTTCAGAACTGGTAGTGCAGGGAATGTAGAATGGAAAATAATTTCTGATGCTCAATCTGGCCCGACACGGAATAAAAAAGAAATCTGGCCCATTCTCCCAGCTACCTGATGACCCAACAACCAGCATGACCCATTAGAGAATAAACAAAAAATCTATCACCATTCCCCAACTACCTGATGGCTCCAATGCTCAAACCAACCCATCAGGAAACAGAATAAATCTCTTTCATTCCCCAAACAACTTAACAGATCCAGTGCCCAACTTGGCCCATCAGGAAAAAAAATAAATAAATCTGTCCCTCTCCACACAATACTTTGACTGGTCTGATTCAAGTCCCTAAAAACATCAGATCTACTAGACGGGAGAAAGGCAGGAATTACAAGCTTATAATTAGTGTTCTTAGAAAAATCCTACTTATCCTCCTGCTATGTTCAGGCAACATAGAACTCAATGCTGGCCCCCCAGAAGCTATTGCTTTGCCAGCAGAACTAGCAAATTTAAAAGGAATAAGCTTCTTGCATATTAACGTATGTAGCCTCCTTAAAAAGATAACCTTAATACAAACCTGGGTAAATCATACCTCTCCTGACATACTTGTGATTTCCAAACTTGGCTTAGACCCAGCACCACTGATAGAGAAGTAAACATACCCAACTATGCCTTGTTCAGAGCTGATAGGCATGCCAGAGGAGGAGGGTAGCTATCTATGTTAAAGACAAATTTTCTGCCTTCTGCTTATCCTCGCATCTGTCGCCAGCTAATTCAATGCCTAATTTTCAAAGTGGAAATTACACAGACTACTGCACTCTGCATAATAGGATGCTAGACCACTGTCTGCTGGCCTACAGCTTGTGTCATATCTAAGTGACAAGTTGGGACAGGGGCTGCCAGAAACTATTATTTTAGGAGACCTCAACTTTGACTGGCTCTCTAACACAGCTGCCCCTTGCATCCTTCTGTGATGAACATGGGCTGACGCAACTTATTACTGAACCAACACGCCAAACGTGAAGAACCCCAGTAAAGTACACTTTTGGATGTGCTAATGGTGAGCAAACCTCATCTCTTCTCCCACGCTGATGTCTTCTTCTCAGGCCGCGACCATTATTGTTTATTGCGGAGTAAGATCCACCAACAACCCAGCACCCATCAGCAAGTTCTCTATGAAGAGAGCCAGGCGCAACTTCAATGAACATGCCTACCTAAACGAGCTTAAGTACTCCCCAGAGTGGCAAGATTTCTACCTGGCCAAAAACGATTACATCAGCTTACAATATCTTCCACAACATTCTATCAAGGGCCCTTAAGTATGCTCCCCTGATTAAAGTTCGAACTAGGACCAAAACCTGTAAATGGTTCACCCCTCAGATCAATTCCTTGCTTCTAGAAAGAGATAAGCTCTGGAAAAAAGCGCACAGACTGAACACTGCAGAGGATTGGAACCAGTTCAGGAGACTATGAAATTTATGTACCAAAACAATCAGAGAATCGAAGGTCACCTTCTTCAAATCCGAACTCGACTCTGCCACAAAGAGCCCAATCAAGCTCTGGAACACAATCAATGATCTGCTAGGCCACTCCCCAGGAAATTCACTCCCGCGACCAAGATTACCTCTGGCAACTTGACTATAACCGAAAAGATGGATATACTTGACGCATTCAATAACCACTTTGCTACTGCAGGCATGGCATTTGATAACTCCCCTGCAAACATACTTCGCTCCCAGACTGCCAGCCAACTGCCTGAAACTCCAATAGCTTCGCCACCTTTCTCGCTTCAACCTGCCCTACTGAAAGAGGTAGAGGACCTTTGCTTAAGTTGGATACTAGAAAAAGTGCTGGGGCCGACACCCTTGACCCTTACTTCCTAAAAATTGCCTACCACGCACTAGCAATACCGCCACCCACCTTTTAACTTATCCCTGTCTCAGGGCACCTTACCACCTATATGGAAGACAGCACATGTCATACCACTGTTCAGATCAGGTGACCCTGGCGATCTCAATAACTACAGGCCAATTTCTCTCCTTCCGGTCCTGTCTAAGCTCCTAGAGAAAATTGTAAATGCATAGCTGAGGACTCACCTCGAGTCTAAGGAACTGCTAAATCCTATGCAGTCCGGATTCAGAGCTAAACATAGCACTATCTCAGCCCTCGCCAAAGTTACTAACGACTGGCAGCGTAATCTTGAGAGCAAAAACTTTATTTGTGCTGTTTTCCTTGATCTAAGCAAGGCTTTTGACACAGTTGACCATAGTCTGCTCCTCTCCTCCCTTCAAACCATAGGTGTGGACCCCTCCTCTCTGCGTTGGTTTACTGACTATCTTACAGGGCACCTTCAACAAGTTAAAGCCGAAGGAGGCCTGTCCCCCTTAAAAACTCTGCAAAGAGGGGTACCTCAAGGTTCTATATTAGGGCCCTTACTTTTTGCAATCTACATTAATAAAATCGACTACTGTATAAAAGAAGCCAACATCCATCTGTTTGCAGATGATACAGTTCTCTACATGAGTCGCCCAACTCCTGAAGCTGCCTGCAATGATCTACAGTCAGAATTCAACCTTTTGCAAAGCCAACTCCTCCAAAAAAAGCTACTCCTTAATGCCAAAAAAAACCTAAAGCAATGGTCCTCTCCCCTTTTATCCATACAGCTAACCCTGTGTCCAGTGGGACAGTTCCCCAAATTACCACAGTTCTAGGTGAAAAACTAGAATTTGTTACAAAATTCAAGTATCTGGGAGTTTGGATAGACCAAAGACTCTCCTTCATTGAACATATCGAGGACTTGCTAAAACGACTTCGGCAAAGGCTTGGACAGTTTTTTAGAATCAACCAATTTCTCACCAGAGATGCCAAGAAACAACTGGTCCAATCCATTTTCCTATCATTGGTTGATTACTCTGACTTCCTCCACAGCCAATGCCCCAACTCTTACATGGCTAAACTGGACACACTCTACCATCGAGCACTGAGGTTTTTAACGGGACTCCCCTTCGACACACATCACTGCACCCTATATGCGGCAGTGGGGTGGACATCACTAAAGTTCAGGTGCCACAGAAACGCCGCCTCTGGACCTATAGAGCCATCTCTAATAAGCTGCCTTACTATATCTCCTGCTGTCTTCCCCTGAGTATAATTGGGAAATACGCGTTAAGAAGTTACTCATCTATTACACTTAAAGTACCCAAAGCAAAATCCTGCTTCGGCAGGGCAGCCACAAGCTTCGTGCTACCTACCTTATGGAACGATCTACAAAAAACCCTCAAATTAAGCACTCTAATCGGTATAAATGCCTTCAAGACACTTTATTTCCATACGATCAGAGAAGTATGTAGCTGCTTCACCCACTCAGACCCAGTACCGGTGTCTGCACTGGTATATAGCCACGCCTAGACCCAATTTTAAGTACTGACCCCCCAGCTTGCTCCTCACCAGCCTAATTGTTCTCTCTCTCTCTTATCCCCCTGTCTTATCAACACTAGGCCCATCCATCCCCTTATTCTTCCTTTCCCAACCTCGGATAGGAGCTCACTACCCTGGGTTGTGACATCCTACCATGCCCCGTACTTTATAACATTCAATCCCGGGGCTCCACATACTCCTTTTTCTCCATCCACCTTCTCTACATCCCGTTTTACCAACTCCTCTCTGTGCGCCGTGCTCTCTCCTAGCCTTTCTCCCCTACCTCCCTCCCTTCCCCCTACCTTCACACCTCTACCTGGTGTATATTTTATTTTATTTTTTTCTTCTGTTACTTCCTCCTGCAACCTTAGATAACCTGCTTTATCTTCCTATAGACACTTCTATGTATGTAAATACCGTGTAATCTATACAATATCTGTATAATTCTATGTATGTATGAACTTCTTTTTCTTCCTCTCTGTAAAGAGTATTATCTGTATTGCCTTGTGGGGCCCAGATATTCAAAAGGGTTGCGCCATGCACAACAGGGTTGCGCATGCACAAGTCCTACATTGCGACATTCTGCGATATTCAGCAGGAGGCAGTTACGCCACTGACAACAGGTTGCGCAACAGTGCAATGCAAATGAATGCATGCTCAACAGGAGGGGGAGGAACCATGCATAAACTGCGCAACCCGATATTCAGTCGGGTTGTGCAGAGTTGTGCATGCGCAAACCCCAACCTGCGCCTGCACAACCTTCAGCCAAGAAAAAAAGGATCAAGTTGAGGGCCACCCACAGGTGAGCTGCTGTATTGTAGGGCGCAACACTGCAGCTGCCACTCCTGGCTGGCCCTCAACTCAGTCCCTGTGCCCCCCCACCAGCCCGATCGCGGGCAGAACGTGTATCAACCCCCCCCAGTGCCCGATCGTGGGCAGAATGTAAAAAAGCCCGCCCCCACCAACCCGAATATCTCCTTGGTGGTCCAGTGGACCGTAATGCCCGATCGCAGGCAGAATGTCAAGTTACAACCCCCAAACATCTCCCTGGTGTCTAGTGTCTCCTCCACCCACCCACAAAGCCCCTCCACCCCGCTTCCCCCTGGCAGCGGTGGGCGGCAGCATCCCACCCGCCTGCCACCCGCCGCCTGCCGACTGACTGTCCGGTAGGGCTGCATGCCCATTGGTGCAGAGCTACAGCCAGTGGGCGTGCAGCCATACCGTATATGACAGTCCAGACTTGGCGATCGGGCACTGGGGGTTGTTTCACGTTCTGCCCGCGATCGGGCATCGGGAGATGTGTGTGGGGGGGTGTTTCATGTTACTTTCTGCCCGCGATCAGGCATCGGGAGATGTGTGTGGGGGGTGTTTCATGTTACTTTCTGCCCGCGATCGGGCATCGGGAGATGTGTGGGGTGTTTCATGTTACTTTCTGCCCGCGATCGGGCATTGGGAGCTGTGTGGGGGGGAAGCATACTTCTCAACTGTCCCTGATTTTCAGGGATGTCCCTGATTTTGCCTCAAAATTTTACTCTGTCCCTCCTAAAAATCGTGTTTCTATGACCAAACAGTGGGGTTATAAGCACAAACTAATGTCAAAGATTAAAGTTACAGGCTTGTTTTTCTTTAGAAAATGCATTTTACACTAAGCCCTTTATTCTACCAGCTTCCTGAATGGATATGTCCAATTTTGAAGAAGTGTCCCTGATTTTGGTCCTTTGTCCCTGATTTTTTTAAGCCTTGTCCCTGATTTATGAGGCCGGAGGTTGAGAGGTATGGGGGGAAGAGTGTATTCAGACATACTGCCCGCGATTGGGCTGCAGGGTGCGTCGGTCCCCGACTGCTGCTGCCTGGCAGGGCGGCCAGGCGCAAGTCCTCGGGGATCAGCGCACCTACATGCTAATGGCATGCAAATGGGGTTGAGAATAGATGCAATGGCCCCCTGCACCTTGCATGAATTGTGGCCCCATTTGCAGGTCACCTTTGAATATCGGAAATTGGCGCATGGTGCAATGGTACTTGCCACCGCAAGTTTAATGCTCAACTCTGGCAACTCGCGGTGGTGCAAGTTCCATTGCGCTATGCACAGTGAGCTGGTTGAAGATTCAAAGGAGTTGCTCAATAGCGCAACTCCTTTGAATATCACCCCGGCCACACCCCTGTGCAACTATTTTGAGCAGCGCAGGGGCTTGCGCTTCAGAATGGCGCAGTTTGAATATCTGGGCCTAAATACCTATGTTGACCTGTATATACAATTGTTCATGCTCCAACCAGGCCCATCTTGCAAATGAGCTTCTGCTCAACGATGAACGTCTGGTTAAATAAAGACTTGATTGATTGATTGATACCTAACCTGGGCCATCAGAAAATAAAAAAAATAATATATATCCAGCCAGCCAAGTGGCACAGAGGGCTGAGATGCTTAAGCACTTTACTTTTCCCATGCTGGTGACCTGAGTTTGGGAACAAGATCAGGCCATCAGGGGTCAGCTGGGAAGGAGGGTCAGGAGCAGGATGGAGCAGCCAACAGGCAGCTCTCCTCTCCTGGATTGGGGAGTTTCATCTTGCCGGTGCTGGGCTGCTACTGAATGAAGGCTTGGTGGTAGTGCAGCACAAATGGGGGATTTACATTAGGTTGGGTGGGTGGTGTGGGGCCACTGGTTCTGGCACGCATGCACACCTCCATGCACATGCATGATTCAGTTTGCTGAAGCCCTGGGGAATAGAAGGGGAGAAAAACAGGAGGAAAAGCAAGGGCATGATAATGGCATATGACACCCATTTACCACACCTCCACCTACCACATCACTGGGCTGGCCTTCGGCAAGGCTCTGGATCATGTGAAATGGAGGGGGGATGGCCCTAACTCTTCTGACCCCACTATGGGGGGGTAATCTGTTGGAATATGGGGGTCCTGGGAGACAGTGGATGGTGGGGAATGGTTGAAGCCAGTAGAAGAGAGCCCTGCCTTGTTGTGGCCTTGGAGGATAAAGTATGAAAAAAAAGGAAAAAAGTACATATTATCCCTCTCTCTCAAATTACAGTACCTGATGGGTATGGTATGCAACTCTGTCAGAGAACTAAAAAATATGCCATCTTACCCCCAGCAACTTCACTGATTCAGTGCTCAATGTGGATCATACAAAAATAAAAATAAAAAAGTCTGTCCTTCTCCCTCAAACCGCCTGGCAGGTATAGTGCCCAACTTGGCTTCTCAAGGAATAAAAAAAAATATCCACCTCCCCCAATAACCAGATAGGTCCAGTGTTACAACCTGACTTATCAGGGAATACCTATCCAAGGCCCATCCTGTCACATCAGGAAATAAAAAAAAATGTGCCCCCTCCCTCCAACTACCTCATGAATGCTGTGCTCAATCAAGCTTGTATACTAAGTCAAACACAGAGATACAGGAACAGCAGCAAAGTAATGAGTGGAAGGTGGAATAGTTGGAGTAGTAAAACATTGCTCTCCCTATGCCCATCCACTCAGATCACAGTGAAGGAATCAAAGACTGCACATGAAGCTTGGGGCAACTGCCGCATTACTGCTGTTACCAGACTATTCAACCATCTCCACCTTCTCTGGTCTGCAACTTGGAAGATCAGATCAAAGGGTACACTTTTGAGGTTATACAGGCAAGTGCCTGGATCCTGGCTCCACCACACTCTTAATTCTCTCACTCAGTGGGTAATATGTGCTCATGAAGAGATTGTGCAAAGTTGATTAAATTTTGCATACAGGTTTTTTTTAATAATAGTTAATACTGGTAGTAGAATGTGCACTGAGTTCTGTCTGCATAAGGTGGAGGATTATTTTAAAACTCTACCAAAGGCATCACGTTTTGTCAATCTGTGTGAGACTGCCTTTATGACAGATCAATCAATATGCACTGTCATAATGAATATTATGAATATGTATTAGCTATCCCTTTATAAGCTATGACATGTAAAGTAGCTAATGTGACTAAGCCACACCCCTGATGAACAGGCAGCTTACCTTGAAGTGCTGGTGCAATAGGCAGTCACACCTGTCCATTGTTGAGTATGGTAATAAACATTTTTGCAATTTAATGCAGTCTGAGTGTGCTGGATTTTTTGGTTTTGTTCATGCTTTGTGGCCAGCTTTACTGGCAGCACCTTTGCTTCTCCTAGAGTGTGTCGGCGCCACAGAAAGCCATGGACTGTTGGTGCAGGGAACTGGTGATATCACATTACCAACAGAATGGTTTTGCACAGGGTTGGGTTAAGGGTGCAAAGTGACACAGTGACCAAGTACTGCTCACCACAAGAGAATTGACAATGTCAGCCAAAGTTGTCAATACAAAGTAGTGTGAATATGTTATTAAATTTCATTTTATAAAAAGTAAAGGAACTCACTGCAAAAAAAAATTAATAAATAAGTGAAAGCATCAGTAAGGGTTGAAGTTTAATGCCACAAAAGTAATAAAATACAATGTTAGTGTGAAAGAAACCCTCTAAGCCTTGACGAATCTGTAGTGTGGTGTTTCTTGAGCTTTGAATCATTCATGCAAATCAGCTTTGGGACTGCTCTTACTTTGGCATCTTTTTTCCAAGCATGTGTGTGTGTGTGTGTGTGTGTGTCTGTGTATTTTTCCTTGTCTGCAAAGACAATGTTGAAGCTATGGCAAAGCCAATGCAGTGTTACATGATTGTTCAATGCCTGGGAAACACTAGGCCACAGATTCCCTAAGGCTCAGGGTATTTTTTTTCAATATTCTTAGCTTTCCTTACTTTTGTGGTGTTGCTTCAACCCCTGCTGATGCTTTAAAGTAGCCTTCTGCAATTAATCTATGTCATTCTACTGTAAAAATGATATATTATGCATGGATTTAATCAACGTATTTTACTGTATTATCATTGTAACTGATTTTAAATATATGCTTTTTTCCCCGGGTACTGCTCTTTATGCTTAATTGAAAGCATTTTGCTGTTTTTCATATAAAACAGGCTAAACAGAACAAAATTGAACTGAACTAATACATCTTTAGGATAATGCCACTTAATTTAGTGGCAATGCTAATACGTTTTCAGCCTTGAACAGTTATTAGAACAACTTAAACCTGCATTAGAAGGAGGTGTTTTATAAACATACTGTAACAAAGCAGATAAAAAAATATAAAAATAAAAAAAGGATATAGTAATATAGCACTATTGTTCTGCCAAGTTAGTCTGAGCTATTTGGTTGATGACAGAACAGGCCTTCAAGGTAAGATATGACAAATTTCTGCTTATCAAGAGAAATACAGAATACAGCAACCTGTGTAGAAGGGTTCATGGGAAAACACAATAAACACCACTATGCAACATAATATCTGGGGCACTCTAAAAACCTTACAGACTAGGTTTTGTTCACCTGATAGGCTGATCATGCACATGTGACTTCAAAGGTGAAATCCAACCCACCATATTTATTTATTTAAAAGTTGTTGACCAGGAAAGGCCCACTGAGCTTAGACTCATTTCCAGGTACGATCCGGGGAGGAGGGAAGTTACTAAAAGAACAAAGGGTAGAGACACAGCACAAAGTACAATGCAGAAGGTAAGTACTAACATTCAGCTGGACCTATAAAATCAGCAGTAAAATTATGCTCTGCCCTGTCTCAGGGCAAAACTCATCCTGTAGGTCACAGGATCCTGCTTTTCAGCATATTTTGTTTGCTACTCTGCAATTTGTAACTTTCACAGTAAAAATTTACTTGCATGGGTTTGTGACTAACATTTGCAACAGCATTAGACTTTAAAATCTCTTAGTTACTAATTTTCTCACTATATAGGGCTCTTTCACTGTCCTAGCTGGCTTCTTCAGCTATCTGGGTAGAGGGATTGCTGGTAATTCTTAATAAACTACAGTAGTACAGTAACTATTTGCACTGTATGCAGTACCATCAGCATTTAAGGGGCTTTGCAGTTGGTTGGTATTGTGCTGTGATTTGAGTTGCATATGCACTAACCCCAGGGACAGCATCAAGTTTTAAATAAGTTCCCAGTGTATTGTGGGACTAGATTAAGAACATTTGGAGCCATGGACAATCTAAGAATTAAGGGCCCTCCTACTGACTCAAAAGAGATATTCATCATTGTACTGTAATCTCTATGATAAGTTACAGTTACTGTGTTTATCTGCCACTGTAAGAGGAAGGTGCATTGGGATAAAATAGATTTCAGGTGGTTTTGTGGTCTACTACTGTATTACTTATTCTGTATGCAGCTTAAGGCTTCTATTTATGACTGATCAAGTTGTCAAAACTTTAAAATTCATCAGACATACACTGGAACTGATAAAAAGTCTTTGTCCTACTTTTTACTAACCCATGGGAACTCTCTTCTACTGCCTTGTTGAATTGCATGTATTAATCAACCTTTTAGAAAATTCTCATTTAGCTACTTCATTGATGCAAATCAATGAAAATGTGATTGGACACATCTGTTAGCAATTTTACATTTGGTTTTGATATTCTAACAAGTGTGCTTGATCTACCACCTCTGGGACCCATCTGAGAATGAGAGAGTCTTCCACTTCAGCATGATTTGTCTCAGAATTGAAACTTTTATATAAATAAAATAGAATGGCACATGCTGTGCATCCCAACTGTCCCACTTTAAGAAGGCTGTCCCAGTAGAATGCCACATGCTGTGCATCCCATCTGTCTCACATTAAGAAGGATGTTCCTTATAAAGAATGTCCTTAATACTTGTAGCCATAATCTGTAAATAAGTTCAATAAGAGAATCGATGTCAAGAGCAGCCTCTCACTTTAGCCAGTGAATTTGTATGTTTTCTGCCCGGTACATAAAAATGAAACAGCAGCAACAACAATTTAAAATGATAGAATAATTATTTTTTTCTTTGTAGATGATGAAGACTTGATACTCTTAAAAATGTGTGAAAGTCTTTCATTGTAATTAAATCATTATGAAAAGCCAACTGAAATGCAAAACAGCCAATGTTTCATGGCCCTGGAGCCATGCTAACCAAGCCCGTGGTGGCCTTATGAAACACATAAATATATCATATAAGTAGTGAAAATTATTCATGAAACAATCCAGGGACTGGAGGACAAACCCTATGAGGACAGGCTGAGTGAATTAAATATGTACTTCCCAGAGGAGAGGAGAGGAGGGATTGGGGAAATATGATTGAGACCTTTAAATACTTGATGAAGATGAACAAAACAGATACAGAAGGGGTATTTAAGTTTAGGAGGGGAAGGAACACAAGAAGGCATGGTCTCAGATTGGAGGGGGGAAGATATATGAGAGAGATGAGGAGACATTCTTTCACAGAGAGGGTAATGTCTAAATGGAACGTTCTGCCTGAGGAGTTGGCATTCTGTAAGCTGGTGGACAGTTTTAAAAGGAGTGGGAGAGGGTGGGGGGAGGGAGGAGGGCAGCTGCAATGTAGGTGCTAGCTGCACATTCGAGCAGACTTGATAGACCATGAGGTCTGTTTCTGCTGGCAGAATCGTATGTCCATATGAAACAATACTGCAGTGCTTACCATCTGCATAAACCTTCCAGTAAGGTTACTTAATGTTTTCATACCTTTTTCATGTGCTCACTCCCTCATATAGTACAACACAGCCCATAGAAATAAACTAGTCATCTATAGTGGGTGTGGCTATATAATTAATTACACTAGCTACTCTTATCTCACAATTTGTGTACACTCAGAAATTTTTACTTTATGTGAAAAAAAATGCCACCACTAGGCTGCAAAAATTTTCAGTATAATTAAATTTATATTTATCAAACCATGAATGGGTTCAAATTGCCTAAACTTCAGTTTCCTGATAGGGTTAAAAAAAGATAACTTAAACACTGCTCTAATAAAAATTAATATATACTGTTATCCCTCTTAATATTTTAGGTAATGAAAAAGAAAAAGGGCATGAAGTCACCATGTGGGTAGGGCTGCAGGAATGAGGTGTCGTCCTGCAGTACTGCTTGCTACCAGTCTGCTGTAAGAAGAACATAGAGCTGCAGCAGGTAAGAAAGCCACTGGCTCTCAACTATTTTCAGAACTCTGTACTGTTTGGGAATATTTAGAATGCAACGTGGTCTTGTGTTAGAAGTGCTAGCATGAAAGTTGGAAGATTGGTGTTTAAATAGAATAAGAAGAGTTTTTTTAAATCACAATTGGTAAAGCAGCACTGACAATCAGAAGTGTTGTTACAATGAGTATGAAAGTATTTTATGGTAATAATTTCTGTTTATCAAATAAAATCTGGAAGGTTAAAGACACAGTAGCATTTATTTAAATATGGATTTGCAATTAAGAATTTGCAATTAAGCATTTAGGCCATTAGAGTAACTAAGTTTATTGAGTACTAAGTAAGCATGTATGACATCCCCTCTGGCTGCAGTCAGCATTTCAAGAACATTAAAAGGTAGTGGTAGTGTTGTAGTTTTAAGACAGCAAAAACATTATTAATAACCAGCACTTGAAATACTGTAGTTCGTTACTGTTGTTGAAGCACAAGCACAGTATACATCCTGACAGTGTGTTATCTAATTTGCATATTCACAGCAGACTGAAGGTGCATATCACACTGCCGTAAGGTAAATTTGTACATGGTTAGAGGATAGTAGTTAGTAGCTTGTAGGACTAATTGCATGAGATGTTCATAAAGCAGCAGATACCAAATTACACTATAGCATATAATGAAGTGTGGGTGTCTCACAGTGGCATTACACAGCAGGTGTCTGCAGTGGTGTGTTTGAAATGAAGCAGCACTTTGTACATGCTGAACATGATAAGTGTGTATACAGGTGATGGCAGTATACTAAGTGGAAGCATGTACAAAAATAACTGTATTATTTTGATGTATACATTGGCACAAGCATAAGCAGAGATGTTAAGTTCACAGATTTTTTCTATTTATTAAGAAATTCATCTTTGGCAACTTTGCCTTCAGCTGTAACTTCACCCTAGGGGTAAACCAAGGAGAAGCTGGATCAGAATGAGGCTACTGATGCATAAATGTTTCAAGGTCAGCAGTCCCCTGCCCCCCACTCCATAATAGTCTGGAGACCCTGTGCTCCCCATGATGCCATCACCACAGGCTGTATCTTCTCATCAATCTCAGTCAGGAGCAATTCTAACATTTTCCGACCAGTGTTTGTGATCCAGTTACTGTATTCTTCATTGCCAGCATGACATGCTGGCAAATACCCAAAGTGTTGCTACTACGATTGGGCTTAGTACAATTTTTCCCCCAGCTAGAGTTGAATACTACCGCAAGTACCTGTGTACAATGTGCTATAATGCACAGATAGAAGTTACCAGCTATTTGGCTGTTTGGTTCACATATCCATACTGAGATTATGTATTGGGATGTTGAATGCAGCAGGGCATGGATTACTGTGAATGACACAGTCCCATAAAGTTCAGAAATGGTACAGGTGGATAAGTGTGTTTGTGAGAAGATTTGCCGTTTTGGACAGGCACACAGAATTAACCTTCTTAATCTCATGTTGTCCACAAAAAAGGATGGCAGTAGATCAATTGCAAGCATTTCAGTGGTTGCTGCATTAACTTCTCATACAGTAGCATGATTGGGTGGGTATTTGGTATAATGCTCAAAAATGTGCTATAAGGTATAGGTTGGACATTTCTGGGTATTGGACTACCAAACAACTAGACACAGCATGGCAGCACAGCCAATTGGGGAGCATTTAACTCAGGGGGAATCATGGATGCTGCTCAAAAGGAAGCTGTGATTTGGGGTGGTTTTTTTATTACTTAAAGTTTATTGTTTCGTTTTGTGCTAAACATGTAGACATACAGTTGCATTCTATATGTTAGTATAAAGCAGTCATCTGTTAACATTAGCCCCACTAGCAGGCAAACTCATTCTACTGGTACTAGAGACCTGAAATAACTGTCCATCAAGCTCAACAATCTCATTTGGGAATGGGAACCTACTGTACCATCCAGATCAGTCTCAGTGCCACCACTATCAGCAGTTACAGGACAACACAAAAGTAATCTCCTCCTTTGCCACTGTTCCTGAGACAGAAATTTTCCTACTGTACCTCTCAGACTGATCCTCTGTCATCACCTCCCCACTCCGCCAACACCCACCAACATGGATTGCACAGATGTGGCAGAGAATAATTTGGCAACACTAATGTCTCTACCACTTTCACTAACTACTGCTTTGCTACTACTACTACTACTGGCCCCAGAGCCCATAAAAGAAGCTGATACAGAGGTAGCATTTTTAGGTGCAGCAACCTTTTGCCCCACAGAACCAATGTACTTCTTGGCTGCCTCACTGGCACTTCTCCCTTTACTCGAGCATCTCTTTCCAGTCATTTTTCCTTGTTTACTATATTTACTCATTCAACTATTTCTGTATCTGTTATTAGTTTACACCTCACATTGTATATATAATGTTTCTCTGTACTATGTGTCATGATTGTTTTATGACTTGTACTCTCTTGGGTCATGCCTGAAAATAGGCATAATTAATGTCTGGTACACTTACCCAGTTATCAATAAATCAATAAATGCATTTTATATATCTAGATTTTCAATATTGCAAGGAGAAAAATAAACACTGCAGTAAAACTAAATACAAGCAGCAGCAGACAATGCGTCATCAGAAGGATTAGCAGTGCCATCTGAGTCCGAACAGAACAATTTACTGAGCTAACAATAGCTACAGTAAAACCACCCAGAAAAGTTTTTCTTTGGTATTTTTTTTAACACAGTAGGGATTAACAAGACATGATACAGGTAATTCAAAACAAGTTACTGTAAGTAATACCATCACTTCAAGAACTAAACTAGATAACCACAATCAATATAGAAACAGACTGATGAATAATTCACTTAATCACACAAAACTGTTTTACAGAAATAAAATGACAAATCACAGACCACAGACAAAAATGATTAAGATGAAAGACTAAGGAAAATAAACCAGACTAGTGATTTCAGTGCAGCCTTGCTTGCTAGGTGAAAAATCTCCCCTTCCCCACACAGCACTGCCTTAATAGACAAAACAAAACCATATACTTTCAATTAAATAAACCTGCAAACCAATGAACAATGGTAGTCTAACAGCACGTGGTATTCTAGATATTTTTTGTGAGTGATTTGGTTCAAAATAGTCCACTTTTGGAGTAGTTTTAAAGGCTTTTCGCTCAGACCAGCAGGGGTAGATTTCTCTCCAACACTCTTTATAAGACTACACTGAATACATGGCATACAGCTCATTTCAGTACCATGTGACCTCCAGTACCGTGGTATATTTAACAGTGTCAGTGGCTCAGTAGGTAGCACACTCGCCTTTGAGGCTGGGAGATCAGAGGGCTGTGAGTTCAGTTACCACATCTGGCACTTGGGTTAATATCCCAGTACTGACACTGTAGTGCAGCATGAGAGGGGTGCTGCACTTCTGAGGTGCTGTCTTTCGGATGAGACGTTAAACCGAGGTCCCATCTGCCTGGATTGGTGGTAGTTCAGGTGGATGTTAAAGATCCCATGGCACTTATTGAAAGGAGTAGGGGAAAGTTTTATTGAGACAAAAATCGTACAATAGTACACAAAGCATATTACAAAACAAAGGAAAAACAGGATAAGTATTATACAATCATTCAGGTAACTGCAAAATCAGAGTCAGTGATCCAAGGAAGAGCTTTCCAAAGTTCCAAAAGTGTCATATCTGAGTATAGAGTACGTTCATGCTCATAAATTTATTTTAAATCTTGTACAATATTTTTTCGAGCTCCAAATAGGAGCAGTCCTTTTGCTGTAAAGAAAACATGCAACGCACCATCCAAATATTCCATTTAATGCAGACAAAAACAAGTTTAAACTGTCCTGGTGCCATTTTGACCACTGGGGAGAAAAAAAACCCGTATACAAGATTCAGATAAGTAACCGACTGAAGCAAGGGGGTATCCCATGCCTGTGCCAAAAAGGACAACCAATTTTTGATAAAGGAACAGTCAAAAAATAAATGAGGGATAGTTTCAAGTTCTGTAATACATAATAAGCGAGAACACATTCTATCTTGGGACTGCTTATGTTTGTGATTTGATTTTACATTAATCTTTTCATGGCACGAAAGCCAATGAAAATCCCACATTTTGGCTGGAACCCTCTTACATTTCCACAATAACAAAAGGGAAGGGAGGTGTTGACCAGGACACTTATCAAAGGGTACTGATGCAGCACACACTGTCAGGAGTAATTTCTTATATAAAACTTTATGTGAATGATTTAATAACATCTGAACAGACACCTTCCATTGTTTGAGACGTAAAAACATATGTTTTACGTAAGTTGGTATACCAACAGTCTGTCTTAACACAGTTAAGGAGTTAGTTTCCCATTGGTGAAACCAAATCCTGCAAGAGTCATAAAACCAAGGTTCCCACCCCCTTTGGGCATGAATCAATAAAGGCCTAAGGTTTGCAGTGAAAAAAATACAAGAAAAAAATAACAAAGGGTTAACCATACAAATGCCACCCTCAGGGATAGGTAAATAAGTGATATTCCGCTTTATCGGGTTTAACCTACTACCCCAAAGAGCCTGAAAAAACAGGCTAAAGACAGCAGTTTCTAGCTGTCATGGAATAGAGAATACATAACTCAGAAAAAGGAAAGTAGAGATCAAATAGTTTTTAATTAAGAAAACACATTTCTTTTTCCCTATCTGCCCCTGGTTCCAGGAGGCCACCTGAAGTTTACCTTGTTGAAGTTTAACATTCCAGTTAAAAAAATCTGAGTCCTGTGTCCTCAAAAAAAATTCCCAAAATGTGAATAGGGCCCTCAACTAAATGTAATGGGCCAATACGGTCCGAGGGGGAGGTCACTGAACCGACCCGAATAACCAGACTTTTAGTGTAATTTAAAACAGCACCAGGGAAGTTTCCAAAAATAGAGCACTCATGGAGAGAATGAACCACTGAGGCTGCATCAGCTACAAGAAAACAAACATCATCTGCATATGCGATTGCCTTATAAGGCAAGCATAAGGCACAACTAGAAATAGACTGAATCTGAGAATTAGTATTCAACCGACGGAGCAAATCATCAAGAAAAAATACATATAACAGCGGGCTTAAAGGACAGCCCTGACGACCCCCCCTTTTTATGAGGATCATGGGTCCTATCCAACCATTCACTACAGGCACAACAGTAGCCGTTCTATAGAAAGCACAAATCCAGCGTACCATAACATCAGGTACATGCAGAAAATGAAGTGCTTCCCATAAAAAATCATGCCTAACTGAATCAAAAGCAGCCTTCTGATCTACGGAGACAACAAGTCCCGAAGCCAGACCTGCATAGCCATGAGAAAATAATTCTCGTAAGAGGATCAAATGATCAGAAATTCTCCTTTGAGGCACAGAACAGGATTGGGCAGGATGCAAAACCACCTCCGCTATCCTCACCAAAAGCTTCACAATAATTTTTGTTACGAGCTTAAAGTCGGTGTTCAACATACATAAAGGTTGCCAATTCTCTAGAGAGTGGATATCACCATTCTGTTTATAAATGTAAATCAAAGTACCCTTTGTAAATTCCAAAGGGAGAGATTCACATTAAGAGAGAAAATTAAACACAGATGTAAGTTCTGGGGCCAAATGGTCACCCAGCACCTTATATAAGCCAGCAGGGAGACCATCCGGACCAGGAGTTCTTTGTACAGGTAATGAAGAAATAGCCAATGTCAAATCCTGCTCCGTGATAGGAGAACAAGCCTGGTTCTGACATAGCTGTGAGGGAGCTGGGATATCAAGGCCACTATACAAAGTCGCACTGTTACCAGCCACAGCAGGGAGGGGAGAGAAAAGGGCTGTAGTATACTTTGTTACAATATGACAAATCTCAGTTTGTGAGGAACATAAGGTCCCTTCTGAATTTAGAAGACCGTCATATTTTTCGGCGGTCTGATGGAATTAGATTCAAAGGACAAATAACATCACGTGTTCCAACAGTACAGAATTTATGTTGATAATAAAGTTGTTGTGATTGCCGTAATTGGAAAGTCAACATATCATTCTGTAGGACTTTTATTTGTTGAGTAAGGTCTTGCCCCTTCGAGTACGCTATGGTTAATAATGACTGAAAATGTACCCTGTTCTGCAAATAGTCTAGGTATTCCCTCCTACATTTTAAATGACTGTAAGTTTTTAAAAAAGTGACCAGATTAAGTTTCATGTCTAACCACCACTGAACAGGATCTTCATAACAAATAAAAACAAATTTACGGGCTTGTATGAAGGACAGGAGGGACTGCATAAACATCGGAATCTGCAACAAAGATGTGTTGAATTTCCAAATACCTGGACCTTTACTGGAAGAGACAACAGAACCAAAACCAACAGAAAGCAGCTTATGATCAGAAAACTCAACCGCTTGAACTTTGGCAGAAATAATTGGTACTGTAGGAGTGGAAAACACATAATCAATACGTGTGGCTAGTTTACCCTTTTGGAAGGTAGGGGTGTGTTGTGTAGTAAAGGAGAGATAGGAGTCCGTTAAGCCGGCGACTTGAACCAATTTACCCAATTCGTGGGAATCACAAAACAGTTTCTTTATAGCAGCAAAGGAGCTCTTATCTTGAAGACTCAGGCCACAATTAAAGTCACCAGCAAACAATACCTGAAAGGAAGTATGCAAATAAGGACGAAGCAAACTAAATAAAGCTATGCATTCAGTTTTGATTTGAGGGGCATAAATGTTTATCACCCGGTAAGGACAGGACCCAATGACACGATCTATAATAAGCGCCCTACCAGGGGCTACATCAAACAATTTTAGCAAACAGAAGTCTGGGTTATTAATTCAAATTCCCAGTCCCGAACAAGAGTCCTGACCAATCGACGAAAAAGAAGGACACAGTAACCAGTCCTGTTGTGCTTGTCGGATCTTATGTGTAGTATGAAGTCTTGTATCCTGTAATAAAATTAAACCCAAAGGCAAAAGCCATAGAAAGGAAAAAATCAATCTCCTTTTAGCCATATGCTTTATACTATTTACATTAATAGTATGGCAAACAAAGTGGAACATAGCAACAAAAAAAAAGGAAAACAGACAAAAAATACATTTCACAATTTCCTTTTCCCAACCACCTTCTTCCCTTTAAGTTTTACTCTGGTCTTTTGCTTCTGAGAAAGGCCAGTGCCAAGTTGCAACTCAGAGTCAGTGGTACCGTTAGGGAGAGAAGAAGCTATGGAGGAAGAGTCTGACTCACCTCCAGCGTCACCAGAAAGGGGTTGGAGAAGTTCAAAAGAATTAGATAAGGGAACTGGGGGGGGTTCCGGACCACTCACAGGAGATGGTGCAACCCGAGGGTTATTTCTCAGTGACCTTCTACGTATGACACTTGTAAGCACTCGGGGGGGGGGGGCATAGTACTTGGACCTGGGACCGGGTCCTGAACAGGAAAATTAGACTGGGCAGGATCAGGGACAGGAGAAATCTCAAGCAAGGGGGTCATCCGTGAAGGAAACTATCTGAGGTATGACCTCAGAGGATACAACAGGCACTGAAGCCTGCAGTAAGGGCTGGGCTGCCTTAGGGGGAGGTACAGCCAAGGTGGTCCGGAAATGGGCCTTCTGCGCCTGTGTAATAATAAAGCGCTGGTCCACTCCACCATCATGAAATTCCTGGTTATGCGCAGCCCATTAACAATTCTGAAAGGTGTGCCCCTGTTCGTCACATAGGTTACATCTACATTCACTTAAACAGTGTGCCCCTACGTGACCCAATTCCCCACAGACATTGCATTTCATTTTATCACATACATTACTAAGATGTGCAGGGTCACCATACCGATAGCAAGCCTTCGGCTGACCCGGGTAGAACAAGACCCCCCTATCTTGGCCTATGAAAAAAGAGTTAGGCAGATGTACAACCCCAGAATCATTAGATCCTAACAAGACTTTAAACTTCCAGCCCCCAGTCCAAATGTTCTCGGTATCCAAAATGGCTTCAGGCTGTCCCTGGACATCACAAAGCCGTTTCAGCCAATACACAACATCCTCCACCTCAACTCCCTCATTACGAAACAGAATAGTGATTGTCTTAAAAGTAGGTTTAGAAAGAGGAATAGCCTGAAATGGGGTCCATAATGCAGTAGTCCGCAGAAATTATACTTTGACCAAAAACGCTCCAGTCCCTAGATGTTTGAAACTAATGTCAAACGTGGTTTCACCAGAGATATGAATTAATGCATATATTTCATGGGAAAAGAATTTTAAAGAATCCTTTCGAAGCGTACGTGCCACGTAGACCCGATCAGGTGGCTCAGATAGCCCCCCCCCCGGTATGCCAAGTGAACAGCGTTGTGTCTCTTAGCAGCCTGGATTGGAAATTTAAAGAATGAAGAATATGAACGGCTTGGTCCCGATATTTTGGTGGGGGCTGTGGTGGTGGGGGAGACAGGCCCTCTATAGAAGTAGTAGAAAGAGGAGCCTGAGGTGGAGAACCCTTCAGATAATCCAACACAGGGTTCTGTGTAAGTTCCAGTTCATGAGGGAGACACAAGGGGTCAGTAGTGACTTTTGAAACACCTATCTTGCTCTGTAGCTCTGGAAAATCTTCAGGGCGGGGGGACTGAATTGGAGACGGACCAGACTGCCAACTTCCTGGGACAGTACCCTGAACCCAGCCAGCACCTCTCAGCGCAGATTCAACAGTCCAGGTAGGCGCTTTATTAATATTTACTTTGATGATTCTTGTACATGTAGGGAGCTCTGCGATGAAATAGAAGCAGGTAGTGAAAAGGAAACTGAATCTGTTTGTACTGCAGGCAGCAGGGGAGCATTTACTGTAGATAAGTCTTGTACATGTGAGGAACTCTGTGATGTAATGGAAGCAGGTTGTGAAAAGGAAACCAAATCCGTTTGTACTGCAGGCGGTAGGGGAGCAGGCAGTAGGACTTCAGCTACCAACGCACTGGTCAGGTCAGAGCCTGTCACAGCAACAGGCAGTAAAGGAGACAAGTCAGGTAAATCTTCAAGAGCTTCCACCCGAGTGGAAGATGCATCTGTGCTGTCAGCTCTCAGGCATTGCATATCTCTGTGCATTTTCAGTTTTACACTAGCAAAACGGCGCTCCGCTGTTGCAAAATGCTCCCGGATCTCTTGTGCTGTTAAACAGTGGTTTTCAGAATCGGATGAAGTAAAATCCTCCAGTAAGTCGACTGTAGGCACGCAAGTCAGCAAGTCAGTTCCATAAGAGGTAAGCAAAGGGCTATGTATAGCATCCTTAGTATGAGCAGCATAACTTAAAGTTGAAGTAGGAACAGCAACAGGCAAAACATCAGTTGTTGGCATCGTGGTCTCCATTTGTTCAGAGGTAGGAGCAGAGACCAAATCTCCCACCTCCATAGCTCCCTCCTCAGAAGGCAAGGGTGCATCTGCCATCTTGGACAGAGGTTCCCCCTCTGACGAGTAGGGGAATTTTCCCAGTGTCCTGGCCAAATTTCCCTCATTCACTAAAAATACCACCAACAGCTTAATCTGGTTCAAGGTCAGTTGGCATTAATCTGTATCCCCCTCCCCCGAGTCGTGCCTGAAAATAGGCAGTATTTGTCTAGTGCACTTACCCGGTCAACAAAAACTAAATAAATAAAATATTGGAAACTACGTCGGTGGGCCCAATTTCACCAGTGAAGTTACCACCATTTGCAAAGTTAGCCCTATACTATGAATTGGAACTTAGCAGGATGGCTAAACTTAGCAAACTGTGACAAATTCACAAATCAATCCACAAAGTAAAGTTAGTCTACCTCATACACTTCTCTGGTATTCTAAGTATTTTTTTTTTATCCAGTATCCCATATGGAGAGCCCTCTCATATCTTCTGCCTGCTCTGCTAGTTGTTTGATTTCTGATTTGATCTCACATAGTGAATTAGAATCCAGAATTATGTTTGCCTCATTACCTAGTAACCATAGGTAATGTGTTTTGTAGTCCTTGTAGTCAATGACTACCACCTCATCTCCTTTGTCTGCTGGCTTTATAATGATTGCATTATCTTGTTCCAAGCCTCACAGGGGTTCTCTTTCTACTCTCATAATATTTTGCATTGGTTGTCTGGCATTCTTATTTTTCAAGTTGTTCTGCATTATTGTTATTCAGTTTGTTGAATATGTCTGTTGATTGTGACATGTTTTGGGGGATTATAGTTGGACTTCACCTATAAGGCCATCCCTAGATATTGATTTCTTTGATTCTCTAATCTGTCACTTTCTGTGAATTGATATCCTAAATTAATTTTCCTGTAAAATGTCTCCAAATCTATTCTAAGATTGAAGAAATTAATATCTGCTGTGGGTGAGAAGGAGAGGCCTATAGATAGTATATAATTTTCTTGTGTACTGAGGGTTCTTGTGCTGTGATTACAAACTATCTCCTTCTCCCTCTGGGGTTCCCCTGTTGTTGGTATTGTCTCCTGCTTCTGTTTCCTCTTTCTGTTCTTTGTTCTCCTGCATACTGGACCCTTGATTGGGTTTGCAATTCATACCTCTGTGGTTCTCTCTATTGGTTTGGATAAGAAAGTTCAATAAAGAAAAAGTCACAAACTCCAAGGAATTCCATTTCCTGTCACAAACTCCAGGAAATTGATTGGTGTGTATCTGAGATGGTCCTTATAATGAAATGGGATCTCAATAAAGCTAATTAAAAGAAGTTCAGGACCAAGAAAAGACCATTTTCAAAATATTTGCATAAAGTTTATTTTTCTGTATAGCCTCAAATGAATATTCCTATCAATTTCCAAAGATTTCCAAATTTCCAACATTTTGAGATCTTATCCTGATCTCCTCTTCAGGGATATGGCTAAAAATATAAAAAATGTCACTATTAATATTAATGTAATGGAGTCATAACTGCACAAAACATTTTTATATTAACTAAAAATAGGAGTGGAAAGACTATTGGATCCCTGCTTGTGAGAAAAATTCCCTGTTTACAAGCCACCATCTTGTTTTCTCTTTTCCTCATCAAACAAAACATTATAAGTTGACTCAGTGAAGTGTTTCGAGGTCAGCCAAGCATGGGTTTTGTTCAGGACAATGTTCTCTACAAAGCCATGCCTTTGGTTTACTTTAGTTTAGCCCCAAAATCTGGTTTGGACATTTTAAAAATCCTTGTTTGCAACTCGCTTCTGATCCTTGTTCATGAGGTGTCAAAATCCTTGTTTGCGAGCTGATTCTTGTTTGTGAGCTGACAAAATCCCTGTTCGTGAGATGACAACCAGATGGCCCTATTTTGCGAACAGGGACTTCTCATGAACAAGGATTTTAACACCTCATGAACAGGGATTCAGCTGACGAACAGGGATTTTGACAGCTCATGAACAGGGATTCTAAAAAGGAATCCCTGTTCGTGAGATGTCAAAATCCTTGTTTTTGAGCTGTCAAAATCCCTGTTAATGAAGTGATGACTAGATGGACCTAAAATCCCTGTTCATGAGCTGTCAAAATTCTTGTTCGTGAGGTGTCAAAATCACTGTTCATGAGCCAATCCCTGTTTGTGAGCTGTCAAAATCCTTGTTTGTGAGGGGATGACCAGATGTCTCTACCTCACAAATAGGGATTGGCTCACGAACAAAGATTTTGCAGCTCGAACAAACAGGGATTTTAAAAAGTTGCTGTTTCTTTGCCACTTCACTGCAAAGAAACGTTTAGGGCTTTTGGCTTGAAATTTGCAGGGTAGAAAGGGGGTGTCCCGGAGATGTGACTTATGGTGGTTTGATGTAAAATTTGAATTGATTACATAGTTATGGCATTCCAAAATTGAGAAATTTCCCATAGGATAACATTGTGGTGAATGCAGTGCCTTTCAGTGTCTATATCTCAAAAACTGTTTGAGATACAGATTTTTTCGCTAAACGTATCTCAGTACACCTTAAAGTGTACTAATCATGCATGCAATTTAGCATTCCATGATTACAACTGCAGTGGAATGTTTTCCAAGGTTGCTACGGTTATTCAGATATTGAGCCATTTGCAGCACAAAGGTTACTTGGAATGTGTCTAGGCCTGCAATGCATCTCTACAATTATAGGTAAGTGGGAACACAGAGCCCAGAGGGCCCTGCACTCCCACATACAGATATCATTATGCAGTAATGGGACTGCTGGGGCATCCATTATGCAATACTGGTAGAACACTGCCTGGAGGGCCCTGCGCTCCCAAGGGAGATGACAGTTCATTACAATGTCTGTACACTTATGGATAGATCAGGCCCTGTGCTCCAAAAACCTGATACGTCTGGGTCCTGTGCTCCCAAAACAATATAAAGGTAAGATTACACTTTCTCAAAAAGTAAGGAAATTCATTGCAAAAAACTGTTGTAATGCATCAGTTAGGGTTGAAGCAACAAAAGTAGCAAAATGAGGCATTAGGGTTGACCATACCACCCCACCTCCACCCTCCACAGATCAACATGTGAAGGGGTGTGCCTTGGGGTCATTGTACCTAACTCTCACCCCATTCTCTTATACTGTACCATGTCAGCTTTCTTACACATGCAATGGGGTGAAAGTTAGGGACAATAACCCTAAGGTACATCCCATCACTTGTTGGTCTGTGAAGAGTGGGGATGGGGTGGTGGAATGGGGGAGTGTTAGGGTCTCAACTCCAATGCATCATTTCCCTACTTTTGTTGCTTCAACCCTAACTGATGCATTAACAGAGTTTTTTGCAATGAATACTGGTTATATACAGTATATGCACCATTATGAGAGAAGTGGCGAGCATTAAAAATTGAGTAAAACATGGGAGACTGAAAAATCACTTTAATATGACACAAGAAGGGAAATAATAAGTAAGACACTTTCTCATATTCCAATAATCTAAACTGTAAATACAACATTTTTTGAACAGATCTAAGACAGAATCTGAAACTGCTCAGGTTCTGCTCAGCCATCCCTAAGTAATAACCTTCCTGAATTTCACAGAAACTTTCAGAACCTCAGTAGCTTCAAACTTTCCACTATCCATACACTGTGGTACGTTTCAGCACAAGCACCCCTTCTCTTTCAAAAACATTACTTTTGATTCAGTCAAATTGTTATTAGTGAGCTACAAATGTACAAAAGTGCTCAATAAAATATATATGAAAATGATCAGTCTTTACATTTGCAGTGAAAAAAGTACAATAAAAGTCTCAACTGAGCCTTTGCTGTACACGTCAGCTCTGATGTAATTCCTGCATTAGAATCCATCAGAACTAATTGGTAGCTTGCATTCAGTTACTTGTTATTATTTCTATGACAGAGAATTACAGTATGCAGCAAAGTTGAAACACTAGAAAAGTTCCTCTGTTTATTGGCAAAATCATTATGAGAAAAAGAATACCAAAAAAGAGTAAGAAAATACAGTAATAAGACTTCCTGATTTGCAATTTTCTCCCCTATTTACAATATATTTCAGTGGTGAGACTTTGTTCTAGGTTATAAGTAAAAGCTATGTATAAGCCGGCCCAGTGGCGCTGAGGGTTGAGGCGCTGGATGCCACACCTCGTGCCACGCCGGCGACCCGTGTTCAGGAGCAGGCACGGGTTGCGAGAGGTCAGTAGAGGCGAAGATGGATCGGCGTCGGAGGACTGCTCTCCATCTCCGGGGTGAGACTTGGTTGGCGGTGCTTGTCTGACCCCTAGTGGAGCTGGGGATCAACACGAGCTGCAAGACAAGGCGGGAGGGCGGACGCAGATGCTTGACTAGTGCATGCACGGGAGCATGCGCGCAATCAGTCGCTGGCGTCATTGCACACCATGGCCCATCGGGAGAAAAATAAGAAAAAATGGGTGTCCAGCTGCACAGCGTCATTCCCTGGTGCCATTCCTGGAGGACGCCTCCCTGGCATGGATCCTTTGTTGTGGGTCGAGTCGCTCCTCACCACCCTGCTGCGAAGGGTAAGTCGTGGGGTGCGGAAGGAAGGGGGTCTCATGTCCGGGGATGGCACCGGGGGAATGATGCAGTGTGGGGGGGGTTGTAGCCAGAGATCCAAGGAGGAAAAATAACACCCTAAAAAAAAAAAAAAAAAGCTATGTATAAGCAGTACAAATACATTCCCTGGGGCATGTGATAAATATTTACTGTCTAAGCAGGGTATCTACTAGAATCTTATTTGATATGTTCTTGATATCAGATCTCAACTGGTCTGCAAAACAAAAACATAATCTTTTAGGGCCCTGTTTTAAAGCTCCCAGTACATCTGGAAGGTTGTTTATTCCTTTCACAGTGTCTCCTCTACCCCAGTGGGAGGTACAGCAAATGTGGAGTGTAAGAAATCTATGAATGACCCAAGTTCTACAATACTGACATGGTGTTCTCATTTCTTCATTTTGCATTTCTGTGATACCCCTATACTGTAGGAAAGCTTCTTGAGCTACTTGAGGGAATTTGTGATGTCCGTAGGACACCCTGACAACTGGTAATGTGTGACTCAGTTTGCCATCTAGATCAGATAATCAGATAATTATTCTGTGGATATTGGAGACATGCTATCTCTGGATAGTAGTGGAAGCAAGCACCTTTTCACAAATACTCTGAGTATTCAGGCAGTCATGGATGACTACAGACCAGATTACAGACCAGCATTACTAATGTAGCACATTACATAGAAACATAGACTTTGATGGCAGATAAGGACTGCTTGGCCCACCTAGTCTGCCATTTCCCTACCTACTGGATAAGCTGCAGCTCCTAGTTAACCAACAGCCTATTTCTTCCCACCCCCCACAAGAATTGCCTTATGTCTATCCCATGCGTTCTTGAATTCCCCCACTGTTTTTGAACACACACCCTCCTCAGGAAGGTTGTTCCATGCATCTGTGAAAAAATACTTCCTCACATTGTCCCTGAGTCGTTCCCACCTTTATCTTCAAATTGTGTCCCCTTGCTCTTGCACATCTCTTTTTCTAAAAGATGCTACCCTCTTGGACTTTGTTGATTCCCTTGGGGTACTTAAAAGTTTCCATCATGTCCCCCCTCTCCCTCCTTTCTTCAAGGGTATACATATTACGCTCCTTTATTCTCTCCTCGCATGGCTTCTGTTGCAGACTCTGCACCATTTTAGTTGCCCTCCTCTGGACTGCCTCCATCCTATCTATGTCCTTTCGGTGATGGGGTCTCCAGAACTGGATGCAGTACTCCAGATGGGGTCTCACCAACTGTCTGTACAGAGTGATAACAACTTTCTGTTTTCTACTGGTGATGCCTCTTCCTATACATCCCAGTATCCCCCCAGCCATCTCTACTGCCTTCTCACATTGCTTGCTAAACTTTAAGTCATCTGAAATGATTACCCCAGGTCCCTTTCCATTTTTGTTGTTGTTACTACCACCCCCAATTGTGTACTCTTCCCCTGGGTTTTTGTTTCCAAGTTGCATTACTTTGCGCTTCTTTGCATTGAATCCAAGCTGACGTACTTCTCATCATTCCTTCAACCTTGCCAAGTCCCTTCTCATCCTTTCCACCGCCCCTTGTGTATCAACCCTGTTGCAGATCTTTGTGTCATCTGCAATGAGACATACTTTTCCTTCCAGTTCCTCTGCAATGTCACTTATAAAGACATTAAAAAGGACCAGACCCAGTACTGAACCCTGAGGTACCCCACTACTAACCCCCCTTTCTTCATAGTGGACTCCATTTACTACTACCTTCTGTGTCCTGTTGTCCAGCAAATGTTTTACTCAGGCTACCACCCTGGGACCCACTCCCAGGATGGCTTATTTGTTTATCAATCTTTTGTGTGGTACTGTGTCAAATGCCTTGCTAAAGTCTAGGCTGGCCATCTCCACAGTCCCTCTGTGGTCTACTATTTTGGTCACCCAGTCAAAGAAATCAATTAGATTCATCTGACATGACCTTCCCACTGTGAATCCATGCTCCCTTGGGTCCTGTGCCTCACTGGCCTCTAGGTACTCAACAATTCTTTCCTTCAGAAGTGATTCCATCATTGTCTCTACCACTGAGGTCAAACTAACTGGTCTGTAGTTTCCTGCCTCTGTCCTGCTCCCACTTTTGTGAAGATGAATCACATTTGCCCTCCTCCAGTCCTCAGGTACCACACCATCCTCCCATGATTTGTTAAAGAGAGTAGTCAACGGTGTCACTAGTTCTACCCTTAGTTCTTTTAGAATTCTTGGGTGAATCCCATCAGGCCCCATTGCTTTGTCCACCTTCAATTTTTTTAGTTCTTTCAGAACCCTTTCTTCTGTAAATGGACTGGTATCAACCCCCGTCTTCAGAGTGTTTCTCTTGTTTGGTTTAGGTACCTCCCCCTCCTCTTCCTCTGTGAATACTGAGCAGAAATATTCGTTCAGTAGCCTGCTTTTTCACTGTCCCCCTCTACCCACATTCCCTCCCCTTTATTCAGCCTCAGTATCCCTCCTTTGGTCTTTCTTCTCTCCCTAATGTACCTAGAAAGGTCTTATCCCCCTTCTTAACAGAATTGGCTATCCTTTCCTCAGTTTGGGCCTTTGCTATTCTGACAGCCTTCCCAGCCTCTTTTTGCTTTAACTGATAAAGTTCTCTGTCCTGCTCCTTCTGTGTTTCCTTATATTTCCTGAATGCTATCCTTTTCTCCTTAACCTTCCCTGCCACCTCTTTTGAGAACCATAGCATTTTTTTCCTTTGTTGTGTTTTATTGATTTGCTTTACACAAAGGTTTGTTGCCTCTGTGATGGCTGTTTTGATTACTCCCCATTGTTCCTCCACCCCTCCTTCTTGCCTGTTTGCTAGTGCTTTTCTAAGGCACTCTCTTTTTCCCAAAGTCAGCCCTCCTAAAGTCCAGTACTCTTGCTTTTGTGTGGCTTGATTGTAAGCTTTGTTTATAAGTGAACCACACTGTTTGGTGGTCGCTTGTTCCCAGATTGCTACCCACCTCTAAATCTGAGATTCTTTCTCCATCCCCATTTGAGAGTACCAGGTCTAAGATTGCTCCCTTCTGAGTGGGTTCCAATACTAGCTGTCTGAGGCATGCTCCCTGTAGGGCATCAAGAATGACCCTGCTCTTAGATGTGCCTGCAGCAAAGGTGCTCCAGTTAACATCTGGCATATTCAGGTCCCCCATCAACAATATTGCTCCTTTTTCTGCCATTCTAAGGAAGCCTTCCATCATTTCCTTGCCCATTCCCTCCCCCTGAGATGGGGGTCTATATACAACCCCCATGCAGATTGTGGTGCCATTTCCTGTCTCCAGGGTGACCCAGAGTGCCTCATCTGCTCCCTGTTTACTCTTTAGTGCTGTTGTTTTGATCCCTTCCTCTACATAGAGAGCTACTCCTCCTCATCTTTTACCCTCCCTGTCCCTCCTGTAGATTGTGTATCCTGGAATGTAGACATCCCAGTCATGGTTCTCTGTTTACTATGTTTCTGTTTATTTATTTTTATTTTTTAATTTTATTTATCAAGTCTAGGATTACAAATACCTTTGAGTCATGGCTCTTTTACAAAGGTTCCACATCAGAGAAATACAAATTATGGGGAACATCAAGACAGGCATTACAACAATGTGGACATTGCAAACAGAGTACAGATTAATACAGTTCAAGGTTAGCATTGTAACAAGGCAGCCAGCGGCATTTGTCAGAGAAGACAGACAACAGATAAGAAGTGCCAGAGTCATAGAGAGAGGGAAGAGGGTGGAGGGAGAAGGAATGTAGGAAGAGGTGGCAAGAGGGTGAAAAGTGCAGCATTAGGTATACCAAGATGTGAGGTAGAATCCAGTGGGGGGATAACTAGAGCAGAAAGGAAGTGGAGAACAAGGTTAAGTTGGGCAGTCACAAGAGCTGTTGGTAGTGAGATAGTCCGAGCCTAGTTTTAAACATACCAATAGTTGGGGCAGAGGAGATGGTTGGGCTGAGGCCATTGAACCAGAGTGGCGCTCGATAAGCAAAAGCGTTGTCCCTGTGAAGTGTGACAGTGGGGGACTTTCAGTAGCTGTAGCGTGGATCTCCTAAGGTGCCATTTGTTAATTCGGTGTTGTAACAGAGTTAAGACCCCAGAAGGTGCAAGGCCAAGGTAGATTTTTTTCACCATGGAGCAGGTGAGAAACTTTATGCAGTTTGATAGTTGGAGCCAGCCGGTCTGAGTGTACAGGTCACATGTGTGGGTGAGAAGGTGAGCACCAGTGATGAACCAACATGCTTTATTTAAGGTAGTTGAGAGGCATCTAAGGGTTGCGGTTGTGGCTGAGCCATAAATGATGAGGCCATAGTTTATTACAGAGATCACAGAGCTCAGGACTGCAACCTTCAAAGCTTCTGATGTGAGGTGTGGTCTGTGTTTGTAGAGGAGACCAAGCCGTGAATTAGCAGCTCTAGCTACATTATCTACATGAAGTCCATAGGAGAGATTAGGGTCAAGCTGTATCCCTAAGTATCTGAAGGACCCCACCTGATCTAGAGTGTTCCCCTGGGTGGTGGAGATAGCCAAGTGGTGTAGCTTGTGTGGGTTATGAGAGCTGCAGAAGAGCATAGATTTAGTTTTCTTGTCATTGAGGACCAGTTTATGATTAAGAAACCATGTCTCTACAGAACTGAAACCAAGTTGAAGGTTGTGTTGAAGAGTTGCAGGATCTTTGTGAGTGGAGAATAGAACAGCATCATCAGCATATAGTATGATCTGCTCAGAGTAGTGGTAAGGGAGGGAGTTTAGAAAAGGCTAAAAGGAGGTCCCAGTATGGATCCCTGTGGGACACCCGAGCGAACAGGCAGGGTGTTAGAAGTCCATAATTTTACTCTCTGTGACCAGTTTTCTAGGTAGCTTTTAAACCAGCGAGAAGAGTCAGGTGATAGCCCGGCATTCAGTAGTTGGTGTATTAATAATCCATGGTGTACTGTATCGAAGGCCTTGAGAGGTCAGCAGCGGCCCTGTGAGAAGGCCGTTGTCAAGGTTGTGCAAAGCTCCAGTGAACTCAAGAAGGGCTGTGGTGGTGCTGTGACCTTTCCAGAAGCCGTGTTGTTGTGGACAAGGTATATTGTATTTATCCAAGTGGTCGGTAAGTTGATCAGCCACAATGCGCTCAAGTGCCTTAGAGAGTGGGGGCAGTATGGAGCTAGGGTGATAATTTGAGTGAAACGTCTTGTCCCCACTTTTATGGATGGGTGTCACGGTGGCTGTTTTCCATAGGTCCCGGAATTTTCCACAGCTGAGAGAGAGGTTTAGGATTTTTGTTAATGGATGAATTACCTCATCGAGGGTGAGCAAAAGAAGCTTAAGGTCCAGGGTGTTGCTACTAGATCTAGATTTAGAGATAGCTGCAGTAATATAGCAGCGAGCTTCATTCAGCCTTACCTTCCTGAAGTAGAAGAGGGATGGTTAGACTGAGGACTGAGGTATTTGGGAGTAGGCCCTGTTTTCAAAAAGTCATGGGGTAGAACAGCACTAAGGTCTGAAAAAGACGTGTTAAAGATGTTTGCGATCACCTTGGGGTCAAGGGTTGAGGATCCATCAACCATTAACATGGCTGAAGGGGTTTCTGGCTGCTTCCCTGTGACATCCTTGATATTGTCCCAGAAAGCACGACCATTTCCCCATGTATTGGTAAGAGCATCTTTGTAATAGGTGGAGTTCATTAGCCATATGGCTTTTGTGCAGGCATTTCATGCTTGTTTGTAATTTTGGATGTCTAGTTGTTTGCCAGTGGCCCTGGAAACTGCCCAGAGGTGATCCCTTAGTTTCAGCTGTGAGAGAAGAGCCACGGTGACCCATCGGTTAGAGAAAGATTTTGTTTTGCTCCTTTTAGCAGGGGCAAAAAGGTCGCAGGCTTTGTTGAAAATTGAGATGAAGTGATCAAGAGCCAAGTTAACATCTGTTGCTTCATAGATTGGTAGCCAGTCTTGTAGAAGCAGGTGTTGTTTGAGATGTGGAAGTTTTCCATGAGGAAGGACTCTGCTAGCGATAATTTTGGGAGGGGGGCTTAAGGAATTTGTTAGACCATGCACACATGACTTGGGAGTGGTCACTGAGTGAGTCTGGGAGAATGGTCGTATGAGAAATCCTTATGGGGTAAGTGGTGAGGACCCAATCCAAGAGCGTACTGGTGCCAGTCTTGTAGTTAATCCTAGTAGGGAAGTTTACCATTTGCGTGAGGTTAGCAGCTGAGATGGAGTCTTTATTGGCACTGGCACTCGATGCTAACCAGTTTATGTTGAAATCCCCTAGTAGAATAAGCTCAGTTTCGGGAGGATGTGAGTTGATAAAGTTTAGAACATCATTGAATCCATGTTTAGGGTCCCTGGGTGGGATGTATATGGAGACAATAGTCAGAGCTTTATGGTTGGGACCTAGGATGATTTTTATTGGCAGAATCTGGGCTGAGGCAGAAAGTGATGGAGTTGCTACAGGGTGCCAAGACAGGGAGTCTTTGATATAGATTGCGCAACCACCACCTTTTTTGGATATCCGGTCCAGCCTGTGGAACATTGTAGCCCTGTATTGTTACTGCTGAGTCAGGAACTTTAGGTGTCAGCCAAGTTTCCACCACTGCAAGGATGTCAGGGTTGTGTTGGCATATGAAGGCTTGGAGTGCATCCAGCTTTGGTAGTAGGCTGCAGATATTAATGGTTGCAGGATAAGGGCACCTGGAGTTTGTGTGTGGCCTGAACTTCTAGGGCCGGGATTGGGATGGGCGCTGCCTGAGATGAGAAGGAGGAGGAGCAGGAGTTTTAAGGAGCAGAGTCGCAGCTGTTTGAGATAGTTTTGATTGTTGTTTCCTGGAGTAGAGTTGCAAGGTTCAGGCGGTGTCCCATATGGACTGCAAGGTGGTACAGTGTAGAGAGGTGGCCACACTTGTTGACAGTAGTGGTCATGTTAAGTAACAAGGAATATCCAAATGGTGCACAAAGCACAAGTCTCGAGTGGAAGTGGAGAGTTCCCTTGGAGTTGCAGTGGAAACCAGAGTAGAGGGTGGCGGGGTGGGGTGGGTGTGGGGGTGGCTAGGACCAGGGAGAGAGAAGAGGGGGGCCAGGGCAAGGAGGAGGAGGAGAGGTGAGAGAAAGGCAGAGAGAGACCACATGGCTTATGTAATAGATAAAGAGATAGAGATATAGCCCTCTAGTGGTGAGAGGATATAATCTGCTAATGGAAAAGTCAACTGTTGGGGGGGGGGAGCTCTAAATTCACTTCTAATATCAACTCAGAACTTAAAATGACTGTAAGGATTAAACAAATCATTAAACCCTAGCACATAAATTCAACTAGAGACACAGAGGGCAATACAGTAGTTAGAGGTGTGTTCAGCAGCAGATAGTATGGGCCACTTGGAAATCAGCTTCCACTGGTACCAAATCCAAAAGTCAGGGCTAGTACCTTGCACTACAGAGGATTTCTGAAAAACTGTTTAGGTGACTGCCACACTATCCAGGCAACCCTCTTCCATCAAGGCCACTAGTTCAGGGAGCTTGTTACACAGACTACGGGTGTTGGTACTCATCACCCTCCACTTTTTGATAGCCTTACCCCTTTTAGCCCCATTCCTGTCCTTACTGCCTTTGCCTTTTTTTACATTTACCTCTGTCCTGCTCCCTAATAACTTCTCTACCTTGCCGTTTACCTCACTAATCACCATGTTTTGTGTGGGGAGGCTGGGATTTCCCTGCTCCTTTTCAGTGCCTGCCCCCTTGGCTAGTTTAAATGCTTGCCAATGAAGCATTTAAACCTCTCACCTAGGATCCTGGTTCCCCCCCTGGACAGATGCAGACCATCGCACCAGTATAGGTCTGCATCCCTCCAGGTGGCTCCCCAGTCCCCAATGAAGCCAAAACCCTGAGCTCCACACCAGTTTTTCAACCACTCATTGAATTCCCTGGTGAGGAGTGCCCTAGTATCACCCTTGCCATAGAGAGGCAGCACCTCCGAGAAGGTTGCCGTATGCGCTACTTGTCTAAGGCCCTCCCCAACTCTACAAACTCCTCTTGCACTGCTCTGAACCCATTCCTAGCCAGGTCTTTTGTCCCTAGGTGGACAATGACATCCAGCTCCCTCCCTCGTGCAGCTCCTCCCATGATCCTGAGGATTCACTTCCTGTCCCTCCAAGCTGTGGTGCCAGGAAGGCACCTTACCTCCCTCCCCCCTTCCTCCCCATTTCTACCCCTAATGATTGAGTTCCCCACCAGGAGTTGTTTCCTTCCCTGTGGGGGTCCCAGCTCCACTCCTGTGGGTCTCCTTTGTGAAGGTTCCCAGCATCCTCCTTGGTCTCCACTGCAGGTGCCTCCATAGAGGAACCACTATCCACCAGAAGAGCGAATGAATTGTGGAGAGGTACAGCTGGAGGGATGCAACTCTGTTCCACCACCCTCTCCCTCCCTGAGCCCACCCTGGTCCAGCCTCTCCTCTTTCTTGGCAACCTCTGAGGCAGTGGCATTGGTTTCACGAATCCTAGCCAGGTCAGCCTGGAGACAGGCAACCTTCTCTCTCAGACCAGAGAGGTGCCTGGAAATAGGGCAGCATCACAGCCTCCAGAATGTCTTCCGGAACACTGCCGCCCCACAGCCATTGCACTGCACCACTCCTATCATGTTTTATTTTGTGTCCCCTCTCCTGTTTCTCTGTATGCTTACTCTATCCTCTCCTTACAACTCTCACCCTTTCTGTTCTGGGACAGCAACTTCCTATCTTCTTTAGTAGCCTCCTTCTTCCTTGCTCAATGTCAGACCACCAGCAGCTGGGGGTGAGGCTACTTTTTCCTTTAGGGTTGACAAAACCAATGTTTCTCTATGATCCTTCCCTTCCTACTGCCAAACAGGAAGTTCCTGTTGACAGTTAGATCCAGTGGCTATAAAAGTAGAACTGGCTTTTGGTGGGTGGGTGGAGGGGTGGGATGGAGGGCAATTAGTAAGAAAAAAGGCTAGCAACAGGAAGTTGTAATTTGAGTCAGCTGCTTTTATAGTGTCTAAGCCACACCCCCAATTAAGCTCTCTCTCCTCCTACTAGTTTAGCAAAGTCAGGTGATACAATACCCTTCCCAGCACAGAACACACACTGACTTTCTTTCTTTTCTTTCTTTTTCTTAACCCTAAATAAGACCCCTTCTACTTCTAATAAAGTATCTGTCTACTTAATCTCAACAGGCACTGACTCCTGCTGAGATGTAAGTTTTAAATTAATAAGAAAATGTAGCTTTTTTAGTTAGCTGCTTTCTGCTCTACAAACAAGGCTAGCAACCTTCTTTATCAATTTGTTTGAACTGGGAGCCTCCCAACTCAAACAAATTGCTAAAAGAAACATCACTACCATACAACCTAATCCTAAGTAGTACAGACAGTGTAGTATAGTATACTGCGATTCAACTCTACTAATGCTGGTCTGCAGTCTGGCCTGTAGTCTTCCACCAATACCAATATTCATGCTCAGACTTTCCACATACGTGGTATTCGTTATTTAACCACCAAAATTAAGTGGAAAAGGCAAAAAAAAACCAAAAATGAAATAAATAAAAATCTAGTTTGACTAGTCTGTCTAGTGTCATTAATGATGTAGACCACTCCTCTTCCTCCCTCTGTCTTGGGTATGCAGCACTGCCCACTGTTACTTAAGTCCAATTACCATATATTTGACTTAAACTATCATGCTGAAGGTTGGTATGGGACTGATTGGCCAGCTAGATTTTCATCATGGATCAGGGGTTCAGGGGCATCTCTTCCAAGAAATGGCACTTGGAGAATGAGGGTTAGCAAGGGAGGGGGTACACAATCAGGAGAGAGCACCAGATCCTAGCATCATGCTTTTGTTTTGTGGGAATATAGGGAAGGATGCAAGATGACTGGGACATTTGAGAGGTTGGCTCAAGGATTAGCCCTTGCCACCTGGGCAGAGCATGATTTTGTTTCACTTAACTTTCAAGGCTGAATTCCCTGAATAATGGCAAATGTTCTGTATTTGGCCCTGAGTACCAAGAGCCACATTATTTGGGTGTATTCAGGAATGAATAGTCACTATTCACACAACCCTAGATAGTGATCTGAATTAATTAATGCACTACTCAAGAATTTCTAAAAGATTCTCACCTTTTCAGTGTTTGTGGATTGGAGATGGGAGCCACTAGAAAGGAAGAGATGGCAGCATGGTGGTCTGGGATTGTCATTTCTTTTACTGGGGCAGGTATTTTGGTGGTGCCCAACCTGCAGGGAAGGAACTGTCAATGACACATGTCAGTGATGAGAGATCAGCAACATACCCTGGCTAGGAGGTAGAAGAGGCTGGATTCCCTACTATAGGCTCTCCACCCTTACAGCTTTCTTACAAGTGCCTTAGTTAAAATCATACCCTTTCATTCACAGTTGTTGACAAGAGAGCTGTGGCAATACATTTCCAGCTGCATCTTGAAAGTTGGGTTACATAGCTATTGTTTATTGACACAGTTAATTTTGGCAAGGACACCAGGGTAAAATCTTCTACTGTTAAGATACGTGCCAAGAGATCTTTAACTTTCAACTGAAAAAGCCACAAGAGATAGTCAAGCGGGACCTACGTTTTTCATCTGAAAGACTGAACCTCAACAAGCAGCACCCTACAGTGTCAGTTATAGAAATCTGCAAAACTTCCTGGTGTGGGACTAGATTCCCAATAGAAAAGGGGCACAATAATAGAAAACAGCATTGCTTTTTCCCATGCAGATGGGGATAGCTGACCACCTCATGTACCTCTTGTAATAATATAGTTTGTTTATTTTTATACTGTATGACCAGTGAGCATATAATGCCCATTTTCACTGGTGCCCAGTCAAAACATAAATTACACCACCATACATAATACAAAAACATACAAAATCATACAATAAATGTATCAATTAAAACAAGAGCATTTTGATTCATTTGTCATAAGTTTTGCTAGAACACTCTTAAATAATGAAACAGTAACAGACTTTGTAATATTACAAGGCAAATCATTGTATAATTTAACTGCATAATATTGAAGTGAATTTTGAGCCATTGTACTTTTATAAAAAGGAATTTGAAATTTAAGACTTACCTGTGACCTTGTCCTAACAAAATTTAACAATCTTGTAAACATCTTACAAATAATATCTGGTAAAAATCCTAGATGTATTTTTTGCAGAAATACTGCAGCACGCATTCTAAATCTATCAACAAAGGACAGACACCCTAAAGTACTATAAAGAGGACAATGATGAGTTCTTTTATTCTGACCAGTAACAAATCAAATGATATTATGATAAGTTGTTGTAAGCTTAGTTTGCATTTTATCTGTATAAAAAAATATATATTAATAAACCATAATCAATAACTGAAAAGAACAAACTATGTGCCAATATTGCCCTAGTCTCATATGTTAGATATATTTTGAATTGATACAGCATTCCTAATCTTTGATGTAACTTACTAATTAATTTCTGTATGTGTAATTCAAAAGATAAGTTACAATTGATAGTTATACCCAAATAACGTATTTCAGAAACCCTTTCGATTTTATTATCATAATTATCATTTAAGGTCTGCTCAAAATTTACTTTAGATCTAGGATTTTTAAAAACCTTGCATTTTGGTTTAACATGATTTAACACTAAATTATGCCCAATAAACCAATTATGCAGTAAGCTAAAATCCTTTTGAAAATGCTGTTGCACAGATTGACAAGAATCTCCAATACATAATAAAACTGCATCATCTGCAAATAAAATAAGCTCAGTGTCATTACATATGTTATGCAAAGAATTTAAAAAAAGAGAAAACAACAAAGGGCCCAATACAGACCCATGTGGGACACCACACATCAAATTACCCTCATCTGACATTACTCCATTAATAAAAGTTTTCTGCACCCTTTCAGATAAACAATTATCAATCCAATATATCACTTCATTAGAAAAATTTACCTTAAGTAAACTCAACAATAGTTTCCTATGGTCAACAAGGTCGAATGCCTTGGTGAGGTCCACAAACCCAGCAGTCACTGTTTTACCCTCATCTAAGGCTTTAAATACCTGGCCTATGAACCTCAACAAGGCAGTCTCCGTGCTGTATCCAGGTCGAAAACCATGCTGAGATGGGGACCAAAGCTAATACTTATCCAAGTGCTCCTTAATCTGATCTGAAACAACCCTCTCCAACAATTTAGATAATGGAGCTAACAATGTTATCAGTCTATAGTTATTTACATTTAACAAACTACCAGATTTAAATATGGGCTTAGCAATACCACATTTCCATTTTTTTGGAAAAACTTTATTACTTAAGGAAAAATTAAAAATGTTAGTTAACATTGGGGCAATTAATGTACCAGCTTTTTTCAGGATCCTATAATCTGTTCCATCTACCCCTTTATAAGGTCTGGGATCCATCTTTAATAAATATGTCAAAATGCCCTCTTCAGTCAATGTCTGAAAATAGAATCTTGGAACTCCCATCTGTTCCATATTATCCACTTTTTCAGCCAATAACTCCTTTAATTCGGAATTTGTTACCCGCCTCTGTATAGTAAACCTCTCCAAATTAGTAAAATGAGAGTTAAACCCATTCACCACTTTGATTGGATCATTAACTAATTGCCCATCAAGCTGAATGGAGATATTCTCGGATTTTTTATTCTTACCCATTGAACTATTTCATATTTTCCAAAGGGCCTTAGTATTACCAGATCCAGTACCTAGTTTCTTCTTAAGATAATCACTTTTAGCTTTCCTTACCTTGGTTTTACACAAATTGCACAATCTCTTGTATATAGTGATAATGTGTGTTGCCATATGGCAATTTAAAGATGCAGGGCCATTGAATATTGACTAACCTGACTTGACTTTCCAGAACAGCATATTAATTACGGAAATATCGGGTTTAGCACTGAACTTTTAATTTAAGGCCAGGTCCCTCTTTGAGTTTAGGCCCGGACTACTTGAAAGTGCTCCTGGTACCTTACTGCCCCAGGCGATCACTCCGCTCAGTGGACAAGGGATTGCTAGAAATCCCGAGGGTTTCTTTAAAATCTTTGGGGGCTCGGGCTTTTATGTATGTGGCTCTATCCCTCTGGAATTCTCTACCCCATCTGCTATGGCAGTGCACATCCATGGAGGAATTTAAAAAGGCCTTAAAGACCCATTTGTGGTCAATGGCTTACCCCTGATGATATTTTATGGTATTTTATGAATTTAGCAGTCATTGGATCACTGTTTATTTTATTGTTTTACGTGAATGTTGTTGTAAAGGTGCCTTGATTTTGAGAAAGGCACAATAAAAATAAAGAATTATTATCATTATTATTATTATTATTATTATTACTATTATTAGGGGTTTATGATGATACTTCTCACTCAGGGAGGGCAATCTTATAACAAAAAATTAGCCCTTCTAATCGCACTCCACTACAGTGGGCCTGGAAAATGAGAACCAGGAACATCAGACACTTCAGGGGCACCATTAAACCAGAGACCACTCACAAACTAAATGTCCATTCCAGGAGCTGAGATTAAGTAGGTCAACATTTATGTGACATAGTTGTTACACAGCCTTTATGGCTTACTCTATCCATCTTTCTACTCCCTTCTAAGTTCATGCAGGAGTGTTCCACATTGTTCTGCATAGGACAAACACTACTGTGCAGATAGTTTTAATTTATTTAAGGCCTATCTCCCATTACAAATTTGTATGTGTGCTACTTCCCACAAGATGAGCATGCAGTGCATGCTCACCAGGCAGGACAATAAAATACCCTGTGTGCCAGATAGTGGCATTACATTTATTCCAGAAACCAGCTTATGGTTTATTTCATCTTTCTCTCTTAATCCATCAAGACACAAAACCTGCCTTGACATAATACTGATAGAACATAGGGACCTCTTTGTCACAGCAGACTTCCTCAGCCAGTGCAACCCTATGGGATTTTAACTTACACTAACTCTTTCCAGCCCCTTCTCTTGATGATCACCTGCCATACAAACCAAAACCATACATTTTCAAGGAGTTCACTACTAAATCAGGTACCTTTCCACTTCTGAAATTGCTCATTGAGGGTGTCACAGATGTAGCACATGAGAAATGTTTTTTTTTATGTTACTATTTTCCTTGCAAAATATTTTAATTCATGTGGGGAATGAGATTACAATTTCCTGCAAATCTGGTGTCCATGGGAGAACAATTGGGAGTAGGTAATAGAAGGCTTTTAATCTAAAAGGCCATTGTTTTGGTTAAACTTCAAAGGGCTGGGTCCTTTTCATTATGTGTGACATGTTTTGAATGTAAACAATGGCCACGGTAAGGCCATACATTTTCTGCTGGTTAGCCAGCTAGGATAAAAAGGACCAAGTTCCAATAAACAAATCCAGTTTGAACCAGCCTGGAATAAAGGTGGCCCACAGAGAAAAAAAAGCAGAGACAGGATGTGATGTCAGAGAGGCCTGTCCAGTGATGCAGAGAGAGTGGGGTGGCCAGATGAAGGTGTTTCTGTTGTTTGTTTGCAATGAACGTTCAGCAGTGTCTGGCATTTTTAACTAATACCATCACTGGTTTGAGCTTGACGTAACTCACCAGTTCCCAGTTATGAGTTAAGAGTAAGTTTCTTCTACTCTGCTTAGGAATTCAGTTAGCATTGAGCTATGTCATAAATAAAATTTTTATATACTTCACACTTTCTTTGAGTCATTCCAGGTATAGATAACTAGGGGAAAATTAGCAAGTTGGTGATCCATTTTCGAAGAGACAGGCTAGAGACAGGATACAAAGTTACTATATCTAAAGCAAAATGTTCTGAGCTGTGACAAAAGAGGTGGGTTGTTGGCCCTTTGGGAAAGAGCACTGTACTGTGTGAGCAGGGTCTCTAGTGGGATTTTGACCTAGAGATACCCCAAGAGAGAGTCATGCTGAGTAGTGGCAGCATACCAAAGTAAGCATGTAAAAGCTTGCACCACCTGTTTGCCTGCAATTCATCTGTTAAATGCTCTGTTCTACTTGTTGGGAGCATCTGAGGATCACCGGCAGCAAGAAACATCTACCTGCTACATATCTCCTGTCAGAGAAGGGACATTTTCAGGCAAGTGTGTACCATCCTGCTACAGAATCTGCCAGACCAATTTTCCACCTTCAGTGATTGTTAAACTATATTGCTGCAAGTGTTCAGTGAGTAGGGGGCTCAGGGGAGCCAGCTGCTGAACACATCAGAGAAGGGGGCGGGGGCTCAACACTTAAAGCTCATGCCATGCGCAACCATGAGTGTTGTGCAAGTGTGAATGGTGCTATTGCCACTCGGTAGAGAAACATTTGGTAATCAACTCTGGTGTCAATTGAATGGAACAGTGTTGAAGTTTATAAAGGACGAAGACCTTTTTAAAATTTGTTACAGGATTCAGTAATTATTTTTTTTGCGTTATCTCTTTTTACTCTATGTGCTACCACCCCAGCCTCTCCTTCAGGCTATGCCAAGGCTGTATCTGACCCATCTTGTTCCCGGGCCACTGTTCTCATATGGCAGCTATCCCCAGGGTAACTTGGCATAACCCTTCAGTGGGTGGGTCCCCCTCCTCCGAGGGGGAAGGTGCCAGTCGAGGGGGGCAGACCAGTGCAATTCTTGGCCCTGGGGAAATGCAGAGTTGGATGGCTCTGTGGGATATTGATGGCATCGGACAGCCAGGTGGCCATTATCCAGCTGAAAGTGGAGCCATTTTCCACTTTTTCTGGTGATGTTCCCTCCTAGGTTGCATCTGTAGTGCCCCCGATCTCCACCGGAGGCCCCATGCAGAGCGACGCCATCCCACTACCTATCCCAGGAGAGGAGAGCAGACCTATGGATGCTCAATCCTCTCCTTCCCCTGCCAGAACCCGGTGTCCCGAGTCCATTCCCAAACCCAGATCACCAGCGTTTCAATAATTTTAATCAGTTTACTTGCTAACAGACAGGCTGATTTTTAAATAATGTTTTGTTTTTTACTGAGCAGTATTTTAATTACTAACTATAATCTTCCACCATCTAATAATGTTTCCAGTACTGACTTTGTTCAGGTTCATCCAGTTAATGCATCAAAGTGTTTCTTTATGATGAAGAACTGTGATATAAGAAACCTGAGTGGGTCTATGTGGAGGGACAAGCCTTGTTCAGTAACATTTATTTGTCAATTTACATTTAGTCATCTACTCTGGAACAAAGTTAATCTGTCAAAATGTATTATTAGGATTAGAGGGAAAAATAGTTTATATAATAAATTTGCAATTTGGAAACTAATAGTGCTTTTGCTGTTAATTTCTGACTCTGTCTATACACATCCAGGCTCTCAACTCCCTAGCAACTTTATACCTGAAACTCAGCCCAGTTCTAGTAGTGGAACATGTTTTTGTAAATTCTTCACTGAAAATAGTTCATCTTAATATACAGAGGGTGGGCTATTCAGATTGCACCAGGCAGGGGTGCAAGCCTGGTGCAGCGCAACTGGGCTGCACCAGGGCATGGACCAAGTGATATTCAACAGTGCTGCACCATGGTTCAGCACCATTGAACATGGCACTGAGGGTGCACGCACTGCACACGGTGCAGTGGCACTACACCAGCACAATTGGCAGGAGAGGAACCGGGGGGATGCACCAGCGCAAGTGTGGTTGCGCTAGGGGCATCGACCGCGATATTCAGCACTGGGTATGCAAATGAGGCCATTATGCATGCAAGGTAGAAACGGGGCCATTTGCATATCATTATGGTCCCATTGGCATGCGGTGTACCAATCCCCGGTGACTTGCGCCCCACGCCCTGCCAGACTGTAGCTGTCGGGGACAGATGCCCAGCAGCCTCTTGACAGCCCCACACCCATATGCCCGATCACAGGCATGCGTAAGGAATAACCCTGGTGGTCCAGTGGACTGCTGTCCTTCGCCTGATCATGGGTATACGTAAGTTAAATCCCTGGTGGTCCAGTGGATAGCCCCCCAGCACCCGATCATGGGCAGATACAGCAAACCCACTCCTGGTGGTCCAGTGGTACCCCCTCCTGACCCACCCACTGAGGTTCCTCACCACCCAGCACCCCCCCAGTCAGCAGCGGGTGGCGCCACCTCACCAGCATGCCTCTCAGCCACCCGCTGACTGACAGCGTACAGTACTGTCTGTACACCTATTGGTCCACTGCATGGGCTAATGGGTGTACAGACCATACAGTACTACACAGGCCCAATATGTGAGTGGAAGCATTGGTGGATTGCACATGGCGCAACCCAGTTGTGCCATGTGCAACTCTTTTGAATATCCCACCCAGTGTCTCCAGGCTAAGTGATATTCTTTTTAGGTATGGGTTTTGCAACATGATTTTGATGTAATTACATTATTAGAAACTTGGTTAAGCAGTAAGATTGACAATGCACAAATTGAGTTACCAGGTTATAATGTTTTTAGACAAGATAGGAAGGGTAAAATGGGAGGGGGTACCAAAATTTATGCTAAATCTAAATTCAATTGTATATTATTAGATCATTCAGGTGAAAATACTGAATGTGATTTGATTTCACTGCATCTGATCTTAGGTCAGAATAAACACCTGATAATTAGCTCTATTTACATTCTTCCTGGATATACAAGAGTTGGTTAGAATTGATTGCTAGAATAAAAAACAGGTTAGCACCAAACAGAGAGTGGGTTTTATTAGGGGATTTTAATTGTACTTGGGACTTGAATACAAAACTTGATGCTAGGGAGCTTTTTATGGAACTGAGGGTAGACCAAATTATTGGGGAAATCACTAGATATAACAATAAAACTTGGAAAGGGTCAGTTTTGGACGGGATAGTGGTCACGCATGCTAGTAGGATAGTTGCATCTTGCATTTTAGCTAATGCATTAAGTGATCACTGTCCAGTACAATTTAATTGGTCAACAAGCATGATAAAAAAATCTTCCAGTATATATTGAGTCACAGAATTTAAAACATGTAAATTCAGATATGGTGAATGATGAATGCAGAAAAGAAGATTAGACATCCTTCATACCATCAAGGATATTGATGTATTTCTTCCTTTTTTTTTTTTGGCCCCTTCTCACCTTGGATGCCTCTCTCTTCAGGGGATCTTATGCTCACTCTGCCCTCCCCAATACCTCTCAGGGAGCCACCAGATCTGTCCCCATGCTGCCTAGGCCTGTCCCCCTGGGCGTGGAGGAGGGGGATCCCGGGACTTCCCCCTCCAGTCCGTTAGAATGTGTGTCGGATGGTCTGAGCGGTCTACCATGACAGCTGGGTTATGATGTCTATGAGCTAGATCCCCATCTACGCCAGCATCCAAGGGTCCATTTTTCCTTGTTTCTGGTGCCATCCCCCAAGGGCATCAGCATGCACAGGGAGCCAAGGGGCGAAGCACATCATGACACGCTGACACTCCGACTCCCGGCTGACTTCCTCTCTCCCTTACAGACTGTCCTGCTGCACCACCACCTGTGGTCATCCAGGTGGTGGTAGAGTAGTGGAGAAGGCAACCCACCCTCCCATGGAGAAGGAGAGCAGCCTATGGGCACTCAATCCTGCTCCTCAGCCGACCCTTCAGCTACCCGAGTCCATTCCTGAACCCAGTCACTGGCGCCACGAGCGGTAACTCTACTGCTGCACCAGCGGGCCAGCCTTTGATGTATTTCTTGATACATTTTCTAAATTGGTTAATTTGGTAATAGGCAGGATTGCACCTAAAAAGAAAATGTGCATCCAGGCTAATGAGAACAAATGAGTAAATCAAGAATTGCTAGAATTGATGAAGTTAAGAGATAAAACGTGGAAACTGTACGAAAAACATGACTCAATAAACTTAGAATCTTATAAAACACTAAGAGATCAATGTAAAACTGAAGTCTTTAAATTCAAAAGACAATATTTCCTTTCAGAGCAAACCAAATGCACTAAGAATTCTAAAAGAAACATGGCAACTGTTAAATGAGTTAATGGGTAAAGATCACAAAGAAACAGAAAGAGTCATCCAGGATGGGGATCATTTAATTAATGAGCCCCCATTAAAGGTGCTGAAATATTTAACAATTTCTTCGGAGACCATGAAAAATTTTGAAATAATGTGAACTTTGTTAAATCTAACCATGATCCAAATGTTGTTAGTTGGGATTCAGAGCCAAGGTTTTATTTCAAAATAGTGATTCCATTATAAGTTAAAGATAGTGGCCCAGATATTCAAACTGTGCCAAAAAAGTGCGCAACAGCAGGAGCAAGTGCAAGTCCATTGCGCCCATGCACAAAAAGCGTAATATTCAAAAACTGCGCAGGCCAAGATGCGCCTACAGCCGATGACTTGAATATCGCACCACCTGCGCCATAGCTCAACTAGGGAGGTGAAGCTGAGCATATCTGATGCGCCATAGCACAACAAGGGATGTTCAGTTGAGCAGTAAAGATGTGCCATAGCACAACCAGGGATGCCCCCCAGCAGCAGGGCAGCAATGCAACAGCACAACCAGGGATGCAGGGGCCAACCACCCATGCCACAGATGGGCAGAGGAACACACATCAGAACAGACATCGTCCCCCCACACCCCATGCACTGCACAACTGGGGGAGGGCTGGAATAACCACTGGCCCATGGAGACCAGCAACCAACCCACAGCTGGGCCATGGTGCCCCATCACACCCCCTGGCAAGCTGTGACTGGCACACAAGGAGGGCCAACCACCCCGTGCCACACCATCCCACCAATGCAGAGCACACCCTGCACTCTGACCCCCAGACACCCTGCCCAGGAGCAGCATCCACCAGTGCAGGATATCCCATGCATGCCACCACCCCCACTGTGACAATGCAACCCTGTGCACCACAGAACCATGCAAGGCAGCCCCACCACGAGCACCCATCAGTGGGTTGCAGCACACAGCAATGCAACGACTGCATATACAGTGCCACCAGGCACATCCCCCCGAAGTACAGCTGAGAGACCGACCATGCATCGGCACATGAGGTACCCCATACGTGACAGGGCATGCCCCGGACCCCACCACCAGTGGTACAGCACCCTGCACACCCTCCCAAGGACACACCCTGACCCAGCACTGGCCACAACAGCCAGCGCAGGCACTCACAGTGGTGCATGGAAGCATGCACCACACAGGATGCAACACAGTGCACGGACAAACACCCACCCATACCCAAAGGCACACCAACACAGGGACACAGTAGCGGGGCAACCAAGCCCCCAGCATGTGGCCATGGAAACTGTGTACACACGGCCAGCACTCCTCCATGGCACAGGAGTGCCAGCCACCCTGAGCAGGCACCATGGAGCTGTACACCACAAGCATTTGCCTGGAGTACACGTGGCAGACAGTGGTGCACATTCCCTGCGACATACACAAGCGACAGCATGGAGGTGGAACAACAACAGCAGAGGTCACAGTGTCACCAGAGGCAGACATGCACCACATCAGTGACAGGAGGTAACCCAGCATTGTGCCAGGTACAGTGGCTGTCCAGCATGGACAGCCACCACTGACATGCCAGCGGACCATGCAGGTCACAGACATGCAAGGGTGTCAGCTGCACAGGCCATGGACGGGCTGATAGGTGCGCCATGGACACAGAGCACTCACCATAGACCACTGCACACAGTCATCCAGTGCACAGGGCACAACACACACACCACAGACACTGACTAATAGCTACCCCCACACCATAGTCACCTCCACACGGACACACACACATACCCATGACCGCACCAACCCGACGCCATACGCACCACTGTAGCTGAGCACCTATAGCCTGCTGCAAATCAGAGACCACCACAGTATTCATATCAAAATAACTGTGTATTGACAGGTGCGCCATGGACACAGAGCATGCACCATGGACCACTGTACACAGTCATCCAGTGCACAGGGAACAACACACACACCACAGACGGTGACTGATAGCCACTCCCACAAAATACTCACTTCCCCACAGACACACACACTCGCACATGACTGCACCACCCCTGACGCCATGCACACCACTGCAGCTGAGCACCTATAGCCCGCTGCAAATCAGAGACCACCACAGTAGGCATATCAAAGGAAATGTATTTAACAACAGCAAACAAAACTATATACAAGTATTTACAAAGGTTTGGGGGGATGGCCACAAACAAGGTGGGGGTGGGTAAGGGGTAGGGGTGAACAAACAGTAGAGGGGAGGAGGGGTGTGAGGGTGTGTCCAGGGGGGTAGGGGAAATCAGGGGCATTGCTAAGCTCAGCGGGAGCCCCGCTCCCCGCTCTGTCTTCTCCTCCCGCCATGATGCCGTCTGACACCGAGCCTGTCGATGCGTTCCAGTATCTCCAGTGATGCCCTGGCAACCTGGAGGATCTCCCGCAGGGCCACCCTGATGTCGTGCAACTGTCGTCCACCAAGGACAAGGGAGCAGAGTCAATAGGTGTGAATGCACAGCCCCATGCAGCCCACCCACTGTGCATGGCATACGGCCATGGGACATGCTTCTGTGATGGTGTGTGACCACCCACAGTGATCGCATCCACAAGACCTGCCCACCCAGGTGCACTCAGCCATGTGGACCACTGCACACACCCACCAGCCAAGTCCTGCACAGCACCACCGTGGCTGTTCAGTGACATGGCTATGTGTTGCAAAGGCAGTGGCACAGCCATGTACCCGGTGCACGCATGGACCACCATTGACGCACTCCCAGACATGCAGTGCCACTGGACAGTGCTGACTGTAACAAGTTGCATGCATGGCAGTGGTGTCAATGGATGGTGGCCAAGCCCCACTGCCTGCCCTGTTACACAGCATGCAATAGTAATGATGGATGTAAGACACTCACCATCATCAGGCTGGTCCCTGTGCCTCTGTGGACCTTTGCCCCTTCCTGACTGATGGTCCTCCTGCTGGCACCTCCTCTCCCTCACCAGCCTGCACTCGTCTGGGCCTAAGGTGCAAACATGGAGAGAGGAACATCAGTACAATCCTGTAGCAAAGTCCCCCCGGCCCCATGTGTGTGCAATCCCACACAGCCAGACCCACCACCCCACACCCTGATAACACCACCATGGCACACCGGACAGCCCCCCCCATGTGCCAGACACATGCAACTGTGATACCCGTATGGAAGATAAAAGTGTATGGATGTTGCACCTACCTGGCCATGGCACCGTGCCCCTCCTGGCACATGCCCGCAGGTAGGCAAGCAGGTCTGGGTCCCTCCACCTCAGGTCCCTATATCTGTGGTGGCACTGCTCCGCCATCTGCCCATACTGGTGGCCTCCTCCAGGGCGTCGGCCACCTCCTGCTACACCTGACTCCTGGCCCTGTCCAGGGGTACCTCACCAAATAGTGGGCCAACATGTGACTCCACAAAGGCAACCAAGTTTGCCATCTCCACCTGGCTCCACTGTACTGCTCTCCTCCGTGCCATGTCTAATGCTCAGTTAAGTCAAAATGGTGCTCTGCAGCGTGGTTCCGCCACATGCAGATGCTGCGCAGTACAACACTGCCATTCCCTATCACTCTGTCACTGAACAGCAAGACAGTGGTGCACCCATGTCTGACGCATGGCGCCTAGGGGGCAAAAGTTGGGCACAGGATCAAGGGTCTCTGGTGCACGGACAGCCACAGCGTGATTGGACCCAATGCGTCTAGTGTGATTGGGTGCCTATGTGCCACCTTCTGTAGCGGCCTACCGTGCTGTTGCCCCAGTGCGCCTTCGATGCACCAGTGCCACAGCACCATATAGGTGAACAGCGCTGTGGTGCCACTGGCACAATGGTGGCTGTGCTCTGCATTGCCTCCCATGCACAGCACGTCAGCAGCATGGCAGGCACCTGTGTCATCAACCCGGGCATGCGCAGTTAGGTGTGTACTGTGCATGTCACAGACCTGCGCCCTTGGCTCAGCACGTTCAACATAATTGCGCAAAGCGCAACAGCGTGATATTCAGCCGTCATATGCAAATCAGCTAATCAGCCATTCAATGGCAAAGTCACTGCATTTGCATCCACTTAAAGATGCGCCTCACCTCATTTGCATGGGTTGTGCTATAAAAGTGTGACATTGGGCTGCACTGGCCATAGTCGGTTACTGCAGTCTATTGGTGAGTTGCATGCTGTTTGGGAGTGTGGACTGTGGATTTTGGGACATGCATGGGACTGCACAGTCACAGGTAACACCTGTCATTCTCACAGGCTGCATCATGACCGAGCGAGTTGTGGAGGAAGAAGAACAGAGTTGTGGGAGGAGGATGAGGCCAAATTTCACAAAGGCCGAGATGGATGCCCTGTTTGAGGCCTACCTAGACCAGGAGCCGCTTCTCAGCGGATGCCGGGGAACACCACAGGCCTGTGCTGCTGCATGGGAGAAGGTGGCGCATGCTGTAAACCTGCATGGCAGCCACCAGTGCTCTGTGCAGGAGTGCAAGAAGAAGATGGGCACAGACAGGAGGAGGATTAAGGAGAAGGTGGCTGCGACAGGTGGGGGACAGCCGGAGGTGCTACGTCTGACCCCACAGGAGGAGAGGGTTGCTGGCAGCATGCAGAGTTGCGCCATTGAGGGTGTTCCGGGTGGTGGATTCCAGACGGGTGGTAGCCCATCACTGCATGGTAGGTCATGGTCTGTCTATTGGGGGGGACAGGGTAGGTCACATGCAGTAGCGCGACTTTGTTTTCACTTACAGCTCCTGAGCATCTGCATGGGTCAGCGGTGGTGGGCTTCTCCACTGAGGTCGGTCAGATGGAGATGGAGGAGGGCCCATCCACCTCCACAGGAATAGGCGGCTCAGTGCGACAGTGGGCCCGCCTGGACATCCAGACTGATGTTGTTGGAGCAGGTGAGGAGGAGGCCCTGCCCATGTCCCAGCGTGCCAGTGTCCATGGATGCCAGCATGCTGGGACTCGGGCTGGTGCCAGGTCCATCACCGATGATGATGTTGCTAACGTCATGGGCAGTGATGCATGTGTGCCACAGGATGGCCACACAGCAGGTAACATCGTGGCCATGGCTGTGGGTGGTGCCGCCGTGGAGGCCTGCGTGTCATCACAGTCCCAGCCTGTGCCTGTCAGCACCGGTGGGGCAGCACTGGTGTGTGTACAGGACAGTGGGACTGTTGCAGCCACTGCGGCAGCACCATTGAGCCCTGGGAGTGGCAGCCGGAGGGGCAGCATCAGCAGTCAGCCAATGGGCTTGGGGGTACAGTGTCAGGGGGCGGTGTCAGTGCACCACCTGTGGACATGCCCAGGCCTGGCCCTGGTGTGCAGCGCCCACCCTCAAGTGGTGATGAGCATCAGGGCAATGAACACCCTGAGGGACAACATGCCGATCAGGCAGATGACCTCTTGGATGAGCACACCCGCATACTGTAAGCATCAGTCAATCAGCAGAAGCGGCTTGTGATGGCGGTGGATGCACTGAGTGCGGCTCTGCAGGGGGCAGAGGACCATTGCAGCAGAGAAACCACTCTGCTTCTGGCAGGGATGGACCAGATGCGGGAGGATGTGACCGCTGCCATTGACAGGCTGACACATACAATCACAGCTGCCATGGCCTCAGAGGGCACACAGTTATTTGCCCATGCGTCGCAGACACCATGCAGTGAAATGTCCACCCCCTATTCCTTGCATCATGTTGACACCGGGTTCAGCTGTAGGAATCCCGAGCACGCCTGGCACAGGCATGTTCGGTGTGCTGCAGACCCTTGCATGAGCACGGTCGCGTTCACGCAGTGGAACACCTGGGGGACCATCGGTGTTACCCAATGAGGCCAGTGGTCAGCCTGTCACTGCTGTCGGATCTCAGTGGGGCCGCCCATGCATCTGAGGTGGCTGGGGCACTGTGGCATGTGACTGACCTGTCTCCCAGCGTGGCTACTCTCTGATGTTGCCCTGTGTGCATTGTGTCATTCAGCGGGCAATGCATGGGTGGGTACCCGGTCCTGCACGTACACACACAGTCCATCTGCACGCCCTCCCGGCTGCTGTCCACAGTTGTGTGTGCATGATGATGCCTGCATTGCGCTGTACACCAATGTGCAATGGTGCCCAGCATCTGACACATGCACAATGACAGGCAGTGGACGTAGTGGTCTGTGGATATGTGTGTGGCTAGGGGTGGCGTTCTGGGTCAGCGTGCCTCCTACCATTTGTGCATGTCTGGTGAGTTGTGTGTGTGTGTGTGTCTGTCTGTGTGCCATGTTAGACCTCACCCATCCCTGGTGGTGTGTGTGGTTCCATGCCTGGCCACTTCCCTTGACGGCATGCAACCCTGGTGTGTGTCCTTCCATGTCTGTGGGTTGTGCCTTTGCCACTGGTGGTTGCACATGGTCCCATGACTTACCTGGGTTGGCTGAAGTGCTCCTCCGTGATGGTGTCCTGGTGCAGCTGTGCCAGCTGGTGCAGTCGGGGGTCCTATCGCCCAAGAAGGGGCTGCCCATGACCATTGTCACCAGCGTCCTCATCATCCCCATCGCTGCCACCTCTTCGACCTGTACGGCTATCCCACATTCGTTGGCCATGTTGTGCAGGATGCAACAGGCCAGGAATAGCCCGCAGGCCTTTGAGGGGCTGTAATGTAGGGCACCGCCAGAGGTGTCCAGGCAACGGAAACGTGCCTTCAGCATACCGAACACCTGCTCGATGACATTACGTGTGGTGGCATGTGCCTCATTGTAGCGTTGCTGCGATGGGGTCGCAGGCCGCCGGTATGGTGTGAGCAGCCAGGGACAGAGTGGGTATCCACTGTCACATGTGTGTAGAGGGTGGAGGTTAGTTTGGTGATCAGCATTGCCCTGCCCTGGGCCATGTAGGCCACTACCCATGTCACCTCTGACCATGCCCCTCCCAAGCCCTATGTTTGTCCATGTGGTTTGCATACTCACCCACTAAGTGGCCAATGGGGATGTCCCCACTCTCAAATCTGTGGCACAGTGCCAACTGGTGCCAGATGAAGGCATTGTGTGCCCCCCCAGGGTGCATGGCACAGACATTGATTATGCACCCCCTGGCATCACACACCACCTGGCAGTTGATGCTAGCATAGCCCTTGCGAACGTATGCGCCCCTTGGGGCCAGGTGGTGTGCAGATGGCCACATGGGTGCAGTTCATTGCCCCTAGCACACCAGGCATATGTGCTACCCTGTGGAACTCCTGTATGTTTGCTGTGCACTCTGCCGGTGTGCTGGGGAAATGGATGTACTCCGCAGCATGTGGCAGCAGTGCGCTGAGGAATTAGGTGAGGTGGCGTGACGCGGCTGACTGGGTTATGCCTGTGGTGTCCCCTGTTGGTCTTTGGAAGGTACCTGTGGTGAGCAAGCACATGAAAGCTGTCACTTTAGTCTCCACTGACAGAGCATGGCTCTGTCGTGTGGGTGCCTGCATCACATCACTGCACAGCTCACAGAGCCACCTCAGAATTGCCCGATTTAGGTGGTACCAGCCCACGATCTCAGTATCACTGTACAGCTCGAAGCTGGTGCGGGCTCAGTACTGCCTATTGGGGGCACACCACTGATGGGCCCTTCCACGGCCGCGGCCCCCTGCTGCCCACCTTCTCACCCCCTCATTACTGCCTCCATCTGGATGGTGGCACTGGCCATGTCCCTGGCTTGTGTTCACCCCGGCAGCTGTTTCTGTGTTCCCCCCACTGTCCTGGCTGCTACTTCCCCTGCACTGGGAACACCTAACTGTGCTGGCCTCAGTGCTGTGTGGCACTTTCCCTTCTGCACTGTGGCTGTGGCTCCCCACACCTTCCCTGAACCTGTGGGTTCCAGGTGCCCTTTCTCTGTCCTGCCCTGTGTGTGTGTGTGTGTGTGTTGCCTGTGTGGCTGGCTATAGTTCAGCAACATGTGCCTTCCCTGTAGCGTTCTTGCGCCTCTCCCTTGTTCCTTTTTATTTTGGCTCATTTCCGCTATGGCACAACTTCCGCTTGCTCCTCTATTGCGCATGGCGCATGTTGTTGAATATCGCACTGCGCCATTTATGCATGGTTCCTCCCCCTTCAGTTACACATACATTCATTATCATTGCGCTATTGCTCAGCGTGATTTGGGGGGCGCAACTGCCTCCGGCTGAATATTGCAGAATAGCGCATTTTCGGACTTGCGCTGGCGCAACCCTATTGCGCATGGCACAACCCTTTTGAATATCTGGGCCAATGTTCTTAAAAATGACCCCAGGGCCATATTTGGTTATGATACTGTAGCATGGATTACCCAGATGCTCTCAGCGACCACAACCCAATATTCATTGTCAGGAAAATCCACAGACCAAAATCTCCACATAAAACATTACAACTTCGTTCCTTCAGATCCCTAGACCTTGAACCTCTTCTGCACAATCTATTTCTCTCTGACTGGTCTCCCTTAGTCTCCTCCCTCCCAGTTGATAAGGCTGTAGCCCACTTCAAAGAAATATTCCTTGCAAATTGGAACATCTTTGCCTCTCTCAAACACACTAGGGTTAGGGGTAACCACTTGCCGTGGATTACTTCAGAACTCTTAGCCTGTCTTAGGGCCAGAGATCATGCTTGGAAGAACCACAAATCCACCCAGCTTCCTAGCAACCTCATTGACTAACGTTAGCTCTGAAATGCCTGTACCAAGGCAACAAGGCAAGCCAAGTCCTATTACTTCAAAAATGATTTCCTCACTAACTTAAATTCCCCTTCCAAGTTTTGGAAGGTGGTTCATGCCCTGTTCACCTTTAGTCCCACCCCCCTTCCCCAGTGCTAAAGATAAATGGCAAGCTTGTAGCCAACTCCCATGCTGTAGCTGTGGAATTTAATTCCTGTTATACCTCCTGTGCAACCGAACTGTTGAAGTCCCGCCCTAATTACCAATCTCCCCTCCTCCCTCAAATATCACAGTTGCCCCTCTATCCCCCCAAAAATGCTCCACTTCCTATTTCCCCACACTCCTCCTTCTCATTCTCTTCAGTCTCCCTCCGATACTCTAAATGCTTTCCTCACCATCAACCCCTCAAAAGGATTTTCCTCAGATAATCTGGACCCTAAACTCCTCTCTCTTTCTGTCTCTCAGCCCTGACCATTGCCTCACCCCTCTCCTTAATATTACATTTCTTCTTCTCAGCCTGTGATGTTCCTATCACATAGAAGCATGCAGTGGTCCTCCTCCTACTTAAAGGTGGAGACCCCTCATTCCCTGGCAACTATTTCCCCATCTCGCTACTCCCTACCCTAGCCAAGCTACAAGAACATCTAGTCCTCTCTCAACTCACATCCTTTCTGTCTGATACCTCCTTTTTCACCCTGTTCCAATCTGGTTTCAGAAAAAAAAACACTCTACCACCACCTCCCTACTTTGGCTCATTGACTCCATCCTCTCCGGGATGGACAATGGCCAAATCACCTCAGCCATATTTGTCAATCTTGCCAAGGCTTTGGGGACTGTTGCCCACTCCCTTCTCCTTGGTTCCCTCTTAAATGCTGGTCTAACCCCTTCTGCCACTAACTGGTTTAAGGCCTACCTTACTGGGAGAATCCAATCAGTTAAGATCACAGATGCCATCTCACCACCCCTCCTGTGCTGCACTGGTGTCCCTCAGGGCTCCGTGCTTAGTCCCCTTCTATTCTCCATCTTCCTTAATGACCTGCCATCTGTCTGCTCCCCCATCTCCACTACACACATGTATGCTGATGATACTGTCCTGTATGCATCTGGCTCATTATCAGCTGAGGTCACATCCAGCTTGCAGCATGACTTCAACAATGTCCAGCTCTGGTTTGCAAATCATCAATTATTCCTCAACACCAAGAAGACAGTCTCCATGACCTTTGGCACAGGCCAGAGACTCTAGGCTTCCCTCACTGCCCACTTTCCACACTCTTTTGACAGAACTTTACTTGAGGACACCTCGTCCATCAGATACCTTGGAGTTTGGTTAGACTAACACCTCAACTTCTCTGGACACATTGACGCCATCCAGAAAAAACTGTGCCTCAAGCTCAGTGCCTTGTTCAGGAACCACAGTTACATCCCTCCTGCGGCTAGGCGTGAGCTTGCCCAGAAGGTGTTTCTTTCTATTTTTGACTACTGCAACATAGTCTATGGTGTTGCTTCTAAGTCCTCCCTGACCAGATTGGACACACTCTTCAACTCCTTCTGCCACTTTGCCCTTGATGCTCCCTCTCGCACCCACCACTGTGAACTATATTGAGCCCTTTTCTTCCCCTCCCTTACAAATAGATGCCTCTTACACTGAGCTAAATTCACCTCTCAATACTGGCTGTGTGAACTCCCTTCCTACCTCCCTCCCCCCTCATTTAAAATACCCCCTCCTCCATCCCACTCCCTCATATCTACTGACACTCATTCACTAACTGTTCCCTGCCACTCCACCCTCTCAAGTCAGTCTGGGTAATTTCACCATTTCCCTAAAATATGGAACTCTCTACCTCCTGAAATCTGACACTCCTCCTCCTCCCTCTATTCCATCAACACTGCCCTCTCCAACTATCTTGCACTTAACTGTTTCTGTTATGGCCTGCCTTTTTATTTATTTATTTGAATCTAGGATTACAAGTACCTTTGAGCCAAGTCTCTTTTACAAAGGTTCCGCATCAGCTGAGGTACAATTCAAATAAGACAATGAATAACATTATAACAGTGGGTTACAGGCAGTTACATACAATTTTATACATTCAATACAGTGGCAAAAATGCCAGAAGGAGGTCTGGTAACAGGGTTGACATGGTATGGAGGAGAGAGACACTAGTGGGGTGCGGCCATAGGCACTTGTCAAAAATCAATTAAAATGCTACAGAAGGGTAGAGAGGGATGGTGGAAGGAGGGAAGGATGAATGGGTGTATGGGAGAAGGAGTTGAAGGGGGAGAGGGTTAAGTGCTAGGTGGAAAGAGCAAAGAGGAGAGGGGAGAACAATTAGGAAGGACAGTCACAGGAGCTAGATGCAGACAGGATGTGACAGAGACTGGGTTTGAATGGGCCAAGCTTTGGCATTGAGGTGATGTCAATGTTGAGACCATTGAACCAGCTGGGAGTTCTGTGTGAAAACTATCTCCTTGTGTGGTGCAGAAATGTGGGCTATGCAAAAGCTGGGATTCAGAGCCACTGGTGACATGAGTAGTCTGTGCTGGGCAGAGGGGAGCTTGGACACTGGGGGGAGCAAGGCCTAGTGTTATTTTCTTTGTCATAAGGCAGGTTTGGTACTTGATCGGTTTGAAAGTTGAAGCCACCCAGTCTGTGCATACAGATCACACATGTGGGTGAGGCAATGGGAGCTGGTTATGGGATGGCAGGCTTTGTTTAGTGCAATGGATATGAACCTGAAAGCAGTGGCAGAGACAGAGCTGTAGATGATCAGGCCATAGTCGATTATTGAGATTACTGAGCTCTGTACTGCAATCCTTAAGGCATCTGAGGTAAGGCATTGCCTGTGCCTGAAGAGTAGACCAATGTGAGTGTTGGCAGCCTTGGCAATGTTGTCAATGTGCATAACATATGATAGGTTACAATCAATGGCAATACCTAGATATTTAAAGGATTGAACCTGTCTGAGGGTTGCACCAAGGCAGTTTTTGATCGTGATGGGATTGAGTCTGTGTTTGTTGTGCGGGCTGCAGAAAAGCATGGACTTGGTTTTTGTGTAGTTGAGAACCAATTTATGTGTACTAAACCAAGTTTCAATTGAGGTGAAGGCAAGCTGTAGATTCTTTTGAAGGTGGCCCGGATCCTTGTGAGTGGAGAGGATGATGGCATCGTCAGCACTGAGGAGGATTTTGTGCTGGACATGATTGTGGAAGATAATTCAGAAAGAGGCTAAAAAGAAGTGGCCCAAGAATAGAGCCTTGAGGAACTCCTGAGTGAACAGGATGTGCATCTGAGAGAACATCAGCTATTTTCACTCTTTGAGAGCAGTTCTCCAAGTAGGTCTTGAACCAGGTAGTGGACTCAGGTGAGAGCCCAGCAGAATGTAGCTGTACATAGATACATAGATACATAGACAGTGTCGGCAGATAAGGGCCTATGGCCCACCCAGTCTGCCCATTTGAGCTTGTAAGTTCAGTTTATGTTTTTCTAGAAGTCTGTTGCCCCTTACCCCTGACCTCCAGAATTCCTTCATGTCCTATCCCTTGCATTCTTAAATCCCGTGATTGTTTCAGCCCCCACCACTTCCTCTGGCAGGGTGTTCCACTTGTCCACCACCCGTTCTGGAAGAAATTCTTTCTCATGTTTCCTCTGATCAGTCCTCCCTCACTTCATCCCATGCCCTCTTGTCCTGGAACATCTTTTCGCTTAAAAATAGTGTTTTCCTGCACCCTGTTCCTCCCTGTAAGATACTTGTATGTCTCTATCATATCCCTCTCTCCTCCTTCCTCCAGGGAGTACATGTTCAGTTCCTTCAACCTGTCTTCATAGGGACTTGTGATGCAACCCATGCACCATCTTTGTTGCCCTCCTCTGAACCTTCTCTATCCTGTCTATGTCCTTCGTGGTATGGTCTCAAGAACTGTACACTGTACTCCAGGTGGGGCCTCACTAGTGTCTTGTATAGCGGAATTATGACCTCCCTTTCCGCTGGTGATGCCCTGCCTATACATCCCAGCATCCTATTTGCTTTACCTGCTGCCTTGTCACACTGTTTCCCTACCTTGAGGTCATCAGGATGACAACCCAAAGATCCTTTCCTGCTTGGTGCATGCTATATCCTCACCCCCCAAACTGATATATTGTGCCAGGGTTTTTGTGCCCCATATGCATTATCTTGCACTTCTTTGCATTGAATTTCAACTGCCAAACCCCTGACCATTCTTCAAGTTTCTGCAGGTCGCTTCTCATTCTGTCTACACCCTCTGGTGTGTCTACTCTGTTACAGAGCTTTGTGTCATCAGCGAACAGTGAAGTTCTGCCTTCTAGGTCCTGCGCAATGTCACTGATGAAGATGTTGAATAGGACCGGTCCCAGCACTGATCCCTGTGCTACCCCACTGGTCACTCTTCCCTCTGTGGAGTGACAGCCATTTACCACCACCCTCTGTGTCCTGTCACCCAGCCAGTTACCTACCCACCACACTACTGTCCTGCCCACACCCATATTCCCCAGTTTGTGTAATAATCTTCTATGTGGCACAGTGTCAAAGGCCTTGCTGAAGTCCAAATAGGCCATGTCCACTGACCTCTCCTGATCCACCTCCTTAGTCACCCAGTCAAAAAATTCAATGAGGTTGGTCTGACATGACCTCCCCCTGGTGAAACCATGCTGCCTTGGGTCCTGTAGTCCATTGACAACCAGATGTTCCACCAATCTCTCCTTCAGTAGTGCTTCCATGATCTTCCCCACTACTGAGGTGAGGCTGACTGGTCTGTAGTTCCCTGCTTCCTCTTTGTTCACACTTTTGTATAAGGGGACTACATCTGCTGTCCTCCAGTCTTTGGGTACCTCCCTGTTTCCAGTGATAGGCTAAACAGGATAGCCAGAGGTTCAGCCACCACCTCTCTTGAGTTCTTTAAGGACCCTGGGTGCACCCATCTGGCCCATTGCTTTATCAACTCTTATTACTTCCATTTCCTTCAGGACCCTTTCTAGTGTAAAGGGACTTGTGTCCCATTCTGCACCATTCTCACCCCTTGTACTCCCTTCAGACCCATTACCCTCCTCTTCCTCAGTAAAGACTGAGCAGAAATACCTGTTCAATATGTCAGCTTTACTGTTGTCATCCTCCACGCGGCCCCCATCCTCCCCCTTCAGTCTCACTATCCCTCCCTTTGTCTTTCTTTTTTCCCTTATGTACCTGTAAAAGGTTTTGTCCCCTCTACCCGCTGATTTTGCAATGTGTTCTTCTGTCTGAGCTTTGGCTTCCCTTACTGACCTCCCTGCCTCCCTTTGCTTCTCCTGGTACTTCTCCCTATCCCCTTCTGCCTGTGTCTTTTTGTATTGCCTGAATGCAATCTTTTTGGCTTTCACTTTCTTTGCTACCTCTTTGGAAAACCATAATGGTCTCCTCTTCCTTTTCCTCTTGCTAACCTGCTTAATGCATAATTCTGTTGTTCTTGTAATCCCCATTTTAAATACTGCCCACTGTTCCTCAACCCCTGATTCCTGTCCCATTCCCTTAATGCCTCTTTCAAGTATCTCCCATTTTCCCAAAGTCTGCCCCCTAAAATCCAGGATCGTGTTTTGTGTGGTTTGGTTCTGCTCTTTCTGTGATTTCAAACCACAATGACTGGTGGTCACTGTTTCCCAGGTGCTCCCCACTGTTACCCCCCATCTGTCCCTGTTTGTGGCTTAAGGTCCATTATTGCCTTCTGCTGAGTTGGTTCCATGACCAGTTGCTTGAGGAAGGCACCCTGAAGGAGTCCAGGATAAATCTGCTCCTAGTTGATGCTGCTGCTGGGATGCTCAGTCCACGTCTGGAATATTGAAGTCTCCAACCAATACTACCTCACCCTTGTCTGCCATCCTTTGGATGGCTAGCATCAACTCCCTATCTGTTTCTTCCTCCTGGTCTGGTGGTCTGTAGAACACACCTGTGCAGATGGCTGTCCCCATTTTCCTTTCCAGCTTAACCCACAGTATCTCTCCCCCATTTTGTTCCTCCTGGATCTCTGTGGCCCTTATGTCATTTTTCACATACAGTGCCACTCCTCCTCCCTTCCTGCCTGCTCTGTCTCTTCTGAATATGTTGTAGCCAGGTATGGCCATCTCCCAGTCATGGTTATCATTACACCAGGTTTCAGTGATGGCCACAATGTCCAGGTCTGACTGTACCATGACAGCCTCCAGATCTTCCATCTTGTTGCTAAGGCTCCTGGCATTTGCACACATGGCTTTCCATGATTTGACCTCCCTAGACTGTTTCACTGTTCTACTCCAGCCCCTTCCTCAGTTGTCATTTATCCCTGGTTCTCCTTGCTGTCTGCCCTTCTGCTGAATTTTGCCCCTTTTCTGCTTATCCACCTCTTGGGCACTAATCTCCATCTTTTTCACACTGCTTTGCAGAAATAGCCACTCCTCTGGTTCACTGGTTCCACTGCTAGCTGTGGGGGGGTGAGCAAGTAAGTGCCCTCCTTGCTGGCCTGCCACCCCCCTTGCTAGTTTAAATGTAGTCAATGTAGCATTTAAACTTATCATTGAGTGCTTGGATTCCCTCCAGGATGGATGCAGGCCGTCAGGCTGGAACAAACCTCCATCCCTCAGGTGGGTCCCCAGTCACCAATGAATCAAACCTTTCCTCACAGCACCAGTTCTTCAACCATGAGTTAAAGTTCCTGGTGCATGCACCCTATGCTCTCCCTTGCCTCTCCAGTGTAGTACTTCTGAGAAAGTGACAGAAGTAGTTACTTGCTTGAGACCCCTCCCCAGTTTCCTAAACTCTTCCTGAACTTCCTTTGGCTCCCCATTTGCCAGGTCATTAGTACCTAGGTGGATAATGACATCCAGCTCACTCTCCCATCTTGCCTTTCCAGTGATCCCCAGGATCTTCCTTCCATCCCTCCATGCTGTGGCACCTGGTAGGCACCTCACCTCCCTGTCCTCCCCCTCCTGTGTTCCTAGCTGGATCCCTCTTATGATGGAGGGAATCCCCCACCAGGATTCACTTCCTCCTCCTCTGGGGTCCACTGCTTTCCCCGCTGAGGTCACCTCCTTGGCTAACCTCCACATCCTTTCCTTCCACTTTTCTGGGTACCTCTATTTGGTTGTCCTCATTTGCCAGTGTGGCATATGAGTTCTTGAGTGGAATAGGATCTGGAATGTGCCTCTGCCTGACTGCTCTAACCCTCCCTGAGCCCACTGTCATCCAAGTGCTCCTCGTTCTCGGCATCCTTTGAGGCAGTTGCATTGGACTGGGTGGTCCCTGGATAGGGGTGATGGTACTCCTGACCCAGTTTACTTCACTCTGAGTCTGGCTACCTCATCCCACAGTCCAGAGAGATGCTGCAGATAGGGCAGCACCTCAGTGTCAGAAGGTCTGCCCTGAATATGGCTGCCCCACAGCCACTGCATTACACCACTCCCCACATTATACTGCAATTCCACTACTTGTCTGCTACTGAAGCTCTCCTAGTTCCCTTTTTATTAATTTACTGTACTAAAAATCCTGCCACTGATCCTCAGTTTTTTTAAAGAAAAAGAAACCAATAAATAAATAAATGAGTCAAAACACTTGTCGTGCTGAGGGTGGGCTTCTTCCCCCTTATGCCCCTCCTACTTCACACCCCTTACTATACCCTGTGTTTAGCTCCTGTCAATCAGATTTAACAGGGCATATAATTAAGAGTTGGGGAAGGAGGGGGAAAATTTGCAGCAATTAAAGACAGCACAGAATTATACCACCACTATGTTTTAAATTTTCAACAGCCCAAAAACAATTTTAAGTAAAGACAACAACGAAAGTATAGTGTCACTAAAAGCCCACAATCTAAGTTTAAAAGAAAAATAGCAATTACCAGTTCCTCTAAAGCACTGAATTGAATATGTTTCCTTCCTTCCCCTTCTGGCTTCTTCTCTGTGTGTGAAGCTGTGTGATTAATAGATTATGATGTACAGTGTCAAAAGCCTTGGTCAGGTCAATGAAGACCAACCCTGTTAGGAGGCTACTGTCCAATGAGCTGTGGATAGCACCAGTGAATTCAAGGAGGGCCAATGTAGTACTGTGACCTGTACGGAAACCATGTTGTTGTGGGCAGAGGATGTTTTGTTTGTCCAGTTATTCCATTAGCTGGTCAGATACCATATGTTCAATGGCCTTAGAGAGGGGGAAGTATGGAGATAGGCTGGTAGTTCACATGCAGATCCTTGTCCCCACTTTTGTGGACCGGGATTACTGTAGCTGATTTCCATGTGTTGGGGAACTAGCTGAGGGCATAGGAGAGGTTGAAAATTTTTGTTAGAGGAAGTAGCACTTCATCAAGGGTGAGGGACACCAGCTTGAGGTTGTGTGGGTCCCCACTAGTTCTGGATTTGGCAGTTGCATTAGAGACGTATTTACGGACCTCATGCACCCTGACTTCCTTAAAGTAGAACAGTGGGTGGTTGGAGGGAGGAGGTTGTGGGCTGGGGGTAGGAGTTGGAGGGTGGTTATCATTGAAGACATCCAAAGGGAGAACATTACTGAGGTAAGAGAACACAGTATTGAAAATATTTGCAATTGTGGTAGGGTCGAGAGTTATGCCACCATCAATGACCAACATAGTAGGTGAGGTTTTTGGCTGCTTCCCAGTTACTTCTTTAAGATTGTCCCAGAAGGATTTTCCCTTACCCCAGGTGTTCATAAGGATATCTCTGTAGTATGCATTTTTCTTCTGGTAGATTGATGTAGTGCAGTCATTTCATGCCCGTTTGTTGTTCTGAAAATTGGCTTGATTGCCAGTGGCCAGTGGCCTGTGCCCAAAGCCAGAGGATGTCCCTTGCTTTCAGATCCATCAGAACTTCAGTGGATAACCAAGGATTGCAAAGGCCTATGATTTTACCCCTTTTGAAAGGGGCAAAGGTGTCACAGGCAGCATTGAAGGAGTTGAGGAAAAACTCCAAGGCTGAGTTGACATCAGAAGCACTGAATATAGACCAGTCGAGCTGTCAGAGGTGGGATTTGAGGTGTTTCAACTGACCACGTGGGAGGACTCTACTATTGATTAATTTAGGAGGAAGCTTGCAGAATTTATTTGACCATTTGCAGATGACTGGGGAATGGTTACTTAGTGTATCTGAAAGGATGGAAACATCCGAGATGCAGGAGGGATGGCTGGTCAGTATCCAGTCCAGGAGAGTGATTGTGGCAGTTTTATAATTATGTCTGGTGGGGGAGACTACCAGTTGTGCCAGGTTGGCTGCTGAGATGGCATCCTTGAGGTCCCCTGTGTCAGCAGCTAGCTAACTGATGTTAAAATCACCCATTAGGATTGACTCTGAGTCAGAGGGTTGGGCACGGATGAGGTCCAAGACTGAGTTGAGGCCTTTACCTTGTTCGTTTGGAGGAATGTAAACAGCAGCAACAGTCATTGCTTTGTTGTGAGCCCCCAGCAGAATTTTAACAGGTAGGATCTGTGTAGAAGAATCCAAGGGGGGGAAGGTAAGCTTTGACCCAGAAGGGTGTCTTTGAGATATAAAGCACAACCTCCCCCTGTTTTTGTACTTCTATCAAGTCTGAAGACATTGTACGCTGGCAGGGCAATAACCATGTCTGGAATTTTTGGGTGATAGCCAGGTTTCAACGATTGCAAGGATATCAGGGTTGTGTTGGTTAGTGAATATTTGCAGGGTATCAAGTTTAGGCAGGAGGCTGCAGATGTTGAGAGATGCAAGGGTGAGAGTCCCAGGGTGCCTCAATTGATGGTTGGGGAAAGGAATTTTAGGCCCAGGATTTGGGTGAACATTCCCAGATAGCAGCAGCAGGAGTAGCAGAAGCATCAGAATGCACCATCTTATTTGTTTTAAGGCAGATTTGTTTACCCATTTCATGCACAGTCTATTGCAGTGATTCTGTCTTAGGTCCCAAAGTGAAGTAATATGAGTCAGTGTTGAGAACGGGAACCGGCAAACATCACCCTATCATGGTTCTTTGATTGTTGCCAGCCATCCCCAGAGGAGAATGAGGGAGTATAGACAAGCTCAGTTGGAAGGGTACCAGAGTGGGTGTAGATAAGGTCAATCCTGTAGCCTAGAGGAATAGAGGGTATCTAGCTCCAGGGAGGAAGAACAGTGGTAGCAGGGAGCAAGAGAGAATGAGATGAAAAGGCAGAAGGGGCAGTGCCATAGTGCCTAGAGAATGTGTATAGAATAACCAAGAGGGTCTGTAGGACAAGAGCCAGCCCATGGAGGTGAAGCAAGGAGAGGGAGAGGGAGTGGCAGGTGGGGTCCCAAGTAAGTGAGCCCAGTGAGGTTCAAGTAGGGTGGATACTAAGGTTGAGTAGGTGGAGCCAAAGACTATTTAATAAAGGTAGGAGGTGGGGATGCGGGGATGGGTACAAATTTTCAGCAGAAGTCAATGCAAAGCAGTGGGCACCGAAGCCCAGAGACTGAAAAACCAATAGAGAAAAAGCAGGACCAATCAGTGGCTGAGCGGAGAGTAGCAGTCCAATTAGAGGACAGTGGCAGCAGGCAGCAGTCTATCAGAGCTGCACAGTGCTTCTCCACAGCAGCCGGGACTCTTAACCAGCTTTGAAGGTGTCCTGGTCATCAGAAAGATGGAGGTGCAGGTGGCTGGCAGGATTAGTGATGGCCGCTCGCTGGGAGCCTGATCAGGGCAGTGGATCTAGTTAAAGATATAAAATATAGGTTGAAATAGGATGCTTTAGCTAAGGCAAGGGGTACCAAGACGACTTGAAGATTATTGGGGCTATGTTGAGGGTAGCAAGGGAGGAAGCTCAGGTATGGAACTGTAAAGTAGATAGAGCAGGCACTAAACAAAGCTGATAGACAAGCAGATGGCTAAAACAGGAAGATTTCTTTAAAGGGAGGAGAGGACAAGTGTTAGGCCTAATAGCTGCACTCTGTATCTTTAAGTGGAGTTGCAATATTAGTGAGAGGGGGAGGATGGAGATTGCCTAGGGGTGGTGCCGAGGTGGGAGGGAGAGTATTTAATAAAGGTTGCAGGGGGGAAGGGGGGTGGGCACAAAACTTCAAGCAGGAAGGAGACAGAAGGAGAGAAAGTGAAACAGGAATTGGATTATTTGCAGAGCAAAGCTTACAACTGTGACCCAAATGAAATCTGTTCTAAACAGAAAAAAACTGTATCACTTTAAACTTAGTTTCTGATCCAGGGTAGATTACCACTGGACCTTAAAACAAAGAGAGCTGTAATACTTTAAAATCTACAAACCTGCAGCCTAAAACAACTTGCACTTCAAACTACTTTTCCCTTCATCTTGCTCCTTGCAGTTCATCCTCCTTCAGAATTTACCAAATGCCTCTATCGACTCTGCTGCCTCTACTGACCCTAGCCCTTCCTAGGTGCTAGTTCTCATTTCTTTCTCCCTTACCCTACACTCTCCCCCTTTTCCCCCAGCCTTCACACTCCCCTCACAAGGTTCTCAGCAACCTGAAGGGGTCCTATACTGCCTAGGCTTGCCACCTTTTCTTCCTCCATCTACCTATCCTTGGCCTTCCATGTCCCCTTCCAGGGTCCCCAGCATCTTGGGAGAGTTCCTTGGGTCAGGCCTTATCCCCTCCCAGGTGTTATTTTTTATTCCTGCCCTCTCACTATCCCTCTATAACTACAATGCCTAACTTCAGGATGGTGTACAATTGCCTGATCTTCCCTGCCCCCTTACAGGGTTCATCACATCCTGAAGGGTTCTCTTTTTGGGTCAGGCCTTATTTCCTATCCTTGGTGTTAATCACACTTACTCCCGCTCTGTCTCTCTCTCTCCCTCTCTAATCCCTACTTCAGTCCCCTGTACCCTTGCAGGGTTCCCAACATCCTGAAGGGGTGTCTCTGGGACATGACTCTGCACTATCTGTCATTTCATCCTCTCTCTCCTTCACCCCTTATTTCATGATAGCACTTGTTCACGTATCGCCATTGCACTTATTAACTGTTCTCACAAATTACATATGTATGTTAAGTTCAAATGTTACAATGGTTGATAAAAACTCTTTATGCCTGCCCTACCGCCAGGGTCCTTACCAACAATGTCCTCTCTGAACCATTTTGTCTACAGAGAGGGACCAGACAAGGATGCCCATTATCCCCCCTACTTTTTGTTTTAGCTATTGAACCCCTAGTGACTGCCCTCAGAAATCACCCTCATATACATGGACTTCAGGTTAAGGATAAATCTTATATCACTAAGTTGTATGCTGATGATCGTCTGATCCTGACCAGTGACCTACCACACAGCCTTCCACACATCCTTTCTACATTACAAACATTCGGTAAAATCTCAGGCTTGAACATCAATCTAGCAAAGTCTGAAATCCTCCCTCTTAATGCTCTTACAACATCGGCCATTGTAGATTCCCAAGGTCTGGCCTGGGCAAGATCCAAAATAACATACCTGGGCATACGGCTTACCTCCAAACTCTCGTCCTTAATGGACATAAACTTTAAACCCCTAGTGACCAAACTCAAATCTGCCATGAACAGATGGGCTCATTTGCATCTTTCCCTGGCAAGCAAGATTGCCCGGATCAAAATGCTGCTTGCCCCTAGAGTATACCACCTACTATCCCATATTCCCTTTCTTCTTCCTGATGCATGGAACCAAAAACTGAACACTCTGATCAGTTCCTTCTTATGGGGTTCACACAGACCTAGATATAGTAGAGCTAAATTGAGGGCTCAAAACCTGAGAGGGGAGGCTGGAACCTACCTGACTTCTCTCAGTACTCCATCGCGTTTATAGTAGCAAAGACCTTAAAGGAGGAGGGTCCCTGTAACTCTCTTCACTCTCCGGCATGGTCCCAAATTGAAAGAGATCTCTTGCAAGGCTCTTTGGTTTCCATGCTGGTACCACACCCCCTTCCAAAGCCTCATAAAGGCTGGCTCCCCATCATCATGCACATCAAGCCTGGCAAAAATTGTGGCACGTAACCACTCGATGCCTTGGTTTGGGGAAGCATACTCCTCTCTGGAATAACCCCAGCCTTTGTATTAATAAATCTCCCATGAACTGGGTGGACTGGGCCTCTAAAGGAATGCTTTACACAGGGGACTTGAGATCCCCAGAACACTCAGACATGGATTCATTCCAGGGTTTGCAAAACAGGTATGGCCTCCTCCACAGTGATTTTTGGAAATACTTAAGATGAGAAGCCTCTACCAGTCTTCGGTTAAGAAAAGATGCACTTGTGTCATTTGTATAAAATGTAAAGTTGTTAAACTCTCTCTTCCTATTGATGACTGGATTATGCATTCCAAAGGTAGGGCTAGTGTTATACAGAGATTTCAAAAAGATAGTGCTCCCAACCCCCCTCTGCCAGCCAAAACCAAGTGGGCCGCTGCATTAAAGATCACCATTACTGATCTACAATGGCAACAGTGTTGGTTGAGAACTTGCCAGGCCTGCTGTATCCCCCAAAGTCTTCTTTTACAGAATAAAATACTGCACCTCTGGTATTATACTCCATCCCAACTAAACAAGATGGGTCTTCTCTCCTCCGATTGCTGCTGGAGATGTGAGGCCCCTGAAGCTGATCTGCTTCACATCCTGTGGTCCTGTACTCCTTTGAAGTCCTATTGGGAGGCAGTAATCCTACATTGTTCCCTTATCTTAAAGACATCCCTTCCAGCAGATCCTGGTCTTTGGCTATTAGGCCTTATACCCGAGGCTCTCCCTCTCCCCAAAGCCTCTACACTGTGGCTCATACAGGCCTTGGTAGAATGTAAGTGTCTTATCATATGTCGCTGGAGATCCCTATATATTCCATCCCTGGTAGAGTGGCTCAGTGCCATAGAAAGGTTGGCCACCCTGACCAGGATATCTTGTGTTAAAAACCAGTGTTATAAAAAGTTTGAAGCACTTTGGGACCCTTATTTAACCTATGTTGACCACATTACCCATGCCTTGCCCTCCAGATATTCGAAGGACAAACTGAAACCCCCATGATCACCCTAGTAGTGTTGGTTGATTTATTGTTAAAATATTGCAATTGCTTTTCCTTATAGCTATCTTGAGTGTTTCACCTCCAGATGGTCATACAGGATCCCCCCCCATAAGCAAGTTTCTACACCTTATGTGAAAAGGCTTTGTCATTCTTGATCCCACTGGTTTAAAGTGATAAACACCTTTCTCTGGATTATTCTTAGTATACCCATGGTAGGATTTTCCAGGTTTAAAGATGTTTCACAGTTAATACTTTGTTATGCCAGTTGTAATACATATACACCAGCATGATATGGTTGCTTGTTTGGTGCCTTGGCTGTTTGTATTAAGTGGTATGTTTGTAACCACTTTGTCAGCCATTTGGTCTAAAGGTTCTCCATATGTAATAATCTGAAATCTTCTAATAAAAAGATTAACTGCAAAAAAAAAAAAAACATATGTATGCAACACTGTTTGTAACAACTGCCTTAATTAATTGTATGCTATGTTGATCTTTGTAATGTGATTGTAAAATGTCTCATCCCTATTGTACCCCTCCCCCCCCAGGTCGCACCGGGAGACGAGGAACCTGTTGCTCAGTGTGTCTTCCTGGTGAAACATTTCAATAAAAAAATAAATTATAGGTTTATTAAATTAGGTATTGATACTTTGGCACAACCTATTTCAGATCTTTTTAACCTTTCCCTGTGTTCTGAAATGTTCCCTAAACAATGGAAAATGACCATAATAAAACATATCTTTAAAAATTGTAGTAAAGATGGTGTATCTAATTATAGACTGATTTCTCTCTTATTATCTCGTTCCAAAATATTGGAAAGAATAATTTTTGATCATTCCGCAGGTTTCTTGGAAAATTATGGTTTAGTGTCTAAATCACAACATGTATTTAAAGAGCCCCTGACACCGTTAGAAAAACTTGGAAAAAATTGAGATTTAGACAGTTCAGTTTATATTTCATGTATTTTCTATAATTATTTACCTTTTTTTTTTATTACAGAAGACAGCTTTAAGAAACAGGCTTACTGTCCCTTAGACTTTATCTGCTCTTTCTGCTGTCCTACATATGACATCATAATCCAAGTTGCACCTGGAAACGAGCTTCTGATCATGGTGCTTTTCCCGGATACCAACTTTTAAATAAAGAAATAAAGAAAATAAATAATCTCTTGTTTATGACATCATAATTATCCCCACAGCAACAGATTGTGGTGTCATAAACAGAACTGTGATGTCATATGTAGGCAATAAGCCAGAGCAGATAGGGCAGCAATCCTGTTTACATGCAAATGTCCTTAGTAATAAAGAAGGATGAGAAATACAGAAACAATATTAAAATATAAGCTGACTTGTGCAAAACATTACATTTTCTCAAAGTTGTCACAACGGTGTCAGGGGCTCTATAAGTCCAAGCACAGTACAGAGACAGTTTTGGTTGGGTTCATCAGCTGCATACAAAGTTCCCTAGATAATGGAGACTCTGTTGCTGCTGTATTTGTGGACCTCACCAAGGCCATGGATCTTATTGATCATGACCGTCTACCTTATTCTTTGTCAGAGGTTAATTTTTCAAGTGAAGTTTCTAAATGGTTTTCGAATTAACTTAAAGACAGGATACATAAAACTATCATAAAGGGAGAATTGTCACAGTCTAAGGATATTATATGTGGAGTATCCAAGGTTCCATCTTGCGGCCCCTGTTTTTTTTCACTTTACATGTACTCTGCTGCTGATATGTGTAAAAGAACTCAAATGACACTTTTTGCAGATGATGCTGTAATATATTACTCCAGTGTCAATCCAGAAGATGCCGTAGAGGCTATACAAAATTATTTTTTAGTGTTCCAGAAATGGTGTCTATCTAAACAAGTGATACTTAATGTAAAAAAAAAAACATTTATGATTTTTTTTCCAGTTCCAAAAAGAAAGTGTTTGTGATACGCCTTGGTAATTCTAAATGGGGAAATGGTAGAGTGGGTAGAGCATTTTAGATAACTAGGGATTATTTTAAACTCTAGACTTACTTTTGAAACACATATTGATATACTGATAAAAACTATACATCAAAGATTAGGGGGAATGTATAGAATAAAGCAATGTTTGACTCCCAAATAAAAAAAATAAAAAATAAAAAAAATCTTACTCAGCTTTTTTTTGGAGTGCTGGACTATGGTATATTAATATATTCAGCTACTAGTGAGAAGATATTATTTAAGCTGAATATTGCATATAATAGCGTATTAAGATTCATGACTGAGTCTCCATTTAGAACTCACAGATGTGATTTACAGAAAAGTGCCAATAGTCCATCTTTGGAAAACAGAAACAGAAATTGTCAGCAGATAAGGGCCACCTGGCCCATCTAGTCTGCCCATAAGCCCTTGTACTGGATTACTGCTTCCAGCCCACCCCCTGCTGTTCCCCTATGCCTGTTCCAAGCAAGCTTGAATCCATCCACAGTGCTCACTTCCACCACCTTTGGAGGAAGACCATTCCATGCCCCCGCCACCCTCTCTGTGAAGATGAACTTCCTCACATTCCCTCTTAACCTCCCACCTTCCAATTTCATGTAATGCCCCCTCATTCTTGTGCTCCTCCTGTATTGGAAAATGTCTCCCCCCCTGCACCTTGTTTATACCCTTGAGGTATTTGAATGTTTCTATCAAGTCTCCTCTTTCCCTCCTCTCTTCCAGCGAGTACATATTGAGGTCCTTTAATCTATCCTCATAAATCTTGTGTTGCAAGCCCTGTACCATCTTAGTCGCCCTTCTCTGGACCATCTCCAGCCTGTTAATATCCTTATGAAGGTGCTGCCTCCAGAACTGCGCAGAGTACTCCATGCAAGGCCTGACCATGGTTTTCTATAAAGGCATCACTACCTAACTCCTTCTGCTTGTGATACCTCTGCCTATGCACCCCAGCATGCCACAGGCCCTCCCAGTTGCCTTAGCACTCTGCTTTCACATTTTCAGGTCATCTGAAATAATAACCGCCAGGTCTCGTTCCTCCTTTGTAACTATCAACAACCCCCATCCTGTAGCTTTCCCAGGGTTTCTGTGTCCCAGGTGTGTAATTTTGCACTTTTTTGAATTAATCCTCAGATTCCAGTCCTCAGACCATTTTTCAAGTGTCCCCAGGCCCCTCCTCATTCTTTCCACCCCCTCTGGGGTATTCACTCTGTTACAGATCTTGGTGTCTGTAAACAGGCAGACCTTTCCCCTCAGCCCTTCTGCAATGTTGCTAATGAAGATATTGAACAGAACTGCTCCAGGACTGATCCTTGGGGCACCCCACTGGTCACCCGCTCTCCCCAGACTGCACTCCATTTACCACCACCCTCTGACTCCTGTCAGTTAGCCAGTTTCTAACCGAGTTTACCAGCCTGTCCCCTATGCCCAGCCTGCCCAGCTTGTTTATCACCTTCTTATGTGAGACGATGTGAAAGGCTTTGCTAAAATCAAGGTAAGCAATGTCCATTGCCTCACCTTGATTTACTTCCTTTGTCACCCAGTCAAAGAAATCAACCAGATTTGTCTGACATGACCTCCCCACTGTGAATCCATGTTGCTTATGATCCTGGGCTCTGATGGCTTCTAGATGCCCCACTATCCTTTCTGTAAGCAACGTTTCCATGATGCTGTTATTTACATGTCCTCCAATAACCTGGGTGACCTATCCAGTTCTCTCCAAAAAGATATTTATATCATGGAGAGGTGGCTCATTAACAACAAAATGGTCCTTAACACCAAAAAAACCAAAGTTATGCTGTTCGGACAAAGAGCCTTAGGACAAGACAGATCGCAACTCCTCCAACTCTCATCTCTGGATGGCAACAAGCTAGAAGTTGTTCCTTCCACAAAATACCTCGGCCTCACCCTCGACCAAGGCCTCACGTTCAAGCAACACGTGGACCAAGTCACAAAAGTAATTCACTCCAAACTTGGGTTACTATATCAGGTTAAGGATCTGCTAACCCTTGAAGCTAGGACTGCTATAGCAGCGAGTGTCCTACTTCCTACATTGACTTTTGCTGCCCCAGTCACACAGGGTATCTAAAAGCTGGAATATGGTAAACTACAGGTTCTATACAACAAAGTGACCCACTTTGCCACTCTATCCCACTCAAGGAGCCACCACTGTGAGGCGCTAGTAAAACTTTTAACTGGCCATACTTCGAAGCACGCTTCAGCTACCCCTTGCTCTGTCTGGCCAAAAAGATAATTAGCCCCTCCCTTCCCCCTAGCCTCGAAGGACTCCTCATGGTAAAGGGTAACCAGTGCAGCCTTAGGTCTTCAGGCCAAACGTTGCTTGAGGTTCCCAAGGCTAGGACTAAGGCAGGCCAGAAATCCTTCTCTTTTACTGCCCCGTCCTTATGGAACCACCTCCCACTGGAGGTGAGAGAAACCCCTACAGTGCAGTGCTTTTGCACCAGACTCAAAACTCATCTCCTAGCTAAAAGTGTATGCCAGTGCCGCTACACCTGACACTACCACCACGACCCATAACTCCACCCCCACCCCAACAAGGTAGTACTAACTTTTCTTTTCTTTTTTCTCCTCCTACCTCTACAATTAACCACCCTAATGCCCTCTATGGGCCTTACCTATGGAACCCTAATGTTGTTTCGCCTACCTGCTTGACAAATGTTTAATGCACTAAATTACAACTTACCAATATGATCTACAATAGCCTAATAACTACTGCTATGTGTAAACAGCCAAATACTGCATACCCATGCTTACCTGTGTTATGTTACTGCACTAAGTTCAATATGTCTGTAATAGTATTCCCGGGTCGCCCCTGAAAAAGGGACCTTCGGGGCCCAGCGGGCCTACCCGGTCATCAAAATGCAATAAATAAATAAATAAATAAATTATCTTCCCCACTACTGAGGTGAGGCTGACCAGCCTATAGTTCCACACCTCCTCCCTGCTACCGGATTTATTTAGAGGGATCACATGTGCCCTCCTCCAATTCTCTGGTGCCACCCCTGTGTTGAATGACTCAGTGATCATGGCTGCCAGAGGGTCTGCTATCTCCCTTTGCAGTTTCCTTGTTATCCTTGGGTGAATGCCATCTGGTCCCATTGCTTTGTTCACCTTCAATTTAATGAGCTCCTGCAGGACTCTTTCCACTGTGAATGGACTATTGTCCACTTCTTCACCCCCTTGGCAACTGCTGTGGCCCCTGCCCCTCCCCCATTTCTGTTAATATTGAACAGAAATATTTATTCAGTATTTCTGCCTTTTCCATGTCACTGTCCTTGCATTTCCCCTCCCTCCTTCTCCATTGAGCCTTGCAGTCCCCCCTGTTTTTCCTCCTTTCGCTGATGTACCTGAAGAATGTCTTGTCCCCTTTCTTAACTGACTGTGCTAAAACTTCCTCAGTCCATGTCTTTGCTCTCCTTACTGCCTTTCCAGCTTCCCTTAGACACTCTAGGTACTCCTCCCTGTCCTCCTCCCATTGGGTCTCCTTATATTTCCAGAACCCTTTCCTTTTTGCCCTGACCTTTACCACCACCTCTCGACAACCACAGTGGCTTTCTCCTTCTCTTGCTGTTGGATTCCAATCTGATGCATTGATTTACTACTTTCAGTAAGGCTTTCTTTAGATGCTTCCACTGTTCTTCCACTTCCCCTCCTGCCTCTTCTTTCCAGTGCTCTTTTGATACCCCTCCCCATTTCAACAAAGTCAGCATTTTTGAAATCCAAAACCTTTGTCCTAGTATGACTTCAGTGAGTCTCTGTTCCTATGCAGAACCACACAATGTTGTGATCAGTGGATCCCAGTTGCCCTTCTACCTGGACATCTGCAATTCGATCCCCATTGGTCATTACTAGATCTAGAATTGCCCTGTCACTAGGGGATCAAGCACAAACTGCCTGAGTGCAACCTCCTGGAGTGAATCAAGGATGCCTCTGCTTCTGACTGAAGCAACTACACTGGTGCTGCAATCCATGTCTTTCATATCGAAATCCCCCATCAGTAGAATTTCATCTTTCACTGCCATCTTGCATATTTCCTCCACTAGCTCCCTGTCTAGTTCCTCTCCCTGTCCTGGAGGCTTGTATATCACCCCATGAGTATTTCTGTGCCATTTCCAGGCTGAAGGGTGACCCACAGTACCTCAGTCTCCCCTTGCCTACCTTGTACCTATGTTGCCATTATATCTTCTCTGACATACAGAGCTACTCCCTCTCCCTTTTTGCCCTCCCTAGCCCTCCTGAATAGAACATATCCTGGTACATTTGTTTCCCACTCATGATCAGCTGTGTACCAGGTTTCGATTATTGCTACTATGTCCAGGTCTTCTTCAGTTATTAAGGTCTCCATGTCTGGGATAGAGGTGTGCGAAGTCCATGAAATTGACTCCACAAGTTAATTCATGGATTTCACAGAATTTGAGGAGTGATTTTGCAAAATTTGCAACCGCAAATTTTGCGGATTTCACTGTAGTGCATGAAATTTCACCAGTGAATTTCATGCTCCACCCATGAAATTCATGCTTCATGTTAAAGGTGAATTGCACCAAAAATTTCATGCAAATCAATGTTTCAGAGTGTTCCAAAAACTCTGCAGATTCCGCAAAGAGTGAATTTTCAGTGCTTTGCATGAACTTCATGGGTGAAGTTTAACTTCATATCACCTCTAGTCTGAGACTTTATTTTCCATGCTGCTTGCATTTGTTAATGTGACCTTCCAAGTTTTACTGCCAGACCTCTCTCTCACGCTTTCTGTTTTTGGTCCCCTGCATGTTCCCCCCTTTCCTGATCTTTTTCTCTTGTGTTCCTGATTTCTTTCCTACTCCATTTCTGCCCGACTCCGATGACCTTAATATCAACTCCTCTTCCTGCTCCATTGTTCTACTTTCTCTGTCGTGTGGGGGTGGGCTGCCTGAGTATCCATGCTCCTGTTGCCCTCCCCCCCAGCTAGTTTAAACACTCATCAGCAAAGCATTTAAGCCATCCATTGAGGGCTGTCTTCCCCTTGCTGGACAGATGCAGTCCATCCCCACTGTACAGGACTGCTTCACTACAGATGGGTCACCAGTCCCCAAAGAAGCCATACCCCTTCTCATTGCACCAGCCTTTCAACCATGTGTTGAAGTTACTAATGTGGAGATTCCTCTCTCCTCCCATGCTGTGGACTGGCAGCACCTCCTTCACCTGCTCTAAGTGTGCATTATCCTTGGATAGATCATTTGTCCCCAGGTGGATAATGACCTCCAGAGCTTCCCTCCTTGCCACAGCTTCAACAATCCTCTGGTTGCGCTTCCCCTCCTTCTGAGCTGTGCCTCCTAGAAAGCACTTTACCTCCCTTTCCTCTCTACTGTCTGTGCTCAGATCCAGTCCCTGGACAGTTGAGTCCCCCGACAGGAGTAACTTCTTCTTCCTATGGGGTTCTCTTCCTCACACCACTTAGTCTCCCTGCTGGAGGACCCTCACCACCTCCCTGGTTTCAGCCTTGGGTTCCTTTGCAGGACTGTCCCACTCCTCCAACACTGTATAGGGTTTCATGAGCTGGACAGGATGGAGGATGTGTCTCTGCCCCCTTTCCTGAACCTTTCTGAGCCCAACATAGCCCTGGGTGGCTGTTGTAACTTTGGCTGGGGACCTGGTGGCCTCTGGATGGGGGAAAAGGTCCCCAATATTCCTGCCAGCTCAGCCCGGAGACTGGTGACCTCTGCCCACATCCCAGAGAGATGCCTGCAAATGGGGCAGCACCGCCATAACCAGAATGCTGTTTTGAAGATTAAAATGGGGTTAGTTTTCTATAAGGCCATTAGGGGTTTACTCTCCATTTCCATACTCTCCCTAATTCCAGGAAGTGTTAATGTATTGGAGATTAGACCACATGGTAAATTTGTGTTTAAGGTCCCTTTGTTTAAAAAAACCTTTGGACAGAAATCGTTGCTATTCAGAGCACCTGTATTCTTCAATACCATTCCAAGTTCCTTGATTAACTGTATATCGCCTCATACATTTAAATTTAGATTGAAATCCTGGTTGGATAGCTCTAATACATGTGTATGTTTCAGGGGGAATACTAGGTCATAAGCCTGTTTTCTGTGTGTTTTATTTATATTTTTTGTATGTTTTTATCATGTACTGTATGTTATGCTGTCCTGTTGTTGAAACTTGTTGCTTGTGAAAATGGGCAGTAATGCTTATCAAGTTAACAAGTATAAGAAATAAAAATGAAATGAAATAATCCTTTTAGGTGTCCAAATGGTTGTGAAAAATGATAGCAGTGCAGACTGACTTCTGGGAGGGAACCAGTCTATGACAAACTGGTTGGCAGCAGTTAGGATCAGAAATGAAGTGACAAAGGTTGTTGCTTCAGTCACAGAACAGGATATAGAAAGGGGATACTGCATATACTATCATTTTTATTTTGTTGTAAGTGTAGATCGCTAAAAGACACTATGTCTGAGCCATACAAAAAACTGAAGTTGGCACACCTTGTTGAGCTGTGCAAAAGGAGAGGAATTGTCTTTGATAATGGCCAGCCAGGGGCAGACCTCCTAGTACTCCTTGAAAAAAAGGACAAGGGAAGCAGTGTAAAAGTGGTCACTGATACCAGTCATGAGACGGAGGCTGGAGAGAGTGTAAATGAGTCAGAGACTATAACTGGAGCAGCTGCACAAGCACACTGGATACAAATTATGCAGCTGGAGTTTGCCCTGGTAAGGTGAAGGAAGATTCTGAGAGGCAAAAGGCAGATGCTAAGCTGCAGAGAATGATGGTGGAGGCAAAGCTACAAAAACTGAGGCTGGAGGCAGAGGGGCAAGAGAAGTAGTGAAAGTATGAGATCCAGCAGAGAGAGCATGTGATCCAGATAAGACAGGAGCGAGAGTGCTAACATGAATACAATAGAGAGATGGAGATTCTGCACCAGAAGGCAGCACCACAAACTGTACAGTAAGTACTGGCATTAAGGGTTTGAACCAAGGAGCCAAAATTAATTCTAAAATGTTTCTCAAGTATCGGGAGGGAGATGATCTTGATCTGTTTTTAAAATCTTTTGATGGAATTTGTGGGCAATTTTAATTGGATTGTGCTTTTGGGCAACTCACCTTTTGCCACTTCTTCCAGGCAGAACATTAGAAACCTTCACCATGATGGACAATGAGGACTTTATGGACTAAAAACAAAGTGAAAAATGCCTTGTTAAAACATTTTGAGCTAACTATTGAGGCCTGCAGACATAAATTTAGAGGTATAAAGAAGGCACCAGTTTCATGTCTGCCCTAATGGCTAGTCTCTGAAAGAAGTGTGGGTGTGGCAGCTTAGATTCTCTCAATACAAACCCCCAGAGTAACAGTCTCATGGAGCAATTTAATTAGTTGCTTAAATCAATGCTGAGGGTATTCACCAATCAGCCTGCAAGGGAGTGGGACAGCCTTCTTTGCATTTAGGGAAGTCCTCCTTGAGTCCAAATCATTCTCACCATTTGAGCTATTATTTGGCCATAGGGTAAGGGGTCCCCTTGATTTCATAAGGGATGACTGGGAGGGTAAGCTTGCTCCCAAGTGGAATCTGCTGTGCAGTACATCCTGAATTTCTTGTCATGGAGCTCATGAAGTGTACCCAGAAGCACCTAGCCACCACACAACAGTGACAGAAGATGAGGTACCACTGTAGGGACAGAGCCCAGGAGTAGGAAATTGGGCAAGGGGTAATGGTACTCATCCACATCCAACAGAATATATACAGACAGCTTGGGAGGGTCCTCACCTGATAGTTAGTAGGGTGAATGATGTTAAGAATGTGGTGGGGCTACCTTACAGGAGGTGTAGGTTGTGAATCTACCACATAAACAGGATGAAGCCTTACTATGGCTAGGATGAGATGGTCCTGGCTGTGTGCAACTATCCAGAGGAGCAAGAGGAGGTTGAAGCAGACTCGTTGGTGGATCTCCTGGGAGAGATTAAGGAATAATCCTCAGTGGATACTGTCAGCCTCTCAGAGTGACTGACACCAGACAAAGCTACCAAAAGGCATGGGGTGTTACATACATTTGGGGAAATTAACACAGGGAAACCAGGGTATACTATGGTGGTGGAGCACCACCTGTATACAGGATCTCAGACCCCCACTAAGGTAATCACTCTACAGGGTTACTGAGGGAGTAAAACATACCATTGGGGGGGCAAGGAAATTCTCACTCTTATGGTAATCCAAGAGTCCAGTAGTCCAGTAACTTTCTTTACTAGTCATGTGGCAATAATTTGCATTAGCAGGTTTTTAAATTTTACTGTGCCATTCTGCATACATATTAGATTTATATGATATAGTGCCTGTCCAGAGTTTTCTGGACATGATTTTTTGGGGAGAGCACGTTGTAATTTAGCTTGCTGCATCATTAGATATTTTATAAGATTAATTGGAATGGTATGATACATCATTGCTTTTGTTATGATCCACTATAAATTTTCTCATTCACAATTGTATCACCACTCTGATGAAGCTTGAGGGTGCATGAGCGAAATGTTAGTGTCGCACATTTTTTTTTCCTTTTCTTTTTTCAGGATGGCGGCCACGCTGGGTTAGCCATCAGTAGCAGCAAGAGTAACACCGTAGTTTTTTAGTTTTTTAAACTTTTTCATCTTATTCATCTTATGTTTTATCATAAGTTTATCTCACTGGTTAGTCTGTCTTTTGTTAGAGGGTTTTTCAGACTTTTTTTTTCGGGAACTTAGCAGTATAATTTACCTCCGATGCATTCTCTGAGTGGAGCCGTTTTCGTGGAGTCGGTCGGAGTTTTGTCTATCACCACTTATTGCTGGCACTGTGGATTTGTGGTGCCAGTGCTCTTGTCAGCCTTCCTGTTACCCTCAACTGCAGTCTGTCCTGCCTGCTGGTGTCCCCCGAGGTCATGCCCGAGTTTGGAGAATTGGTGTGATCCTTTGTTTAGTGTTCAGAAAAGGAGATCTTTTCTTGTGGGGAACAGCCGAACATAAGTAGCCTGATGGAACATCAAGGATGGTTTTGTGCTATTTGAACTGTCGGTTGGACTCTACAGAAGTGAATACTTTATCGAAGAGTTTTGTTTAAAACCAGATTTTTGTCCTAGAAGCATGGACGTGTGGACGCCAGTTGAGGAGTCTTCCTACTTGGAAGAATCATGAAATCCTGCCATTCAGAGGACAGTGAGGAGGTTTTTGGATCCCTAAGTACAAGAACTGCTTTTCTTTATACTCTGGAGGTGGTGAGCCGGTTATGTGCTGGATTTGATTGAAATATGAAGTTTTACTTGTAACTTTTAAACTGGCTGTTGCTGTGTGATTTGGCTGGGACAGGGTTTCTAGCTGGGGAGCGGTGGCCCGAACTGAGCTCTCTGGGGGTGAGGGGTTGAGCAGGAGTTCACCAGAGGGTGTTACTTCTTTGTTCATCCTGGGGAGTCCTTGGCATGGGGTGTTTATGGGAATGCTCTGTCTCGGGGCTCTGACCCATGTGGGGGGTTTTGGTTTAGGCTAGCTGCAAACCAGCTGTTACCCTTTGGTCCTGACTGTCTGTTTTCTGGAAAATCATCATTCAAGGAATTATTATATTATCCTGCATAAGTGGGAAGTAATCTACTGTTTGACTTAGACATTGCCTTTAGCAGCTGTTCATCTTTATCCTTGGCTTGTATGCCAGGTTTTTGACTAAAGTGCTTTTGGGGATGTTCCGGCTCCCTTCTTTGGGGTAGAAGGAGACTATTTTTGATCAAGATTAATGTGCTGAATCCCTTTGATGATTTATGGGATTGTTGATATTTAACTGTTGAACTGGTGAGGCAGTGAGAGGGCCTCTGGACTTTTACTTTTATTTTTCCGTTTATTGCTGTGGTGATAGAACAGCAACTGGACATTTTATTTTTGAGTGGGGGGTGAGAGCCCCATAGTCTCATATTCTGGCTTTTTACAAACACTTTTGTATAAGCATACTTAATATTTCATTGTCTGGCAGTGAGAGTGCCAATTTATGTATTATTATTACTATTATTATTATTATTTTTAATTGTCTTGCTAATATTTTGTACACCCCTCCTTTATCTTTATTGTGAGGTTTTTTTTAGAGGAAATTTGTTTATTTGATTATGCCTTAGTTCATTTTTCTTCCCAGCCTCAATACGGTGAGAGAGTCTTGGGGAGGGGGGGTTAATTTGGATTTGGTTTAGTATTAATTGATGTAGTTATTTTATTTAGTAGTTTAGTTATTGTAGTTAGTTAGTTTGTTTTAATTGTATAAGGAATTGATTTTAAGTACTTTCCTGTTTTGTCTCTTTGAGGATTTGTACTGTTTGAGATGTGTCTACCTGTTGCCCCCGGCCACTCTCAGCCTCTGCCTCCACTCCTCCACCCCTTCTATAACCCCTGTTTTTTCCATTTACCAACGTTGTCAGGCTTTAGTTATTGCCCAGGAGGAGGGGGCGGGGGTGAACAGTGGAGGCGGGTGTGGGCGGAATCCCATTAGGGTGATTAAGCCCAGGAGACAGCCTGGGGTGAAGTGGAGCCTAGAGCATGGGCCACCTTGCTTGGTCCCCATAGCCAAGGGCACCATCCTCAGTGATGGGCAGGTAGTCGGGGCAGTCCAGGAGTTCTGTCCAACCCGGGCGATGTTGTGCAATGCCAGGTCTGTCCGGAACAAGACTGCTATAATTTCAGATCTTGTTGCCTCAACAGACCTGGCTTGCATCACCAAGATCTGGCTGGATAATAATGTGGGACCGGTGTTGAAGGCCGCAATTCCAGCCAGGTATATGGTGATACATCACCCAAGGTTGGACCGCGGGGGTGGGGTTGCGGTCTGTTTTAAGACTGAATTGGCTCTCACTAGTGTTCCAGTTGAGGAGACCTTTTCCTTTGAATGTGCTGTTGTAGCAGGTGTGGGCAATCAAATTGCTCTCATCTACTATCCACCAGGATATGAGAAGCAATTCCTTAAGGAAGTAGCAGATTTCATTATCAACCTGGCATTCGAGTCGCACAGACTGATGGTCCTCGGCGAATTTAATGCATGGGTCGATGATGAACTCTCACAATTTGGACAACACTTCCTCCAGCTAATGGATTCACTGGGCCTAACACAGGTGGTTACCACTGCTACACTTAAAGCTGGCCATTCTCTTGACTTGGTCTTCCTCCTGGGGATCGAGGCCTCTGATGTGGGGGTGGAACCAGTCAGTTGGTCAGATCATTACACTGTGAGATTCAATTTTGGCACCCCTCCTTGTAGGCTGACTCCTGTGGAGAAGGTCAAGTACCGCCCCTTGTGGAATATTTCCTCTAATGACCTTGCTGCAGTTCTTGACCTATCAGAACTCCCTGTGCATTGCAATGATCCAGAGGCACTGGTTGTGGCTTATAACACCACCATTACTTCTGCCCTGGATTTTATTGCTCCAGTTTGTGTGCATCCTTTCTCCCTCCGACCTCGGACCCCATGGTTTGATGGGGCCTTGAGGGAGTTTCTGTGACTTGGACGCAGGTTAGAACAATGTTGGCGGAGGTCTGGCCTGGATGCCAACCACCTTAGACTGCAAGAACATTATCAATTCCATCAGTCAGAAATCTCCCGTAAGAAGGCAGAGTTCCTGTCCAGGGAAATTTCTGCCACTCAGAACTGACCTGCTCAGCTATTCGGAACTGTGGACAGATTGTGCAACCCAACCTGTCTACAGCTCCATAGAGCATTGTCACAATTGCAGTGTGATGAGATTGCTCAGTTCTTTGCTGATAAGGTGGCTGACATTAGGTCAGACATCTGTTTGACGCATTCTATGCTAGTTGCAAGTGGCCAGGATCGGGTCACTATCCCTTTGTTTTCCTGGAGCACCTTTCGACCGCCCGGAAATCATGGATGTTATACAGATTGTCCAGGGGCTGCATCCTACTACCTGTAGTTTAGATCCAGGTCCCACTCCCCTAATTTTAGGGTGTGGAGATTCCATTCTATGGGCTCTAGCACAGATAGTCTGGTCTTTCCTTAATTTGGGTGACGATCCCCGTTCCTTGAAAGAGGCAATGGTGACACCCTTGTTGAAGAAACCATCTTTGGACCCAGACTGCCTTGTCAACTACAGACCTATCTCGAACCTCCCCTTTGCAGGGAAGGTGATCGAGAAGGTGGTAGCAGCCCAGTTGGAGAACCACTTGACCATCCATAGCATCTACGAACCTCTCCAATCAGGTTTTCGTAAGAGGCATAGTACCGAGACTGCGCTGGTTCGGGTGCTCAATGATCTTCTGATGGCGAGAGACCAGAGAAAACGGTCCATTTTGGTTCTATTGGATCTGTCATCAGCATTTGACACTGTCAACCATGGGGCTCTCTTGGAGTGCCTGAGATGTAGTTGTGGACTCTCTGGGGTTGTGCTCAGATGGTTCACATCATACCTCACCGGAAGAACCCAGAGGGTGGTGTCAGTGTTTTTTCCCTCTGATCCCATCTCTCTTTTTTGTGGGGTCCCTCAGGACTCTATATTGTCCCCCATGTTGTTTTCATTGTATATGCTTCCCCTCGGAGACATTGTGAGATGGTACGGGTTAGGATTTCACTGTTATGCAGATGATACCCAACTGTACCTGTCTTTTGCACCCAACCAGGAAGGAGCTATCTCAGTATTTAATAGCTGCCTAAATGAAATCCAGAATTGGATGAGGTCCACTTGGTTGAGGTTGAATTCTGGGAAGGCCGAGGTGTTGGTTTTGGATCTGGATCACTGGATAGGGGGACCTGTGGCCGGCTCCCCTTCTAGGGTGTTCTTTGGGGATGTCGAGTTACCAGTCTCTGAACAAGTGTGGGATCTGGGGGTGATCTTAGATGCTGGGTTGACTTTACGATCTCAAGTGTCAGCAGTGGTAAAATCTTATTTTTATCATCTTAGACACATTGCCAGAATCAAGCACCTCATTCAGTCTGGCGATCTGCCAACTTTTACCCATGTCTTTGTGACCTCACACCTGGACTACTGCAACTCGCTTTACCTTGGGCTTCCAGGGGTTGATATCTGCCACCTCCAGCTGGTGCAGAATTCCACAGCCCGAGTACTTACAGATACTCCTAGATCATCTCATATTACTCCGGTGCTGCGGGGTCTTCACTGGCTGCCAGTTCAGTGGTGGATCACCTTCAAAGTTGGATTACTGACTTTTAAATCCCTGCATGATCTGGGCCCTGACTACCTGAAAGATCTCCTGATTCCTTACCTCCCTATGAGGTCACTCTGCTCAGCTGACAAGGGGTTGCTAGAGATTCCTAGGGTTATATTAAAATCAGCTGGGGCCCAGGCTTTTATGTTTGTGGTCCCATCCCTTTGGAATTCTCTACCCCGTTGGATAAGGGAGTGTACGATCATGGGGAGTTTTAAACAGGCTCTCAAATTTTATGGGAAAGGGCCTACGGTGTCTCTGACTGATGGTTGTATCTGTTTTTAACAGTTCTTGCATTGCTGTTTGTATTTTTTCCTTTTGGAATGCGCCTTGGTATTTGAAAGGCACAATATAAATAAAGATTATTATTATTATTATTATTTGCGGGAGCCAGCATGATGTATGCACTAACTCCAGCTATGTGGTCTTTTGGTTTACGTACAATGGTGTTTTCTTATAAACGGTAAGAATTTGTATTCCTGTGTGACTGTGTGTCCTTGCCGCAGGGTGCTTGGTGGTTCATTTTTTTTTAAGAAAATTGAACCTCCGGCCAACCTCAGAAAAAATATAGAAATTAAGCAGTAAATGTTTCATAAGAGGGGCGAGGCCAAACCCAATCAAGGTCAAATACAGTTTGAGGATAATGGAATAAATGACTGACTTACCCAATTATTAAATATTAACAATTTTATTTATGTAATATCCAGACAAACATCATGTCCTATGTTTCGGGATACCCCTTCTTCAGGAAGTGCGGTTCAATTTCTAAAAAGTAAAACAGTAGTTTTTTTTTATTATTATGCTAACTTACTTCACTTCATATAAAATTCTCAGGGAAATATAAGCTGGTAACTCACTTTATATTTTTATCCCTTTCAGTACTGTTTCGTTAAGACTAGGGGTATGTAGCTGGCCCGGTGGCACTGAGGGATGAGGCACTGGATGCCTGACCATGCGCTATGCTGGCAACCCATGTTTGGGAATGAGCATGGGCTGCCAGGGCTCAGCAGGGGAGGAGAAGGATCCGGTGTCTGTTGGACTTCTCTCCTTCACTGGGGGGGCTACCATCAGTCAGTGTTGACTGGCCCCTGGTGGTAGCTAAGGGACAACACACTGATGCTTAGAAAGGGGGAGGTGAGGAGGCAGATGCTTGGAGGAGTGCATGAGGACACGTGCGCACTTTCTCCACAGGGCATCATTGCACACCTCCTCTCCTAAGGGGAGAAAGAGGAAAAAGTGTGTCCTGTGCATGGGATGATGACAGCCGAACCCCGCAGGCCCTGCTCCCATGAATAGCGGTTACCTCTGCACCAGATCCATTCCAGCAGGTTGAAGGATCCCCGCCACCTTGCCATGGGGGGCAAGCCATGGAGGACAATGGAAGGTAAGCCACGAGTGGGGGATGGGTCTGGGGGATCTGGCAAGAAGGTGTGCCACCCAGGGCAAGGAGAAAGACACTAACTGCAAAAAAAAAAAGACTAGGGGTTTGTGAGTAACAAATATTAAATCTCAAATACCACGAATAATATGGTATTTGGTATTCGGAAGCTGAATACTGAATATCGCAGCTATTCAACAATATTCGGTATTCAGTGTCCCCACAGGATTTCAAGCTCTCTCAGGACTTGCTGGCCAATCGCCTAGCATTTGCCAAAGCTAGATCACGTAACAGTTCAACATTGCTGTACAGTGGAGAGAGATCCTAGTGGAGAGTGGAGAGAACTCTGTGTCAGCAGAGACTGGGATTTACAAAAACTAATATTTTCACCACAAAACCTTTATTATTTTGTTCTGTACCATGGGCCTGATTCTAAGCTGAATGTCGCAACTTGCCAGCGTATGTGAGTTGCGACGTTCACCACTACACCAGGGACCCTGCACCACATTCCTAGAGCGGCAGGGTCCCGGCACTTGTGACACGTGGGATACACCATGTGGAGGCTTACACCTCAGGCTTGGCACAGATGCCCCACATGTAGAAAGTCATGGCATGCTACAAGTGGCCCCCCAAGCCCACCCAGCCCAGAACACCAATGCATACACCAGGGGGCATGGGGGGCAGGACAGGTGGCACAGGAGTCCAGAGAGGTGCACTGGAGATTGGACCCCTGGGGTTCCTGACATTCAGGGGTGGGGCGGGGTATGCCAGTGGGGGTATGAGGGGCACTTCAGCACTGTTGTTGTGTTGCCAAGGAGTGGGCAACCAATGGATAGCACCGTCAGATGCCCCTTAGAGCTTCTCTGAGCTGCTCTAACGTAACACCACCAGTACAGCTCTCAGAATCACACTAGTGGGTTACAGCAGCCACCCTCTTGGAATAGGGTGCAGTTGCTGGCATAAAGTGCTCTCGCACCATGTTGGTGCTGGCTGCGGCATAGTGGGTGGTGTAACCCACGGTTGTCATAGCCCACAGCTGACATGGCGTAAAGTGCGTCATGGAATCCCGACTAGAGTACCTCTTGGCATAAGGTGTAAGATACGCCAAGGGGTTTGGCATATCTCAACTTATGCTGGCATACCCTGTCTTGGAATCAGGCCCATGAATCTTCAGAGAGCACAGCAATGGTCATGTGCTAGCACTCTGAAGCAATGATAGCTTAACGGTAACACTCCCACTAACAGCGAAATTTTTTGTGATTTGCTAAAGTTTTGGTACCTATGTCATCATCCAAACCAAACTGCCTAACCACTCATGTGCGCACAATGGGTCAACTTGACCTAGAGAAAACAGTAAGTTTCATTCACACCATAACAACATACCACAACATAAGCCTACATGTCCTTATATGGATCTAGCAGAAACCAATGTGTAGAATGCAATGCCCAAACATGCCCAGACATGTTCAGGCAGATTCTGCCTAGATACTAATAATCAAATAATTCTATTGGTGCATGTGTGATTTTATGCTGAAAAGGGGAAGAAGAAATAATGTGTGTATATATATATAAATATATATATAGGCTTGCTTGCTTCACCAAGTGGAAGAGAAAATGTAACACCAACAGCTGTGTAGTACTACGTGGTAATAAACGTATCTCTTACTCTTCCAACTGCATCTGTGTCATCTGTATTGTAATGTACCACCAGGTTCCTAGGTAATACGTAGCTTGGAGGGCCCCCATCTTAAATTCCTCCGCTACAAATTGGTGCCATGACGCGGATCGCTTTATGGGGGACACCAAATTGGGACCTCGATGTAGTCTGTCCATGCCATAAGAAGCTACCCTGTGTGTGTTTAATCCTTGGAGAGTTCTGTGTCGTGGGAGAGACTGATCACCTCAACCAACCACGGGGCTCCACAAGGTAACGTATGCTCAGAGATTAAATAAGTAAGCAACTGTTAACTAGAGATTACTGTTTGAACTCACAAGGCAGAACTCTAGGGGACAAGATATAGGCTAGAGACCACTGTTACTTGCAAGGCAGGGCTCTAGGGGGATCATAAGACTAGCCCATACAGGGTCACCACTGGTGCACAAGGGGGTGATACTTTGTCAGAGTTAGCAGACGGATAAGTATTAGACCGTGGGGATAGCATCCCACAGAATTAATCTGTAAACACAACTCGACATAGTCAGTGCAATGGAGATAGAGATACATAAGTATCTGGGAAAAAGATGCAAGTTAGGGGCATACGATGTCCCTCCAGAGGACAACTCAGTCCGAGAATATTTTAACAGACTAGTGTTGAATCGCAATTCTGCAATGAAAAATGAAAAAGAGAAGCTAGCAAATGCTGTACAAGGTCTATGGCAGTGTAGCCAAGATATAGCTTGCAGACATCGTAAATCTCTCCAAGAGCTGCATGAACAACAAGATGTAGTAACCCAATTACAGTCAGAAATAGACAGCTTAAAGGTACAGATAAATCAAGAGCCAGAGCCACTGCAAAAAGAGAACCGGCAGCTAAAGTCACAGTTAGTAAAGGTACAGGGAGACCTTTGTCTTTTAGATAAGGATAATTCTCTTTTAAAAATAAAAGTAGATCAGCAGTCACAAGAACACGCTGCTAAAGAGCATAGACTGAGTTTTGAAAATAATGAGCTACAAGGAAAAAGTTGAAGAGTTATCGGAATTGGTAGCAGAGTGTCAAAATAAGTTAAAAGAGCAAGAGAGGGAGGAGCAACAGAACAAAGAAGGGACTGTTGTAAAGATGGCACTAGTCTCCACGAGGGGCATGGCTGCCACGGGTGGAGGTACTATGTCTCAAGGGACTAGGCAGAAACAGGAAGAGTTACAACTTGCATTAGAAGGAAAAAGGAATCGATACAAATTAAACCATAAACACGCTATTGAAAGGGGTAACGCAAATGATGTAGAAAAGTACAAACAGAAGAGCACCAATACCACCACTTACTCTAAGTTTACAGAATCTGCTAGATTGTAAGGCTACACATCTGATTAACATTGAGAACTCAGCACATAAAATGCAGCTTAAAGTTCAAGAGTTACTTAATGATGCTGATAATGAACACTTGATATACAGTACATTAGGTGGGCCATGGGGCGTGTTGACTTTTAAAGCCCTATTAGTACTACAACTGGTGTTGGTAGCCATTTTAATGCTTAGAGCATGCTGCCTAAGGCGTACCATCAGAGGTATGAGGAGGTAAATACAAACGCTGCGTGGAGCAGGACTTGTGAGAGCAGCCATGTCATAATTAATAAATAGTCTCTGGACTGCATATTTATAGGAAAAGCCGCCCAGAGGGTCCCTAATAGGACCCCCTATTGGAGGACTTCCACTTCTACACAGGAGACCTAAATTTCCAAAGTTGACTGGCTGTCTCCATAGGTACAAGGGGGATTGTAACCATATAAGTGTACCTATGTCATCATCCAAACCAAACTGCCTAACCACTCATGAGCGCACAATGGGTCAACTTGACCTAGAGGAAACAATAAGTTTCACTCACACCATAGCAACATACCACAACATAAGCCTACATGTCCTTATATGGATCTAGCAGAAACCAATGTGTAGAATGCAATGCCCAAACATGCCCAGACATGTTCAGACAGATTCTGCCAAGATTCTAATAATCAAATAATTCTATTGGTGCATGTGTGATTTTATGCTGAAAAGGGGAAGGAGAAATAATGTGTGTGTATATATATAGATATACAAATATATATATATATATATATATATATATATATATATATATATATATATACATATATATATATATATATGCTTGCTTGCTCCACCAAGTTGAAGAGAAAATGTAGCACCAACGGCTGTGTAGTACCACACAGTAATAAACGTATCTCTTACTCTTCTGACTGCATCTGTGTCATCTGTATTGTAATGTACCACCAGGTCCTGAGGTAATACGTAGCTTGGAGGGCCCCCATCTTAAATTCCTCTGCTACAGATATTGTTCAGTAGCTTTCGGTAGTCCAATTACCTTCCTAACCTAATTCCACGTATAATTTTTAAAGTGGGTCTTATTTGAGCATTCTAGTGAGTCATAAGGTATTTTTTAAAAATCAGTGCCTACCTTCATCATACTATGCCATCTGACAGCTGCAGCAAAGAGGCAGGGAATTCCAAACACCTTGGCACTTCACCACTGGCTTCTCCAGGACTCATGGAGGGAAATCATCTAAGAAAACAACAAAAACAAATAAAGGTGATACTGAAACTGGCTTAAATGAAATTGAATTTTTAAAAGAAAAACTTCACAGTATGCACTTAGACATTGTTTTTTTTAAAGTAACAGGCTGACTCTGAAAAAAATAAAATGGGGGTTCTGGAAGAAAGGCTACATGTGGTGGAAGAAAGGTTAGCTTTCCTGGAAGAGGTGTTGTGTGAACTAGAAGTTTCCACAAGAAATAGCACAAAAAATTTAGTAGGCTCTAAGATGGATGATTTAGAAAACAGAAGTAGGCGCAACAATTTATGTCTTGTGGGGGTCCCAGAATCTGTAGAAGGTAATGATATGGTGAGGTTTTTAAGGGATTTCATACCATCTGTTCTGAATGCTTCCTGGCAATGGCCCTTGGAAATTGAAAGGGCATATAGATCTTTAAGACCCCCCTCCCAGTCAAGGACAAAAATCCAGAACCATTATTTTATGCTTCCTATGATTTAATGTAAAGAAGAAATCCTTGCTCTAGCAAGACAAAAGAAAACACTTTATTGGGGGAAAGATATGATTTATTTATTCCAGGATTACTCAAAAGAAATTGTTCAGAAAAGGAAAGCATATAATGACATTCGTTACGTCTTACAGGAACTTGGTCTGTCTTATTATGTTAAAGATCCAGCATTTTTGGTACTTTTAAAAGGGGAAACTTCATATACTATGAAATCTCCCAAGGAAGCATGTGAATTTATCACACAAACATGGCCAAAAGCTCATCATGTTTTAAATAAAAGGCCTAGGGATCACCAACATTTTTCATCTTCTATGAGCAATTTTAAAAAATCTGAAAATTCCACTTCTGAACGTCCAGTGTGAGCTTCCACTACTCAAAGAAGTCCGTGCGAGCAGGCTGGGCCTTCAAAAATCACCAACTTCATCCCTAATAGACTTAACCAAAAGTGCACATATTCCTGTCTCTAAATACCTTGCAAAACATGCCTGTGGTAAGGAGTGTGTGTGAAAGAGTAAAAATAAAAAAAATAAAAAAATATTATATAGAGTGATAATGGGACCTGGATGTACTATTGTTCTTGTTGCGTTCTTACTGTTATATGTTGTTTGTTGGTCTGGCCACCCACTTAGTGCAGTATATTCTCGTTTTTGTTTCTGTGTTGTCTTTTGTCTGTCTGCTGTGGTTATTTGTTAATTACATTCCAGTTTCCTCCCATTATTTTTCCATACTCCCTAGATATATCCCCTGTAATACCTAGTTAGAATAGTATGGGATGGAACAGTATAGTGTTTTAAAAGACTGCATTATTCAGTCATGTCAGGTCTCTGTTTCTTTAAATGGGCTTCAGGTTGGTTTTTGAAGCCTTCCCGATTTAGATATATATTTTAAGTTTATTAGGGTGCTGGGACTGTGTTATATTGTAAAGAAATACCCTGGTAAAATATATCGCTATAAAAGAAAAGCGGCTGTTAGCTGGGAATACGCATACATGAAATAAGTCGGAAAATGAATTGACCGGTAAAAGTTACCGTGCGAATGTGCGCACGGTCGTGAAGGCATTTTGCCTTGTACCACCTTCAAATTGCTGCGTTTTAGTCCAAAATCGAGTGGAATGACTCTCGCTTACCTGCTAAAGGTGGAATAAGGTGGCGGTTTTCGAATATTGAATCCTTTTTATAAACGAGGGTTTTCTATTCATATTGGTTGCTAGGTAAACCCTGCCTGCTATTTTCCTTGTGTGGATGTGATCCTTAGGAGCTGGCCGGCTCTTGAACAGCTGACTTTATACATTCGTTAAAGGGGGCAGTTCCTATTTCAATTCATTTTAGGGTGTTCAACTCCTAAACAATTATTATTTTATCTGGCAATATAAAAATATATACTGTGATTAAAAGAAAAGTACTGGAGTTTAAAAATGAATTCATTTATTGTACAGAGAAAGAATTTATGTTATAAAAAGGAATCTAGGGGAGGAGTTTGTGGTCACATGTCTTCTAAGAGTATATAAAGCACTATGTTTTAGTGCAAGAGAGTTAGTTGACTCCAGAAGTCGGACCTGGAAGTGCTGAAGTGCTGTCTCAAGCCTTCCAAAGTACTAGGGCTTACTAGTACATGATTCTGTTTTGGTTACTATGCTTTTTATTATTTGTTTTTCTGACGTTCAGTTCGCCCTTTGTTAAAATAAATGTTTGAAAGTAAAAACTACTCTAGCAACTGTCTCTTGGTCCATCTTTTATCCCACGGTCCTGTGACAGTTGGTGTCAGGAGTGGGATATACTGGTGGAGGTTTTGAGCACAAAACTTGTTGGACCTGAATGCAAGGCAGTGAGGATATCTGGAGTACAGTGGCTACCCGGTCCCGAGTGCGACAACTGAAACTACCTCTGTTGGCCGGACTGGAGACTATAGTAAGAAGAAAAAACAGAAAAGGAGAGGAGATGGAAGATAAGAATGAACCAGAGGAAGGAGCCCAAGCAGCCAGCTCCGAGATGGAAGAAAGCCCCCAAGATCTGAAAGAATTGATACGCTGGCTCTGTACTCGTCAGATGGATATGGAGAGGGAGAATCAAGCCAGATGGGCAGACACACTGAGGGTAATTCAATCCATGGGTATGGCTAGAGCCCCGGTTAACCCAGGGATTGTGCAGAAGGACATTAAATTGGTTAAATTGTCCAACACAGATGATATTGAAGCATTTCTAATGACATTTGAGAGAGTGGCGACGGCGTGTGCGTGGCCCAGAGACCAATGGGTCATTCGCTTGGCTCCCTATTTAATGGGAAAACCCCAATTAGCATATAGCCACGTGGAAACCGCTTATATTAATGATTATGGACATGTAAAGCAGGCCATCTTAAAGAGGTATGACATCAGTATGGAAACATACAGACAGCGATTCAGAACCTTGAAGTTCCATGCTACTGATAATCCACAGGATATATACATTCAATTAAAAGACTTAGGTACAAAATGGTTACAACCTGACACTGGACTACGGCACAGATGTTGAAGCTATCGTCCTGATGGCAATTTATAAATATTTTACCACAGGAGGTGCAGTTATGGGTGAAAGAACACCGCGGAGACAGCAGAAGTGGCCATAAGATTAGCGAAGATTACATAGCTGCAAGACCCCACAGACCGCTGACCTATTAGAAGTTCCTGGTACCTTCACCTGATGGTAAGACCACCTTCTCATGTTTCTATACCCCCACTGCAGACAGTAATACCCTTGGGACTAAAATAAGTCAAAAACCTATAAGACCTTATAAACCGGAGATTGTGTGTCATAGATGCAATGAAAAAGGACACATAGCAAGATACTGCCCTAGAAAGACATTAGAAGATGTACATTTGGCTTTAGCTAATTGGGGGCATTATGTAAGACCAGTAAAGATTGGAAATAAAGTGGTAACAGGTCTTATAGACTCTGGTAGTAAGCAAACCTTAGTCCATGCTTCCGTTCTGGATATCAATGTAAAAAGGGAGGAGCCCACAACTGGTGTCATATGTATACATGGGGACGTACATCATTATCCATTGAGAGAGACAGTTGTACAAGTGGATGGTCACAGCCAGAGAATGAAAGTTGGGGTAGTTCCTCAGCTCCCTGTACCAGCTATTATTGGGCATGACTTTGAAGATTTTGAAGCACTATTAGCCACTGGGTTTTCTGCTGTAACCACTAGAGCACAGTCTAGGAATGAAGAGACATTGGGAAACATGTTTCCTTTTGAAGAAAACCTTTTTGAAGTGCCTGGTAAAGATAGGAAGCCAAAGAGTATAAAAAGGAGAGAAAAACAACTGTGGACTAAAACTAAGTTACATTCAGACTATAAAAACAGGCTGGACTTCAATATGGTGAAACATGAGTCAGACTTTAAATAAATACAAAGAAATGATACATCACTAACCCCATTTTTTTCACAGGTGGGACAGGATGAGAAGTCTAAAGGTCCCATTTTTAGAATCATAAATGGGTTATTGTATCGAGTTTGTAAGAATATACATACTGGAGAGGTGGTTGAGCAATTAATGATACCTCAACAATTTAGAGCCCAATTATTAGGACTAGCTCATGATATCCCTATGGCCGGACATCTAGGAAGAGACCGGACATTAAGTCACCCTCCTATATAGGTTTTTTTATCAGGCATACATGAGCAAGTCGTAGAATATTGTAGAAGTTGTGAGGCTCTCAAAAGGTATCCAAAATTGGACAACAAGATAAGGTGCCCTTACTACCCATGCCACTTATATCTACTCCCTTTGAAAGAGTGGCTATGGATATAGTAGGTCCTTTACCAAAAGTTCAAAGGAAATAGATTTATATCAGTAGTTGTAGATTATACTACCAAATATCCTGAGGCCATTCCGTTAAGAACTCATAACAGCCCAAAGGATAGCTGATGAGTTAACAAAGATCTTTAGTCGGGTAGGCATACCCAAAGAGATTTTAACAGATCGAGAACAAACTTCGATCTGCGCTACTCAAATGGCTATACCAGACCTTAGGAATAGAGGCATTGTTTACAACGCCTTACCATCCACAAACCGATGGTCTGGTAGAGCGTTAGCAAACATTAAAACAAATGTTAAAGAAATTTGTGACAGATGAGGGCAAGAAATGGGACATGTAGCTTCCCTATCTTATGTTTGCATATAGGGAAGTTCCCCAGGTATCTACTGGATTTTCCCCTTTTGAGTTATTGTTTGGGCATAATCCAAGAGGGCCCCTAGACATTGTTAAGGAAGAATGGGAAGAACCAAAAGATACAAAAGGAACATGCCCCTTGGAGTTTTGGCAAAAATGACGCAAGCGTTTAATCTATGTTCAAAAAGCACATGACAGTAGCTTACAACAACAAATAAAACAGAAGGTGTACAATGATAAAGGTACAAGACAGAAATAATTCAGTGAAGGGGATAAAGTTTTACTATTGTTGCCATCTTCTGAACATAAGTTATTAATGAAGTGGCATGGCCCTAATGTTGTTACCCGGAGAACTGGCCCTGTAACTTATGAAATAGAAGTCCCAGGTAGTAAAGGAAAGAAATGTATATACCATGCTAACCTGTTGAAAAGTTGGGGTAGCTCGGCCCAATTCCTTAACTAGTTATGTACTCCCTGAATCCAAAAACGAATTGGATATAGCATATCAACGTTTGGAAGATACAGGGACAATTACTGATATACTAATCAATCCTGAGTTGACAGAAAAGCAAAGGACAGACCTAAAAGATGTGTTAGGACAATTTAAAGACATTTTCACAAGTATCCCTGGGAGAATTAGAAATGTTAGCCATCACATAAAGGTTACTAACAACCAGCCACTTAGACAAAAAACCATATAGGTTACCTGAAAGAATAAGACATGATGTGATTCAGGAAGTGAAAAGGATGCATAAAATGGGTATCATTGAACCCTCCTGTAGTGAGTGGTGTTTTCCTATGGTGGTAGTGAGCGAAAAGGAAGGGGGCATACGCATCTGTTTAGATTTTAGGAAGTTAAACGTGGTATCCCAGTTTGATAGTTACCCAATGCCTCGAATAGATGACATCCTAGATCATCTGGGTAGTGCCATTTATTTTAGCACCCTGGATTTGACCAAAGGATATTGGCAGATCCCTTTAAATACAACTGATAAAGATAAAACTGCATTCAGCACACCTATTGGATTATTCCATTTTACAGCTATGCCTTTTGGGCTACATGGTGCCCCTGCAACGTTTCAAAGAATGATGGACACTTTGTTTACCCCACATACCAGTTATAGTGCGGCCTACCTGGATGATGTTATTATCTTTAGTCCCTCATGGGAGGAACATTTGAAACATCTTTCTGCGGTATTAACTGAAATCTCCAAGGCTGGCCTCACTATAAACCCACGGAAATGTACAGTAGCCATGCAGGAAACCAAATATTTGTTTCCTATTGGTAGAGGTTGTGTAAACCAGAAATAAACAAGGTTGCGGCGGTAGCACATAGTTCCACTCCCATCACAAAGAGGGATGTGAGATCCTTTCTGGGACTAGCTAACTACTATCATAGATTTATTCCTAACTTTTCAACAATAGCAGATCCCCTGACAGAGTTAACCAAGAAAAAGAACCCTGAAAAGATCAGATGGACAAAAGAATGTGAAGAGGCATTTCAGGCTATTAAAGCCAGTTTATGCTCTACACGGTATTATGACTCTGATTTTTCTCAAACATTCATTTTACAGATGCATCACAGTATGGGATTGGGGTTGTACTAACACAGGTTGTAAATGAGGAAGAGCATCCTATAATTTACATTAGTAGGAAGCTCCATGAGAGAGAAACACACTATTCAGTAATTGAAAAGGAGTGTCTAGCCATCAAATGGGCTATAGAGGCCCTCCGTTTTTATCTATGGGGCGTAGAATTTGAACTATGGACTGACCATAATCCATTATGTTGGTTATTGGTAATGAAAGATAAAAATACTCACATAATGCGATGGTATCTCGCTTTACAACCCTATAGATTTGTTATCGAACACAGAAAGGGAACAGCTCATGGTAATGCTGATTATATACATAGATACATAGACAGTGTCGGCAGATAAGGGCCTATGGCCCACCTAGTCTGCCCATTTGAGCTTGTAAGTTCAGTTTGTTTTCCTAGAAGTCTATTTCCCCTTACCCCTGACCTCTAGAATTCCTTTATGTCTATCCCATGCATTCTTAAATCCCGTGATTGTTTCAGCCCCCACCACTTCCTCTGGCAGGGTGTTCCACTTGTCCACCACCCGGTTTCAGAAGAAATTCTTCTCATGTTTCCTCTGAATCAGTCCTCCCTCCAACTTCATCCCATGCCTCTAGTCCTGAAACATCTTTTCACTTAAAATAGTGTTTTCCTGCACTGTTCCTCCCTGTAAGATACTTGTATGTCTCTATCATATCCCTCTCTCCCGCCTCTCCTCCAGGGAGTACATGTTCAGTTCCTTCAACCTGTCTTCATAGGACTTGTGATGCAACCCATGCACCATCTTTGTTGCCTCCTCTGAACTCTTCTCTACCTGTCTGTGTCCTTACGTAGGTATGGCCTCCAGAACTGTACACTGTACTCCAGGTGGGGCCTCACTAGTGTCTTGTATGGGGAATTATGACCTCCTTTTCCTGCTGGTGATGCCTGCCTATACATCCCAGCATCCTATTTGCTTTACCTGATGCCTTGTCTCACACTGTTTTCTACCTTGAGGCATCAGAGATGACAACCCCAAGATCCCTTTCCTGCTTGGTGCATGCTATATCCTCACCCCCAACTGATATATTGTGCCAGGGTTTTGTGCCTCTATAGCATTATCTTGCACTTCTTTGCATTGAATTTCAACTGCCAAACCCTTGACCATTCTTCAAGTTTCTGCAGGTCCCTTCATTCTGTCTACACATTCTGGTGTGTCTACTCTGTTACAGAGCTTTGTGTCATCAGCAACAGTGAAATTCTGCCTTCTAGATCCTGTGCAATGTCACTGATGAAGATGTTGAATAGGACCCGATCCAGCACTGATCCCTGTGGTACCCACTAGTCACTCTTCCCTCTGTGGAGTGACAGCCATTTACCACCACCCTCTGTGTCCTGCCACCCAGCCAGTTACCTACCCACCACACTACTGTCCTGCCCACACCCATATTCTCCAGTTTGTAATAGTCTTCTATGGGCACAGTGTCAAAGGCCTTGCTGAGTCCAGATAGGCCATGTCCACTGCCCTCCCCTGATCCACCTCCCTAGTCACCCAGTCAAAAATTCAATGAGGTTGGTCTGACATGACCTCCCCTGGTGAAACCATGCTGCCTTGGGTCCTGTAGTCCATTGACAACCAGATGTTCCACCAATCTCTCCCTTCAGTAGCGTCCATGATCTTTCCCACTACCGAGGTGAGGCTGACTGGTCTGTAGTTCCCTGCTTCCTCTTTGTTCCCACTTTTGTATAAGGGAATACATCTGCTGTCCTCCAGTCTTTGGGTGCCTCCCTGTTTCCAGTGATTGGCTGAACAGGATAGCCAGAGGTTCAGCCACCACCTCTCTTAGTTCTTTAAGGACCCTGGGGTGCACCCCATCTGGCCCCATTGCTTTATCAACTCTTATTACTTCCAGTTCCTTCAGGACCCTTTTCTCGTGTAAGGGACTTGTGTCCATTTCTGCACCATTCTCACCCCTTGTACTCCCTTCAGACCCATTACCCCTCTTCCTTGAGTAATGACTGAGCAGAAATACCTGTTCAATATGTCAGCTTTACTGTGTTTTCATCCTCCAGCTGCTCCCATCCTCCCCCTTCAGTCTCACTATCCCTCCCTTTGTCTTTCTTTTTCACTTATGTACCTGTAAAGGTTTTGTCCCTTTACCCACTGATTTTGCAATGTGTTCTTCTGTCTGAGATTTGGCTTCCTTACTGACTTCCCTGCCTCCCTTGTTTCTCCTGGTACTTCTCCCATCCCTTCTGCCTGTGTCTTTGTATTGCCTGAATGCAATCTTTTGGCTTTCACTTTCTTTGCTACCTCTTTGGAAACCATACTGGTCTCCTCTTCCTTTCCTCTTGCTAACCTGCTTAATGCATAATTCTGTTGTTCTTATAATCCCCATTTTAAATACTGTCCACTGTTCCTCAACCCTTGATTCCTGTCCCATTCCCCTTAATGCCTCTTTCAAGTATCTCCCATTTTCCCAAAGTCTGCCCCTAAAATCCAGGATACATGTTTTTGTGTGGTTTGGTTCTGTCTTTCTGTGATTTCAAACCACAATGACTGGTGGTCACTGTTACCCAGGTGCTCCCCACTGTTACCCCCATCACACTGTCCCTGTTTGTGAGCACAAGGTCCAGTATTGCCTTCTGCCAGAGTTGGTTCCATGACCAGTTGCTTGAGGAAGGCACCCTGAAGGGAGTCCAGGATAAATCTGCTCCTAGTTGATGCTGCTGCTGGGATGCTCCAGTCCACGTCTGGTATATTGAAGTCTCCAACCAGTACTACCTCACCCTTGTCTGCCATCCTTTGGATGGCTAGCATCAGCTCCCTATCTGTTTCTTCCTCCTGGGCTGGTGGTCTATAGACCACACCTTATATGTCAAGATACGGAATGGAGAGTAAAAGTAGTTCTCATCAGACTTCGGGGTAAAAAGTGAAGTATTGTTATGAAGGAGACAGTGTCTTCTAGTTTCTTCTTTCTGAAGTTTTAGAAATTAGGGACCCCGAGGTGGAGCCTTAGGTGAGGGTGGGCTATGGCTCCATCTCTCGTATTGAGAGATCTGATGACGAACTTACTGTTAGACTTAAAGATCCAAAACTGTAGGTTTTGTTTTTAAGTTGGGAGGAATGTGAAAGAGTGAAAATTAAAAAAAAATATATATGTAACCCCTAGATGGCGCTATCCCAGGGGCTACTACCCCTGCCTGATTTTCCTCTAACAGGTTGAGGGGCCTGGATCCAATGGCAGGTGCCTCCACCCAGGAGGTCAGGGTTTGCAATAGTTAAACTAACTTGGTCACAGCCCTCTGGGACACTGCAACCCCCTTTCTTCCCACTAGTGGCCCACACAATATATCAGAATTACCTTCACAGTATACACTTACCCCCAGGTCTGTTCCGGCACTGGGACCTCCTGTGAAATGAGATACAGTGCAACAATCACAGTACAGTACTTTAACATAGACAAATACCTCAGGCAGTATACTTTGCATGAAACAAGCAGCTCTGATTTATTTAGGGATATAACAAGGACAGGGGAAATCAGGTTAATTAGCTTATCACTCTAATAATCTACTTGTGGCTCTGTGCACAGGCCTATCCCTATCAGTTACTGTCCCTGGGTACCCAAGCCCTAGTGGCTAGTCCAAACCGTGCAGCTGGTAGGGGCCCTTTCACAAGAGAAAAGGAGAATTAAACAGTCAGCAGTACAGTAATTCCATTTGGATTTAATGTGGCAATTCAACAGGGAGGCGACCCTGAATTAGTACTACTGCTCCAAATAAGATATGGGGTCCTTCAATGTCAGTAGGGCTCACTTGAGGCACACAAACCTCTTCACACATCCATATAAAAGAAAGCACTATACCAGAGAGGCTGCATCTGTTTCCCGATCACAATTACTGCACAATACCTGGGAGAACACACAGCAGATTCAGTTCCTGACAGACCGAGTGCAATTTTCAGCAATTCCTCCAGTCTTCTACAGGGTGAGCCTGGTTTCTACTCTTCAGAGATCCTTTGATTCTTTTCTGGGACGGATTCAGTCCTAACAAGCTGCTACACAAGCTGCAGACCAGAACTCTGGGCCTTACACGTTTTTTGACTAAAACTGCACACTGAAAAAGCACAGGGCTCCTTCCTTCACTGCCAAAGCTCAACTGGAACTCCAACCGACAAACCGGGCACTCTCCTATGAGTTCCTCCAGTTCTTGACTGGATTGGCTGTCACTCACAATAGACTGCTGTTGTTGGTCCAAAAGGCACTGAAGTCTAAACTACATCTCCCAGAGTCACTGCCCATACAATCCTCTTGTGGCTGGCTCAGATTATGAGTCCAAGTTCTGATTCGTCCAAGGCACCATTTTAGAGCTAGCTTACTCCACACTGGTTGGTCCAGTCTCAGCAGTTCAAACTAGAATGGGGAACTAGCAGACACAGTTCTGACTGCAAAGAAACAGGTTAGACAAACTGTAATTTCATTATTACTCTAAATAATTTCTGGCAAACAGTTACATCTTTCAGATAGGGTTCCCTTTGCACTCCTAGTGACTGCAAAATGAAGTGAATTGCAGCAGCTTGAGTGGTACTCAATCAAAGAAACACACAGTCCCCATACTAAATTAATTATGTCTGCAACAGACAGCTCTAAAGAGACAGTACCAGAGGTTCTAAAACACTCACTGATAAATGGCTTAATGCCAAACACCATTCAGGCTTGGAGCATTCAAACTGTAGCTCCCGGAGTCTTTGGAACCCCCATTTGCAGGGGTTACACCTCCGGCCTGGGAAAGCTTGGCGTCTCGTCAAGCAAGTACCCCATAAGTTTCAACTGCAACCATATACATTTGCATTAGGCTCGTACATGTAATCATCAGTCAATATATCATTTTACCAAGAACACATTTCTGAAACATTGCAGTATAGTCACTCTTTACACTAGTATTACATGCACATTGATTCCATAACTCAAGTTACCTCTTGTACATGAAACCTGAAGAGGGGCCCTTCCTATCAGTTACCTTGGGGCTGGATGGGGCAGGGCACCATATGAAGGGCAACACAAGTAACTTGGAGTTAGCACTGATGCTCAGTTTGGGCAATGAGCTCAGGGCACATGCTACTCCTTTTATCGAAACATTGAGAGGCAAGTCCACAGGCCTCCCAAGTGAATCATAACTGAGGGTGCACCACAGGTTTTACAGCTCGACCAGTCTTTCTAGGGGGAACTGTTATAGTCTCTGCACTCTGAGCCTCATTTCGCATTGTCCTCACTTGTCAGGGAGTCTCCATGGGGGTAGAGGCTAGAACTTGGAGCACTTTCAGCTCAGGAGTTACAGTTTCTGAGTCCACAACATTTGGCTTGCATGGAGGCTTTCGGACACTGGTGTGGACTGTCAGGGCACTCAAATACTCTTCTTGTTCGGGTGTATCACCTCATCTGCCCTAATCTATCATTTTCCTCCTGAAGCTCAAACAGTTCAACCATGCACAATGATTCCATTTCATCTGATCTGATGCTTTTTCTTCACTTTCTGGGAGCATTGGCTCCAGGGATGAAGCTGGGGGCTTAGACAGTCCAGAAGGCCAGCTTCATCTCTCAGTATTGACTAGGGGATTGCTCCGAAACAATTGACTCAGTTCGTAAGAGGGATAGTATTCAAAGTCACTCTCACTTTCTTCCGATATGGACTGACAGTCATGCTCAACTGGGACTTGTGAGGGAACCTCTAACTTTGCTTCTGTAGGTGCAGACTTTCTTGATCTTTTTAGCAGCAGCTCGGTCACTGGTCCAGAGGGGCATCTTCTAGGGCTCAGACTCAATTAAGATTTGTCCAATGGGCGAGTAAATGATTTCTATTGTTTTTACATCTTTTGAATTGTTCTCAGGCCTTACTTTGTACACTGGCAGATCATCTGGTTTGCCCTACAATGTGAGGGAGATGGTGCCATCTGTCAGCAATCTTGTGCTTGCCATGCAGTCCCGATTTCTTAGTAATACCCGATCTCCCTCCTGGGTTCTGTGCTTTCACCATTTATCATACCTTTCTTTGTTGGCGAGATTTCTTTTGGCAGCCATGGTTTTGAGCCAGTTGGTACGCGTGTGTTAGCTGGGCCTTTAACTTTGCACATACTGTAAATAGTTGTCAGCTTGAACCCCATCAGGAGAGACCCAAAACACACATCTACTGGTAGTCGAGCTTCTCTTCAAACATCAGGCAGTAGGGGACAATCGAGTGGCATCACTTTTGGTGCAGTTATAAGCATGTACCAGGGTGTTAATTTGTTGGCTCCATCTAGGCTTGTCCTTTGGGTGCGGTGTGCCTCAGCATATCTAGCAAAGTGTGTTGAAACGTTCGGGCTGTGGGTCCCCCTGGGGGTGGTAAGGAGTGGTTCTGGACTTTCGAGACTCCCCACAGAGAAACATCTCTTTGATCAGACGACTCTCAATGTCTCCCTTGATCAGAATGGATTCTTTGTGGAGCCCCATAATTGAACAAAAAGTTTTCTAGAAGTACTTTGGCCAGTGGATGCTTTCTGGTCTTTGGTGGGAAAGCTTGGGCATATCTCGGTGAAATGGTCAGTGACCACCAGCACTATTGATATTTCTTTGATCTGACTCCAAACTCAGAAAATCAATACAGACCAGCTCCATGGGTTGCACTGGTGGTGATGTTAACAAGGGGGCAGCCCTCTGGGGCAAAAGCTTCCTCTGTAATCAGCGACTGGATTTCGAATGTGTTGCTCCACATCGAGCCCTCATCTTAGGCCAATAGAATCTGGATCTCACCAAGTCAAGTGTTCTGTCTATACCAAGGTGCTGTGTGGTTGTGCAAGGACCTCAGTACTGAGTCTCGAAGGCAGTGGGCAGCACTAGTTGTTGTTTGTCTACTTGTCCCCCCTGTCTACTGTTTCTCTGTATAACAGTTTGTTGATCAGTTTCAACTTAGGGACCTTCTTTGTATAACAGTGCAGTTCTCAAATCAGTAGAGCGTAATTTGGACACATCTTTTCCTGCATAGAGGGCTTCTAAAGCTGCTTTGATCATGGGATCGCGGATTGAGCCCTTCGAATACTGTCATTGTCCAGCTGAGGCAGTGCACCAATGTCTATTGCAGAGAAAAGTGGCAATAAGCAGCAGGTATGCAATTCTCAGAGGCTCCCAAGCTATCCACCATGCAGTCCACTGCGTCCGGTGGACATTGTTCCTCCCTGTCAAACTTCCAGAAGAGTGTCGAATGTCAGGTTCTGTCATTCGGACCCAATGCATTCTGGGGAACTGGTACTCCGGAGAGCATCCCAGCATCTATGTGGTTCAGACCTGCTCGGTATTCGAGAGCATAGTCATATGTAGATAATGCAGAAAGCCACCTATGGCCAGTGGCATCCAACTTAGCTGAGGTCTGCACATAGGTCAAACGATTATTGTCAGTTTTACTAGTATTTTTAGCCCCATACAGTACTCATGAAATTGGTCAACAATAGCCCACTTCAAAGCTAGGAACTCTAACTTATGTACAGGATAGTTCTTTTCGGATGGGTTAGGCTTCTCATGGCAAGAAGGCCACTGGTCTCAGGCCATTCGTGCTCTTGGTACAACACAGCCCCCAACCCTTGCGTGTGTTAGCATCAGTGTGCAGGGACGAAGGTTTTCTTGATCGGCATAGGCCAGCACTGGAGCATGGGTAGTTGATATATGATCTCATGAAAGCAGTCTCATAATCAGGATTCCAGCGGGCCCCAAATACTTCACTTCGGATGAAAATACACTACTTTCAGTCTTGAGGGACGCTGACTTTTGGTATTTTTGTGGGTTGGGGATACCTTGAGTAAGGTTAAGTAAAGGCGGATCACTTTTGAATAGTCCTTGATGAAGCGCCGATAATACCCACAGAATCCCAGGAATCTTTGCAGTCTCTTTAGGATTTTGGCTGTGGCCAGGTGGTCAAGGCCTCAACTTTACTTGGGTCGGTCTCTATTCCTCGTGGGTGGATAGCTATGTGTCCCACATACTTTACTGATGTTTGAAAGAATTGACACTTATCAATGGACAGTTTAAGGCCAAAGTCCCTCCAGTCGGTCCAATACCTTAAATAATCTGCTCTCATGTTCCTCCAGTGAGCTGCCAACACAATAACATCATCTTAGGTATACCAGGCACTCTAGTAAGTTCATGTCCCCCACTGCACGCTCATCAATCGTTGAAAAAGTGGCTGGGGCACCTGAACCCCTTGAGGCATCCTCATGAATCTACAGCTGCCGACAGATAGGCCATCTCCACGTGTCCCTCAGCCATCGGGATCTGGTAGTACCCACTGCTGGAGATCCAGCACAGAGAACCACTTGTTCTTCCGTTAGGCAGTCCGGAGCGATCCTAGGCAGAATGCGGACATTGTGTACTGATCAGGGATAGTCCGCGGTTTAAGGTGCGATAATCCACACACATCCTTACTGTTCCATTCTTTTCCTCCACTACCGCAATGGGGGAAGCTATAAGGGCTTCTGGATTCTTGTATTACACCAGCAGCTAACTTTCTCTTGCAGATGCCGTCTCACATCATCTATGTCCAGCAGGTGCCCAGGCGTCGAGACCTCTCACGAAATGGTCTTTGATCATGCAGCCGGATATTGTGCTTCAGCTCCTTGTACGCATCCTACATCCCATTCCTTTAAAGAAAACACCTGGTCTCTCTGGGCTAGCTTCTCACTGATCCTCACTTTCCATTCAGCTGGCAGCGGGGAGTCGCGAAATCAAACAAGTCAGGCTGTTACTCTGTATTCTTCCTTGAACTCTTGCTGCTGGGTAGCACTGCAGTGTCTGCACAATGCACATTAGCCAGGATGCAACCTCTGTTTACTCAATGTTCTCTTTCAGACACATTATGAACTTGGACCATTACCCTTCTGGTATAAGCATGGGCTCTAGCGGGCAAAATACTAGGCTTGACCAGCAGTCCTCTGGCAATTTTCCATCGCCTGTGCATCCAACATTAATATTTTATATCTTAACATCCTTTCTGATACGGACCTCCCTGTAAAGGTACACTGGGCATTTGGCGCCAGGATCAGAGACTCAGGATCCTTCTTCCATACAATTCGATCGGTTCCCTGGTTCTGTTTTTTTAGCATCTCTGTGCCTCATAGGCCTTCTTAATTAAAGCTGGAACTCTTAAAGCTCTACTAGTCTTTGACCCCTGTTTTCATAACACAACTGTGCCAGCCTTCTGAACATATGAGCATTTGTTCCAATCAACAAAGGGACACCATCATACAGTCCAGTGGGGACACACTAAGGCTAGGTCTCTACTTGTTCGAGCCACTCCAGCCACGGAGGTGGGAAAGACAGCCAAATTCGGATATACCCGAATAGGGGTAGGCCTTCTCACTTAACCCCCATACATGCAGTCCTTCTAATGGTTGTAATGGGTACATCTGACAAATGCTTGATACTAATCCTGGAACATAATTGTCACTTGGGAGCCACTGTCTAATACATAGCTCTTGTAGACACTCCATTCACCTTACAGTGGTCTCTATGGAGGGACCCACTATTCTGGACCAGTCTGGGAGGCGGTAGTGGGGGCCTGCAACTGACCTTGCCACAAAAGGAGTGAATTACATTTTTGGTGCCCCTCACTGGGATCATGTCGCGCACCTCTTAACCACTGATTTTCTCCTAAGCCTCGTTTGTAGCCTATATGCAACTTTGTCAGTGTTTTTGGGACTGGCATTCCCTTTCATGTGCCCATCTTTCCCACACCATTATGCAAAACATACTTTCTGGAGTTTGAGCTGGCCGAGGCGCCACACTGGGAGCCAGGGCGGGTATTACTAACTGGAAACCTGTGCCATCTCTGTCTGCTGCGTGATAAGCATTTGGAGACTCGTCAGCTTCTCCACTTCCATGGTCAAGTGAATTGAGTTTGGCCGCTATCAGTAGGAGATACATGGTGGGTACCCCATCCCCATAGCAGGTGCGCAGTCGGATATAGGTCAGGGCCTGTACTTGCAGGCGTGGCCTTCATAAAGGGACTGTTTTTGAATTCCTTGATTCTCTCAACAGTTCGCCCCATTGTGGCATATCTTTTTCCTTGTCAGAGCACTCATTGACTGTCAACCTCTGCCCCTGAACTTCACTTGATGGGTCACCCTCAGTCACTCGGTCGTAGCTACAGCTGTTGTTGCAGGTACCTCCCGAGGTCGCCTTTTCAACTCCCGAATTTCTCTCATTAACTCATCATAGGAGGGTGGGGGATTCCAATGACGGCTTGTGGCGAATCTGAAGCAACAGCAGTTCTGAGAAGGGGCAGACTTATGATTCTGTCCAGTCTGGTTCGGTCCAGTTCAACGCTGTCAACTACCTTTCTGAGGCATTCTTGCAACAATTTTTCCAGCCGAGAGATTACCAGACAAATATCCTTTGGTACTGTTGTGTTTCTTACTCTCCACCATAGGTCCTCATCAGAATCTGGGCTCCTTATACAGGTTCTCCAAGGCCTCAAGATGGGCCTGTGCAGTCGCCTAGGGTTACTGGCTCTGCTTAGCACGGATGGTAGCCAGGGCGGGACCTCGGAGGCTCTCACTAACCTCTTTCGCTTTGCCTTCGAGCATTGCCATTCTAGCACTTGGGGGCAACATAGTCTATCCAGGTCTCCTAGTCATCCTCCCCTTGGGGGTGGGAGGGTGCCAGAGAAGATCCCTCAACCTTGAGGTAAGAGCTATGACTAATGGCAGATGCAGAAATAGGAGTCTGCATTGGTTCAGCCACCATTACGGGCACTGGAGCAGGAGAGGGTGTTGGGGAGGAACACCCCAGGTGGCAAGAATAGTTTCTTCAAGTCCTCCACAGTTTTCCCCTCCCAGCAACCATTCAGCAAATTTCTCCTCAAAAGTTTCAGATAGTGGTGGGGCTGATTCCCCCGGTCTTTACTGTCCTTAGTTATCACTCTACAAGCAGTGAGGCTCCCTCTGGGGTAATGGTCTGTGGCACTTTGGAGCTATCTATGGGATCCTTAAACTCTTACTAGGGCCAGGAAAGTGTGGGTGAGCAGATTAGCATGCCGACCAGCACCACAGGGTTTTGTAAACCTTCCACCTTGAAAGTACTCCTGCACAGTGTCCTCAGATTGATACAGAGGGATGTCCAGGATAAGCATAGCATTTTGGGGGTCGATCTCCTCCCAGTACACCACTCCACCAGCCGGTGCACAGCCACTTCTGTTCTGGGTACCCATTTTTTTCTTAACAGTGGTTCATAAATATCCACTAGAGGACACACTAATCCCAGCGGTGAGCCTCAAGATGTAAGCCCTAGATGGCGCTATCCCAGGGGCTACTACCCCGCCTGATTTGCCACTAACAGGTTGAGGGGCCTGGATCCAATGGTGGTGCCTCCACCCAGAGGTCAGGGTTTGCAATAGTTAAACTAACTTGGTCACAGCCCTCTGGGACACTGCAACCCCCTTTCTTCCCACTAGTGGCCCACACAATATATCAGAATTACCTTCACAGTATGCACTTACCCCAGGTCTGGTTCCGCACTGGGACCTCCTGTGAATGAGATACAGTGCAATAATCACAGTACAGTACTTTTAACATAGTACAAATACCTCAGGCAGTATAACTTTGCTGGAACAAGTAGCTCTGATTGTTGAGGGGATATAACAAGGACAGGGGAAATCGTTGTAAGCATCAGCTTATCACTCTAATAATCTACCTATGGCTCTAGGCACAGGCCTATCCCTCATCAGTTACTGTCCCTGGGTACCCAAGTCTCTAGTGGCTAGTCCAAACTGTGGCAGCTGGTAGGGGTCCTTCACACAGAGAAAGAGAATTAAACAGTCAGCAGTACAGTAATTCCATTTGGATTTAATGTGGCATTTAACAGGGAGCATTCTGAATTAGTACTCACGACCTCCAAATAAGATAGGGTCCTTCAATGTCAGCAGGGCTCACTTGAGGTACACAAACCTCTTCACACATCCATATAAAAGCACTATACCAGGCAGGCTGCATCTGTATCCCGATCACAATTACTGCACAATACCGGGAGAACACACAGCAGATTCAGTTCCTGACAGACCGAGTAATTTTCAGCATCCTCCAGTCTTCTACAGGGTGAGCCTGGTTTCTACTCTTCAGAGATCCTTTTGATTCTTTTTCAGTGACATGATTCAGTCCTAACAAGCTGCTACACAAGCTGCAGACCAGAACTCTGGGCCTTATACACGTTTTTGACAAAACTGCACTGAAAAAGCACAGGGCTCTTCCTTCTTCACTGCCAAGCTCAACTGAAACTCCAAGCGACAAAACCGGGCACTTACTTTGAGTTCCTCCCAGTTCTTGGACTGGATTGGCTCAGTCACCAACAGACTTCAGTTGCTGTTGGTCCAAAATTGTGCACTGAAGTCTCATCATCTCCCAGAGTCACTGCCCTTACAATCCTCTTGTGGCTGGCTCAGATTATGAGTCCAAGTTCTGATTCGATCCAGGCACCATTTTAGAGCTAAGCTTATTCACACTGATTGGTCCAGTTCAGCAGTTCAAAACTAGAATGGGGAACTAGCAGACACAGTTCTGACTGCAAAGAGCAGGATTAGACAAACTGTAATTTCATTATTACTCTAAATAATTTCTGGCAAACAGTTACATCTTTCAGATAGGTTCCCTTTGCACTCCTAGTGACTGCAAAACCAGAGTGAATTGGCAGCAGCTCTGAGTGGTACTCAATCAAAGAAACACACAGTCCCCATACAACCACCTGTCTGCAAGCAGACAGCTCTAAAGAGACACAGTACCAGGAGTAGCCCTGGAAAACACTCACTGATAAATGGCTTAAATGCCAAACACCATTCAGGCTTGGAGCATTCAAGCAAGCTCCTGGAAGTCTTTTGGGAACCTCCATTTGCAGGGGGTTACATCTTCCGGTTGGGAAAGCTTGACGTCGCGTCCAGCAGGTACCTTATAAGTTTCAACTGCAACTATATACATTTGCATTAGGTTGCATAGTAATCATCAGTCAATATATCATTTTACCAAGAACACATTTCTGAAACATTGCAGTACGTCACTCTTTACAGTATTACATACACATTGTACCATAACTCAAGTTATTACCTCTTGTACATGAAACCTAGAGAGGGGCCCTTCCCTATCAGTTACCTTTGGGGTTGGATGTAAGGGCACTATACTTAGAGGGCAACACAAGTAACTTGAGTTAGCACTGATGCTCAGTTTAGCAATGAGCTCGGGGACATTACTACACTTTATGGACAACATTGAGAGGCAAGTCCACATGCCTCCCAAGTGAATCATAACTGAGGTGCACCACAGGCTTTACAGCTCGACCAGTCTTTCTAGGGGGAACTGTTATAGTCTCTGCACTCTGAGCCTCATTTTCAGCATTGTCTCTACTTGTCAGGGAGTCTCCATGGGGGTAGAGAGGCTAGAACTTGGAGCACCTTTCAGCTCCAGGAGTTACAGTTTCTGAGTCCACAACATTTGGCTCCTGTATGGAGAGCTTTCGGACACTGGCAGTGGACTGTCAGGGCACTCAAAATACTCTTCTTGTTCGGGTGTATCACCAGTCTGCCCCTAATCTATCATTTTCTCTCCCTAGAAAGCTCAAACAGTTCAACCATGCACAATGATTCCATTTCATCTGATCTGATGCTTTGCACTTCACTTTCTGGGAGCATTGGCTCCGGGATGAAGCTGAGGGGCTTAGACAGTCCAGAAGGCCCAGCTTCATCTCCAGTATTGACTAGGGGATTGCCCGAAACAATTGACCTCAGTTCGTAAGAAGGATAGTATTCAAAGTCACTCTCTACTTTCTTCCAATATGGACTGACAGTCATGCTCAACTGGGACTTGTGGAGGGAACACTTTTAACTTTGCTTCTGTGGTGCAGACTTTCTTGATCTTTTCTTAGCAGCAGCTCTGAGTCACTGGTCCAGAGGGGCATCTTCTAGGGGCTCAGACTCAATTAAGATTTGTCCAATGGGCAGTAAATAGATTTCTATGCATTGTTTTTGATCTTTTGAATTATTCTCAGGCCTTACTTTGTACACTGGCAGATCATCTAGTTTGCCCACTAATGTGAGGGAGATGGTGCCATCTGTCAGCAATCTTAAAGCTTGCCATGCAGTCCCAGATTTTTGTAGCATACCCGATCTCCCTCCTGGGAGTCTCTAATGTTCACCCTTTTATCATACCTTCTTTGTTGGCCAGATTTCTTTGGCAGCCATGGTTTGAGCCAGTTGGTACGCATGTATAGCTGGGCTTTAACTTTGCACATACTGTAAATAGTGTGCTTGAACCCCATCATCGAGAGACCCCAAAACACACATCTACTGGTGAGTCGAGCTTCTCTTCAAACATCAGCAGTAGGGGACAATCCAGTGGCATCACTTTGGTGCAGTTATAAGCATGTACTGGGTGCTAATTTGTTGGCTCCATCTAGGCTTGTCCTTTGGGTGCAGGGTGCCTAGCATATCTAGCAAAGTGCGGTTGAAACGCTCAGGCTGTGGGTCCCCTGGGGTGGTAGGAGTAGTTCTGGACTTCTGCACTCCCACAGAGAAAGCATCTTTGATCAGACGACTCTCAAAGTCTCCCCTTGATCAGAATGGATTCTTTGTGGAGCCCCTAGTGAACAAAAAGTTTTCATACTTTGGCCACAGTGATGCTTTCTTGGTCTTGGTGGGTAAGCTTGGGCATATCTCGTGAAATGGTCAGTGACCACCAGCACATTACTGATATTTCTTTGATCTGACTCCAAACCTGAGAAATCACTACAGACCAGCTCCATGGGTACTTGGTGATGATACATAGGGGCAGCCCTCTGGGGCAAAAGCTTCCTCTGTAAGCAGCTTGATTACAGTTGAATGTGTTGCCCAACATCAGCCCCCATCTTAGGCCAATAGAATCTGGATCTCACCAAGTCAAGTGTTCTGTCTATACCAAGGTGCCCTGTGGTTGTGCAAGGACCAGTACTGAGTCTCGAAGGCAGTGGGCAGCACTAGTTGTTGTTTGTCTACTTGTCCCCTCTGTCTACTGTTTCTCTGTATAACAGTTTATTGATCAGTTTCAACTTAGGACCTTCTTTGTATAACAGTGCAGTTCTCAAATCAGTAGGCGTAATTTGGACACATCTTTTCCTGCATAGAGGGCTTCTAAAGCTGCTTTGATCATGGGATCAAGGGATTGAGCCCTTGAATACTGTCATTGTCCAGCTGAGGCAGTGCACCAATGTCTATTGCAGAAAAGTGGCACAAGCAGCAGGTATGCACCTCAGAGGCTCCTGCTGGGTTCCACCATGCAGTCCATCATGTCTGTGGACATTTGTTCCTCCCTGTCAAACTTCCAGAAGAGTGCCCCGAATGTCAGGTTCTGCCAATCGGACCCAATCATTCTGGGGAACAGGCCTCCGAGAGAGCATCAGCATCTATGTGGTTCAGACCTGCTCTGGTATTCGAGCATAGTTATGCTGTAGATAATGCAGAAAGCCACCTATGGCCAGTGGCATCCAACTTAGCTGAGGTCTGCACATAGGTCAACGATTATTGTCAGTTTTACTAGTATTTTAGCCCTACAAGTACTCATGAAATTGGTCAACATAGCCCACTTCAAAGCTAGGAACTCTAACTTATGTACAGGATAGTTCTTCGGATGGGGTCAGGCTTCTACTGGCAAAGGCCACTGGTCTCAGGCCATTCTCGTGTTTGGTACAACACAGCCCCCAACCCTTGCAAGCTAGCATCAGTGTGCAGGACGTGAGGTTTTCTTGGATCGGCATAGGCCAGCACTGGAGCATGGGTAAGTTGATATATGACTCATGAAAAGCAGTCTCATTAATCAGGATTCCAGCGGCCCCAAATACTTCACTCGGATGAAAATACACTTTTCAGTCTTGAGGACGCTGACTTTTTGGTATTTTTTTGGGTTGGGGATACCCTTGAGTAAGGTTAAGTAAAGGCGGATCACCTTGAATAGTCCTTGATGAAGCGCCGATAATAACCACAGAATCCCAGGAATCTTTGCAGTTCTTTAGATTTTGGGCTGTGGCCAGGTGGTCAAGGCCTCAACTTTACTTGGTCTGTCTCTATTCCTCGGTGGATACTATGTGTCCCACATACTTTACTGATGTTTGAAAGAATTGACCTTATCAATGGACAGTTTAGCCAAAGTCTCCAGTCGGTCCAAACCTTAAATAATCTGCTCTCATGTTCCTCCAGTGAGCTGCCAAACACACAACATCATCTAGGTATCAGGCACTCTAGTAAGTTCATGTCCCCCACTGCACGCTCCATCAATCGTTGAAAAGTGGCTGGGCACCTGAAAACCTTGAGGCATCCTCATGAATTCATAGAAGCCAAGCTGACAGATAAAGGCCATCTTCCCACGGTCCTCTGGGCCATCGATCTGGTAGTACCCACCGCGGAGATCCAGCACAGAGAACCACTTGCTCCCCGCTTAGGCAGTCCAAAGCATCCTGGAATGCGGGACATTGTGTATTGATCAGGGATAGTCCGCCGTTTAAGGTGCGATAATCCACAACATCCTTACTGTTCCATTCTTTTTCCTCACTACCACAATGGGGGAAGCATAAGGGCTTCTGGATTCTTGTATTACACCAGCAGCTAACATCTCTGCAGATGCCCTCACATCATCTATGTCAGCAGGTGCCAGGCGTCGAGACCTCTCACGAAATGGTCTTCGTCATGCAGTCTGGATATTGTGCTCAGCTCCTTGCACGCATCCTACATCCCATTCCTTTAAAGAAAACACCTGGTCTCTCTGGGCAAGCTTCTCACTGATCCTCACTTTCCATTCAGCTGGCAGCGGAGTCGGCAAAATCAAACAAGTCAGGCTACTTCTGTCATTCTTCCTTGAACTCTTGCTGTGGTAGCACTGCAGTGTCTGCACAATGCACATTAGCCAGGATGCAACCTCTGTTTACTCGAATGTCTCTTTCAGACACATTATGAACTTGGACCATTACCCTTCTGGCATAAGCATGGGCTCAGCGGGCAAAATACTAAAGCTTGACCAGCAGTCCTCTGGCAATTTTCCATCGCCTGGTGCATCCAACATTAATATTTTATTCTTAACATCCTTCTGATACGGACCTCTCCTGTAAGGTACACTGGGCATTTGGCGCCAGGATCAGAGACTCAGGATCCTTCTTCCATACAATTCCGACCGGTTCCTCTGGTTCTGTTTTTAGCATCTCTCTCTGTGCCTCATAGGCCTCTTAATTAAAGCTGAACTCTTAAAGCTCTACTAGTCTTTGACCCTGTTTTTCATAACACAACTGTGCCAGCCTTCTGAACATATGAGCATTTGTTCCAATCAACAAAGGGACACCATCATACAGTCCAGTGGGGGACACACTAAGGCTAGGGTCTCTACTTGTTCGCCACTCCAGCCACGGAGGTGGGGAAAGACAGCCAAATTCGGATATACCGGAATAGGGTAGGCCTTCACTTAACCCCCATATGCAGTCCTTCTAATGGTTGTAAGGGTACATCTGACAATGCTTTGATACCAATCCTGGAACATAATTGTCACTTGGGGAGCCACTGTCTAATACAGCTCTTGTAGACACTCCATTCACCTTTACAGTGGTCTCCATGGAGGGACCCACTATTCTGGACCAGTCTGAGAGGCGGTGGCCTGGGCAACTGACCTTGCCACAAAAGGACGTGAATTAGCATTTTTGGTGGCCTCACTGGGATCATGTCGCACCCTTAACCACTGATTTCTTCTCCTAAGCTCTCCTTGTAGCCTATATGCAACTTTGTCAGTGTCTTTGGGGACTGGCATTCCCTTTTCATGTGCCCATCTTTCCCACAATTATAGCAAAACATACTTTCTGGAGTTTGAGCTGGCCGAGGCCACACTGGGAGCCAGGGCGGGGTATTACTAACTGGAAACCTGGGTGCCATCTCTGTCTTGCGTGATAAGCATTTGGAGACATCTCGTCCGTTTCTCCCTTCATGGTCAAGGAATTGAGTTTGGAGCTGTTATCAGCAGGAGATACATGGTGGGTACCCCACCGCATAGCAGATGCAGTCGGATATAGGTCAGGGCCCGTATTTGCAGGCGTGGCCTTCATAAAGGGACTGTTTTTGAATTCCGGATCTCTTCAACAGTTCGCCCATTGTGGCATATCTTTTCTCTTGTCAGAGCACTCATTGACTGTCAACCTCTGCCCCTGAACTTCACTTGATGGGTCACCCTCAGTCACCTGGTCGTAGCCACAGCTGTTGGTGCAGGTACCTCCCGAGGTCGCTTCTTTTCTCAACTCCCCGAATTTCTCTCATTAACTCATCATAGGAGGGTGGGGATTCCAGTCGATTTGCTAGGCGTGAATTGAAGCACAACAGCAGTTCTGAGAAGGGGGCAGACTTAAGGATTCTGTCCAGTCTGGTTCGGTCCAGTTCAATCGCTGGCAAACTACCCTTTCTGAGGCATTCTTGCAACAATTTTTCCAGCCGAGAGATATACACAGACAACAGCTCCTTTGGTACTGTTGTGCATTTCTTACTCTCCACCATAGGTCCTCATCAGAATCTGGGCTCCCATACATTCTCCAAGGCCTCAAGATAGGCCTGTGCAGTCGCTCAGGGTTACTGGGCCCGCTTAGCACGGATGGTAGCTAGGCAGGACCGGAGGCTCTCACTAACCCTCTTTTCGCTTTTCTTTCGCCCGAGCATTGCCATTCTAGCACTTGGGGGCAACATAGTTCTATCCAGGTCTCCCAGTCATCCTCCCTTGGGGGTGGGAGGTGCCAGAGAAGATCCTCAACCTTCGTAAGAGTCATGACTAATGGCAGATGCAGAAATAGAGTCTGCATTGGTTCAGCCACCATTACGGGCACTGGAGCAGGAGAGGTGTTGGGGAGGAACACCCAGGTGGCAAGAATAGTTTCTTCAAGTCCTCCACAGTTTTCCTCTCCCAGCAACCATTCAGCAAATTTCTCCTCAAAAGTTTCAAGATAGTGGTGGGGCTGGATTCCCCGGTCTTACTGTCCTTAGTTATCACCTACAAGCAGTGAGGGCTCCCTCTGGGTAATGGTCTGTGGCACTTTGAGCTATCTATGGGATCCTTAAACTCTACTAGGCCAGGAAAGTGTGGGTGAGCAGATTAGCATGCCGACCCAGCACCACAGGGTTTTGTAAACCTTCCACCTTGGAAAGTACTCCTGCACAGTGTCCGTGATTGATACCCAGAGGATGTCCAGATACATAGCATTTTGGGGTCGATCTCCTCCCCAGTACACCACTCCACCAGCCGTGCACAGCCACTTCTGTCGGGTACCCATTTTTTCTTAACAGTGGTTCATAAATATGGCCACTAGAGGACACACAATCCCAGCGGTGAGCCTCCAAGATGTAAGCCCTAGATGGCGCTTATCCCAGGGGCTACTACCCCTGCCTGATTTGCTACTAACAGGTTGAGGGGCCTGATCCAATGGCGGTGCCTCCACCCAGAGGTCAGGGTTGCAATAGTTAAACTAATCTTGGTCACAGCCCTCTGGGACACTGCAACCCCCTTTCTTCCCACTAGTGGCCCACACAATATATCAGAATTACCTCACAGTATACACTTACCCCAGGTCTGGTTCCGCACTGGGACCTCCTGTGAAATGAGATACAGTGCAACAATCACAGTACAGTACTTTAACATAGACAAATACCTCAGGCAGTATAACTTTGCTGAAACAAGCAGCTCTGATTTATTTAGGGATATAACAAGGACAGGGGAAATCAGGTTAATTAGCTTATCACTCTAATAATTATCTATGGCTCTGTGCACAGGCCTATCCCTATCAGTTACTGTCCTTGGGCACCCAAGCCCTAGTGGCTAGTCCAAACTGTGGCAGCTGGTAGGGCCCTTTCACACAGAGAAAAGGAGAATTAAACAGTCAGCAGTACAGTAATTCCATTTGGATTTAATGTGCATTTAACAGGGAGCGACCCTGAATTAGTACTCACGACCTCCAAATAAGATAGGGTCCTTCAATGTCAGTAGGGCTCACTTGAGGTACACAAACCTCTTCACACATCCATATAAAAGAAAGCACTATACCAGGCAGGCTGCATCTGTATCCCGATCACAATTACTGCACAATACCGGGAACACACAGCAGATTCAGTTCCTGACAGACCGAGTGCAATTTTCAGCAATTCCTCCAGTCTTCTACAGGGTGAGCCTGGTTTCTCTTCAGAGATCCTTTGATTCTTTTCACAGGACGGATTCAGTCCTAACAAGCTGCTACACAAGCTGCAGACCAGAACTCTGGGCCTTACACACGCTTTTTGACTAAACTGCACACTGAAAAGCACAGGGCTTCTCTTCTTCACTGCCAAAGCTCAACTGAAACTCCAAACGACAAAACCGGGCACTTACTTTGAGTTCCTCCCAGTTCTTGACTGGATTGGCTGTCACTCACAATAGACTGCTGCTGTTGGTCCAAAAAGGCACTGAAGTCTAAACTACATCTCCCAGAGTCACTGCCCATACAATCCTCTTGTGGCTGGCTCAGATTATGAGTCCAAGTTCTGATTCGTCCAAGGCACCATTTTAGAGCTAGCTACTCACACTGATTGGTCCAGTTCAGCAGTTCAAAACTAGAATGGGAACTAGCAGACACAGTTCTGACTGCAAAGAAAGCAGGTTAGACAAACTGTAATTTCATTATTACTCTAAATAATTTCTGGCAAACAGTTACATCTTCAGATAGGTTCCCTTTGCACTCCTAGTGACTGCAAAACGAAGTGAATTACAGCAGCTTGAGTGGTACTCAATCAAAGAAACACACAGTCCCCATACAATTAATTATGTCTGCAAGCAGACAGCTCTTAAAGAGACAGTACCAGAGGTTCTAAAACACTCACTGATAAATGGCTTAAATGCCAAACACCATTCAGGCTTGGAGCATTCAAGCAAGCTCCTGGAAGTCTTTGGGAACCCCCATTTGCAGGGGGTTACACCTTCCTGGTTTGGGAAAGCTTGACGTCTGCGTCAAGCAAGTACCCCCATAAGTTTCAACTGCAACCATATACATTTGCATTAGGCTCACACATGTAATCATCAGTCAATATATCATTTTACCAAGAACACATTTCTGAAACATTGCAGTACGTCACTCTTTACACAGTATTACATACACATTGTACCATAACTCAAGTTATTACCTCTTGTACATGAAACCTGAAGAGAGGGGGCCCTTCCCTATCAGTTACCTTGGGGCTGGATGGGGCAAGGGCACCATACTTAGAGGGCAACACAAGTAACTTGGAGTTAGCACTGATGCTCAGTTTGGGCAATGAGCCTCGGGACACATACACCTTTATGGACAACATTGAGAGGCAAGTCCACATGCCTCCCAAGTGAATCATAACTGAGGTGCACCACAGGCTTTACAGCTCGACCAGTCTTTCTAGGGGAACTGTTATAGTCTCTGCACTCTGAGCCTCATTTTCAGCATTGTCCTCACTTGTCAGGGGAGTCTCCACGGGGTAGAGAGGCTAGAACTTGGAGCACTTCAGCTCCAGGAGTTACAGTTTCTGAGTCCACAACATTTGGCCTGTATGGAGAGCTTGACACTGGCAGTGGACTGTCAGGGCACTCAAAATACTCTTCTTGTTCGGGTGTATCACCAGTCTGCCCCAATCTATCATTTTCTCCCCTGAAAGCTCAAACAGTTCAACCATGCACAATGATTCCATTTCATCTGATCTGATGCTTTGCACTTCACTTTCTGGGAGATTGGCCCAGGGATGAAGCTGGGGCTTAGACAGTCCAGAAGGCCCAGCTCATCTCCAGTATTGACTAGGGATTGCCCCAAACAATTGACTCAGTTCGAAGAAGGATAGTATTCAAAGTCACTCTCACTTTCTTCCAATATGGACTGACAGTCATGCTCAACTGGGACTTGTGGGGGAACACTTTAACTTTGCTTCTGTAGGTGCAGACTTTCTTGATCTTTTCTTAGCAGCAGCTCTAGTCACTGGTCCGAGGGGCATCTTCTAGGGCTCAGACTCAATTAAGATTTGTCCAATGGGCAGTAAATGATTTCTATGCATTGTTTTTACATCTTTTGAATTATTCTCAGGCCTTACTTTGTACACTGGCAGATCATCTAGTTTGCCCACTACAATGTGAGGGAGATGGTGCCATCTGTCAGCAATCTTGTGCTTGCCATGCAGTCCCAGATTTCTTAGCAATACCCATCTCCTCCTGGAGTTCCTGTAAGCTTCACTTTTATCATACCTTTCTTTGTTGGCCAGATTTCTTTTGGCAGCCATGGTTTGAGCCAGTTGGGTACGCATGAGTTAGCTGGGCCTTTAACTTTTGCACATACTGTAAATAGTTGTCAGCTTGAACCCCATCAGGAGAGACCCCAAAACACACATCTACTGGTAGTCGAGCTTTCTTCCAAACATCAGGCGTAGGGGAGAATCCAGTGGCATCACTTTTGGTGCAGTTATAAGCATGTACCAGGGTGCTAATTTGTTGGCTCCATCTAGGCTTGTCCTTTGGGTGCAGGGTGCCTAGCATATCTAGCAAAGTGCGGTTGAAACGTTCAGGCTGTGGGTCCCCTGGGGTGGTAAGGAGTGGTTCTGGACTTTCGCACTCCCACAGAGAAAGCATCTCTTTGATCAGACGACTCTCAAAGTCTCTCCCTTGATCAGAATGGATTCTTTGTGGAGCCCCATAGTGAACAAAAAGTTTTCTACAAGTACTTTGGCCACAGTGGATGCTTTCTGGTCTTTGGTGGGAAAGCTTGGGCATATCTCGTGAAATGGTCAGTGACCACCAGCACATTACTGATATTTCTTTGATCTGACTCCAAACTCAGAAAATCAATACAGACCAGCTCCATGGGTGCACTGGTGGTGATGTTAACAAGGGGCAGCCCTCTGGGGCAAAGCTTCCTCTGTAAGCAGCGACTACAAGTTCGAATGTGTTGCTCCACATCAGCCCCCATCTTAGGCCAATAGAATCTGGATCTCACCAAGTCAAGTGTTCTGTCTATACCAAGGTGCCCCATGTGGTTGTGCAAGGACCTCAGTACTGAGTCTCAAAGGCAGTGGGCAGCACTAGTTGTTGTTTGTCTACTTGTCCCCTCTGTCTACTGTTTCTCTGTATAACAGTTTATTGATCAGTTTCAACTTAGGACCTTCTTTGTATAACAGTGCAGTTCTCAAATCAGTAGAGTAATTTGGACACATCTTTTCCTGCATAGAGGGCTTCTAAAGCTGCTTTGATCATGGGATCGCGGATTGAGCCCGCTGAATACTGTCATTGTCCAGCTGAGGCAGTGCACCAATGTCTATTGCAGAAAAGTGGCAATAATCAGCAGGTATAATTCTCAGAGGCTCCCAAGCAATCCACCATGCAGTCCACTGCGTCCGTGGACATTTGTTCCTCCCTGTCAAACTTCCGGAAGAGTGCCCGAATGTCAGGTTCTGCCAATCGGACCCAATCATTCTGGGGAACAGGCCTCCGGGAGAGAGCATCAGCATCTATGTGGTTCAGACCTGCTCGGTATTCGAGAGCATAGTCATATGTAGATAATGCAGAAAGCCACCTATGGCCAGTGGCATCCAACTTAGCTGAGGTCTGCACATAGGTCAAAGGATTATTGTCAGTTTTTACTAGTATTTTAGCCCCATACAAGTACTCATGGAATTGGTCAACAATAGCCCACTTCAAAGCTAGGAACTCTAACTTATGTACAGGATAGTTCTTTTCGGATGGGGTCAGGCTTCACTGGCAAAGGCCACTGGTCTCAGGCCATTCTCATGCTCTTGGTACAACACAGCCCCAACCCTTGCAAGCTAGCATCAGTGTGCAGGACGTGAAGGTTTTCTTGGATCGGCATAGGCCAGCACTGGAGCATGGGTAAGTTGATATTGATCTCATGAAAAGCAGTCTCATAATCAGGAGTCCAGCGGCCCCAAATACTTCACTCGGATGAAAATACACTCTTTCAGTCTTGAGGGACGCTGACTTTTGGTATTTTTTGTGGGTTGGGGATACCCTTGAGTAAGGTTAAGAAAGGCGGATCACTCCTTGAATAGTCCTTGATGAAGCGCCGATAATAACCACAGAATCCCAGGAATCTTTGCAGTTCTTTTAGATTTTGGGCTGTGGCCAGGTGGTCAAGGCCTCAACTTTACTTGGTCGGTCTCTATTCCTCGGTGGATACTATGTGTCCCACATACTTTACTGATGTTTGAAAGAATTGACACTTATCAATGGACAGTTTAAGGCCAAAGTCCTCCAGTTGGTCCAATACCTTAAATAATCTGCTCTCATGTTCCTCCAGTGAGCTGCCAAACACAATAACATCATCTAGGTATACCAGGCACTCTAGTAAGTTCATGTCCCCACTGCACGCTCCATCAATCGTTGAAAAGTGGCTGGGGCACCTGAAACCCTTGAGGCATCCTCATGAATTCATAGAAGCCAAGCGGACAGATAAAGGCCATCTTCTCACGGTCCTCTGGGGCCATCGGGATCTGGTAGTACCCATGCGGAGATCCAGCACAGAGAACCACTTGCCCCGTTTAGGCAGTCCAAAGCATCCTGAATGCGGGGCATTGTGTACTGATCAGGATAGTCCCGGTTTAAGGTGCGATAATCCACACACATCCTTACTGTTCCATTCTTTTCCTCACTACCACAATGGGGAAGCATAAGGGCTCTGATTCTTGTATTACACCAGCAGCTAACATCTCTTGCAGATGCCGTCTCACATCATCTATGTCAGCAGGTGCCAGGCGTCGAGACCTCTCACGAAATGGTCTTTCGTCATGCAGCGGATATTGTGCTCAGCTCCTTGCATGCATCCTACATCCCATTCCTTTAAAGAAAACACCTGGTCTCTCTGGGCAAGCTTCTCACTGATCCTCACTTTCCATTCAGCTGGCAGCGGGAGTCGCGAAATCAAACAAGTCAGGCGTTACTCTGTCATTCTTCCTTGAACTCTTGCTGCTGGGTAGCACTGCAGTGTCTGCACAATGCACATTAGCCAGGATGCAACTTTGTTTACTCGAATGTCTCTTTCAGACACATTATGAACTTGGACCATTACCCTTCTGGCATAAGCATGGGCTCTAGCGGGCAAAATACTAGGCTTGACCAGCAGTCCCTCTGGCAATTTTCAATCGCCTGGTGCATCCAACATTAATATTTTATTCTTAACATCCTTTCTGATACGGACCTCTCCCTGTAAGGTACACTGGGCATTTAGGCCAGGATCAGAGACTCAGGATCCTTCTTCCATACAATTCCGACCGGTTCCTCTGGTTCTGTTTTTAGTCTCTCTGTGCCTCATAGGCCTTCTTAATTAAAGCCGAACTCTTAAAGCTCTACTAGTCTTTGACCCCTGTTTTCATAACACAACTGTGCCAGCCTTCTGAACATATGAGCATTTGTTCCAATCAACAAAGGGACACCATCATACAGTCCAGTGGGGGGACACACTAAGGCTAGGGTCTCTACTTGTTCGGCCACTCCAGCCACGGAGGTGGGGAAAGACAGCCAAATTCGGATATACCCGGAATAGGGTAGGCCTTCTCACTTAACCCCATACATGCAGTCCTTCTAATGGTTGTAAGTGCACGTCCTGACAAATGCTTCTGATACCAATCCTGGAACATAATTGTCACTTGGGAGCCACTGTCTAATACAGCTCTTGTAGACACTCCATTCACCTTTACAGTGGTCTCCATGGAGGGACCCACTATTCTGGACCAGTCTGGAGAGGCGGTAGTGGGGGCCTGGGCAACTGACCTTGCCACAAAAGGACGTGAATTAGCATTTTTGGTGCCCTCACTGGGATCATGTCGTGCACCTCTTAACCACTGATTTCTTCTCTGAAGCTCTCCTTGTAGCCTATATGCAACTTTGTCAGTGTCTTTTGGGGACTGGCATTCCCTTTTCATGTGCCCATCTTTCCCACAATTATAGCAAAACATACTTTCTGGAGTTTGAGCTGGCCGAGGCGCCACACTGGGAGCCAGGGCGGGGGTATTACTAACTGGAAACCTGGGTGCCATCTCTGTCTGAGGCATGATAAGCATTTGGAGACATCTCGTCAGTTTCTCCACTTCCATGGTCAAGGAATTGAGTTTGGAGCTGTTATCAGCAGGATACATGGGTGGGTACCCCACCCCATAGCAGATGCAGTCGGATATAGGTCAGGGCCCGTACTTGCAGGCGTGGCCTTCATAAAGGGACTGTTTTGAATTCCGGATTCTCTCAACAGTTCGCCCCATTGTGGCATATCTTTTTCCTTGTCAGAGCACTCATTGACTGTCAACCTCTGCCCCTGAACTTCACTTGATGGGTCACCCTCAGTCACTCGGGTCGTAGCCACAGCTGTTGGTGCAGGTACCTCCCGAGTACGCTTTTCTCAACCTCGAATTTCTCTCATTAACTCATCATAGGAGGGTGGGATTCCAGTCGATTTGCCAGGCGAACTGAAGCAACAGCAGTTCTGAGAAGGGGGCAGACTTAAGGATTCTGTCCAGTCTGGTTCGGTCCAGTTCAATCGCTGGCAAACTACCCTTTCTGAGGCATTCTTGCAACAATTTTCCAGCCAGAGACATACACAGACAACAGCTCCCTTGGTACTGTTGTGCATTTCTTCTCTCCACCATAGGTCCTCATCAGAATCTGGGCTCCTACACATTCTCCAGGCCTCAAGATAGGCCTGTGCAGTGGCTTCAGGGTTACTGGCCCGTTTAGCACGGATGGTAGCGGGCAGGACCTCGGAGGCTCTCACAACCCTCTTCGCCATTCCCAGCATTGCCATTCTAGCACTTGGGGGGCAACATAGTTATCCAGGTCTCCCAGTCATCCTCCCCTTGGGGGTGGGAGGGTGCCAGAGAAGATCCTCAACCTTCGGTAAGAGTCATGACTAATGGCAGATGCAGAAATAGGAGTCTGCATTGGTTCAGCCACCATTACGGGCACTGGAGCAGGAGAGGGTGTTGGGGGAGGAACACCCCCAGGTGGCAAGAATAGTTTCTTCAAGTCCTCCACAGTTTTCCCCTCTCCCAGCAACCATTCAGCAAATTTCTCCTCAAAAGTTTCAGATAGTGGTGGGGGCTGATTCCCCCCCGGGTCTTTACTGTCCTTAGTTATCACTCTACAAGCAGTGAGGGCTCCCTCTGGGGTAATGGTCTGTGGCACTTTGGAGCTATCTATGGGATCCTTAAACTCTACTAGGGCCAGGAAAGTGTGGGTGAGCAGATTAGCATGCCGACCCAGCACCACAGGGTATTGTAAACCTTCCACCTTGGAAAGTACTCCCTGCACAGTGTCCGTATTGATACCCAGGGGATGTCCAGGATAAGCATAGCATTTTGGGGTCGATCTCCTCCCAGTACACCACCCACCAGCCAGTGCACAGCCACTTCTGTCGGGGTACCCATTTTTTCTTAACAGTGGTTCGTAAATATGGCCACTAGAGGACACACAATCCCAGCGGTGAGCCTCCAAGATGTAAGCCCTAGATGGCGCTATCCCAGGGCTACTACCCCTGCCTGATTTGCCACTAACAGGTTGAGGGGCCTGGATCCAATGGCGGGTGCCTCCACCCAGAGGTCAGGGTTTGCAATAGTTAAACTAACTTGGTCACAGCCCTCTGGGACACTGCAACCCCCCTTTCTTCCCACTAGTGGCCCACACAATATATCAGAATTACCTTCACAGTATACACTTATCCCCAGGTCTGGTTCCGGCACTGGGACCTCCTGTGAAATGAGATACAGTGCAACAATCACAGTACAGTACTTTAACATAGACAAATACACTCCAGGCAGTATAACTTTGCTGAAACAAGCAGCTCTGATTTATTTAGGGGATATAACAAGGACAGGGGAAATCAGGTTAATTAGCTTATCACTCTAATAATCTACCTATGGCTCTGTGCACAGGCCTATCCCTATCAGTTACTGTCCCTGGGTACCCAAGCCCTAGTGGCTAGTCCAAACCGTGGCAGCTGGTAGGGCCCTTTCACACAGAGAAAAGGAGAATTAAACAGTCAGCAGTACAGTAATTCCATTTGGATTTAATGTGGCAATTCAACAGGAGCGACCTCTGAATTAGTACTCACGACCTCCAAATAAGATAGGGTCCTTCAATGTCAGCAGGGCTCACTTGAGGTACACAAACCTCTTCACACATCCATATAAAAGAAAGCACTATACCAGGCAGGCTGCATCTGTATCCCGATCGCATACTGCACAATACCCGGGAGAACACACAGCAGATTCAGTTCCTGACAGACCGAGTGCAATTTTCAGCAATTCCTCCAGTCTTCTACAGGGTGAGCCTGGTTTCTACTCTTCAGAGATCCTTTGATTCTTTTCACAGGACTGATTCAGTCCTAACAAGCTGCTACACAAGCTGCAGACCAGAACTCTGGGCCTTACACACGTTTTTGACTAAAACTGCACACTGAAAAGCACAGGGCTCCTTCCTTCTTCACTGCCAAAGCTCAACTGAAACTCCAACCACAAAACCGGCACTTCCTATGAGTTCCTCCCAGTTCTTGACTGGATTGGCTGTCACTCAATATAGACTGCTGCTGTTGGTCCAAAAGGCACTGAAGTCTAAACTACATCTCCCAGAGTCACTGCCCATACAATCCTCTTGTGGCTGGCTCAGATTATGAGTCCAAGTTCTGATTTGTCCAAGGCACCATTTTAGAGCTAGCTTACCCCACACTGATTGGTCCAGTTCAGCAGTTCAAAACTAGAATGGGAACTAGCAGACACAGTTCTGACTGCAAAGAAAGCAGGTTAGACAAACTGTAATTTCATTATTACTCTAAATAATTTCTGGCAAACAGTTACATCTTTCAGATAGGTTCCCTTGCACCCTAGTGACTGCAAAATGAAGTGAATTGCAGCAGCTTGAGTGGTACTCAATCAAAGAAACACACAGTCCCCCATACAAACTAATTATGTCTGCAAGCAGACAGCTCTTAAAGAGACAGTACCAGAGGTTCTAAAAACACTCACTGATAAATGGCTTAAATGCCAAACACCATTCAGGCTTGGAGCATTCAAGCAAGCTCCTGGAAGTCTTTTGGGAACCCCCATTTGCAGGGGGGTTACATATATATTATATAGAGTGATAATGGGACCTGGATGTACTGTTGTTCTTGTTGCGTTCTTACTGTTATATGTTGTTTGTTGGGCTGGCCACCCACTTTGTGCAGTATATTCTTGTTTTTGTTTCTGTGTTGTCATTTGTCTGTCTGCTGTGGTTATTTGTTAATTACATTCCAGTTTCCTCCCATTATTTTTCCATACTCCCTAGATATATCCCCTGTAATACCTAGTTAGAATAGTATGGGATGGAACAGTATAGTATTTTAAAAGACTGCATTATTCAGTCATGTCAGGTCTCTGTTTCTTTAAATGGGCTTCAGGTTGGTTTTTGAAGCCTTCCCGATTTAGATATATATTTTAAGTTTATTAGGGTGCTGGGACTGTGTTATATTGTAAAGAAATGCCCTGGTAAAATATCGCTATAAAAGAAATGCGGCTGTTGCGCTGGAATACGCCGCAGAAATAAGTCGGAAAATGAATTCGCCTGTAAAAGTTACCGCGCGAATGTGCGCACGGTCGTGAAGGCATTTTGCCTTGTACTGCCTTCAAATTGATGTGTTTTAGTCCAAAATCGAGTGGAATGACTCTCGCTTACCTGCTAAAGGTGGAATAAGGTGGCGGTTTTCGAATATTGAATCCTTTTTATAAACGAGGGTTTTCTATTCATATTGGTTGCTAGGTAAACCCTGCCTGCTATTTTCCTTGTGTGGATGTGATCCTTAGAGCTGGCGCCTTGAACAGCTGACTTTATACATTCATTAAAGGGGCAGTTCCTATTTCAGTTCATTTTAGGGTGTTCAACTCCTAAACAATTATTATTTTATCTGGCAATATAAAAATATATACTGTGATTAAAAGAAAAGTACTGGAGTGTAAAAATGAATTCATTTATTGTACAGAGAAAGAATTTATGTTATAAAAAGGAATCTAGGGGAGGAGTTTCTGGTCACATGTCTTCTAAGAGTATATAAAGCACTATGTTTTAACGCAAGGGAGTTAGTTGACTCCAGGAGTCGGACCTGGAAGTGCTGAAGTGCTGTCTCAAGCCTTCCAAAGTACTAGGGCTTACTAGTACATGATTCTGTTTTGGTTACTATGCTTTTTATTATTTGTTTTTCTGACGTTCAGTTCGCCCTTTGTTAAAATAAATGTTTGAAAGTAAAAACTACTCTAGCAACTGTCTCTTGGTCCATCTTTTATCCCACGGTCCTGTGACTGGCTCCTTTACCAAAAACTGTAACATGGTCTTCAAAAATCACTCACAAATTACAGACCTTTTACAAAAACAAACTGTCCATGCTTTCCTCCATTGCCCCTAAGGGATCTATTAAATCAGAGAGGCACTTGCCCACAACAAATCCAACAAAGCCTTCTTTTGATAATAGCCTTGCTAAAGGAATTCCTGACTGTTTGAAGGGTCTCTGTAGTCCGGTTGCGGACATGTTCACAGAGCCATCCTCCCCTGGTTTTTCGGCTGAGGAATCTGAGCTTCTTGTCACCTGATTATACTTTTTGGAAAAAACATTTTAGCTATGTCAGTTGCTTGCAACAAGAAGCTCCAGGATTAATGCTCTCTGCTGATTGGTCACTGTTATACACATGTTGTTTTACCTTGTTTACAGCACTCATTACAATGTTCTATGCTTTTATGCTCATTCTTATGTGAATTTTTATTATTGCATTATGCTTAGTCACCAGTATATGATTTATAATTTTTTATGCATTCTTTTTTCTTGTTGCATTTATACAAGTTCATTTGAGGGTGAAGGTTAAAGGTAAAAGCCGTAAGCTATAGGATACTTCCGGTTTAGCGCTTTGCATGGAAGTGATGTGGTTCACAAAAGGTAACATCCTTAGAGTAATTATCAGGACATTAGAGGTTTTATATAATAAGAAATGGCTTAAGACTCAATCCAGGATCCCTCCCTCCTTATAAACTGAATTTTTAAATAATTGGGTTTCACATTTTGTTTCCTTGGAATGGGTGGGGGGAGGCTTTTTCTTTGATATACTTTAAAGACTAGCATCTAACTTTTACTTAACGAAAAGCCTAGCCAATATGTGGTAAGGAGACAGAAATGTTTCTCATACTATACTTTACATTTTACGATCTTATTTCCTTTTTATGGCATTTGCCTGTACTATTTAAACACCTGTAGCATTTGCATGACACTACAGTGGTAACTCTCTTTTAACAAGGTGGCAAAGTAAGGAAGGAGATTCAAATAGCTTATGAGGTATTGCTGACATTGTGCGAATGATCAAATTGCATACCTTTTATTGTAAGCTATTCATTTTAGAATATGCTCCTAACTGCTTGTTATTCTTGTAGGAGGGAATATGATCAAGTCCTGGGACTCTGTTCATTGTCCACTAAGAGATTTGAAATCTGTGTATAGGCTGCTACTAAGGGTAAGGTAAGTATAAGATAAGATAAAATAGTGTGGATAATATGCCTACAGTTCTTGTGCTGCGCTAATTAGATTTTAATTCATTATCTACAAATATGCTATTTTTGCATGATACTAGAGTTGTGCATTTTTGAGGCTTTTGCTGTGTCACTCACTTTAAACAATTAGGCATTTAAGAAACTATGTTTTGTGGGTTAATAACTAGAGACCCGTGTAAATCACAAATATGAAATATCATGAAATAAAATGAATTAGACACTTAAAAATGAAATAAAACAAAATCTATTCAGTAAAACGAAATCTGCAATTCAAAAAAAATAATACTTTTTTGTTATATTTGTGCCTTATTTCTTTGCTCGGAACTGTCAGTGATTGACTCTGCACCTAATTTAGTCAACAATTGACACATCTAATTGCTTTCCTGGCATCCTTTCAAATTGAATATATTTTATTCATGTGTAGGAAGAGTTAACATATTACTTAACTCAGACATTTGACATGAGCATTGACATATACATGCTCTGTGATCAGTATTCTATGCTAGGGTCCTGTTACATTACAATGTCTTATAAAGTATATGTTGTAAACATGGTCTCAGTTCTATTCAAATATTACAGTCTCAGCTGACTACAGAGACCCTTCATGTCCCTCCTCCTCCTACCTCCCCTCCCCAAACCCCCTCCTCCCTTTCAGGTATGCAGCAACAGTGTCCATCATTCCCTATAATCCAGGTAAGGTAGTCGGGGAAGATCATCTTTTAATGAAGTCATACCACTCTTGTGGTTCTATCCCCTCCTTGCCTTACCTACTTATTCGATATCCTTGATCTGCTAAATAGTCAGCAGAGTATGCAAAGGTGCCCATGTTTTTTTGATAGTATCGTGATCTCCGTGCAATGTGAGAAATCATGTTCTTGGCCTGCAGGGCAAACAGTATCTCTTTTAGCCATTCCGTATATGTAGCGATATTTTGGTCCAACCAGTGGTGCATAATCACTTTTTTTGCACACACTGATATTAGTGTCATATATTTTCATTGGGTGCCACTTAGAACTTCTCCAAAGTCTCCTATTATACAAATTTCCGGCCTGAACGCATCAGATAACCCTAAGAGTGGGTCTAAGTTGGACTTAATACTATCCCAGAGAGGCGTGACCTTGTTGCATTCCCACAATATATGCAACAGAGTGCCAGGCCTTTGCTTACACCATGAACATACATTTGAGGAGATTTTCCCCATTTGATAAAGCCTAGCTGGGGTGTAGTATAAATCATGTATAACATAAAACTGTAAGATGCGGTATCTGATCTATTTCACATCTTGGTACAAATGTGACCAAATTTTTGGCCATGGTCAAGGAGCTGAGGTGTTTGGAGGTAGTACTTGGTTCAAGACATAATGTGGCTCACCTTGCTTTTCCTCTATGGCATTCCTTAGAAGGCAATAGAAGTGGGAAATGAGGTGAGAGGAAGGTAAGTTAGGGATAGGCTGTAAAAGGGGTCCGTCTAGATACTGTGTCCAGTATACTGTTCCAAAGTGTTGTAGGAGCATATGTTGCAATTGGAGGTATTTAAAAAAAAAGTTTTAGGGAGGTTAAACAGTGAGCTGGCTGTTTGAAAAGGTATCAGTGTGTGTTCGTGAAGTAGATCCACAACTCTCAGTTAGGTGTTACCCAGCCAGAAATTGTTCGAAAGGAGCAGTCCCCCAATTTTGAAATTGGGATTAGCACATATAGGCTGGGAAACATCCTTTACCAGAGATATCTGAAAAAAAGTTACACATTTGGGGATGTACTCAAAGTGTTGTTTCCATAGGTGTGGTCTTGAGAAATTTAGGCAAATTTTTGAGAGGGGAGAAGATGAGAGCCTTGGGAGATATGTTGTGTGGAGAGAGTAAACTTTGCTCAATTTGATACCACAAGGGAATATAATGAACACTCTCCTGACATGAATTGTCCCTCATCCAATATGCTAGGACCGAACAGACAATGGAGAACTGATAAAGGAGCAGGTCCAGGAGTTGTAAACCCCCATTATTCTTATACCTCTGCAGCTTGAAAAAAGCCCGAGATGTCTTCCCACCCCACAGAAAACTGGACATAATTTTGTTGACCTGGGTAAACCATGCTTTGGGTAGAAAAGGTTGCATCATCTGTAGGGGGTACAGAATTCATGGAAGGATGTTCATTTTCAAGACATTTACCCGTCCCCAGAGAGTTAACGGCAACATGGCCAGCGGGAGAGATCCATTTTAATCTGCATAAGAATTTTGTCCAAGTTGTATTGTTTCATCTTGGTCTCCGAACGGGAGCTATATATACCTAGATATTTTAACTTATCTCTGGTCCAGCGGAATCCAAGGTGAGCAATTTCAGCCTGGAATGTATGAACATTTAAAGGCATCACTTCTGTTTTTGTAATATTGAGTTTATAATTAGAAAAAGTCCCAAATGTTCTGATAATTTCGAGAGCAGCGGGGGCCGATTTTGAAGGATGAGTTATGTGAAGTAAAATATCATTGGCATAGACCAAAATTTTGTATTGTTTGGGCCCAATAGAGATACCGGTAATATTTGGGGATAATTTAATACGTCTAAAAAGTGGTTCCAGATATAAGTCAAACAAGAAGGGGTAAAGTGGGCACTCCTGTCTTGTTCCTTGTTATAGCTGAAAGGGATGGGATAGATGCCCATTACATAGTACACATGCTGAGGGGCAAGTATATAATATCTTGACCCATTTTATATACTGTTTTGGGATATTGTAAAGTTGTAACAAATGAAATAAGTAATCCCAGGAGACCCTATCGAACACTTTCTCTGCATCCAGGGACACCAAAGCAGCTGGAATTCGAGAGTCTCTGGATGCAGAGATCAGATACGCCAACTTGTGCATGTGGTCAGACAAAACCCTACCAGCTACAAAGCCAACCTGTTCACAGCTCATTAGACATTGCCAGACCTTAGATAGCCTAGTGGCCATAATATTTGCCAGTATTTTCATGTCAACATTAATTAATGAGATTGGACGATAATTTTTTACCTGAAGAGGGTCCCTATCAGGCTTTGGGATAACCACAATAGTGGCCTCAAATAAAGTAGGGTCAGTAATACCTTGCTCAAACACATAGTTGTAGGTATCTAAAAGTATTGGTCCAATTTGTTCTTTAAAAAGTTTGTAGAATTCTACTGTAAATCTGTCTGGGCCTGGCGATTTGTCTGTGGGGAGGGAATCAATAGCCTGTGTTATCTCATCTTGAGATTGGAGCTTTTAACAAGTTTACTTGGGATATGTTAGATTCTTGGGGAGCTGTATTGGCTATAAGAATTGTTCCAGTATTTCTGGGCAAAAGAATGAGAGGTATGGGAATACAGAGTTTTGTAGTATTCTTGAAAGCAGTTAATAATTTCTCTCGGGGAAGTGACTATTTGTCCTTCAGAATTTTGAATACTGGGAACAATTCTATCTGAGGCTTGTGCCTTAAGTCGCAAAGCCAAAAGTTTTCCGGCTTTGTCGCCCTGATCGAAATACTTAATCTTAGAGCGTATAAGAAGATACTCTATGAGCTGGATATCCAAACTGCGCCATTCTATGGTGCAAGCCCTTGCGCTGCTCAAAAAAGTTGCGCAGGGGTGTGGCCGGGGCGATATTCAACAGAGTTGCACTATTGAGCAACTCCTTTGAATATCACCCCCCGGCCACTGCCACTGTGCATGGCTCAGTGGAACTTGCACCACCGCAAGTGGTCAGAGTGGAGAATTCAGATGCGGTGGCGCAAGTTCCATTGCGCCATGCGCAAATTTCCGATATTCAAAAGGTGACATGCAAATGGGGCCATCATTTATACAAGGCGCACGGGGGGCCATTTGCATCTAATTATGGCCCCATTTGCATGCCATTAGCATGCAGGTGCACCGATCCCTGACGACTTTCACCTGGCGCCCTGCCAGGCAGCAGCCGTCGGGGACCAACGCTCCCTGCAGCCCAATCACGGGCATGATGTAAATCCCCCCTGACTGGCCTGATTGCGGGCATAATGTCAAGAACCCCCTCGACTAGCCCGATCATGGGCAGGCAGATTCACCCCAAGACCAATATCCTGGTGGTCAGTGGACCGTGAAGCCATTGTCGTGGGCATAAGAGTCAAACCCACCTCCCCAAAGTCCAATTTCCCTGGTGGTCCAGTGGCCCCACCCTACCCACCCACAGAGCCCCACCACCCGCCTCCCCAACCCCCATTAGCTGCTGGGCGGCAGCACCCCACTCACTTGCCGCCCGCTGCCCACCGACTGACAGGTTGGTAGGCTGCGATGTTCGTTGTTCAGAGACAGACAATGGCATGTAGCTTTACTAGATATAAAGTTCAGATATGTGAATGAATGAATTCATTCACATATCTGACTGCTTTTGTATGGTGATGTGGGGCTGCACGCCCATTGGCTCTTGCTCTGAACTATCGGGCATGCAGCCCTACGAGCTGTCAGTCAGCAGGCGCGGGTGGAAGGTGGTGGGGCTGCCGCCCACTGGCTGACGGGGAAGCGAGGTGGTGGGGCTCCATGGGTGGTGGGGTGGGGCCACTGGACCACCAGGGAATTGACTTTGAGGGTGGGTTTGACTCTTATGCCCGCGATCAGGCTTCACAGTCCACTGGACCACCAGGGATATTGGTCTTTGGGGTTGAACTCCATTCTGCCCGTGATCGGGCTAGTCGGGGGGTTTCATTTACATCATGCCCGCGATCGGGCCAGTCAGAGGTTCATTACGTTATGCCCGCGATCGGGCCAGTGGGGGAGTGTGTTCTGCCTGTGATCGGGCCAATGGGGTTACTATTATGCCCGCGATCGGGCTGCAGGGGGCACAGGGAACAAGTGGAGGGGCCACCCACAGGTGGCAGCTGCTGTGTTGTGCCCTGCAATGCTGCAGCTCACCTGTGGGTGGCCCTCAACTTGATCCCTTTTTTTGGCTCAAAGTTGTGCAGACGCAGGTAGGGGGTTACGCCTGCACAACTCTGCACAGCCGGCTGAATATCGGGCTGTGCAGTTTATGCATGGTTCCTTCCCCTCCGGTTGAGCATGCCTTCATTAGCATTGCGCTATTGCTCAGCATGACTTGGGGAGCACAACTGCTTCCTTCTGAATATCACAGAATGGCGCATTTTGGACTTGGACAGGTGCAACCCTATTGCGCATGGCGCAACCCTTTTGAATATCCAGCCCATCATGTTCAGTCAGAATTTAGTTATATCAGTCTCTTAAAATTTCTAGGACTTTAAACTGATCCTTTGTGGAGTTCGGGGAGAGTGACATCTCCATGTCCCTGATGTCCCGCAACAAAGCAGAAGTGACTTTTGAGGTCGTTCTTTTTTAACCGTTGCCATGCAAATTATTTCCCCTTTAACTGTGCTTTTTAAGGCACCCCATAGCATGTCTGTCTTAGTCATGGAGGGGGCATTTATCTCAATAAATTTTGAAACGAATCCAGCCAACTGATTCTTCAGATATTCTGATCTAAATAATTGACAATTAAATCTCCAAACCTTGTCCCTAGATATGGGCGGGCCCGGACTCCAACCTAGTAAAGTGGGATGATGATCTGAGATCACCTTGGGGAGGTAATTACAGGTTGTTATAGCTGAGAGGTGTCCCACATCTACGAGAAAGTAATCTAAGTGAGAAAATGAGTTGTGTGGAATAGAATGGAATGAATATTCTTTCTGGTGATGGTAAAGGACCCTCCAAGGGTCTATTAATCCAATGGAGTCCATCATTTCTCTGATGGCGACCTGCGCTAGGGAAAGAGATGGAGAATGACTCGGAGAGCAATCTGTAATATTACAATAAACAAGGTTCCAATCTCCTCCTAACAGTATGGGAAAATGGGACCATGGGGTCAAATCATTCATAAGGGAAACAAAAAAGGATGGGTCTTCCATATTGGGGCCGTATATGGAACCAAGCACTAGCTCCGTTTGGCCCAACAGGGCCTTAATCAAAATATATCTATGCTGAGGATCTACAATAGTGTCTATAAGTCGAAATGGGACTCTTCTTGCTACGAGAATGGCAACCCCTCCCTTTCGAGTATCCGGTCCACTCCCAAAGGCCTGGCCAGCCCAGGCTTTTCTTAATTGTGAGACCTGGGAAGGAGGCAGATGGGTTTCCTGAAGAAACACTATATCAATGCCAAGCTTACGAAGATGCAACAATACTTTTGCATGTTTAGCCTGAGATTGAGACCCTTTTATATTCCATGAACATATTTTATATGGAGTCACCTTATTGACAGTTTTTTACTGGGCTATCCAACTTTAAACCAAGAGTAGTGGCATTGCTCAGGTTATCCATAAGATAACCTTTATTAAACAGCTGCTGTGCTGCATACCTGATCCCACCACCCTCCTTCCCCTTTAAACCCCGCTTCTCCTCCCCTCCCTCTGCTATACATCACCCTTCCCTGTACACAGCCATTTTGTAGAGGTTGTCCCAGGGCCATCTCCCAGTCATATTAAATTGCATAATCCCAGGCCACCAAAACATCAGGCCTGGATACAGCCTGGGGAACCCCCCACCTAAAGGCCGCATACTCCCCCCTTCCTTCATCCTGGTTCGTAACACCCTTCTTGAAATTGCAGTATCCAGATCTACCCCTTTCCCTTCCCAGCTCCACACAATGAGAATATAGCATATGTTAAAAACACAAATAAATAATCATATTGTAAGACTCCACAAGCAAGTCCCCTCATATTGAAATTTTTAGCAGTGTTAAAGCCTTCTTTAGTGATCGATCCCCCCACCCTTCTTCTGCCCCTTCAATCCCTCTTCATTGTTCCAGTACTTGCTTCTAATGATGTTATCTTATTTTAGCATAACAGTGGTACCCCTGCAGCATTGTGACTTATGGAAGGGGAGGAAGGGAGAAGGAGAAGCAAAATTGCTGAACAAAAAGGAAGAAGGAAAGCCAGAGGAAGAAAGGAAAGGAAAAAAAAACAAAGGGGGGGAATAAGTAACCAAACTATGAAACCCATGCAAACTCTTTCAGTGCTCAGATCTTCTTGAAAGTATTAATTAATGACACCCCTGCAGTTTCTATGCAGCTGTGAACACTGTGGAAGTGCGCACAAGTCTGTGGTTAGTCTTCCATACAAGTTCTGTAGTCCATAACACAGGGCAAGTGCATATAGTGCTCTCTTAATTAGTCCTTCCTCGAATGGCAGGATATATAAAAAAAAAAAGGAAAAGAAGTCATATTTCCTCTTTAGTTCAGAAGTGGCACAGTACTACCCTCTGATCCAAGTGGTACAGAGCTGTTCCTTATCAAAAGATGCAGTTCTACAGATGAAAAGAAAGATAAAGCAGGTTGAGTGGTCCAATCGATCCGCAGACTTTGAGTGCCCTCTTGTGGCGGTGACTATGAGTGTCATTATGGTAACATAAAAAAGTGACAGTACAGCATACTAAAGCCTTGATAACACACAAAAAAAAAATTGTTCCATGGGTGGTAAATCCTTCCCGATTGTTCCATCTCTTCCTTTCTTGGCTTCTTCATCATCTAGAAGGAGTGGGAGCCAAAAAAAGGGGGGGGGAACAAAATCAAGGATAGAGCCAGTTCTTACTCGGTTTCTTCAGTAAGTTTGGTCTTTTCCTTTCACTATGAGTCCCCATTGTTCTGCAATAATTCAGAGAGTTCCAGGACCATAGCTAAAATTTACTGAAGCTGATATTTATTAATTAGATCCATATTCAACACCATTTGTTTCGGTTGTCTGTTCACTTAACACCATGACTAGCAGTAAATTCAGTGTAGCTTGAACAGATCTGGAAACTTCCCTACCAATTCCTCTTGAGCTTGCTCAGCTGTATCAAAACTCCTCCAAGAATTTTGATGGTACACTGATAGCTTGGATGGGTACTGAACTTTGAATTTGATGCTGGCAGCGATTAATTTTGTGACAATGGGGTTGTAAGCAGCCCTTCATTGCCTTATGGTTGCTGGGAAGTCTTGGGCAAATCTCAGCTGCTGCCCCTCCCATAGAATTTCCTGAAGGCTCCTAACCTTTCCCAAAACATGCACTTTATCTAGGTAGTTAAGAAATTTTAAGATCAGGGGCCTTGGTGCTTGCCCAGTCGCCGGTTTAGATCTAAGCGAATGACCCACTATTGTGGTTAGCAGCTGCTGCAGGAAAGTGATCGGGGTCACCCCTTCTGAATCCTCTGGGAGGCCGAATATGAGAATGTTATTTCAGTGGCTATGGCCTTCCAGGTCCTCCAATTTAACCTCCATCTTGTTCAATCTTTGGCGCAGCACCGGGAGCTCATAATCAACTGTTGCCCTCCATCCCTCCAGCGAGGCCATCCTGTCCATAACATCTTTGATCGCTTGGTTGGTATCAGTAAGTTCTGTTCTCATAGCCTTCATTTCTGAGGTAAGTTCCTGAAGTATTACTCAAAAGGGATTTAGTTCTTCTAAAAATTTCTGCTCCGTGAGAGGGGTGGCTGGTGGCCCTGAAGTCGATGGTGAGCCCGCTTTAGTAACTGCCCCCGGCTGTCCTTTAGCCCATTTGGAGTTTTTCTCTGGCGTCTGCGGTGGTGTGTGCGGGGGAGGTGCCTGACGCATCTCTGTCTCCATTCTTAAGTAGGCCTGATTCTTGTTTTGGCTTTTTCTCCTGGTCACTGCTGCGACTGCTTTTACCTGTTTTATTGCAGGTTCAGAAAGCTGTTAGAGGCTATTCAGCAAATGTACTTTTGGGATCAACACAATAATTGCTGATAAATTATCTCTGTAAGGTAGAGTTGGGGAGGAGATGGGTTCTCTGAGCTGCTATTCCATCCGCGGCATCACGTGATCCTCCTGGCATCTGTTCAAGTCTCCTCACACTGAATGCAGCTGCTCAGGTGATCATGATTACAGGTAATTTAGTGAATTCCTCATGTTGTTATCCTCTCCAACAGCTATTCTCCTACCATACCTAAAAGCTACACATTGTAGCTTTCGGTTAGCATACGTTCAGGTAGTCGCTTGGATTTGCATCATTTCAGTAGCCATATTTATAGCATGCCTAAGCCTCACAAAAGTATTGGCCAGAGTTGCAAGGAATTCGAAGTTGAGGGAATGTATCTCACAGACAGCAGCATTTTAATGTGCCGGTTCTGCAACTGCCATTTCAAGTGGGAGTCGAGAGACACTTCAGTGAAACATTGCTGTTCTGCAGCTCACTCAGAAAAAAAAGCTAGGGCTGCAGAAAGTTCACTAAAAACAACCACCCAGTCCACTACTGGGGGGTTGATACAGCGATCTAAGAAGGCTAAATTAGAAAAGACTGCTTTTATTGAGGAGACTGTGTTAATGTGTGCCACCGCTAATATTCCACTCAGAAAACTGGACCACCCTTCAGTGAGGGAATATTTCAACAAATATATTTAAGGTGAGATACAAATGTATCTGTATTTCATAATTGCAGCATTTTGTACATCTTGAAGCTAACAGTGTGTGAATTGTTTTAGGTGCTGGTGACCTGCCAACAGCTGACCGTCTTCGGCATGAATATCTTCTGTGAGTAGGCCAGTTAGCAAAAGAAGAGATGCTATCTGCAGTGCAGGGGAAACGAATTGCTGTTATCTCCAATGAAACAACTGACAGTGCAGGACGTTGTGTGCTTGCTGTTTTATTTAAAACTATTGAAGCAAAAAGTAGCATCCATCTTGCTGCCATTTATTTCTTGGAGACCGCTAATGCAACCACATGTTCACAAGCAATCATGGACACACTTACTAACTACAATATTGAGCACTCCAATGTACTTGCTATAGTAAGTGATTCAGCTGCTTATATGTTAAAATGTTTTAGTGCACTAGAAATACTGTTAGGACAACAGGTGCTGCATATGACATGCTGGGCTCACAAATTACATATTGTTGGGAATGTATTTGTTGATAACTTAGATCAGCTTAATTCTGTTGTTGCTAAAGTAAAAACACAGTTCTCATTTTCAAGAAACTTAAGTCTGCATATCTACGGTTTCTTAAATCAACATATCCAGAACTACCTGCTATTTTGTACCCACAACCTGTCTTGACTAGATGGAACTCCAGGTTCAGGGCAGTTTTTTATCTAACTGATTATTTAGATGCTCTTAAAGAGTTCTTTGAACAAAGTGATCAGAAATCAGCCAGCATGAAAGCACTGATTAATTTACTGAAAGATAATGAGTTTTATTCAGTAGTTAAATTTCAGTGCAGTTTCATAAAGGCACACTGTGCAACAGTTGCTGATTTAACTACAGAATTCGAGGAAACAAAAAAGGCTTGGTCACACTTGATTTTAGCTAAGATACAAATGTTGCAAATACACTTTGTGATTCCTAAAACTAATGTTGAGACAGAGAACATTGTCACAGATATGGAGACACATGTTGGAGATAGGGCAGTTCAACAGCTTAAGCTTGCACTTCAGAAGTCAGTTGAGAAGCTTGAAAAACACATGCCAGCACAATCTCCTACTATAAAATTTCTGACTCCGGTCAATTATCTTTTTAACCCTGTAGAGATTGGCACATGTCCATTAGTGGACAAAACTGTTTTAAGACATTGTATGTCAAATGTGCCTTTGCTAAGAGACATAGAGATAAATGATTTTATGCTGTGCTACTTCAAATTTTCTGAAAGTGTAAAAGCAGCTGTGATGAGTAATTTTGATGGCACAGTTGATATTATTAAAATTTTGTTTGCTATGAGATGCCAAAATGCACATATTTCCAATACTGCTATCTGCTGCTTAATGTACCCTCTTGTAAGTGTTGATTGTGAATGGTTTTTCAGTAGGTACACACTGATTGTTAGCGACAGAAGGCAAAACATGAAAAAAGAAAACATTGAATATTGCTGTATGCTTGCTTTTAATACTTAAACACTCAAATACTGCTGTAAAAATATTTTTACTGCTCTACATATCAATTTATGGTGTTTTTTAAATGTTGTGTCTTTTCTGTACATGAAAAATAATAACAAGAAATAAAAATAAATTTGGGAAAAATAACAAGAAATAACAAGAAATTCTTAAACTATAGCAAGAAATATTCCAAAAAATAACAAGAAATTCATGGGTCTCTATTAATAACTAACATGTTTCCAGGGAGGTAATAAGTGAAGCTTTAAGCTATTTGAATGGTTTTATTATAGTTTATTAACTTTTTAATTGCAAAATACAGGTAGATTCTTGTTTTGCTTCCTAAGAGATGGATGTTGTCACTTTGAGGGGTTCCTCAGTGAGTTTCTCACACATCTTCTTATTGTGTTTGTAGTGGTAGGGGGAGTGTATACTTGTGAGTTACTATTTAAGTGTAAATCATTTCTTGTACCTTCAAAGTTATAAATCATTTTCTTATCTTAGTTTGCTGATACTTTTCTATTTTACATTGGGTTTAGATGCAAGTTCATGTGTTTTTTATTCATGGTATAAAGATTTAAGCATAGTTGGCGGAAACATTTTGTGCTTACATTTACATTATATCTGGTACTAGCAGTTAGTTTTTGTTTATCTGTATATTGTCCATTTTATAACATGAGTACAGTGAATATTAGCTCCTGGAATGTACGAGAGTTGGGTTCACCCATCAAAAGATACAGAATACTTAACCATCTTAATACGTACAAAGTAGATATTGCCATGTTACAAGAAACCCATCTTATTACAGAAGAAGCAGAGAAATTAGCCTGAAGTTGGGTTGCCACAGTTAACTATTGTTTCTCATCAAAAAAAAAAAAGATGAGTCATTATTTTAATCAGGAAAGGCATTCATTTTATTAAACATAGCCATTTGACTGATCCAGAAGGAAGATTTTAAATTCTTCAAGGGAACTTTTATGGTACAAATGTGTCTATTTGCAGTGTGTATGCCCCTAACTCTCAGAAGCAGTGGAAATAATGTTTTCAACTCATTGGTTTTGCGTTAGCTAATATAGTGGAGTATAAAATAATTTTAGGAGGGGATTTTAACACAGTTATGGACCCTTTGCTCAACAGATCACATATTCACAACTTGGGTAAATTATCTGCACCACATATCTGTCTGCATAAAATGTTGAATGACCTAGGCCAACTGGATATCTGGAGATTAGCACATCCTAGTGGTAGGGAATACTCATTTCTGTCAGCCAGATTTGGGACGTTTAGTAGGTTGGACTATTTATTTCTCCCCTTGAATATATGTAATGATACGTGTCAAACTGTATATGAGAATTTGCTTGTTTCAGACCATTCTCTCTTAAAGACTTCAATCTTGTTTGAAAACAAATCCAATAGCTCTAATAGCTGGAAATTCAATACCACTTTATTGCAAGATGCCAAATTCTGAGAATGGATCTGTAAAGAGTCCAAAGATTACTTCAGGGTAAATTGCAATGGTGAGGTCTCCCCTAAAATAATAATGGATGCATACAAAGCTTTCATTAGGGGGGTGATTATTAGTTATGCCTCCAAAAAGAAAGAAGAAAAATTAAAGATACTAAAAGAAAAAGAGGATTCTTTAAGCGAAAAACTGTTAGAATTAAAACAAAATTTACCTGATAACAGGGATTTATTATTTAAGGTTTTGGGACTTAAAAATGAAATTAATAAAATTAATTCTGAAAAAATTGAATATTATCTTTTTAGAATAAAGCAAAGATATTGTGAGGCAGGGGAAAAGGCAGGTAAATGTTTGGCCTGCAGACTACACAAAATTCAAAATCAAAATATAATTAAAGGAATTAGAGATATTTCAGGAGGAATTACATATAATGTTAAAAATCAATAACTGTTTTAAGAGTTTTTATGAAAATGTATATAAATCTAAAGAAGGTGGACAGACAGATATGGTACATGGATTTCTTAATTCGATTAAACTTCCTTGCTTATCCTCAAAAGATAAACAAATGTTAGATAAACAAATTACTATAAAGGAAACTTCAGAAGTTATTGTACAGGCACCTAAAGGAAAATCACCTGGTCCAGATGGCTTACTGGTGAATTTTATAAACATCTTAATTGTATTTTAGCTCCCCACTTGCTTAATGCATCTCAGACTTCTTTTACTGATGGTACATTACTGGAATACATGAATTTGGCTTACCTCATACGGACATATCGTCCCCAGGCAAGTTGTTGCAGATTATTAGGAGTGGACAAATCATTGTATGGACTGCACATAGTTACCATATTCGCTGTGCAGTCATCATGTTGCTGGACTAGTAGTTGTGCTTAGTGTGATGTTGCTGAGCTTGCTGAAATCCAGCATCTGTTTGTCTTCCTGGTCCTGCTAACTCTCTTGTTCCTGAGCAAAATCTTCAAGGATCAGTACCACCTAGTGATCCCTGAGAAAGCAATTTAAACCCTGCTACTGACCTACCATCAAGCACCACAATACATTCACAGAACTCAGAACATCTCTACCCAAAAACACCACCTCCCCTCACAGCATGTGATGAAACTGCCAGGGGGACATCAACTGTGCAGCATGGAGCAGGCAGAAGTCAGACAACATCAATGGCTCAAATGCTGATGAGCTCCCAACCTTACTTTATTTAAAAAGAAATGCAGGGGAGTGGTTTAAAACCAAGAATATGTATGTGCAAAACGCAGCTATATGTATGGGAGACCTTATGAGGCTGCCAAGGATGGGAACAATATGAGACTCAGTCAATGAAAGAACAATGACAGAAGGGTAAATCTGTATTTTTCCTTGTAAAATATCTATGTGCAGTCTATGTGTTGGAGCACGGATTTAGAACAGACAGGACATGGTATAGTTGCAGGTTTTGGTTACGTAAAATATTTCTGTGTGGAGCTAGAAGTAAGCAGGGCTTTTGTAGTAAGAGTTTTGGCCAGAGGTTTGGTCATGGTTACTACGTGCCCATAACTACGGTAACCACAACCACTGTGAACTTACTACTTTCTGTCCACTGTCATTTGACTGTGACGACATTACGTGCAATGAATTGCCCGTGAACCTTGGTTTACACATGTCTTTTAAATAAAAAGGGGAAAGATCCTCTTGATTGAGGTAACTACAGGCCCATTTCTTTATTGAATTTTGATTATAAAATTCTGGCAATAATATTAGTGAATAGATTAGCTAACATTCTGAATATGTTGATAGGCAAAGAGCAAGTGGGTTTTATGAAGAATAGACAAGCTGCTGACAACTTTAGGAGATTATTTTCTGTTCTTTGGTCTACTTACCCCATGGAAAATAATTCCTTTCTTGTTCTGGCAATTTCAGTGGACATAGGGAAAACATTTATTCATTTGAATGGGGTTACCTTTACAAAGTTCTAAGGAAAAATAACATTGGGCCTAATTTGTTGAAATTGGTGCAAACACTGTATGCAACCCCTAGAGCTTGTGTGATCACTAATGGAGTCAGATCTTCTTCTTTTCAGTTATTCAGAAGTTCCAGGCAAGGGTGCCCTCTTTCCCCATTATTATTTGTCCTAGCAATTGAACCCCTCATTAGAGAGATTATGCAATCTGACAACATAGTAGGGGTTGTCACAGGTAAGTACACAAACAAAGTTTTTGCCTATGCAGATGATCTGCTTCTTACTTTAGCCCAGCCTGTCAACTCATTGTTAAATGTGAAGAAACGTCTACATAGATCTGGGGATATATTTGGATTTTATGTTAATTGGTCTAAATCTGAATGCTTAACTTTAGGGTAATTTGTACAAAAATCAGCTATAAGATCAATTCTCCCAGGTTTAATTTGGCCTGCTGATGGTTTGATATACTAAGGGATAAAAATATTTGCTTCTATTGAGAAGATTTTTACATAGATTACATAGATAATACAGAGCATTAAAGACATTAGTCCATGAGCTTGCCAATCATAATTTATGTATACCCATTAATATTTTTACTTAAAAGAAATTTATCTAAATTTGTTTTGAATCCCAATATTGTTTCACTTTCCACAACCTCACAAGGCAGCACATTCCAAATTTCTGTTACCCTATTGTTTAACCAATATTTCTTTTTATTTGTTCTATATCTATCTTTTATTAATTGGTAACAATGGGCTCTAGCATTATATGGTTGGCCCCTTTTTACTAGGACTAAGAGATCCCACAATTTGATATTGGTCAGTGCTCTGTAAATCAAACACATATCTCCTCTCATTCTACGATACTCCAATGAGTACAACCCATACATATCCAAATTATTTAAAGCTGCTTGTAAGATGAACTGTTCCTCTGTATTATTTACCGGACACCCAGTCCTAGTGTCATCTGCAAATTTAGACAACCAAACCCCTGAATGGACCTGCATGGTTGATATATATAAATTAAACAGACATGGTCCCAATACCGAACCCTGGGGGATACCACTAGTCACTCAAGTCTGGTCAGAAAAAATCCCCTTTAATACAGACCTTCTGGCCTCTATTTTTAAGCCACGCCTGAACCCATTTTGGTACCCAAACTGGGAGATTTAACTCCAACAGTGATTTCACAAGCTCCTCATTTTGTCTCATAATATTTCTGAGGTTATAGAGGAGCTAAAATGGGATTTAGACAGATGGGCAAAACTGTATCTCTCTGTATGGGTGAAGATTAATTTATTAAAAATGTTCTTTACTCCTAAACTATTTTATTTTACAAACAATTTTGATGCAAATATCCCCACCATTTGGTTTAATAAAATAGAAACAGTTATTTCCTTCTTTTTGTGGGAAGGTAAGCCCCTGAGACTTTCAAAACCTAAGTTGAGAGCCCCAATTAGAAAAGGTAGTTTAGCTCTACCTTGGTGGCAAGGTTACTACTGGGCCTTGAAGTTAAAACAAGGGGCTGCTTGGTTTGTACCTCATCACACATTGGACACCCCCTTATGGGTACAGATAGAAAAAGAAATGATACACCCCCTGAAACTGACATAGTTTATTTTTTTGTAGGACTCCACACAAATTATTAAATCACCCTACTCTGAAAATTTCTATAATGGTCTGTAGACAGTTCAATTCTCTTAAAAAGGTGGAATTTGTCCCACTACAATTTATGCCAATTTGGGACAATACTTTGTTAACCTCTGACAATAAAGGCATTAAAGATATGGGTTGGAAATGCAAAGGCATTACTTTAATAGGGGACCTATTAGACAATCAAGACAGACTGTACTCCTTTACAGACCTTAAGAATAGTTTGACTTATGTAAATGCGATTTTTGCATTTACTTACAAATTAGAAGTGTTCTTCTTATCAAATATTTGGACATATCTCATAAGCTTATTTCTTCTCCAGCATGGCAAAACATTTTTTAAATATGCTATTCACCTAAGGGCTTTAGTCTAATTTATGCTCTTTTGAATGACTCTGACATTCAACTAACAGAGCATGCAGGGGTAAAATGGCAGGAGGATTTAGGTTTAAACATTTCAAAGGTGATGTGGGAGAGAGTATGAGATAATGTGATTAAATCATCTAGAGAGGTGCAAGGAAGACTTGTGCAATTTAAAATTTTGCATTACCATTATTACTCCCCTAGGCAATTGTTTAATATAGGGCTAGTGTCAGATTGCAAATGCTGGAGATGTGGGGCTCATGATGCAGGCTTAGCTCATTTGTTCTGGCACTGTAATAAGACTTTATCTCAGTGGAGGCAAATTCATGCTTTTTGCCAATATCCTGTGGGGTCCTTTATACCCTCCCCAATTCTCATTGATGGAAACATTAGTTTAATTCTTAATATTTTTAAACAAAAGAGATTCTGGGTGTTGAGTGTGCTCTAGTTTATAAAAAGTTGATCCTTCAACACTGGAAGGATACAAATCCTCCCAGCATGCAACAATGGTTTAATAATTTGTTGGTCTCTGACAATAATGAAAGAATATCTGACTCTCTTATGGATAAAAATGATATATTTGGAAATATTTGTGGCTGATTTGTAGCCCTTTGTACCTAGGAGTAATAAATATAGTTTGGCTATATCTTATTTGGTAAAGAAAATAGTTTTTAAAACTGCATTAATATGTATTACAGTATTTTATCCTTTTGTTAGTGTATGTCTGTCTCTGACTATAATTGTTTGTAAAGGCATTGTCATGTATTCTCTTTGTGGAAAAGTTTAATAAACTTTAAATTAAAAAAAAAGGAAAAGGGCCCTTGTGTCTTTAGTGCCTAGTACTAATGGGAGCACTGGGAGTTTTTTTTTTTCATGGATAAATCATCTAATGTACTGATTTCTTTTTTGCTAGAAGCTGGAGAAAAACTAGTACACCTTCATTTCAGGGGCCTCTTGTAACTGCTGGAGAGATTGCAGTGGAGAGTGGAGAGAGAGTTCTGAGTCAGCAGAGATTAGGAGTCACAAAAAACTAATATTTTCATCACAAAACCTTTATTTTTTTGTTCTGTACCATGTCTCTTTAATGCCTAGTAGTGGTGGGAGTACTAGGAGTTTTTTTCCTGGATAAGTCATCTGATGTAGTGATTTTTACTGTATTTGCTAGGAGCTGCAGAGAGAAAATAGTATACCTTCATTTCAGGGGCTGATAGTGGTGTGAGGCTTTTTGTATTTTCCCCAGAGAAATTGCCTGATTTATTATGCCAGGAGGAGCTGCAGAGAAACTTAAGTTACAGTTTGCCTCCTTAATTATAGTAGTTCTAATCTCTACCTTGACTGATGTACTGTGCTGATTTAAAGTAAAAGTCTTTAATTTGGTGGTGTAAATAATAAGTATTTCGGGGCTGAGGTTTCACAAAACCCAATAGTAGCCTAGCCAGAAATTTCAGAGGGCAGTCAGTTGACTGCAGTCCCACCCCCCACAGTTTAGGGCTAGATAGTGATGCTTGCAGTGTGTGCACACCCTTGCTTGCCCTACATGTGTGCTGTTTGCAGTAATTTTTCTGTGCAAAAATAAAGCAGTACTGCTACTTTCAACCATTTTTTTTGCACTGAAATGCAGCACAACTTGTGTGTATTTACAAATAAAAAAATAAAAGTAAATTGCAGTAGTTCTGCTGTAGAAATCTCTGTTAGAAATATTTATGGTGTAATCTGAAGTTGGGCTAAGGTTTCATGAAAGTCAGTAGCCTCCAGCAGTCTCGAAGGCCAGTCAGCAGATTACACTCCGACCTCCATGGTTTAGGGTTGGTTAGTGACACTTGCAGTGTGTGTACAGCTTCACCTGACCTGCATGCGTGCTGCTTGCAGTAATTTTTCTGTGCGAAAATAAAGCAGTACTGCTGCTTGCAACCATTTTTTGTACTGAAATACAGCAGAACTTGTGTGCATTTCCAAATAAAAAAAATACACGCGAATTGCAGTAGTTCTGCCATAGAAACCTCCGTAAGAAATATTTGTGGTGTAATCAGAGGTTTGGCTGTGGTTTCATGAAAGTCAATACCTTGGAGGGCAGTCAGCTGACTGCACTCCCACCCCCATTTTATAGGGCTAGGTACTAGGTTTACTAGGAATATTAAGACATAAGGAGGCCGTGGCCCATCGAGTATGTCTCCCGCACCTAGTGGGCAAATATTCTGTTATTTACAGGCCAATTAAAAAATTGGTTGAGTCTTTGTTTGAAGATATCAACGCTTGTGGCATCCACAATATTCTTAGGTAATAAATTTCAGAATTTAGATGCTCTTACAGAGAAGAAATTGTCTCTTGTGTTGACATTTACAAGTGGTGCTATAAGTTGTTTATCGTGTCTTCTTAAAGAAATCAGGTAGTTAGATTTTTTGATGCCACATTGTTCCATAAACACAGGATCCTGCTAGATTTTATATAGTTGTAGTAAGTCCCCCCTTTTGTGTCTATTCTGGAAGGAAACTAACTCCATATCATGTAGCCTTTCCTCACAGTCTTTGTTGTTTAATGCTGGTATTATTCTGTGGCTCTGTGTTGGACCCGCTCCAGTAGTTGGATATCTTTTTTTAGGTAAGGGCTCCAGTATGGTGAACAAAAGTTTAAGTGAGGTCTGACATATGTCTTGTAGAGTAGGAGAATGGTATATGAATTTTTTATTAATAAATGACCGCTTGATGCAATTTTAAATCCGATTTGTTGTTTGTGATACTTTTTTGCAGTGTTCAGTGGATGATAATTATTTTTTTCTAATAATGCCTAAATCTCTTTCCTTATTTCTTTTTTTGAGTGATTTATTGTTTATTGTATATATGGAGGATTATTAAGGCCCATATGAAGGACGACCCATTTGTCTTCATTTAAAGTCATCTTATTTTCCCTTGTCCATATGATGGTATATAAATCCCTTACTAGAGACTTGTGATTTTCTATTGTATTTACTTCAAACTTTCAAGTACCTCAAGGGAATCAACAAAGTCCAAGAGGGTAGCATATTTCAAAAAAAGAGGTGTGGAAGAACAAGGGGGCACAATCTGAAGATGGGGGCGGCGGCTCAGAGGTAATGTAAGGAAGTATTTTTTCACAGAGAGGGTTGTGGATGCATGGAACGGCCTTCCGGAGGAGGTTGTGGAGTCAAAAACAGTGGTTGAATTCAAGCATGCATGGGACAGTCATAAGGCAATTCTAGGGGGCCGGGGTAGAAAGAAGTAGGCTGCTGGTTAACTAGGATCTGCAGCTTATCCATTAGGTAGGGAAATGGGCAGACTGGGTGGGCCAAGCGGTCCTTATCTGCCGTCAAATTCTATGTTCTATGTTCTATGTTCCATGTTCATCTCCTAGCATGTTGTCTGCAAATGTAGCCATATTGTTACATATGTTAGTATTGATATCCCAAATAAAGAGGTTGAACAGTGTGGTAGCAATGCTTGCAGTGTGTGCACACCCTCGCCTGTCCTGCATGTGTGCTGCTTGCAGTAATTTTTCAGTAAGAAAATAAAGCAGTACTGCTGAATGAAACTATTTTTTTGTACTGAAATACAGCAGAGCTTGTGTGTATTTACAAATAAAAAATGTGAATTGCAGTAGTTCTGCTATAGAAATCTCTGTAAGAAATATTTGTGGTATAATCTGAGGTTGGACTGGGGTTTCACAAAAGTCAGTAGCCACCAGCAGTCTCAGAGGGCAGTCGGCTGACTGCACTCCCACCCCCTCACAGTTTACGGCTAGGTAGAGACGCTTGTAGTGTGCACACACCCTTGTCTGCCCTGTGTGCGCGCTGCTTGTAGTACATTTTCTGTGTGAAAATAAAGCAGTATTGCTGCTTGCAACCAGTTTTATGTTTGCTTGTGAGCATGCACACTGCACATGCTCAAGAAACATCTTGGGTCGGTATAACATTTTAGAGGTGTGTGAGTTTCTGCTCAGTGCAGTTGACATGTTATGGGGCTTGTCCCTCAGGCATCAATGAATCGGTGAGCTGTCTATGACAGCAGTTTGAGAGAAGTGGTCTTCACTTGAAAGAAAAGTGCCACTTCAAGCAGGGATGGTTATGAGTTGATGCTTTATGTGGCTGGTCCATCAGGCATCAATGAATCGGTAAGCTGTCTATTACAGCAGTTTGAAAGAGAGGACCACACTTGAATGAAATCTGTCGCTGCAATGAGGGACATTTTCCCATTGCAGCGGGACCTTCCCCCTCCAATGCAGCCAGGCACACAGACATACCTTTTCTCTGTTGGCAGCAGCTGACAAAACTCCAGCCATGCACATTACAGCGCACAGTAATACGCATGGCTGGAGTTACTGTTCTTGTCAGCTCCTGCCGCTGAGCACCTCATTTGTTTGGTGTGCCTTTCTTGGTGAACCATTTCAATAAATAAATAAATGAGTTGTGATGTGGCTTTCCACATTGACAGCTCCTGCTGGCTGACACACACTCCCTGGAAAGCCGACATCAGGGTGCCCAATCCCCGTATCGGCATGTATCCCTCCTCCCCCCCATTAATGTGACACACTGGGAGCCCAACCCACTTTGCCAAAATAATTTTTTATTTATGTTTCCAACACTGGGATGCCCACTCCCGGTGTCAGATGACCCCCCCACAGGCCCGAATATTTCAAGTGCCAACATTGGGGTGCTCGATCCTGTGTCAGCATGCCCCCCACACACACACACACTATTGTGGCACACTGTGAGCCAACCCCAGTGTGCCTAAATATTTTTGGTAGCCTGTAAAATAAAGAAAACCATCCCCAAAGTCTTTTTTTTTCCCCTGTAAAAAAGGAAACAGTCCCTCGTCGTCTACCCATTCCCCACTCCCCCACCACCACTGTCTTTCTACAGACCCACCTCTCTGCACCCCCCTTACCCCATTCTTACCTTCAGAGGTTGGGAGCAGTGATCTTCTATGGACTGGGACATGTCTGCACTCTTCAAAGCCAACCGGCAATCTGAAGAAATGACGGTAAGCTGTATAATGGGAGTCAATAGGGGGTTTCAACTTAGGTTAATATCTCAGCCATTTTTAGGAATTTTTGCCCCACATTTTCAACATGGGGTTCTTGAGACCCCAATTTCTGAACACTGTCACTGTCATTGGGTTACTCGGTCCTTAAAGGTGATTTTATGGTTGCTGCATGAAATCACCCTTCGGGACTGACTAACGAAACAACAGTGTCACTGTTCATGAGGTGGGGTCCCATAAAACCCATGTTGCAAATTTGGTGAAAAAAATTCCAAAAAATTACTGTTATGAGTGTACATTGCATAATTTCTATGCATGCTCATAACTTCACCAATTTTTAATATTTTCATTCCAGATTTTCAACATTGCCATTTTTTCACACCTCATCATGAACAGTACAGCTGCCATTTTTCACATTCTGCCCAAAATATGTTTTCACACCTGTGGCACTGAATGGCACACTCACTGTGCAAAATCACCTTTCGGGATTGAGTAACGAAATGATAGTGCCATTGTTCATGAGGTGGGATCCACAAAAGACCATGTTTTTTTTTTATGACTTTCTTTTCTGGCCCTCAAGCTCAGAACTCTCCCAGGCCACTGCTCTCTGACTTGCTGTACCACCCGCTGTGTTCCCCCACAATCTTCAGGTTCATCACAGTTCCCTGGATCGGGGGATGGCAAGCCGGGGAGACCTCAGAGAGCAGTAGCGGGAAACCAGCATTGGGCATGTAGCGGTGGCACTGGCAGGGCCATTGCTTATTTGAGCTGCAGGGGTATTTCTCTCCTTCTCCTCCTGTAGGTGCCTGGACTCCCCATCCATGCGTGGTGCACATCTGATGCTGGTGCATGGCAACCCTGCCTGCGTCAGCCACGCTCTGTTACATGCAGCTCTAGCACTCTGTGATGCCCCTGGTCCCCACCAGGGGCTGCCAGAGTGCCAAACAATCCCATACCCTCCCCCCAGGAGAGGAGAGGAGAGCAGCCCTGCAGGTGCTCAATCCATCTCCCTCCTTGCTGACACCTGAGCTCGCTCCCAAACTCGGGTCATTGGCATGGCACGAGGTGTGGTATCTAGTGCCTCAACCCTGAGCACCACTGGGCCTGCTTGACAAAAGCCCATGTTGAAAATGTGGAGTGAAAATACCAACAAACACCCAGGGTGTTAGGGTTTCCAACCCTAACACCACACCCTGTAAAGACTGACAGGCATCAGGGGTGTGACTTGGGGTGGTCAGCCGTAATGCTCATGCCATTCCACCCCACCCTGCAGCCAGTGACAGGCATTGAGGTGTGCCTTGGGGTCTTCAGCTCTAATGTTCACCCCATTCTCCTCTGCTGCACCCATCTCAGCTTATTTCCTTATGGAATGGGGTGAGCATAAGGGCCGAAGACCCCAAGGCACACCGCAACACCTGTCAGTGTCTACAGTGTGGAGAGAGGTAGAATGGCATGAGCATTATTAATGATGACCCAAAGGCACACACCCCAAATGCCTGTCAGTCTCTGCAGGGTGGGAGTGGAGGTTGGCATTAGTTTAATACTTCACTGCCATTCCTATTATGCATTTCTCTCACTCCTGCACCAGCAATGCCAATACCAGCAAACAATCATTTGGCATTGACAAATGCTTGTTTTGTACTGAAATATAGCAGAACTTGTGTGCATTTACAAATAAAAAAATGAATTGCAGTAGTTCTGCTGTAGAAATCGCTGTAAGAAATATTTTGTGGCATCATCTGAGATTGGGCTGGGGTTTCATGAAAGTCAGTAGCCACCAGCAGTCTCGGAGGGCAGTCAGCTGACTGCACTCTCACAACCCATGGTTTAGGGCTAGGTAGGGATGTTTGTTGTGTGTGCACACCCTTGCCTGCCCTGCGTGCATGCTGCTTGCAGTAATTTTTCTGTGCTAAAATAAAGCAGTACTGTTGTTTGCAACCATTTTCATGTTTGCTTGCATGTATGCGTAAGAAATATCTTGGGACAGAACGACATTTTAGAGGTGTGTGAGTTTCTGCCCAATGCAGTTGATGCTTTATAGGGCTTGTCCCTCAGGCACCAATGAATCGGCAAGCTGCCTATGACAGCAGTTTCAGAGAGAGGACCACACTTGAAATAACTCTGCCACTGCAATGAGGGACAGTTTCTTCATTGCAGTGGGACCTTCCCCCTCCCTGCCTTGCAACCAGACACATAGACGTACCTTATCTCTGTTGGCAGCAGCTGACAAGACTCTGACCATGCACATTACAGTGCACAGTAATGCGCATGGATGGAGTTACAGTTCTTGTCGGCTCCTGCCGCTGAGCACCATGTTTGTTCAGTGTGCCATTCCCGTGAACCATTTAAATAAATAAATGAGCCACTATGCTGCTTTCCACATTGGTGGCTCCTGCCACTCACCACACACTCCCCGAAAAGCTGACATTGGGGTGCCCAATCCCCATGTCGGCATGTATCCCCCCATTAATGTGACACACTGGGAGCCCACCCCAGTATGCCAAAATAATTTTTTATTTATATTTCTGACACTGGGATGCCCACTCCCAGTGTCAGATGACCCCCCCACCTGCCCAAATATTTCAAGTGTTGACATCGGGTTGCCCAATCCCCATGTTGGCATGCCCTTTCCCACACACACACACACACACTACTGTGGCACACTGGGAGCCCACCCCAGTGTGCCTAAATATTTTTGGTAACCTGTAAAATAAAGAAAACTGTCTCTAAAGTCTTTTTTTCCCCTGTAAAAAAGAAAATGGTCCCCCGTCATCTCACCATTCCATCTTCCCCTCCCCCACCCCCAAACTCCTTCTGTGGACCCACCTCCCCGCACCCCTCCTTACCCCATACTTACCTCCGGAGGTCAGAAGCAGCGATCTTCTAAGGACCAGGACAAATCTGGACTCTTCAAAGCCGACCAGCAAACTGAAGAAATGATGATAAGCTGTATAATGGGAGTCAATGGGGGGGGGGGTTCAACTTAAGTTGATATCTCAGCCATTGTTAGGAATTTTGGCCCCAAATTTTCAACATTGGGTTCTTGGGACCCCACCTCATGAATACTGTCACTGTCATTTGGTTACTCAGTCCCAAAGGTGATTTTGCAGTTGCTGCACAGAATCACCTTTTGGGACCAATTAATGAAACAACAGTGCCACAGTTTATGAAATGGGGTCCCAAAAAAACACATGCTGCAAATTTAGTGAACAAATTCCAAAAGATGACTTTGTTATGAGCGTGCATTGCACAGTTTCTACAAATGCTCATAATGTCACCAATTTTTAATAGTTTCACTCCAGATTTTCAACATTGCCATTTCTTCACACCTCCTTGTGAACAGTAGAGCTGTCATTTTTCACATCCTGCCCCAAATGTTTTTTCGCACCTATGGTGCAGAATGGCACTGTCACTGTGGGAAATCAACTTTCAGGACAGAGTAACAAAATCACAGTGGCACTCTTCATGAGGGGAGGTTCCAAAATGCCATGTTGAAAATTTGATGAAAAAATTCCAAAAAATGATTTTGTTACAGGAGTGTGTTGCGTAGTTTCTACACATGCCTGTAACTTCACCAATTTTTCATATTTTCTCTCCAGATTTTTAGCATTACCATATTTTTACACCTCTTCATGAACAATACAACTGTCATTTTTCACATCCTGACCAAAATATGTTTTTGCACCTGTGGCACCGAATGGAGCACTCGCTGTGCGAAATCACCTTTTGGATTAACAAAATGATAGTGCCACTGTTCATGAGGTGGCATCCACAAAAGCCCATGTTGAAAATTTTGAGTGAAAATACCAACAAATGCCTGGGGTGTTAGGGTTCCCAACTGTAATGCTCCACCCTGTAGAGACTGACAGGCATCGGGGGTGTGACTTGGAGTCATTGGCCATAATGCTCACGCCATTCCACCCCACCCCCACCCTGCAGCCAGTGACAGGCAATGAGGTGTGCCTTGGGGTCTTCATCTCTAACGTTCACCCCATTCTCCTCTACTGCACCCATCTTAGCTTAATTCCTTATGGAATGGGGTGAACATAAGGGCTGAAGACCCCAAGACACACCGCAACAACTGTCAGTGTCTGCAGTGTAAAGTGAGATGGAATGGCATGATCATTATGGCCGATGACCCAAAGGAATACCCCCAAATGTCTTTCCATCTCTGCAGGGTGGGGGTGGGGGCTGGCATTAGTTTAATACTTCACTTTCCTATTATGCATCTCTCTCTCACTCCTGCACTATCAATGACAATACCAGCAAGCAAACATTTAGCATTGACAAATGCTTGTTTTGTACTGAAATACAGCAGAACTTATGTGCATTTACAAATAAAAAAAATGAATTGCAGTAATTCTGCCATAGAAATCTCTGAAAGAAATATTTGTGGTGTAATCTGAGGTTGGGCTGGGGTTTCACGAAAGTCAGTATCCTCCAGCAGTCTCAGAGGCAGTCAGCTGACTGCACTCCCAACCCCTACAGTTTAGGGCTAGGTTGCAATGCTTGCAGTATGCTCACGCCCTTGCCTGCCCTGCGTGCATGCTTCTTGCAGTAATTTTTCTGTGCTAAAATAAAGCAGTACTGTACCAGGTGCTATGTGCAATAATTTTTCAGTGCTAAAATAAAGTAGTATTGCAGCAGGTGCTGCTTGTAATAATTGTTATGTGCTAAAATAAAGCAGTACTGAAGTGGGTGCTGCTTACAATAATTGGTACTACAATAAATCAGTACTGCAGCAGGTGCTGCTTGCAATAATTTTTTGGTGTTACAATAAAGCAGAACTTTTGTACAGTTATGAAGTATTAAGTGCTTGAGAGTGTTTAGAACTTGTTGGCTTTGACAAAGACAATGACAGGTAGAGATGGGAAAGATGCACTTGGTCCAGCCCAAGCAAATCTACGATGCAGGAACAGGTTTGTGATGCTGAACCTGAATGTGAGCGATAGTCAGTCCATCTCTGAAGCCCAAAATTATGCTTTACCCCTTCCAAGCCTATGTCTTCCAGGAACATTGGTACTGTGACTGGCACAAGACAAAGTGATATAAGAGGAACAAGCAGAAGGACTCAGTTTTTCACTCCCACCACACCCACCAATGTGTCCACATCTTCCACCAGTACCATCACATCTGTCATTACCACCACCACCACTATAGGGACCCTGTCTTCCTCTTCCACAACAATGGGCAGCATGTCTACTACAGCCAGTCCTGCAACTGTAACTGTCACTCCAGCCACTACTGACTGTATTAACCCTGCCACTACTGCCACTACTGTAACAGTATCATCACAGTCTGGTATCCCTGCTATGGTGCATATTACCAGTATGACCACTACAGTTGACACAGTTATGCCTCCTGCTTTTCAGCTTCTCAGTACTCCTGAAAACATTGCAGAGGATGACCAGTCTTCTGGTTCTGAATATTTCCCTCTACATGATGAACTGCCTAGTGATACATCATCTTCTTCATCAGAGGCACATGTGAGTGACTTTGATGATGAGGCAGAGTACTCCATGTACCTTGAGGGCAGAACAAAAAGGTGACTGGCAAAACAGCCTCTAGGTGTAGCACTTTTAGCAGTAGTGTTGTTAGTGTTCACATTCAGGATGACCTACTAAGCAGATTGACTTAAATCGTTGTCCTCACAAGCCAGCTATAGTTAAGCCAGTAGATATAATCTCAGCATGAACATCATACTCATTTAAATCAGCCAGTTGGTGCTGTACTTACTTCAGCAGCTTAGATATAATTTCAGCACAAACATTGTACTATTTGATTTTGAGTCACCCAGATATAATCTAAGAGTGAACATTACACTCATTTAGTCACATCACAATGAATCACATTCATGGTCATCACAATTCACGAATCACACCACTTTAAGTTTTCTTGGTGCAACCCTGGATTTCTTTTTTTTTGTTTTAATCTACAGCTTCTTCATGATTATGAATCACGATACCCAGTGATCACTTCTTAGTGACCTTTCTATTGTGTACTTTAGGTTACTAATTATCTGTTGGTAAAGGACAACTTGGCCCACACAGTCAGCCCAGATTGTCCATCCCTGCCTTATTGGTCTCATCTGCAGGCCCTAACGCAACCCTGCTGCCTCTCTTCCTGTTTTCAAATACACACCAGCCCTATGCCTATCTGGAATGGGGTCATAATGTCATGGGCAAAACCATGCACTGCAACAATGCCGCATGCAAAGCAGCGTCTGGCAAAATAATGTTAGCACAATATGCCAACCAGTGCACACCACAGCAACAACTTAGTATTTGCAGGGGGCTCTGGCACCCACACTCCCAGAGTAATTATAATCAACTCCAGGGGGTCATGGATGTCAGCGGCAAAAAAAAAAAAAAACCTTGGGTCGGGTAAATTTTGTTTTTCGGCCACAAAAAAGGTGCAGTAGAGTGGGTCCTGTGGAGAACTGAACCACAGCCCAAGGTCCCTGATACTGCTGGAGGCAGGTACTCTAGCCACTTCACCACAGAAGCAGCTCAGCCAGGCACCACCCTGATGGCATCCTTCACCTTCCCTATTGGCAGCCTGCAGTGACAGGGGTGGTGGTTTCTATTGCATGCTGTAAAAAATCCTGTTGCTGTAGAGCCATTAGCATTTCTTACAGTATTTCATGAGCAGTTTTATCCACTCCATCTTAACCTGGTACCCGCCTATCTCACACATGCTTGAAGTCCTACAGTATTTTTGACACCATCACTTATGCCTTCAGTCACTGTCAGTCATCTGCCATGCCTTCAGTAAATATATCTTCACATTTGTCTTGATGAACTCCCCCTTCAACTTCATCACATACTACCATTGCCTCTGGTACTTGTGCTCTTTCTCATTTGAAAGAGACTCCCCTTATGTGCCCTGTCTTCACCCCATGAGGTACTTGTATAAGTCTCTATCATGGCACATCTCACTCTCTTCTCTTCCAGGGTGGACATACAATGCACTTATGCCAATGCCATTTTAGTAGCCCTAGGCAAGACACAAGATGTCACCTCATCTGTAATCTTTGCTCAATCTATGAGGACCATGTGTCACCAGACCACTGACCAGTGTAGTAGTTTGTTGCCTTTTTTTGGTCCCTGAAAGGCTGTTGGGGAGTGTTCATGGCAGAATTTCCTAGTATACTTCAAAAGAGAAGGAAATGGTGTAGTTTAACAGTGTTACAATTTTTTTTTTTGTAAAACAATTAACTGGGGAGGTCGAATAACAAATAATGAATATCTGGTGCCCCGAATATGAATAGTCTTCCAAATATTCAAATTAAGGTATTTGCACACTCCTATTTAAGATGTTGTGTTTTGTCTTCCAACTAAAGGATTACAAATACACAGTAATCACTATAGTATCACTCCTAAAAAAGTTTCTTCACTTTGTTCATGTTTTTTGTAAATGATTGGTAGCGCAGTACCTGCCTAGAATGGGCTATATATCAGATGTCCTGTTTTTCATTTCAAATGTTTTCCTTCATGTGTATTCTATTTTCCCTATAGAGACAAATATTTTCAGTTAGCATCAAAATTCAGTATTTTACCCACATTATATAAAGATATTACTTTACCTCTGTGTGATAATAACTGATCTCATCTGCACCAATGAAGGTTATGGGCACCCGCTACCATCAAGCAGCCTTATATGCAGTGGTTCCCACACCATAATCCAGCACTGTCACGCTCTCAGCACCTTTTTTTGCACCATGTACTTTAAATATATAGCACTTTACGGACTATTGTCAGGGTTGCAGTGATAAAGACACTGCAGTTTTATCAGAGGTGTGAACTTTAATTTGGATATGATGAGAATCATTCCCTTGTGACTTGGACATTAATGGATTTCACATTTAGAGAGACAGACATTTTATGTCAAGTGCAATAATCACTTTTTAAAGAAACAGATTCCATATGCCATTCTTTAAGATTTGTTCTGTCTGCTTTGCAAGACTGGATTTTTTTATGCATCAGTAAAAGTTTGAGCTGTCTTCATTTTTTGAGTGTGACCTCTTATGTCTCTGATGCCCCACTTAATTATTAATTTTTTTTGCTGTAATGGTCTTTATGCTCCTATGTGGCAGGACTGACAGCTGGTACCACCATGACTTGTCTCCCGCAGCCATCCCTTGCTCATCTACATGGAACCAGAGGCCAATATTCCCCGTGGTGGGGCTGGAAAGGGAAGGCCATCCTTCCCCACCGAGAACACAATCCAGATGGCCCCAGAACCCAGCGTGAGTGGGCAGATTGACGTCATGTCAGACAGGGCATCATGAAGCCTGTCCTATCAGGTTTTCCACTTTGTGTTTTGTCCCCAAGCTCCTCAAACAATGTGTGGTGAGCACAATGTGTGTGCTCTGCCTTTGCAGTGCTACACCCCTGGTGCTCTACAGTAGGGCCTCCCCATAGTGGTGTCTCGCGCACACCTCCACCCAGATTCCTCCAGGTGGTGATCGATCACTGAACCACACAGGCTCCCCTCCCCTAAGTTTTTTTGAGGTTTTTCCTGCTGGTCCTGTGGAGCCACATGATGGGGTAGTGGTGGGTGACCAGTGTGAATGCCTTCTCATATAAATATTGCTGCAACTTCTACAGAGTCCAGATGATACCCACTCTTCCTCATTAGTAGAGCAGGCCTCCTCTCTGGTCAGCAGCTTTCTGTCCAGGTACCTGACTGGGTGTTCCTCCTCGCTGAGTGTGACCTGACTCAGAACCTCCCCTAGCTCATAATCAGATGCATCCATGTGCATAATGAACTTCAGAGAAAAATCAGAACCTATGTTGGACTTCGCACCAAATGCGTAATAGAAATGGCAAATTTGAGTTTGGATTCAACATATTGTTTTCCTAGTTATATATTGCAAACAGGAGTAGTATAGTACTGTGATGGGCACCACTATGGCTCCCAGCTTTCCAAATTTATACATAGGTAAATGGGAAGCTGATATTCTCTATGACGAGGCCACAAATCCCTATTTTTCCAGTTTGAATTTGTGGCATTGATTTTAGATGACATTCTTATTATCTGGCATGGTATAGTGTACGAGTTTCATCAATTTGTCAAATGATTGGAAAATATCAGTCCTTGTTTGAGTTTTAAATCGACTATTGCTGGGGACAATATCATATTTCTGGATTTGAGTATCAAAAAACTGGGGGGTCTGCAGGTGGGGATGAACTTGTTCCATAAACCAACCAACAGAAATAGCATACTTTTTTGATAGTTGTCCCCCCCATATTACTGCAAATATTCCTGAAGGGCAATTGATTCAGACCCTGAGAAACTGCACTATTAGGGCTGACTTTGAGCAGGGAAAAACAACATAGAAATGTAGACTATGATGGCAGAAAAAGACCAGAGGTCCATCCACTCTGCCCATATTCCCTAAAATCCCATGAACCTTCCCTGGAACCTTCTGCCTGCTCTGCATGTAACTCTAGTTTACAGACTCTACTGGGACTGCATTCATCATTAGATGAGTCTGGCCCATCTCAGGACCAGTCTCCCCAATCTCTGGACCCACTTAGAAACATAGAAACATAGATTTTGATGGCAGATAAGGACCGCTTGGCCCACCTAGTCTGCCCACTTGCCTTATCTAATGAGATTGCCCCACGAGGCAGACCTACTTCACCATTAAATTGGGCTGAGCCAGCCTTATTGCCCACACCACCTCCCTTACTGCCAACTCCAAATAGGCCTAACCTCCTAAGCCTGCCACCATTGCCTCCTCCACCATTTTATGCCCCTTGGAAGGAAATGCCTCCACCACTGGTTCATGTTCACTGGGAAAGCTGCCAGGCACATTTGGGCCACCAAATATCCCTGTGCCTCCAAATCATCATAACCCATGGATGGAAAGCCATCCAAGATTACCTGCCCCATGGGCCATCTGTGCCCCCTTGTCCCCAATAACTGAGGAACTGGAACCAGAGGTTGAGGCTATGATAAATGAATTTATAAAATGGGTAGGCTAAATCAAGGAATCTGATTGGCTAGTTACCCATGCATGAAATCTGTTCCATGCATGGGTAAAAAAAGGGACTGGTAGTAAAAAGGCCAATATCCATAAGCCATGGAACATTGGCATTTTTATTGTCTGCCATCTTTATATTTGCCAAGCAGGACAAAAAGCTACCGTACTTGGATTATTGTAACAAAAAGCGAGTAGTGTGAAAAAAAGAAAGAAATCAATCAGCCGTTTAAATGTTCATTATGCAAATGCTGCCTTTTTCTTTTTTGTATGCACTCCATAATGCAGCTCATCAAACACTCGCCAATCGATCAGGAAAACTCTGGTGCCTCTCACTAATGCTTCACAGGTTAAAATGAACGTCCCCGATAACAGTTTAAAAAAAAATCTACTGACTTTCAGATTTGTCCCATGGTTTCGCCAACCGATCGGGTAAACTCTGTTGCAACTCGCTCTCTCGCTTCACAGGCTGTTTGACAGTCCCCGATGACGATTAAAAAAAAACAATCCTACTGACTTGTCCTGTGGTTTTATTTGTTACAGTCCCGTTGCCACTTCCAAAGCCTCTGCCGTAAAGGAGCCGGATGGTTGGTGAGCAGCAGGAGGAAAGACACGAACAGAGCAATGCTGATGAGTTAAAAAAAAATTTCCACGAGCTGCCCATCGGTTCCTCATTTTACCTGTACAGTGCAGATAATTGAAGAGCGCCATGTAGTCACGATGGAGGAACTGGGGGAAAAACAGGATGCTTGATCAAGTGAATCAGGCAAAGAAATTAAGGTTGAAAGAAAAAAAGATAAAACTGCTTAGTAAATAACAGACCGACTAGTAAAAAAAATAAAATAAATAAATAATAATGTGTGTGGGGGGGGTGAACTTTTTCAGAAGTATGGATGCCACAGAAGGACAGAAATGCCTAGTGGCAAAATACAATAGCATCATCAGGTAGCAGGCGGAAGGACTATTTTATCTCAAATTATCACAAAGATTTCTGTTTTTGGATATTTAAATATAGTTTTGTAGGGTGAGAAAATATTTTAAAAATGTAGCCCATTTTATAAGCGCCAATAAGACACTCAGGTGTGTATGGAACATATTTTACGGCCTTGAACTAAAGGCACCTCGGCCAAGGCCTGCGTGCCTTATTACGCCCCTGGCCATGCGGTAAAATATGTTCCATGCACACCCTGTTGTGTCTTATTGCTTACGTATTCAGGCTGAGTTATATGAGTAAGCCAGCAAAGTTTAAGTTCTTGTCTTTATTCTTCTAATCATTAATAAGCAGTAAGCTCTTGTATGCCTGACATTATGTTAACTGATTAACTAACAATTTACTGAAAGACAACTACCAGTGAATTATAATGGCTCTATTTAGCTTAGCTCAGATAAATAATTTGTATCATAATAAATAATGCCCTGCAAAGTATTGAAGCTCTCTATTTTAAAGCTTTTTTTTAATTTTAAATGTTTTTGGAATAAAGCTACTAGATTTGCAGACAAGCTATGCTTCCATGAGCCCTGAAGCATGACCCTCTCAAAGCCTCACACACCAATGAGGGGCTTTCCAATGATAGACAGACACCTTAAGACTAACCAATCAGTCTGGCCAAACGGGGTCAGTGATCGGTCAACCCCATCGCATTGCGGTTTGCCAAATCACTTGAATGCCCAAGGCAGTCAACCTTGCCAAAGCCTAAGAGAGTGTTGTATGCTTCTCTCTAAGACTAACCAATCAGGGCACATAAAAAATATGATATTCAGTGTCATGAGGCATCCTGTGTCATGAAGCATCCTATTTCAGGGATGCATGCTACAGTGTTAAGATGTTGATCTTAGCATCTGTCATAATGTTTTCTTCCTTAGCCTATGCAAAAACTGGAGTGTCACAACCCAAACAAGATGTTAGAAATACTACTTCTCTCCAGTGCAGTTTAACCCCTGCAAAGTATATATATATTTTTTTTTACAATGCACTATATCAATCACATGTATGAAGCTCATTAACAGTGACTCATGCTTCACTGATACAAGGAAAAACAACAACACTGATACCACTTATTGGCATTTCTGATTTGGCAAAAACCTATAAATTCTCAACCATCCCAGACAAGGTAAGGAGTCTCAGAGGAATAGCTGTCTTCACTCCCAGGGTCTCAGAAGGCATCAGGTTTGCAGGTCTGGTGAGTGTTACCATGCTTTAGGCATAGGACCTAAAGAACTGGCACTCTGGCATTATTTTCTATTTCTTTATGCGGCTGCCATAGTCAGCAATGGGAATATTATTTTATTTCTTTGCTTGCACTGCTGAACAGTAGTTCTAGTAATTGTGTTTTAATGATTTGTTATAATTTGGAAGATAAGTGCTTGCCTATCCATGTATTGCCAAAAACTGTCTTACAAACATTATGATTTGGAGAACAGTTTAGTGGCAGGAAAGACATTTTGAACATGCGATTATTTATGTCTATTGTTACAAAAATTAACTTGCAACTGCTTGAAAGCAAACCAAATCAAAAGTAAATAGTTTTAACCATGAACCCTGGTACTAGTTTTCATTCTCAATTTAATATTATTAACCTTAGAGCAATGGATTTGGAACAGGATAACCTCAGAAGTAAAACAGGGTATTAGACCTCTGTTTTCAGGGTCATGCAGAGACTCTTAAAGTAACAGTCAAGGGTTATATTCACATGTTGAACTGTGTAGATTTGTCATGCACTGAGCTCCTGCATAAATATTTGGGATGGTGCTTTCTAGATCCTGAGAAAAAATGCTGGTGCAAAATATTTGGCAGTCCAAGACATCTGGGAACAGATGGGTTTAAAGTTCATGTGAAAATATTAGAGGAACTAGGGAAATTTCACTGCCCCCAATACATAAACACAACCACAAGGATAATTTAGATTTTAATGAACATACAACCTTTGTAGACCAAGATCAGATAGTCTTGGTCAACCAGGTGTCAGATGCAATAATAGTGGCAAGTCCCCTAGGGCAAAACTCAGAGGGCACCCTGCCCGCTCTTTGTGTTTTGACCCATAACAAAATTTATCCCAACTTGGCCAAACTGGTGGATGAATTGCAAAAACATCATTCCCAGTCTATGGAATGCTCAGGAGAACGGTCAGGTTCTGCCAGTCATGGGGAGACCCATGTGCACAAACTTGACCAGGGCGGTTACCAGGGGGAGCCCTATGGCACCCCGGGTAATCCCCACACAGCATGCCCCTCCGGCATACTAACCCTCCCCATCCTATCCCTATTCTCCTCCCTGGTCTTGTTACCCCAAGTGACCACTATTCCTGTCAATCTATCCCATGCCTGCTTGAATCCCCTGACTGTGTTTGCACCCACCACCTCGACTGACAGACTATCCCAAGGTTCCATCACCCTTTCCTTCAAAAAGTACTTCCTCATGCATCTCCTGAACTTCCCTCCTGTTAATTTCCTCTCATGACCACATGACCTTGAGTTGGTATTCAGGGTAAATAATTCCCCACAGTTTACCTTGTTAATTCATTTAAGGAACTTGAAGGTCTCTAGCATATCTCCCCTGTTCCCTCTGGTTTCCAGTGAATACATATTTAGTGCTTGAGATGCTCCTCATGGGATCTGCCCTGCTGGTCCAGAATCATTTTTGTTACTCTGTGTTGCACTGTTTCCAGCCTATCCTTGTCCTTTCTGAGGTGAGGGCTTCAGAACTGGGTGCAGTGCTCCAGGTGAGGCCTCACCAGGGATATGTATAGGGGAAGTATTATCTCTTTTCTTCTGCTATCAATACCCCTCCCAATACATCCCAGCATCCTGTTAGTCTTGCTATATGCCTTGTTGCACTAGCTCATTTGTTCAAGGGAGTTACTGATGACAACTCCTAGATCCCATTCCTCTTCCGTAGTGTTAAGTCTCACCCCTCCCATCCAGTACTCTGTCTTGGGGTTCTCGTTCTCAAAGTGTATTACTGTACACTTTTCAGCATTACATTTTAACTGCCAGACCTTTGACCACCCCTCTAGCGGTGTCTGTCTCTCTGCATATCCCTTATTCCCTCATCACTATCCACACACCCTCCTTTGTTTTGTGTCATCTGTGAAGAGAAACAGCCTGCCCTGGTTTTCCTCACCTGTGTCACTAATGAACATGTTGAAGAGGACCAGAGCCAGGACAGATCCCTGTGGAACCCTGCTTGTAACTTCCCTTTCCTCTAATTTAACACCTTGATCACCACCCTCTGCTGCCTTCCTTCTAGCCAACTACCCACTCAGCTCATTACGGTTTTAGCCTCACCCAGGTCTTCTATCTTTTTGAGCAACCTTTTGTGTGGTTCTAAATCAAAAGCATTGCTGAAGTCAAAGTACAGGAGACCAACAGTTTGGCCCTTGTCAACTTCCTTGGTTACCCAATCAAAGAAAAAGAAATCAGGTTAGATTGACAAGACTTCCTGTCATGAAACCATGTTGTTTACTATCCTAAAGTCTATTGCTCTCTAGGAAGTCCATGAGGTCCTCTTTGATTACTGATTCCATCTGCTTCCCCAAGATGGAGGTCAGGATGATAGGCCATTAGTCTGCTGGTCACTCCCTATCCCCCCTTATGAAGTGGTACAATGTCTGTCATTCTCCAATCCCTTGAGACTTCTCCAGACCTAAGTGAGCTGTTGAGCAGCCCAGCCAGTAGATCAGCCTATTCTGCTGATAGTTCCTTATGTATCCTTGGATGCAACCCATCTGGTCCTGGAGCCTTATCTATTTTAAGGGCTGCTTGCCCTTTCAGGACCCTCTTGTTAGTAAATATTGGCTGCCTGATTTTTGGGACTCCCTTAGCAGCTGCTTTGATGCTGCTTTCTGACATGGACCCACAGTCTTCCTTAGCAAATACTGAGCAAAAGTAGTATTCAGGACTGTGGGCTTGTCCTCCTCTATCACCCTATCACCTTCAACTAGACATACTATGCCCCCCCCCTTTTTTTACTGATATATCTAAAAAAGGTTTCCTTCATTCTTGACCCCCTCCACAATAGGCAGCTCCGTGTCTGCTTTCGCTTCCCTAATGATCCTCTTTGCCTCCCTATTTTTATGTAGATAATCCTCCCTTTCTGCCTCCCCCTGCTTTTCCTTGTATTTACAGAATTTTAGCAATTTATAGTGATTTTGCAAAGCCATGTGAGCATCAAATTCATAAGTTTAGTAGATGGGGCAATAGCAAAAGCTCTATATGAATGCAGTAAAACATGTGGAAAATATTACCAAGAAGTCAACATTAGTTATTATATTGAGAGATAAGATAGTATGAGCAACCTCTTGCCCATTTGTCACCACATATAGCATGAGGGCCCAAGAAAATAAGCAGATTATTTCTAATAAGTGGAAAATCCTTAGTGTAGAGCCACAGCTTAGTGAGGTGGTCAATGCAGGACCAAATGTAGTGTTTAGACGCCCAACAACAATAAGGGACAGGGTTGTTTCTACCTAACATGTGAATCAAAAGGCTGCATTGATTAAATGGTTAGCTCCTTTACCTTGTGGCATATATAGGTGTGGACGATGCATGTGTTGTAGCTATATTAAACAAGGTAAATATTTTATTAACTCCAATAATGGTGTTGAAGAGTATACCCATGATTTCCTAAATTGTAATACTTTAGGGGTTGTTTACATTTTGTTTTGCAGATGTGGGGCTTTTTACATTGGATGTACTAAACATCAGTTTAAAGCCAGAGTTGCTGAACACATTTGTGCTATTCAAAATGGTGATGTTTCCAATGCCATAGTTATACATTTGCAGAGGGCCACCCAAGACACCCACAATGTGACTTTCATGGATATCAAAAAAGTGAATTTGGGCCCCTGTGCTGGCAATTGAGAGAGGATCGCAGGACAGAAAGAGTCTTATTGGATCTACACATTGGAAGCCTGAAATGGAAAGGGTTTAAATGAAAGTATAGCTCTAGCTGCATTTTTATAAATTGGAGCTTGAGTTAGTTTTCACCTTTCATCCCTTCCCTTTTTCCTTTTCCCTCTCCCTTCTGTGCCCCCTCCCCCCACATTCAGATAAAATGGTTTAATATATGAAATAACATTTTCCATTTTAATTTTTTAATGTGGTGATTAATGTAAATTTTGGGTAATACTTGTATGGGGAATTTTCCATTCTCTGATTGTTTCATTATGTACTGTGTGTTATAATGATGTATTATATTTTCAATGGCAAGCTATTTTTAGACCCTGGCTCAGATATTCAAACTGCACCATTCTGTGGTGCAAGCCTGTGCACTGCTCAGATTTGTTGCACAAGGGTGTGGCCAGGGTGATATTCAATGGAGTTGCGCTATGGCACAACACTCAGTATTCACCTTGGCCACCCCACTTTATGCATGGCGCTAGTGGAACTGTGCCAGTGCAAGTGGTCAGAGTGGAGCATTGAGATCGCGGTGGCTCAAGTGCCACTGCGCCATGCACAGCACCAGTGATATTCAAAGGGTGACATACAAATGGGGCTATAATTTATGCAAGGCGCACGGGGGGCCATTTGCATCTGATTACGGCCCCATTTGCATGACATTAGCATGCAGGTGCGCCGATCCCCAATGACTTGCGCCTGGCACCCTGCCAGGCAGCAGCTGTCGGGGACCAATGCCCCCTGCAGCCCGATCATGGGACATCCCGTAAGGGACAAAGAACATCTCCTATCCCTGGTGGTCCAGTGGACCACGATTAGCCGACCGTGGGCATTGGTACCCCAGTCCAATATCCCTGGTGGTCCAGTGGACCACGAATGATGCAGGTGGCATTCCTCACCCCCAAGTCAAAATCCCTGGTGATCTGGTGGACCCCCCCACCCACCCTGGGCCCCACCACCCTGCTCTCCCCGTCAGCTGGCGGGCGTGGCAGCACCCACCCGCCTGCCGCCCCGCCCGCCGACTGACAGCTCGGTATGGCTGCAGGCCCCTCTGGTTCAGAGCATGATCCAATGGGCATGCAGCCCTCTCCTCTAGTCAGTCAGATATGTGAATATCACTGGACCACCAGGATATTGGACTTTGGGGGGATGTCTGATGCCCATGATTGGGGCATGGGGGTGCCGCCAGGTCTTGGCGAGGAACAGGTGATGGCACCCACAGGTGGCAGCTGCTGTGTTGTGGCCCTGCAATGCAGCAGCTCACCTGTGGGTGGCCCCTAACCTGTTCCTTTTTTAGGCGTAACTTTGTGCAGGCGCAGGTAGGGGTTGCGCCTGCATAACTCTGCATGGTCCGGGCTGAATATTGGGCTGTGCATTTTATGCATGGGCACGCCCTCCCCACCTGTGCCTGTATACATTACTGATATGCTCCGGCGCATCGGGATTTGTGCGGCATGCTTTTCCCTTTTAAATATCGCACCGGGGCACATCAGTGGGTTGTGCATGGCGCAACACCGTTGCACCATGCGCAACCCTTTTGAATATCTGGGCCCCTTTGTCTAGTCACAAGATAAATTTCTTGTGACTGATTTGTATTTTAGAACTTTAAATTGAGGAGGGAGACTATCACTTGATTAAGTAAAAACTTTCGCTGCTAGTCACATGGCAATAATTTGTAATTGTAGGTTTTAAATTTTACTATGCCAATTTGCATACATATTGAATTTATATGATATAGTGCCTGTCCCATGTTTTCTGATCCTGATTTTTTTTTTTTGGGGTGGGGGCACACTGTAATTTAGCATGGTGCACCATTAGATATTTTGTAAGATTAATTGGAATGGTATGATACATCATTGGTATGGTTATGGTCCACTTTAAATTTTCTCATTTACAGTTGTATCACCACTTTGATAAATCCTGGTGGCACCCAAGCAAAATGTTAGTTTTGTACGTTACTTGTCAGAGCGAGCATGCTGTATGCACTAACTCCTGGCTATGCGGTGTTTTGTTTTAAGCACAATGGCATTTTCTTATAAATAAATGGTAACAGTTTTTATTACTGCATGACCATGTGTGCTTACCCAGTGTGCTTAGTGGTTCATTTGTTTCCTAATTCCATGCTTAAATGAAGCACTGTGGTTTTATATCCTGGTGCTTGCCCACTGCAGTTTGTTTAGTTTGCTTGATTTTTGAACCCCACCACTGTTTTCACCCCACAACCTCTGCTGGAAGATTGTTACTGGAATCCACAACTCTTGCTGTGAAGAAGTACTTGCTCACATCTCTCCTGAATCTAACCTCGTCCAGCTTCTTATCATGCCCCTTTTCACTGAGCACCTTTTTTGCTGAAAAATACTTCTCTCTTGTACCTTGTTTAAGGGCAAGTGTCTCAATGCTAAGTTCTTATCATCAGCAGTAGTCAGGAAACTTCATTTTTTGAAAGTACACTTTATTTTCTCTACTGCATGTCACACACAAGTGCTATACCTGCTGCAAAACATTATTCATTAAGACTGGTTTAAGGAAGATCTGGAGTTCAGTGGATATGCCAAAATGTGACTCTTTTGATGCTGGTGAAGCAGGTTCAAAGGGACCCAGGTTCACATCGGCACTTTGACTCTTCAATGTCATGATGCAGCATTTTTACAGGGAAGCCCACACTATGCAAACAAAAGTTGCTAGCAAGCTAACAGCAAGAACTGAGAATTGTAGACTCAAAAATGAATGGACTGAAATATTAGCTGACTGCTTTCATCTACTAGCATGTACAATTAAAGAAGACGATCTGCGCTATAAGGAGGTGATTGACAAACTGAAAGAAATCCAAACAGAATTACACAAGTACAAATATAGTGAGTTATTTAATGAATTAAATGAAAAGCTTGAAACTAAGTTAACAAAATATGAAAGTGAAATTAAAGACAGAAAATAACACAAGATTTTAAGACAGGAATCAGACTACTGTATATCAACAATTGTGTATTTAAGAGGAATAGGAGAGGGTTGCTGTGTATTTAATTGGTCCAAGAGTGATCAAAGCTATAGAAGCCATGGAAAATCATGGTGGGCAATGCAACGGCAAATTAGTCCATTGGACATGCAAGGTGCTAAGGGCAATTTGCATGCCCATTATGACCCATTTGCATGGGTAGTAGAAGTTGGTTAGCACAGTGCCACCCCCTCTTTTTCCTAGTCCGACACATTTGATGATATCCCTGGTGCCTAGTGGTCCTCCCACCCACTGATTGCCAGCCTGTAATATGTTAAAAAAAACCTCTGTGGCACAAATAGTCCCCCCTCCATCTGATCTCCAGCCCACATAAAAAATAAATCCTCCCTGGTGCTAGTGGTCCCCCCTCCAATCGCTAGCCCATAGTAAAACTTATAACCCTTCCTGGTGACCAGTGGTTTCCCCTGGCACTGATCCATGATACTGCTGGTCACAATCCTGTAAATCCTGTCATTTAGTGGTCCCCGCACCAAAGCACCAAACACCAATGCCACAGTCACCTTACCAGTATGCCATGTGTTGCGGGTCCACATACAGTGACTGGCACAGTCCTCAACCAGCCACTGTATATCCAGGCAAGGAGTGCATGACTTACTTATAGAAGAGGCTCTGTCCTATAAATAAGATGCATGCTCCTTGCCTGGACATATGGCCAGCTGAGGAGGTGTGAGGAGGGCTGTATTGGTCGCCATGTGTGCACCTGCTGTACCCAGGGTACAGGAAAGGTGATAGGGGTGAGTGTTCAGTGCCATGGTAGTGGTACCACTAGGCACCAGGGATTATGGGATTGTGAGTGGCAGTACCATGGATCGGTGCCAGGGGCTCGCTAGAAGACCAGCGGGGCTAGCCAGTTTACTATGGACTGGTGATCGGAGGAGGGAACTGTCACAAACCCACTCCTGGGGGTCAGGCCCACTGAGCTCACAGTGTCCACCCTTAAGTGCAGTCCATGATGGGGGGACAGGAATACCCTCCTCATCTTTTAGAATGCTCGCTGAAGTCATGGCTGCACCTCTGCCACAAGGATCATGGGCCTCCCCCTAGTTCTGAATAAAGGCACAATGCCAGCCTCAAGTCTTGTGGCAAGATATGAACCTTTCCTTGGCTATTACATAAAGGAGGAAGAACCAGGCATCACACTCTCTTTGGGGTAGCAGCATAACACCTGATTTGGCCTTCTCCCTACAGGACTTATAACAGCCTTGTTTAAAATCTTTGTAGACTCTGGTATTCTCCCTATCCTTCCAGATGTCCCTTTACAGGCTCTTTTCTCAATTTGGTCACTAATGGTGGCCCCGCTAAGCAGTTGTCACAGATTATTAATAAACCTCCTACAGTCACACATACAATACAAGAACTCTCACGCAGGCAGAATTTCTTTAGAAAAGCAACATTTTTACAAAAATACTTAAATACAGTTAAAGCTAAAAAAGAATACTAATTTGTGTTACAGTGTAAAGAAACAAATGGGAAAAATGTATATAGAAAAAAATGCACTAAAACTTTTCAGCTAAGTCTCTACCTTAGGTATAAAGATTTCAAAGTCCAGAGAATCGCTGGTTTGCAAAAATATTTCAGTTTTTTGGTAGCAGCCTTTGATTCTTAGGCAGTCCCTGTGCTGGCAGCTGTTATGTTGTGATCAGGAGAGTCCAAGCAAAATGTGTGTGTCCAAATGCCCTGAGCTGGGGGTTTAAATACCTTTCTGTAAACTTGCAATGTCGTCAATTCCCAGTTCAGAGCAACTACTCCATTTGGCCAGGGGATGTCTCTTTTAGGCCAGAAGATGGCACTGTTGCGCTGTTTACAAATTCATATTTTCCTGATCATTTTTGATGTCAGATTCTCATCACTAACTTAGGTTTTACAATCTCACACGGGCATGCGTTTCTTTTTCTGTTACCTCACACAGGCCTGTTAGAAGGATCTTTCCTGGCTAAAACATCCTGGGCTTTGAACTGGCTTAATTTAATTAGTTATAAGGAAGACCCTGTAAGTTTTATGTTTAAAGAGGTGATTTTATTACTTCTGTTTCTCTTAGTCAGTTCCTATTGGAAATACCCCTTTGATCATGTAACCATAAGCTTTTTGACAAGAACTTGTCAGATTACTGCAAGCAGGGCTGGCCTTGTAGTTCAGAGGAAGGTCAAACCCCCTTAAAAAAAAGAGTCTTTTCTCTAAGTGCCTTTGCTGATAGAATTACATAAAAAAATATATACAACAGAATAATATTGACAAATAAGGGTTAGCAGTGGGGTAGCTCGCCACAGGGACAACCAGCACTAAGGAGGATTTATTCTTCATATGGGCTGACAATCAGGGGGACCACTAGCACCAGGGATTATTTATTTTTCATATAGGCTGGTGCTGAGGAAGGGTTTTCTATACCTACTGGCTGGCAAGTGAAGGGAGGGAGTGGAGGGAGGGGGGACCACTAGCATCAGGATGGTTTTCTATACTCAGGGGCTGCTGATCAGAGGTGGGGGATACCACTAAAACCAGGGAGGATTTATTTTTCATACAGGCTGGCAATCGGGGGGGAGTCAAGCCAAAAGCCACTCCACTGGCTGGATGTGCAGAAAAAATAGGAAACCAAAATGCAAGCTGAATTCCTGCATCATCCACAACCTCAAGTAATCAGGCAGACACCATTTCATGGCATATAATGCTTTATGTTTTTAATCTACCAGTGAACCACAAACTTCTCATAGAGGATGCCTGCAGGAACCATTACACTAAACCTTCACTTGGGGGGGTGCCACAGACCACAGGTGATGGGTGTGCTCCCCCAGTGGCCAACTGGCTAGTTGGCTGCATTACCTCCAGCAGCTGCTAGGGTTGTGTGGAGTAAGAAGGGCTTTTGTTTGGTGGTATTTTTGCTGTGCAAAAGGATCGTGCTAAAGCTTTTTATGTGGTACAAATCTGCTGAATATTGGCTTGCACCAATATTCCTGTCCCTTCCCCCCATTTGCCTACCTCAAAACATTGTGGTTTGTGTGGACGCTAACCCTGTTTGCTGGTACAGCTGACTATTGATAATTTATTCACATGTATGCTCATTTTTTGGTGATCTTCTTGGCTATAAAAGGCCACCCCCCTACCTATACACATCACCCCTGATGAAGGGATTGTAATATCATGAAGCACTGGTTGATTTTTCTCCACTGTCTCTGCACATTTATTTTATGAGCAGTATTAATTTTGTTGAAGCAATCCTGAATGCAGGATCAGCCTTTGCTACAGTTGTGTTTAGCAATGTCTACAAGTAGTGCCTATCAAGTATTTAAAGCTAAAGCTGTACTGTAAGTGTACAAGCCTTTTCATTGAACTGCTGTAACTCTGCATTCAAAATAGCTTTAATGTGTGATAATTCTTCACTTACTGGATTGAGGGCATTATAATTCAGGCTGACAATATAGCCTAGTGGTTAGAGTAACGAGCTGTAAATGAGCTTGGTAGGTCCAGCAGACCTGGGTCTGATTCCCACAACCTCTCCTTGTATACTGTGTGACTCTGAGCAAGTCACGTAACCACCCCGGTGCTCCCAGGTCACCCCTAAAAACAGGCACTCATGCCTGGTGGTCCTTACCTGGTTACCAAAAAAAAAATTTTCAATACAATAAAGTCACGTATTACAGTCTTTGTCTATATGCTCCAGACATCTGGGGGAAGTTGGTAACTGTTTTCTAATTCAGAGCTCCCCTCAGATTTGAGTGTTGGATAGTGAGTCTTCTGTTTGGAAGGAGAGTGTTTTATTAGCAAGGCACATGACCTGCAGCAGTGAATCGGCAACACAAGAGACAGCTTCCAATGCTGCACATGTCTTAATACCATTTTATGGTTTTCTGAGAGGGGAAGGACCTGGCAACTGAGAACTGTACATTTCTTTGCTAAATGAGTAACTGTTGAAGAAATAACATTATGAATCATTACAGAATTGTGCAATATCATTCTAGTTAGCTAGATCAAGACATTTAACTGCAGATTCAGGCAGGCAGACCAGTTAAATTATACTGTATGCTGCTGCAGGGGACAGGATAGTGCAGCATGCTTCCTACAGGCCTACAGCTGTAGCTCCTACTGCAGGGCAGTGAGTCAGATTAGCTGACTGGGAAAGGAGAAGGGGAATTTTTAAAGATTTGAAAAATACCTTTTTACTGACTGTCTCTGGTACAAGGCACTGAAATCCATATTTTTAATGTATGTTTGTTTGCGTGAGCCTGCTAACCAGTCAGTGAGTGAAAAGTTAAATAGACTGATGTGTGAAACATTATGTCCCTCAACATAATTCAAGTGAGGTCAGGGTGTGGTGTGGTTGTGTCATTTTCACTCATCTCCCTCAGTTTCTTGTTGCTTTTTTGAGTCATGCAGCACTGCAGTGTGTGCTTCACTTTACAGATCATGTAGACATCTAATAATCATCAATGACTTTTGTGAGTCATCATACAGTAGTTAGCATCTGACAGCAGCTGAACTGTGTATTATCATCTGTTATGCATGTATCATTGACAGAAACATTTGTAGAAAATCTGAGGATATGAACAGGACAGGAGCAGATGAAAGTTACACCATGCCAGTTCCACCAACCATAAGTTCTACAAGTGGTGGTGGAGAAGTAACTGGTCATGGTGGTACTGGGACTGGGAGTTGTGGTTTTGTGGTCATGGGGCTGTGAGAACTAGGGTTGGGCATGTGACAGTACAGCTGAAGAAACCATGATTACTTAGTCTCCAGAAGTCCACTGGGTCCACTCCTACTCCAAGCAGCTTTCTCAGACAGTCATTTATTTATTATTTATTGAAAACTTCAGAGATTACTTTTGAGCACATTTGATCATTTACAAGGGTTTCACATCAAATACATAGTCACAAAAAAACATAGCAAGTACAATAAGCAGCTCCAGAGGAAATGCAGCCGAGTCAGGCTCAAGTCATCAAGTACATCTGGTGATAAAACCACCCTGAGCAATCCAGATGCACACAGATTTCCCCTTATTCCTCCTTTTAGTGCTTCCAATTTCAGCTCCCTATCCAGTATAGATGTGAGCTCCCCAAAAATGTAAAGGCAAGTCCTTCCTCTGTCTGTCTTGTATTAATACAACAGCTGTTACCATAGTCACCTGTTCGTGGACATTGAAGAGATTTCTGGAGCAACATTAAAAACCTCACCTGGAAGGAATTTAGGGCTCCACTATTTCTAATTGTGATGCCCTCGGGACCATTACAACATCTTAAAGACATTGCAAATGCCTTTAACCAAGCCTTTACTGACCTGAGCTCTGTCCTAACCTCGAAATACCTTGACCCCAATTTAACTATGAAGACTCCCAGATCCATCCCTCCCCACACCCTTAACCTAAATCGACCTCTCTTTTACTTCAAGTGGATCACCTGGTTCGAAACCATCAAATATGTCACCAGAGTCCTAGGCAAAACTGGAATGGGCAGTGACTCAGTTGACATGAAGCTGCTCTCTCTTGCTCTGGGGAAACTAGCCAACCCCCTCACTGAAATATTTAATCCATCACTCAGGAATGGTATATTTCCAGATAAATGGAAACCTGCACTAGTCACCCAGTCTTCAAAGCCAGTGACAAAACAAGCCTGGGTAACTACCGGCCGATCTCCATCTTACCACCCCTCTCTAAAGCCCTAGAGATAATGGTGTCAGAACAAATCACAGATTACCTCAGTAAATACAATATACTCTGCCCACAACAACATGGATTCCGAAAATCCCATAGTACTGTCACTGCACTCACTGACTTTACCTCCCACCTGTATGACACCCTTGATGCTGGAATGACAGTGGGGTCCATATTTATTGACCTCAGCAAGGCATTTGACACTGTCAATCACCTTGTCTTGCTTGACAATCTCCTGACCCTCGGCCTATCCTCAGACACTGTTAATTGGTTCTCAAGTTAATTCTCAGAAAGGAATCCGTGCATTAGGATAAATGGAGTCTCCTCAGAGCCACGGAATGTTACCCTGGGGGTCCCCCAGGGATCAATCCTGGGGGTTTTACTCTTCAGCCTCTTTATCAATGCACTTCCTAGTGCATGCCCAGCCAAGATGCTGCTTTATGCTAATGATACACTTACTTACGACACCTGATTGCCGATTGGTCTAGGCTTCTAGTGGCTTTTACTGCCGGCTGTTGTGGCATTTAGATCTACCATGGGAAATTACAGCTGGTTCCTTGGTGTGTCACTAGCTTTACTAGCACTCAGCTCAATTCTTCGGAACCCTCATTCCTCCCTAAAGTGGAATGACCCTTGTGCTTCTCCCTGTTCTGCGTCCAACAGCTCCTTTCAGGTAGCCATTCTGGACTATGGGCTTCTCAGCTGTCTCTGCCGGGGAGTGGGACATCTCCCGAGCTGCCTCTGCAGATTACTTCCCCATCCAGACTTAAGATTTCCTACTCAAGGCAAATTCCTGCCAGGACACTAGTGGCTGCAACACTAGGCCAGTATAACACCAGGAGTGGGTACAGGCCTACCCATCAACACCACCTCCCCTATCACCCAAAAAATAGTGTTTACAAATTACAGTTCACTGCCTTAAAAAGAATCCTGCTTCTTTTACTATTGTGCTCAGGCAATGTCAGACTCAACCCAGGACTATTAGACAACCTTGCTTCTCCATCAGACCTGGCAGGTATCAAAGGAAAGTCTTTTATGCATCTTATTGCCTGTAGTTTGCTGAAAAAGTTCACCTTTATCCAGGCTTGGGTGAGCTACACCCTGCCTGATGTCCTAGTGATTACTGAGACCTGGCTAAGGCCAGCCACCCCAGACAATGAAATCAATATCCCAAATTATTTACTCTTCCAAGTGGATAGGCAATCAAGAGGAGGTGGGGTGGCAATTTATGTAAGGGACAAATACTCTGTCGCATGCATAGATGCATCATCCTCCCCCAAAGAATTAGAGTGCTAGACCCTAAAGATCGAACTTTCTCCTTCCAGTGCACTCTATGTAATAGGCTGCTACAGGCCCCCTTCTGCCGGGCTGCATCTCCTGTCTCACCTCAGTTCCGTACTGGGGCTCAGTTCCTTGGAAACCATTATTCTTGGTGACCTGAACTATGATTGGCTATGAAGTGCATCAGCTCCCTTGAAATCCTTTTGTGACACTCTAGGGCTGGTGCAACTCATTGGCGAGCCTACTCGCCCAAATAAAAAGAACCTTAACAACAGCTCCCTCTTAGATTTAATTTTGGTTAGCAAGCCACACCTGTTCTCTCATGTCAGAACATTTTTCTCAAACATTAGCGATCATTGTATAATCACCACCATTAGATCCGTGAACAACCCACAGTCTGTGGCAAAGTTCTCTATCAAGAGGTGCAAACTCAACTTTGATTTGTTTGCTTATGTCCATGACTTGAAACATTCACCACGATGGCAGGAATTCTTTCTATCCAAAACGGATAACAGGGCATATACTATTTTTTACGATATTTTAAGTGAGGCTTTAAATAAGCATGCACCCTTGGTTAAGGTGCGGGTCAGGAGCAGCACCTGCTGTTGGTTCTCACCTGAGCTCAAAACTTCCGTGTTAGAAAGGGATACTTTATGGAAAAAAGCCAGAAGAAGCAAGAACAACTCAGATTGGTGTCTTTTTAAGAGAGCATGTAACAAGTGCACCATGTTGGTCAGAGCAGCCAATGCCGCCTACTATCGTTCGGAGCTAGCCTCTGCCTCAAAAAATCCTTTAAAGCTCTGGAAAACATTAAAAGACATGTCTGGACATGCACCTGGTAATTCCATTCCAGCAAAAATTAAGTCCGGTGGCAGCGTTATCTCTAACCGATCGGAGATATTGGAAGCCCTCAATAACCATTTTGCAATGGCAGGGCTAGCATTTGATACTTCTCCTGCCAATGACCTCCGCACAGCTCAGGGCCCACCAACCCACATGTCCCCCTCTACCGAGGAGGCCTTCTCCCTCCTGCCTTTCTCTCAAAAAGAGGTGGAAGACCTACTGCTGCAACTGGGCACCAGGAAGGGAGCAGGCTTCGACTTCATAGATCCATACTATCTGAAATGTGCCTACCATGTGCTTCCAGTGCCAATAACCCACCTATTCAACATGTCACTCTCCCAGGGTAGCCTCCCCCCTCAATGGAAAATAGCCCATGTCATCCCTCTATTAAAAGCAGGTGACCCCTACGATCTAAATAATTACAGACCGATCTCCCTCCTCCCCATCCTGTCTAAATTACTAGAAAAAATAGTGTGTGGCCAGCTAGGGGTATACTTAAATTCCAAAAGCCTATTAAACCCGGTTCAGTCTGGATTTAGAGCAAAGCACAGTACCATAACAGCCCTAGCTAAGGTGACCAATGATTGGCTCCTAGACTTTGACAACAAGAAGCATGTCTGTGCCATTTTCTTGGATCTTAGTAAGGCATGTGACACAGTCAATCACAGCCTGCTTCTTTCCTCCCTAAGCACCTTAGGCCTGGACCATAAATCTATCTGCTGGTTTGCAGACTACCTCGGAGAATGGAAACAGCAGGTTAAAGCTGAAGGTGATCTTTCTCCATTAAAACCTATGCTAAGGGGCATGTCCGAGGGCTCTATCCTTGGTCTCCACCTCTTTGCAGTCTACATTAACAATATCAATGACCCCATCAACAAAGCCAACATCCACTTATTCGCAGATGACACTGTACTGTACTTGAGTGGTTCCATGCCGGAAGCAGCCTGTGAAGACTTCCAAGCTGAATTTAACCTTCTACAATACCAGCTCATAAACAAAAAGCTTTTGCTCAATGCAAAAGAGACAAAAGCCATGCTCTTCTCCTCCTCCTTGCATGCAGCAATTCCTGCTTTGGGGGGGGAGCCATCCCACAAATTACCACTGTTCTTGGAGAAACACTTGAGTATGTAGCTAAATTCAAATATCTAGGAGTTTGGCTTGATCATAAATTTACTTCGCCGACCATCTCGAAGAACTACAGAAGAAACTAAGGCAAAGATTAGGACTATTCTACAGAATTAACCACCTGCTCACAAAGGAGGCCAAGATTCATCTGGTTCAAGCTACCTTCCTATCTTTAATAGATTACGCGGACCTGCTCTACAGCCACTGCACTGCCTCTGCACTGGCTAAACTGGACACCCTCTACCACAGAGCTATCAGGTTCATTACTGGCCTTCCAGTTTCCACACACCACTGCTCCCTGTACACATCATTACGCTGGACTTCCCTTCACTATAGAAGGAATAGAAATGCCGCCCTATGGGCCTTCAGAGCGGTGACCAACAAACTCTCTTCATATGTCTCAGATTGTATTCCCCAGAGTGTGTTAGGCACCTACGCTCTAAGGAGCTATTCCCTAATTGCCCTCCAAGTTCCAAGGGTCAAAACTCATTTTGGCAAAGCTGATCTAAGCTTCTCTTTATCCACATTGTAGAATGGTTTACAAAGGAACTTGAAGCTGAGCTGCCCTGTTAGCCTGAATATCTTCAAGGTGGTCTACGATCGCTACGTGAAAGCACCTTGCAAATGTTTTCCTCACTGCTAGCCCACTAATTCCGCAACTCACCCATTCCATCCTGATGCTCGACATCTTTCTACCCCTGGCTCTCACTCTTTCCCTATTAACTCTTCCTGCTGCACCCACCCTTCCCTGTCCACACCAGCCTGGCTAAAGTCCCACCCCATCCATAGTAGTGTCCCAATTATCTATCCCTCCTCCATCATTATCATAATAAACAAGTACACGACAGTCATTGTCACTTTCTGTGGCTTTAGCTCAATTTTTCCCTCAGTCGTCAGTAATATATCCCTCCTCTTCTTTACCTCTCTAACCTGCCACCCCATATATGGCCTCTTTCCCCTATATATGTAGTTGCCAGCTGCCTCACTCAAAAGATCTCTGCTTATAACCCCTGTATGCCTATGGTTGATTGTACATCTGCTGACTTCTTCAATTGTAAAATAATGCTGTTTTTTTTTTAATTTATTTCATCATTGTACTCGTACTGTATACACTGTCCTGGATATTCAGACTGTGCCAGGCTGTGGCACAAGCCGGGGTGCAGCACAACTTGGCTGCACAGGGGCGTTGACTGGGCGATATTCAACGGAGCTGCACCATGGCACAGCATAGTTGAATATCGCTCTCTGGCCACCCGCAATGCACATGGCGCAGTGGCACTGCACCAGTGCAAGTGGCCAGAGTGGAGCAGGGGGATGCACTAGCACAAGTTCCCTTGCACAATGTGCAATAAATGTGATATTCAAAAGTGCACATGCAAATGGGGCCATAATGTATGCAAGGTGCAAATGGGGCCATTTGCATGTCATTATGGCCCCATTTGCATGCAGGTGCGCCTATCCCCGGTGACTTACACCTGGCGCCCTGCCAGGCAGCAGCCGTTGGGGACCAAAGCCCCCTGCAGAGCGGCAATGCGCCCCTCTGCCCGATTGCAGGCATATGTAGAGTTAAATAATTATCCCTGGTGGTCCAGTGGACTGCTACATGCCCAATTGTGGACTTAGGTATGAAATATATCACGTCCTATATCCCTGGTGGTCCAGTGGACCGCTATCAGCCCGATCGCAGGCTTAGGTATTAAGAATTCCACGTCCTATATCCCTGGTTGTCCAGTGGACTGCTGTCAGCCCGATCACGGGCATTTGCATTAAAAAAAGTAAGTCCTATATCACTGGTGGTCCAGTGGACCACTGTCAGCCCAATCGCGGGCATTTGTATTAAAAATTGTCCTATCTCCCTAGTGGTCCAGTGACCTCTATAGACGATCGCGGGCATTTGTATTAAAGTAAGTCTATATTTCTGGTGGTCCAGTAGTACCCCCCTCCCACCCGCCCACTGAGCCCCACCGCCCTGCTCCCCTAGTCAGTGGCGGGTGGCAGCACCATACCCACCTGCCGCCTGCCGCCCGCCCAGCTGACACCGAGGCTGGCTGTATGCCCATTGGTCCACAGCATGAGCCAATGGGCGTGCAGCATATCATACTACACATTCCAGATATGTGAACGGATCCATTCACATATCTGGAATGTGTAGTACAGTACGGGCTACACGCCCAATGGCTCACACTGTGGACTAATGGGCATACAGCCCCTACCCATAGTGTCAGTCGGCGTGCAGCAGGGCAGCAAGTGGGTGAGGTGCTGACTCCCCGCCGTTGACCCGGAGAGAGCAGAGTAGAGTCAGTCGGTGGGAGGGGGCACCTCTGAACCACCAGGATATTGGACTTAATATTTTTAATACAAATGCCCACGATCGGGCTGAAAGCAGTCCACTGGACCACCAGGGATATAGGACTTACTTTTTTTAATACAAATGCCCGCCATCGGGCTGACAGTGGTCCACTGGACCACCAGGGATATTGGACTTTATTGTTTAGTACAAATGCCTGCGATTGGGCTGCGAGCGGTCCACTAGACAAACAGGGATATTGGATGTTATATATTTAGACAGATGCCCACGACCAGGCATGGGGGGCACCGCCATGGAGGTGCAGCAGGAGCTCGGGTGGCCACCCATAGGTGGCAGCTGCCGTGTTGCACCCTGCAACATGGCAGCTCACCTGTGGGTGGCCAGCCATTATTACTTTTTTTTTTGTTTCACCTGTATGCAACACAAGTAGGGGTTCCACATGCATGTACTCAGCATATCCCAGGCTGAATATCAGGATGTACCGAGTATGCATGGGCACGCCCCCCCCACCTGCACCGCATACATTACTGATGCGCTCCAGCGCATCGGGATTTGTGCCAGGCACAATCCCCATTTGAATATTGTGCCAGGGCACATCAGTGGGTTGCACATGGTGCAACACTGTTGCACCATGATCAACCCTTTTGAATATCTGGGCCACTGTACAGTGGCGTGAAAAAGTATTTGCCCCCTTCCTGATTTTCTCTATTATTGCATATTTGTCACACTGGATGTTTTCAGGTCTTTAGACAAAATATAATAATAGATAAAGGGAACCTGAGTGAACAAATAACACTTTTTTTTTTACTTATTTCATTTATTTAATGAAAAAAGTTAACCAACACCAACTGGCACTGTGTGAAAAGTAATTGCCCCTTGTTAAATCAACCCAATTAAAGGGATAATTAGAGTCAGCTGATTGAACACAGCCATGCTTGATTACAGCCAGCCCTGCTCAATATAAACCTCACTTATTTTGGCCCTTACCATCAGAGTCACGTTGCCAGCACAAAGATTCAACAAGCACATTGTGCCATGATCAAAGGAAGTTCCTGAAAGATCAGAAAAAATGTGTTGCCCTCTATCAGTCTGGAAAGGGTTACAAAGCTATTTCTAAGTCTCTGGGACTCCATCGAACCACAGTGTGAGCCATTATCTCCAAATGGAGAACACTTGGAACAGTAGTGAATCTTCCCAGGGGTCGGCCTGACAAAATTACTCCAAGTGCAGTGTAAAATCATCCAAGAAGTCTCAAAGGATCATAAACAACATCCAAAGAACTGCAGGCTTCTCTTGCCTCAGCTAAGGTCAGTGTTCATGACTCCACAATCAGAAAGAGACTGGGCACAAATGGCTTCATGTGAGAGTAGCAAGGCAGGAAACCACTGCTAACCAAGAAGAACATAAATGCTCATCTCTCATTTGCCAAGAAGCACCTGGATGATCCACAAGCCTTTTGGGAAAATGTTCTATGGACAGATGAGTCCAAAGTGGAACTTTTGGACAACATGGATCCCATAATGTCTCGCGTAAAGCAAACACAGCATTCCACAGTAAGAACACCATACCAACAGTCAAACATGGTGGTGGTAGTGTGACGGTGTGGGGATGCTTTCTGCCTAAGGACCTGGATGACTTGCCATAATTAAAGGAACCATGAATTCTGCTCTGTACCAGAAAATTCTTAAGGAGAATGTCCAGTCATCCTTCCGTCAGCTGAAGCTGAAGCGTAGTTGGGTCATGCAGCAAGACAATGATCCAAAACACAAAAGCAAGTCCACATCAGAATGGCTAAAAGAAGTAAAATTAAAGTTTTGGAGTGGCCTAGTCAAAGTCCAGACTTAAACCCAATAGAGATGCTGTGGCAGGACCTGAAACGAGCAGTTCATGCTCGAAAACCTACCAAATGTTACTGAATTAAAGCAGTTCTGATGAGGAAGAGTGGGTTAAAATTCCTCCACAGCGATGTGAAAGACTGATATTGAATTATAGGAAGTGTTTGGTTGCAGTCATTGCAGCTAAATGTGGTGTAACCAGTTATTAAGTGTAAGGGGGCAATTACTTTTTCACACAGTGCCAGTTGGTGTTGGTTAACTTTTTTTCATTAAATAAGTGAAATAAAAAAAAAACAAGTGTTATTTGTTCACTCAGGTTCCCTTTATCTAATATTACATTTTCTCTAAACACCTGAAAACATCCAGTGTGACAAATATGCAATAATAGAGAAAATCAGGAAGGGGGCAAATACTTTTTCACGCCACTGTATATACTTTTTCTTCTTTGTATATTATTGCTTTTTGTAGACCTGCTTCTGTACTGTACTTTGATGTATTCATGACCAGGTCCACTTTGCAAATGAGCCTTGCTTAATGGTGCCTGCCTGGATAAATAAAGATTTTGATTGATAAGTAAAGATTTTGATTGATGATTGATTGATGCAGTGATCTCAGTCCCTCAGCTCCACCTACTTGAAATCACTGCATCTCTCCAATATAGCTTCTCCAATCTTGAAACCTGGATCTTGCTCAACAGGCTACTCTTAAACTACAAAAATACTAACTCTATGCACTTCTCTATTCAGCACAATGAAAAGTTAGCCAGATCGCTGATCATCCAAAGCCACAAAGGAGAAGACATAGATCAAGTCTCCATATTCAAATATCTTGGGATCCACTTAGATGAGGCCATTTTTTTCTCCATGCATAAAGACCACATTGTAAAATCAACCAACATTAGACTCGGGATCCTTTACCGCCATAGAAAAGCCATGACCCAGGAGGCCCTCAGCCTTGTCACATGAAGCTCCATACTATCATTAATTGACTATTTATTTATTTATTAGTACAGTCTGATTTGCAACCTTTGAGTCAGAGACTCCTTTACAAAGACTCCTCGTCAAAATGAGGACAAAACAATAATACAACATTCTAAATACAGACAATGATTCATAAAATACATCAGTTCCAGTGATGAAAGTATTATTATAGTGATACAGAGCATATGTATAGCAGTTTACATAGGTAACGTGCAATAGAAATGGGAGCTATAAGCCCCATGCAGAGCAATTACAATGAGGGTAGAGAAAGACAATAATTTCAGGTAGGACCTCTTGGGGGGGTGCAGTCCAGAGGACTTTGTTGAGGTTGAATTGTGCTAGTTGGCATGAGTCTTCGAAGGCCTGAAGGAGAGGGTGCAGGGATTTAGTTAGTTACATTTTCAGGAACACATGATGAAAAGGTGGTTGCGAAGAGCGATTTTAAAAAGACCAATTTTGAGAATGTTGGCGACATTAACTGGGAGGGAGTTGAACCAGACAGGAGCCCTGTAGCAGAAGGATCACTGGGCTAGGGAGGTCCTGGTCCTGGTCACCAGTAGGGTAGCCTTATCCATGTTGTGAGTGGCCACAGTTGGGGTGGCGAGTTGGAGGGATGCAGTCTCCCCTGGGTGGGGGTGAGCCTGAGAAGAGTTTTATTGGATAGTAGGCAGGTTTGGTAGTAGAGTGTTTCTTCTAGGTTAAGGAGGTTTGCAGTGGCATAGAGTAGGCAGGTATGGGTAAGTCTGGGTGCCCCTGTCAGGAGTCTGCAGGCCTTGTTTATAGAGAACTGGATTTTACTGATAGCAGTGTTAACAGCTGCACCGTATATAGGCAGGTCGCAATCCACTAGGGACTGACAGAGGATGAGATGGCCAGTCTGAGTGCATTGGGAGGGAGGCAGTCCTTGTGCCAGTACAAAAGGCCTAGCCGAGAGTTCATGGCTGCTGAGAGGGCATTTATGTGGTGATGGTGGAAGGTGAGAGCAGAGTCAAAGGTAATCCCTAGGTATTTATAGGTGGACACTTGTTCTAAGGACGGCTGTGTGCTGGGCAGGATTAGGAGGGGGTGAATTTCTGGATTTGTTTTGGTGGTGGATGAAAAGCATTGACTTGGTCTTTTTTAGGTTGATAACAAGTCTATGATCCTTGAACCATTTTTCAGTTTGGTTAAAGGTGAGCTGGAGAGAGTCCTGGAGTGAGGGAGGTTTATGGTGAGAGGCAAAGAGAATGGCATCATCTGCATATAGAAGAATTTTGCCAGAGCAGGCATTGGGCAAGGTATTGAGGTACAGACTGAACAGTAGGGGCCCAGGATAGAGCCCTGGGGGACCCTGGAGTGAACAAGTCAGGTGCAGGATAAGGTTCCATTAATTTTTACGCATTGGGAGCGAGCTGAGAGGAAGCTGGAGCACCAGGCAAGAGGACCAGTGGAGAAACCGAGTTGGTGAGGGAGTTAAGCAGGAGGGGATGGCTCAATCATTTAAAGTGCCACCACTGATACTGCACTAAGTCGCATAAAACTGCTCCTCAATAAAGCCTGTTGACTTGCCCTAGGATTCGATCACCACACACATACCTGTAACCTGTATTCCTGGACTAGGTGGCTCCCCCTTCACCTAAGAACTAAGTACCAAACATGCTTAACTGGAAAAAAAGCCCTTCTAGGACTAATACCGGATTCTACAACTACCCTATTCCAGTGGCACCAGAACTACAAAACTACTAGAAGCACAGTGAAGGGCATCCTACAAGTCCCATTTAAATGAACCTCATTTGCCCAGCGGTCATTTTCGTACCATGGCCCAAAATGGATGAATGACCTACCTGCCACCCTCCTACAACATGAAAACATTGGCCCCTTCAAGAAAGACATTCATATCCTCCTGGCCAGAACCAACCACCCACCACTCTTTGCTCCTGATCAGGTCCCTATCTGCCTTTCCCTGCTGCCTACCTACTATCTCCCCTTACCCTCACTAAATTCCTTTGGACACTACCTCTCCTGGCAGGTAACCTTACCCCCACTACCATTACCCTGACTTCCTCCCAACCCCTTCTCTCCCACACACTGCCTCACTGACAAAGCTTCCATTAGCTGCTACTTCACCATTCTCAGCACTTGTAACAAGTATCTCTTCACTTAATAATTGTTCTTTATTATTCTACTACTAAACTGCTGATATTGGTTAATATGTATATTTACATTGTCTGCAAGCATTGAACTCAGCCTGTATTCTGTAAACAGATATATCCTGCAATGTAATTACAGCTGAATAACAGTCATTATCTTGTACTGAATGTTTTTCATTATGGCATGTACTGTACTGCCTTGAATCCTTGACTTGGAGCCTTTGTAAAAGAGCTCTCTTGGCTCAAAGGTATAATTCCGAAACTAAACTAAAATAAATAAATAAATAAATTGTTGACAATTACCAGTCTACCTTAAATCTCTGGATGATGCTCCCCTGTGCTCCAAATCACACATCAGCAGCAGCATCACCCAGCCCAGTGCTTCAGCTCAGTCAATGCATGAGGAAAGTGATATAGAGTCTGGGTCTTGCACAGACACTACGGTTATTAGTGGAAAAAGTTCAGGTGCTTATGGGACTATGGGGTGTGGTAAGGTATTCTGACCCCACAATTCTACAACACAAAGTTAACAGCACTACCAAAAAAGCAGCCTGCAATACAGTGTGCCAGTGAGTAGGATATGAAAGTGGACCTGTTAGAGCAGGAGCATGAGACAGAGGCATTAAAGGAAAGAGAAGGACAAGGGGAGGAGGAGGCAAAATGACAGGGGAAAGCACATGAACCATGCAAAGAGAATGAGGAGTAGGGGAAAGAAGTAACATGACTGAAGAATAAAAGGAGAAAGGGAAGATACATGAGATGAAGACTTGTTCTCTTGTATTCCAGCACCCATGAATTGGAGAAAAAAACTGAGTTAAAATTGCTAGGTGCAATATCCTTTACTACGAAACGTGTCTCAGATACAAATTACAACACTGCAGAAGATGTAAGCTGCCTAATATGTTTCACACTTCCATAGTGCTTTTTCAAATGCACAGTGCACACCCAGTGATCTCATTAAATACTGACAACTTAAAGCTGCACACACCAATTAAAACAACCAACACTAAAGGACATACAAGTTAAAAACATTACAAAATGGAATAAAAACTTTTAAATACATTCTGAACTGTCAGTTCATAATATGCCAAAGGATTAACTACTAGCATATTGTATATATTTAAATTGTACTCAATTTCACTGTTGCACCAAGAGTGATTCTTACAAAATAAATCTGCAGTAACTGCAAAAATAACAAATTTTAGAGAGGGTTCAGAAGTATCTCAAGCATGGCCATCTTCACTGGGTACTGAAAAACCTCCTTTAAAACTAATACATCTTGGCCCTTGCTAAAAATAAAAGAAGAGAGACAGTAATTAGTATACAACTGATAAAATGCAGTGCAACAGTATTAGTGCTTCAAAAACGATGCTAGATAAAACCTATAGTTCAACCCCAGCCATTGATATGCTCCTAGGGTGAAAATCCAGAAAGCTTCTCTTTGTAGGACTTTCAAATCAAAGTCCCCATCACCTCTAGGGTTTGGGTGAACTTTTTTGATCCCAATAAACCTAAATTGGTGATTTCTTTCCTTAGTGTGAACATGATATGCCATTGAATAACTGAAATTTTTAATTTTAATTGCACAGCAATGCTCACCTACCCTAGTACTCAACGTCCTAGTTGTTTTGCCCACATAGTAAGCACCACAACTGCACATAGCAAGGTAAACAACCCCCATGGTGTCACATGTTATTAGATCCTGTATAAGACATGCTTTGTAATAAAGGATATTGCACCTAGCTATTTTCCCCCTGGCTTTTTCTCCAATCCACAGGTGCTGGAGTACATGTGAACAGGACTGCTTTGCTTCAGTAGCACCATGATCCCATGCTGCAAGATTTATCTTGTTTGAATAGTTTTGATATGAGAGGAAGACCAGGGAAAAAAGCATGAGAGGAGCAGGGGCATGAGGAAGTACAAGAAGAAGAGGAGAATGAAGCATGAAAGGAGCTTGAATATATGGTATTAGTTATATCATTGGCTAGTAGTAATAAACATGATACTGGGTGAATGAAATCATGAGAAAAGATTGCAAAATTTAAAAGGATAATGAAAAAGTGAAAAGCAAGAAAGCAAGTTTTTCAGGCTGGGAAAGTTAAAGACAAGCCCTTCCCCCAGTCTCACAGCATATTCGGCCCCATAGTGCTACCTTATCATCTGTTGCTGCCTGGCCTGCCAACCCCAGCTACATTCTTCCACGGTGGAAGAAGAACGTGATCTTATGATGGCCACCCAGCACCTCCCACTAGTTCACTATTGCTAAAAAAAAACCAAAGGACTGTTCTGTAGTGTGGGAGTATTTTACGGATGGCAACACAGATCCACCTTGCAATCAGCGTGGTAAAATAATTAGTTTGGTCAGTCTACTTGAACATTAGGAACCAGTGTTCCTGCTGACTATTTTAATGCTGAACTTTTCATCTTCCTAACAGCCACATCTATTCCCAATCACCATTTACTGTAAGCCAGAGAAGCCAGCAGCAGCAAGGACAGTCGGGAATTGGAAGTGATGTGATAAAACAGTTTGTTCAAGCAATCTCACTGCCATGGCAGCTGCAACAGTGAACTGATGCTGGTTCAGTCTGTTTGAACTTTGGAAAGCAGTGTTCCAGTCAACTGTTTTAAATGTGAACTTGTCATCTTCCTAACACCTACATCCATTTCCAGGCACCACTTACTGCAGGTCAGATGAACAAGAAGCAGCAAGGACAGTTGGAGATGGGAAGTGGTGTAACAAGACAGTTTGTTCAAGTAATCCAGCCACAATGGAAGCTGCAACAGTGAACTGATTCACCTTTCGGTACTGGCACTGCTTCTTAAGTAGTGCAACCACCACCAGGCAGAGCTAGAGTCAGGTCCAGATTACACTCCACCAGCACTACTCCTGGATTTTTTGCAAGAAAATAAACAATATTGCATGAGTCATTACATGCCAACACTAAACAGTCATCTAAACTCCAAATTCTGTACGAATCATACAACTCATTAGGGAGATACAAAATCAGTGAGCTCCAGGTAATGGTAACAAATGCAGGGCAGGACCTCAGAGCCATTATGGGAACATTGACAGGAGAATAATGACTAAATCCTGATGGTACTAGGCTACACCATGTACAGTATAGGCAAGATTGGGGGAAGGTAAGGAAGAGGGGTAGCCTGCTATATCAATCAATCAATCAATCACATTATTTAACCAGGCATAAACACCATTGAACAAGCTTATTTTCAAGGTGGCCCTGGGCATTAATACAATACAGTACACTTCATAAGATTACAATTACGGTGGACAGCGGTGCAAAAAAAAAAAAAGAACACTGTGAAGGTGCCGGTCAATATGGGCCTATACATACCAGTCAACATAATTAACATGCAAAGGTACATGTAACCCACCTGTTACCCGGGGTTACTAGAATCCCAGTAAGACCTAGTGGTAGGCAAGGAAGGCAGCTTGTGAAACTTCAGTTAAATGGATTTCACACTGTCTCACTCTATTCTCAGTCTCAGCTGAGACTGAGGAATGACATCACCATAGAACTCTCGCAGTTGCATGAGCCACACTGGACTCTGCAGTTGGAAGTTAGGATAGAATGTTGGAGATTTTTGATCAGAGTCTGTATGCAGTCTTGAAGAGAGGAGCAGCACAGCAGTATGAGTACAGGCTCTCAGAGCCTAAAGCTCTGTCATAGAGCTACTGTAAGGGGAGGTGTGTATTTCCACCAAAAGAGGAACACATTAAGCTGTTTGTGAAGTGGTGGAGACCGCTGTTACTGGTCCATGTGCCCCATCCCTGAGGGGATGAGGGTGGAAGGGTTTGCCTGTCTTCCAGGGGCAACCCTCCTGGTTCCGGCTAAGGAAGAAGCTGCCTTATTTCATGTTGTGCTGAGGCACCAGAAGCTGTGGGATAGAAATTCCTGTGAGGAATCGCCTGTGGGGCACCTGCAACCAAAGGGTGAGTTCACTCTGACAGAGGGCCTATGTTTTCACCTGAACTGTTGGAATGTGGGGAATAGACTACTTAATTTGTAGGAGGTCTAGTGTAATAGACATTGCCAGGGAATTCAAGTATGTTCAAGTCCAGCACAAAGAGTAAAGTAAAGTGGGGATTGGACTGCTAAATCAGTGGGAGGCCTAGAGCAATGGGCTAAGCCAAGTAAAAGTATGTTCAAGTCCAGCACAAAGAGTAAAGTAAAGTGGGGATTGGATTGCTAAATCAGTGGGAGGCCTAGAGCAATGGGCTAAGTCAAGTAAAAGTATGTTCAAGTCCAGCACAATGGGAAAGCAAGACAAGTAGAGGAAATGTGACATACATTTACCCTTAATCTACATTGCCAAGCTTTACAAAAAGAGATGTTCAATGTCCAGAGAAATGGCTGGGTATGAATTGTGGAAGCGAGAGGTGGGAGACCCCCCCATCAATAGTAACCAAATTCACCTCTACGGATTTGCTCTGTGGCACCTTTACTTTCTCTCAGGTACTTGGCCAGTGCCTGAGGAAGGTACCCAGATGTGGGATTAAAAGGAAGTTTCCCTTATAGAGCTGAGGTGCTCTTAGGTGGTTTAGGGAGCCACCAGAAAATGTTTCCATGACAAATGGAAGGTGTCCGAGTGTCCAGCAAGGGAGCCGAGCATGGGAATCCCAAACAGTGTACAAGTTCGGGCTGTGTACCCAAAGCAGTGTGCAAGTCCAGGCTGTGTACCCGGTGGGTTCAGAGCCTGAGGGATGGAGTGTTGAAGAAGTGTTTCTGATTCTTTTTAATCTGCATTACCAGAAGTGTAGCCCCGTGGGGGTCTGTCTATGCTTTGTTTGTTCTGCTTGGATGTGAATAAAGCCACACTTTAGAATACCATTCCTGGTATTGAACATTACAGTTATTGCTTCCTGTGTTTGGAATTACTTGGGTGGCCCTGTGCAGAATAGCCAAACCTAGCCCTTATGCCGAGTAACCTATTCCTCCACGAACCCAGTCCCCACCTGGTACTGCTGTCAGATTTAAACAGCATACCACCTGTCATTTGCAAAAAGGCAGGGGGGTGGGGTTACAAAATGGAGGCACTGCTTTGGATTTTAAATTTAGGGAGGAAAGGTGCTCGGGCAAGGGGCTAGCATTTTGGTTATCTGACAGTGGGTAGCCCAAAAAGGTGAAACAAGGTTAACTAGTGTGTCGCTGTGTGCTGTTGTCCATGCGCTGCTGTTAAAATGCCAACTGTTTACCAAGGAGCAGTAAAGCCTGAGAGAGTATGCCCTTGTCCTGCATCAAAAATTACAGCGTTTTGCCAGCTTTTAAAAAACTGTGTGACAAAGAAAAGTGTGGAAGTCTAGGGGTAGCAACAGGAGAATTGTGCCCTGGATGTTGGAAATGCTTTCTAGTGAATTGAGAGACTTGCTGTGTTAATGGCCATGATAAATGGTTGAAATGGGTTCCCACCGTGGAGTCAGTTCGGAAAAAAAAAAAGTGTTTTTTGTAGTTTAAATTTGCCTGCTCGACGATCGCCATGAGGAGAAGATCTCTCGTGAGGGAAAGAGGCTCATTTGCATGGGGTTGTGTGATTGATGAGACTGCAATCAGTCCCGCCCCCAAGCCAGCTCTACAGCGACTGCCCAGCATTCGAGAGGGATTGTGAGTGGAGTGTGTGTACTGGCTTATCGGAGGAGTGTCGCAGTGACTGAAAGCACTGTAAAAGTTTCAAAAAACTGACTTTTCTGCCTAAAATCAGGCTCAACCTGCATCTCGATCGACTGGATTGTGTGTGGTGTTCGGAGGGACGTTCGGCAGGACTGCCAACCCGCTTCCATCCAGAGGGCTGCAAGACTGGCTACAGGTCATTTTCCATCGCAGCAAACAGCTACTGATAACAGTGAGTACCAACAGAAATAATTGCTCAAATAAGTGATTTTGCCAAAAGCCAGCTGAATCTGTGTGCAGCAATGTAGTCGCGTTGCAAACAAAAGACTGTGTCAAGTTTTACCAGCAAAAGCAAGCTTGTTAAGCCATCGACTGTGAGCATAGTTATGGGTTCAGCGTCAGTTTAAAGTTTCAAAGCCATGAAAGAAACTGTGAGTTGTAGCACGATATGCAGCAATAGTTACAGGCAATACTGTGCTAGAAATACTGAGGCTTTAAGGGACTGTGAGCTAGAGCAATGTTTTCAGCAAGTGAAAAGTCTGTGGTAAATCATATAAATGTGCTAGGAAAAAGAACAGTGTGAGTTTGTGCAGTTTTGAGCAAAGTTATCAGTACAGTGTGTAAATCGGATGTGCATTGGCTTGACCCAATTTCAGAAAGTTGATGCACAAGAGTGCTGCCACCGCCATTACAGGGTGGGGTAGTAATGTAAACACAGCAGCAGAGAGCCATTTTAAAAGTAAAAGAAAATGTTCAGTGATGTGGGACTTTCAATAACAGTGGGCGTTTGTTTTTCTCTGCAGTCATGGCCTCAGGACCAGCCCGCTACCCGGATCATGCCCGGGCTACGGTAGCAGCAGAAGTAAACAAGTTAAGGGACATTGAGAGGTGTTACTATGGAGGACAACTGCCTTCTTATGTGGTGACTCCTGGATACCCAGTGCAAGTGTGCTTAATATGCTTAACTGCTGGAAGGAACGTCTTCATGGTACCTCACTGTTCGAGGTACTTAGAGAAATACGGCTTGTTTAAAGAGCCCAAGATTCATTTGGCTCCCACATGGACAAAAAGTTAAAGAATTTGCAGTTGGCAGTACACAGCACCAGGCGAAGCCTGTTGGAGAAGGCCCCTCAGGAGAGTGTGGCACAAAGCTAGAGGGTGCAGATTTGCAGACAGAACAATATGCTGATGTTTCGGATGCTGAATCACAGAGAGACAATTCAGAGAGAGCATCAGTAGACCCTTGGAGAGGGGGGCCTAGCCCAAGTCTCATAGGAGAAGATGAGATGAGGGAGGCCTTTAAATGGGAGGTATCGACCTCTGTGCCCAGCGAAGAATGGATAGTCTCAGGAGTGAGGATGAGTGCTCACTCCTGGGCACAGATTCTCAGTGAGGAAGAAGAAGAGGAGGAACCTATGTGGCCTTGTGAAAAAGGAACGGGTACACAGCCTCAAGCTCTTGCCTCAGAGGAATGCATGGAAGAGAGTGGTGATGCCACTGACCTTGCTATGCAAGAAGAAGAAGTCAGGGATCCATTTTTTGTCTTGTTGAGAATGTGTAGCTGGCAGAACCAGGACTGGCCACCCCCAAGCCAGGCCAGCAGTCTCAGGTTGACCAAAGCTAGTAAAGAAGAGAGACTGGTTTGTAGGAAGGTGAATGAAATCTATGTGATGTCCTTTCCTACCTTTCCTCGGAGAGTCTGAGAGGAGATTAAGAACAGCAGGAAATCCTGGATTTGGGCTGAAGCAATGAAATGTGTGCATCCTGGTGCAAACAAGCGTGTCAGGAACAGAATGTTTCATGAAAAATACAGCCAGTGAAAAGAAGGCAGGACACTGTTTATGGACACTGTTCGAATAGTGGATGGAGAGGGACGTGAAACCTTTCACAGTGTGAATTATGTGCGCCCAGATGGGGCAATAATTCAAGTTCCTGACCCATTGTACTATTGGCCTCAATGCAGAGACCTCCCTGCAAATGTGCCCATGCCTACCAACTGGAAAGCAGAGCAGTGGTGGTCAGTACTGCCACTCCAGCCATTGCAGTGCCTTTGTTGTTCCGCCAGTATGGATGTCCAGAACTCAGGTGCCCCACATTCATCAGTTCTACAGTGTACTGACTTTCCAGAATCCATCGACTGGCCCATCGGATGACTTCAGATCCAGAGAGAACACCAGCTCAGCTGTATCCTGATTCATCGCCTGGTATCTGGATGACGTCAGACCAGTTGTTTTCCTTTTTGTTCCTGTTCCAAGGTTCCATCTCCAGAGATGACATCAGTCCAGCAGTTTCCAGATGTGCCCTCCTGTCGTTTCTGGAAGATGTCCGCTCAGCTGTATCGGAAGAGTGCTGCCAGGAGAGTCTTCGGCCGAGGAGCAGGTCGGTGTTTTGCTCGTTCTACAAGGGGCTGGTAAGTCCAAACTTTTCTATTCTTATGACATTGCAGTACACACCCTACACTAGCAGACTCCAGATGTGTGAACTGTCCTCAAAGACTCTCCCCTTCAGGACTTTGGCCTGCTAGAACTGTGCTTCACCGGTCTCCGGCCCAGGAGAGACTCTTTAATGGACTAGCCTTCGGGCACTGTAGTCACTAGATGGGACTTTTAGGGCACTCCATCCCCCAAATGGGTATTGAAAATAATGTCATTGTTTTTCTACTGTCTTCTAGTGTATATACTGTTTTTCTACCTTTTCTAAAAAAATCTTTTTGGGATTCTCCAGTGTTTTGATGGTAGGGGTTTAGATAGACTGTGTATGCAGATTAGGAGTGTGTGTTGTCTTTCCTTTTTCTTGCAGGTGTTCCTGAAGAAGATAGAAGAGAAGACAAGAAGAGGAGGAGGGACTCATCGAAGTTCCTCACTAGTACTTTAGCGTGTAGTATTTAAAGTACTGTTGTTATTGTTGTTGCTACTGTAGTAACCTTTTTCTTCCACAGGTATGGTTGTGGGGGAGTTAGGGAGTAATATAATGGTTTGGTATTAGCTCTTGGTGTGTAGTTGCATGGTGCCCAAGGTCGGGGAGGTCCCCTGTTTGTTTTGTTTTGGGATTTGAGTTAAAGGCAGAAAGGTTTTCCCTAGAGGGTTAGGGAGGATAGACAGGCTGTGGCCCTGACCTGCAGTAGGGGTTGCAGTGCTGATCTATTAGGGCTATGCTCTGGACAATTCTACCAGAGCCACTAGGCATCCATAGTTAGTGGGTAGAGTAGAGGCTGATATGTCAGCCAAAGGCCTCTAGGCCCTTAGTGTTGCCTGCCTGTGCTAGCACATGGTAGGAGGAGGCCTGATCACCCCCCCCTCCGCAGGTAGCACATAGGGTGAGATGGCCTAAGCCGGGTAAATAATGGCTGCGGACAGTCATTTTCCTGGCCCAGGGTGAGTGTAACCCCCCTGTTACCCGGGGTTACTAGAATCCCAGTAAGACCTAGTGGTAGGCAGAGAAGGCAGCTTTGAAACTCCAGTTAAATGGATTTCACACTGTCTCACTCTGTTCTCAGTCTCAGCTAAGACTGAGGGATGACATCACCATAGAACTCTCACAGCTGCATGAGCCACACTGGAATCTGCAGTTGGAAGTTAGGATAGAATGTTGGAGATTTCTGAACAGAGTCTGTGTGCAGTCTTGAAGAGAGGAGCAGCACAGCAGTATGAGTACAGGCTCTCAGAGCCTAAAGCTCTGTCATAGAGCTACTGTAAAGGGAGGTGTGTGTTTCCACCAAAAGAGAAACACAGTAAGCTGTTTGTGAAGTGGTGAGACCGCTGTTGGCTGGTCTATGTGCCCCATCCCTGAGGATGGGGGGTAGAAGGGATGGCCTGTCTTCCAGGGGCAACCCTCCTGGTTCTGGCTAAGGAAGAAGCTGCCTTATTTCAAGTTGTGCTGAGGCACCAGAAGCTGTGGGATAAAAATTCTTGTGAGAAATCACCTGTGGGGCACCTGCAACCAAAGGGTGAGTTCGCTCTGACAGAGGGCCTATGTTTTCACCTGAACGGTTGGAACGTGGGGAATAGACTACTTAATTTGTAGGAGGTCTAGTGTAATAGACATTGCCGGGGAATTCAAGTATGTTCAATTCCAGCAAAAAGAGTAAAGTAAAGTGGGGATTGGATTGCTAAATCAGTGGGAGGCCTAGAGCAATGGGCTAAGCCAAGTAAAAGTATGTTCAAGTCCAGCACAATGGGAAAGCAAGACAAGTAGAGGAAATGTGACATACATTTACCCTTAATCTACATTGCCAAACTTTACAGAAAGAGATGTTCAATGTCCAGAGAAATGGCTGGGTATGAATTGTGGAAGCGAGAGGTGGGAGACCCCCCCATCAGTAGTAACCAAATTCATCTCTACGGATTTGCTCTGTGGCACCTTTACTTTCTCTCAGGTACTTGGCCAGTGCCTGAGGAAGGTACCCAGATGTGGGATTAAAAGGAAGTTTCCCCTATGGAGCTGAGGTGCTTTTAGGTGGTTTAGGGAGCCACCAGAAAATGTTTCCATGACAAATGGAAGGTGTCCAAGTGGCCGGCAAGGGAGCCGAGCCTGGGAATCCCAAACAGTGTACAAATTCGGGCTGTATATCCAAAGCAGCGCGCAAGTCTGGGCTGTGTGCCCGGTGGGTTCAGAGCCTGAGGGATGGAGTGTTGAAGAAGTGTTTCTGATTCTTTTAAATCTGCATTACCAGAAGTGTAGCCCCGTGGGGGTCCGTCTATGCTTTGTTTGTTCTGCTTGGATGTGAATAAAGCCACACTTTAGAATCCCATTCCTGGTATTGGACATTACAGTTATTGCTTCCTGTGTTCAGAATTACTTGGATGCCCCTGTGCAGAGTAGCCAAACCTAGCCCTTATGCCGAGTAACCTATTCCTCCCCAAACCCAGTCCCCATCTGGTACTGCTGTCAGATTTAAACAGCATACCACCTGTCGTTTGCAAAAAGGCAGGGGGGTGGGGGTTACATACATAATGATAAGCTTTACTGGAATGAGAAGAGACAACAATCCCATATAGTCTCCACTAAGTAAGAGCTCATACCTAAATGATAAAAAATAAGGAGGTATTAAGGAATAGGGTAGAAATTGGGGTGAAAGAGTAGACAGCCATGAGGGAGGCCAGAATAGGTTAAAGGTAGAGAATAGGCAGGGCCATCTTTGATTAAGGGAACTAGGCTTTTAGGTCCTAGGTTTCTGTTGTTAGGAATGTGGGGTTGATGAGATATTTAGGCGTAGGATCTGAGAGTGGCACCCGGGGCTTAGGGGGTCATAGGCATCTGAAACAGTTGCATGATTCCTTCAGATAGTCTGTTAATAGAGCTTTGAATGTGAAAATGCTTGGAAGTGAGGATAATTTTCATGAGTCTTGCATACTGTTCCAAAGTGAAGGAAGTGAGAAGTTGATTGCTGCTTAGCCAAGGGTAGTTTTCACTCTAGGAATCTGGAAGCAGATTCTAGAGAAGCGTCTCAGGCCATAGGAATCTTTAGCCCATTTGAAGAGGTTTGAGATATATGCAGGGAGGTTATCAGATAATGCTCTAAAAAATCAGAGGAGAGCATTCCTTTTTCTCCTAGTTGAGAGTGAGGTCCATCCCGAAACCTGGTATAGATGACAGTGATGTGTACCACGGGGTAGATTTAGGCTAAATCTTAAAGCCCGGTGGTAAAGGGTGTCCAGTTTGTTTAGCATCGTTGATGGGCAATGACTGTAAATGAAGTCAGCGTAGTCCAGTATAGGTAGGAATGTAGTTTGTACTCATCTCAATCTGGCTTCTAATGTAAGTAGGTGTTTAATGCGATAAAATAAACCTAATCGCTGTCTTAGTTTCTTCGAGATTTCATTTAAGTGGCACAGAAAGTTGAGCTTGTTATCCAGCCAGAACCCTAGGTATTTAAAGGTATCAATTACTTCAAGGGGTTCATCTAAGAGTGTTCAGATCTGAGTGATATGTGGACATCCGGAAGTAGACTTTGGTGAGAGAATCATTGCTTTAGTCTTTTTGGTGTAGAGGAGGAGCTTATGAGTGATAAGGTTGTATTGGAGGATGACGAAGTCTTTCTGTAGGTACTCATGGGCCAAATCCAAGGATGAATTTGTGGTATAGAGTACAGTGTCATCTGCGAATAAGTGCACATTTGCTGTGCCCAGCTGCGAATCCAGATTATTGATGTATATTGCAAAGAGGATAGGGCCCAGGATGGAGCCTTGTGGGACTCCTCATAACAAGGATTTTTGTGGGGACAGATCTCCTATGGCTTTGACTTGTTGCAACTTATTGGTTAGGTAGCTGGTGAACCATTTAATGGCAGAACTGTTAAGTCCAATGTTACTCAGTGCAGTAAACATGATGGTATGATCCACAGTATCGAAGGCCTTACTTAGATCAAGGAAGAGGGCAAATACATGCTTCTTAGAGTCCAAGGCCATTTGCCAGTCTGTAGTTACTTTGGCAAGAGCCGATACTGTACGGTGTTTGGCTCTGAAGCCGGACTAAGCCAGGTTTAGCATCTTTTGTGAATCCAAATGTTCTCTAAGTTGGATGTTGACAATTTTTTCATGTAATTTAGAGAGCACGGATAGTATAGAAATAGGCTGGCAATTGTTCAGATCACTCGGATTCCCAGTCTTGAATAATGGTAGGATGTGCGCAGTTTTCCACGAGACAGGTAGCTCACCTTGAATCAGAGAGGTGTTGAATAAGTGTGTAATGGGGCGGTCAGATAGGTATGGCCAAGTTTTATGAAGTAAGGTTCAATATTATCTGCATCTGCACTCTTTTTTGTATCCAAAGAAAGGAGGAGGTCCCCCACTTGCTTGAACGTAATTGTGAGGAAGCTGAAGGGGGTGGGATGCGATTGGTTATGGTTGTGGTTATCAGTGAAGCCAAGGTATATTAGCAAAGGTATTGAAGCAGTGGAGTATGAATCCATCAGGGAAAGAAATGGGGAAATAGAATGTCTATGGGCTCAGCTCACTGTGTGGTTTATAGGCTAAGAGGACAGGGGGAACAAGAGCGATAGTGAACTAGGGACAGAAGTGTGTGGTGGGTTACAAAAGGAGGTGGTGGTAGCAGGGGATCTCAACCTGCAAGACATTGATTGGGATATTCCAGAAACTGAGAGAACTAGAAATCAGCCCTGCTACATACATTGCAGGACTGCATGCTGGTCAGGAAACCAGCTACACCAGCATGCAGAAGGTCAAGGAACCCTAAAAGAAAGGCTGCCATTCTTGATGTGGTGCTTACCAGCTCAGAACATGTAGGTAGAGTGCAGGTTGGGGAACCACTGGGGGTCGAGAAACTATAACACTATATGGTTTTCGCTGCCCTTTAGTACCAGTAAGCCCTGGTCAAAGGCTAAAATTCTGGTTTTCAGAATTGCAGACTTCAGCTACATGAGTGAATTTGTCCAGGACAGGTTACTTGGAGTGGACAGTATCATGGGAGTGGAGGAAAGATGGGGAGAAAGAAAAGGGGCCATTCTTGAAACAACAAAGTCATGTTTGAAATTGTTGCAAAGAGAAATGGGTACAAAAGACCAATATGGTTCTTTGAAAAGGTCAGGGAGGCAGTAAGGGCCAAAAAGAAGGGGAAGCAGCAGGATGAAGAATGGAGGGAGTGCCAAGTAAGAACTAGAGAAATAAAAAGGAAAGTCAGGGATGCAAGACTGGACACAGAGCTGCATATTGCAGATGGGGTCAAGGGAGTGGTAAACTGTTTTTCAGGTATGTAAGTGAAAAAAGAAAGATTGGATGGGGAATTGTTAAACAAACAGAAAGAGGCAGAGTAATTAGGGGTGGACAAGCAGAAAGCACCCATTCTGAATGACTACTTCTGCTCAGTAGTCACTAGGGAGGACAACGGGCTTTTTCCAGAGAGTGGCATAAATGCTGCTGAAAGGATGATCCCAGAAATGAGGCAGTAGGTCATTACTAGTGAAAGGGTCAAGAATGGGTTGCAGGCTCTGAAGACAGATAAGATCCCAGGGCTGTATGGGATGCATCAAAGGGTGCTCCGGGAACTGGCATGAAAATTTCTGAAGCTGAACCCCTGATAGGGCTATTCAATAGCTCTATTCAGACCAGTAGTAGTGATGGATCTCAACCTGCAAGACATTGCAGGTTTGCTTTTTTCTCTTTTAGATATTTCCTGAAGAATACCGAAGGTTGAAATGTTGATTTTAACTCTGTTTTCTATTTTCTGTGTGCATTTAATATTTTCATTTTGTTTGGTTTCAGACCACATGCTGACGCAGCACCTTGTTTTTGTTTTTTCTGTTCAGACAGGGGTGGCTCTGAAAGACTGGAGGGTAGCGGGTGTAATTCCATTCCACAAGGGTGGGGACAAAGAGCAGCCAGGTAACTACAGATCTGTCAGTCTTACCTCTGTTGTAGGTAAACTAATGAAAGTTAAAGAGGACCTAATGGACTGTATAAACAAAAATGGGCTCCAGGATAGTAAACAACATGGGTCTGTAGGGAGGTCTTGTCAGATCAACCTGATAGTATTCTTTTGACTTGCTAGCTAGGACAGTGGATAAGTGTTATGCAATTGATTTACTCTACATCAGCTTTAGCAAGGCATCTGACATGGTGCCTCACAGAAGGTTTCTGAAGAACCTACACGATCTTTGTACAGCAAAGGACATAGTTTGATGGGTGGAAAGTTGGTTAATATGACAGCAGAGGGCAGTGGTAAACAGAATCAGATGTGAGGAGAGGGAAGTCATTTGTGGGGTGACACAGGGAGTGGTTCTGGATCCAGTCCTTTCCAATATGTTCATCAGCAACATAGAAGGAATTCAGAGCAAGATGTGTCTCTTCACAGATCACATTAAGCTCTGAGGTAGTGCAGACAGTGTGGAGGAGTAATGGAAATACAGATGGACCTGCAAAGGTTGTAGAGGTGGTCCAAGGTTTGGCAGCTGAAATACAATGCCAAAAAGCGCAAGCTGATGCACATAAGCAACATGAACCCCAGAACAGAGTATTGGATGGGAGGGGTTAAGCTGGGCACTACCTCTGAGGAAAGGGATGTAGGATCCATCATAATTGACTCCCTTAAACAATCTAGACAGCGTAACAGACCTACAGTAAGGCATACAAGACTGGGGTGTATCAGGAGAAGTTTGGACAGCAGGAGGAAACAGATATTCCTGCCTCTCTGGAGATCACTGCTAAGGCCATATCTGGAGTACTGTGGCCAGTTAAGGAGTCTTCACCTAAGGAAAGGCTAGGACAGGCTGGAGATGGTGCAGCATAGAGCAAGCAGTGTGATTCAGGACCAGCAGGGCGGATCCTTAGAGGATATGCTTAGGGCACTGAACATTTACTCACTTGTGGCCAGATAAGAAAATGGTGATATGACAGTGATCTTCAAGTTCCTGAAAGGAATTAACAAGGTGAGCTGCCAGGACTAATTGAATAGGAGTAGCAAATCTAGAACACAAGGACAAGAGTGAAAGACGGCAGGGGAGGAGGCACAGTGGGGATGTGAGAAAGTATTATTTTACCAAGAGAGTGGTTGAACCATAGAACAGTCTACCAGTAGAGGTATTGGGCACCAAAACCATTAATGTTTTCATGCATGGCTGGGATAGAGTTAAGGGTTTAGTAGTTACTCAGTAGTGTAGTAGCAACACAGGGAGCAAGACTGTGGATAATGTAGATGAAAACACCATATTTAGAAAAGGTCTCGGGGGTATGAAGGGTGTTACCGGCAGACTGAATGGACCATCGGTCTTTATGTATCATCATTGCCTATATTTCTGTTTCTATGAGATGATGGCACTTGATCCTCTGCCATTTTTTATGATGAACACATTGACTTTAAAGTGAAATCTACATGTGATATCCTAAAATGTTTCAGGTAAAGCAGAGTAAACCAGCCACACTCCAAATATTAGAAGCTCCACTGATGTTTATTTCATGATCAAGTCACACCAGGATCCCCCCGATGACACCCAACATTTCACCCTCTGTGGTCTTCTTCAGGGACAAGGATCTATGTGTAAAATTATAAAATCATATAATTAACCGTTCCCATACAACTGTCCGTCCCTCTCCCCTTTCTCTTTTCCCTACCAAATTTCACCCATCCCCTCTTCCTCCCCACTTCCTTTTTCCTCCCTCATTTACTGAAAATCATCTTTTAGCATCTTATGGGCTATTATTAGGGACCCTTAATTGAGACATCTAGCATGCTCAAACTTCGGTCTATATGTTCTCCAAAGTTATGATCTTCATCTGGAGATTTGTGAAGAATACTAAGCTACACAGTTCTTTGTAAGGTTGCATCATCAAACTATAAGTTTCTTGTTTGGCTATCATGATGCTATTGGACTGTTACAATTCTAAATTACACTTTACAACCTCTACAATTATATATATTTTACTGTCCCCATTTATAAATACATTGCCACATTCATTAAACGGAACCCAATTTTAAAACTACACCCTTGTATGCTTTAAACAGAGGATTTAAATGTATGTAGTATTAGGAGACTTACAATTTATTAAAACAATGTGAATAGTGAATAATGCTCTCATAGAATTGATACCTGAATATTCGGCAAAACAAGCAGAATGTGATGAAGGGTGAGCCATTCACGGTGCCTCTTTCTCTTTCCTGTTTAAAATACAAACAATAATCATCTGCTGTTTGTGACCAATAGATCAATCTTCTTTTGTGACAGAGTCAGTTTTAAAGGCTATCAATTGCCTCATTGGTGCTGAAGTTGAACCGGTGGGGAAATTTCTCAGCTGGTGGACAGGAGAAGGGCCAATTTAGTTGTTGGATTTTTGCCTCTGTTCCAACTACAGTGTGAGCGTGTCTCTTGATGTTACTTAGCAATGACCCATGTGCCACCTGTGGGCATTCCTCCCAGAAGTGCTGATGTCATATGATGTGGTGTGGATGTGTAGGTTATTGGTGGGGCCTGGGTCTGCCCTTCAGCTCAATGATATTTAAGTGATAGTGTGAAGAACGTTCAGCACAGTTCACTATGCGCACTGCCACTAAGCAACCCTACTGGTTAGGTGAGTGCATATAATAACTAAATGCTTTCGTTGATCCGTCGGAAATGTGCTGCAAGTGATTTTCTATTACTTCTACAGATTTACTTAGTAAAATAATCTCTATCCTTGACAGGGATTTTAAATGCTAAACACAGGGGGACTGACTGCTGAAAAGTTAATCTGAAAGGATGATGGTATAGTAAGCTGCTTTTTCCATTTGTTTGCTTCACACAAATGTTTTAAACAGTAGGAAACACATTATGTTTTACACAGAATTTTTCCTAGTAAGCTACGGTGCAGTAGGGATATGGATGGATCTCTACAATATTATATGTGGTTGGTGTGGTTTGAAGATCTTTCAGACACACATATGCTAGTGGATTTCTGCACTGATTTTTTTAATTACACAGTAATAATATACATTGTACACTTGAAAGGTTAAAGATATGGGCTGGCAGTATAGCCTAGAGGTTAGAGGAACGAGGTGTGACTGAGCTTGATACATCCAGCAGACCAGACCTGAGTTTGATTCTCACAACCTTCACTTGAATACTGTGTGACTCTGAGCAAGTCACTTAACCTCCCAGTGCTCCCAGGTCACCCCTGAAAACAGGCACTTGGGCCTTATCTGGTTACCAAAAGATTTAAAAAAATTTAAATTAAAAAAGATATACATGGGTAACAGAGTAAAATTGATTTTGTTTATATATTGGAGCACAACACAACACAACACTAATAATGTTAACATAGTGTAGCTGATGTTAACCTTGTGCAGTTCCTTAAATTATCTATGAATTTGTCTGAAATTCAATATTGACTCTACTGGTTAATAGGAGTAGAATATACGGCTAATAGATTTGAGCTAATCATCACCTACCGAAGCTTTTATTGATCTTGTATTAGAAGAGGACTGCCCTGCTGAATTATCTGGCCATTAAGGCTACAATTTCCAATTATACCACTTGAAACTCAGGTTTGGGTATGTAGATTCAGTGTTTAAACTACATGAATAACAGGAATTCAATATGAAAATTCTAATTCTAGGGTTGCTGGGATTCATTTGTCTGTTAATTTTACTTTGAGAATATATTTAATGTAAAGAATATGGGAGTGGGCTGTTGCACAGAAGGCTGGCATGCTGCTGAGGAAACTAAAATATTTGTACACTGTTGGATGCCTAGTATGCAGTACACACATATGGCTATTAATTATGTGATTTTATAATTTTAGACATCAATCCATTCCCCTGAAGAAGCTCACAGAGGGCAAAATGTTGGGCGTGGTCAGGGGATTGTGGTGTGACATGATCATGGAATAAACAACACTGGAACTTCAAATTTATAGAGTGTGTCTGGTTTCTTCTACTTTACCTTAAGGATTACTCCACTTTTTCAGCCTCAGTCTATAAGCAGTGAGTTAGCACTTAGAAGGAGGCACACGTGTGATGGACTAGGTATGGACAACCTAAAATGCTTCACATTTTCTCACAGTGTTCTCCTCATTATGTATGAGACCATATTCACCAAAAATACCACCAACAGCTTAAATCTGATTCAATTTCAGTTGGCATCCATCTGTATCCCGCTCCCCAAGGATGAGGCTGAAAATAGGCAAACAATTGCCTAGTCCTCCTTCCTGGTCAACAAAAACGAAATAAATAAATATGCATGTAGATTGTGACTCTTCTGAAGGAGGCAGAGGATGGTTACATGCCTTTCACTAGCAATATCTGGAGCAGTTGTGTAAGCCAAAGCTTCTTGAGTTTCACTGTCCATTTGGTTGTGTCCCATTCAAGCATCACCACCACAGTCCCTGTCCTGCATCTACCACCACCAACCACTGCAGGTATTATATTGAAGCAGAAAACTTTGCAGAGGCTCAGCAATAGAATAAGTGACTTACATCATGTGTCAGTTACAGAGGGGAAGAACAGTGGGGACAACCATGGTGAATCTACTTAAATGCCACAAATGCCTCTATTTATGTTCTTCTACAGCATCATGATGCAAAGTTGTTGTTGGTTGTAGCTATGGCAACACTAGTGGTAGTGCTTACAGTAACTATGATGACGGTAGTGGAGGAAGAGGTGATATTACCAGTTCATATAAGTCGTCACAGCAGCAGCAGCTGCAGCAGAAGGATGCAATACATATTAAAAAAGTGGCAGAGATGCTTCCTACACAACTAGCAAACAGGTTATTAGACCAGGGACACAATCTGACATGGCAACACTACTGGATCTCAAATATAAAGATCTTTTCATTCCCCCTGGATGTATTAACTACTGTATGTCACCGGCCCGCCGGCGCAGAGGCAAGGTGTCTGTCTGTGGCGCTGACATCCCCGGTTCGGGGATGGACTCAGGAGTCAGAGGGCCGGCCGGGACGGGAGAGGGATTGAGCATCCTGGGGACTGCTCTTCCTCTCTGGGGGAAAGTGGAAAGAGTGTCTGGTGCATTGAAGACCCCTAGCAGATGCTGGGGGTCCCTTGTAGCCAGCACCACACATTTTCAGGGGTGCGGGGCAGACACTGGTGTCATTGCACATCTTCACCCCCCAGGGAGAAAAACTATGGAAAAAATCTCAGCTGCAAATGATGGTCCCACTCTGCCACCACTTCCCACTCAGATCATTGTCCATTGGAGGGGTCCCGCTCCCATGACCCCAACCTGGGGGCAAGACAGGGCTTCGTGACCCATGTTCTCATGAAGGGGTCACCTGCCCAGCATCCCAGTGGAAGCGTGACATGTTTCCATACTGGCAACCCAGGTTTGAGTGTGAGTTTGAGTCCTGGAACAGAGTGTCCTGCATGGGGAATGCTTCAGAGTGCAGTGCAGCCAGCACAGGTAGGGAAGTGCCTAATATCAGGCACTGCAACAGCCTCTCACAATGGGTGGGGAGCTTTCTCCTCTACAAGGAGTGGTGCAAGCCCACTATGTACTGCAGCATGTGAGGCCTCCAGAGGCTATATCAGCACAAAGGGAGTTGGGAGGGTCCTCAGAAATGGTGTAAATAATAAATACCATGCACAGCAGTCCACATGAATGATAGCACTTGCACTCTCAGGTCTTTCACTACACGGATCCAGTCAGCTGCAATAATTGGGGACTGGCAGATGGGACTGGGAGGTCACCAGTGGTGTATCTGATGGATAGAGCAGGTGGTCCACCTGGAGCCAAACAGTCAAATAAAAAAAAAAAATTGAAACTTGAATAGTGACAATCCTGAGACAACAAAGGGCATTTGGGAACTTTTGAATATTAGATGTATGTACTACTCAGACATCTTGGAAAAAGACTCTGACTTGTTATTTGATTACTAGATGCAAGCTAGCAGATCTAACCAATTCACTGTCTAACATAAATTGTGATCCAATCAAATGCTGGCAAGACATGTATGTCATTTATCCACCGCTAGCTAAAGTAGCTTCATATTTTCTCAGATGCCTCTAACATTGGTCACTTCTGAATGAGGTTTCAGAACCACTGAGGATATTGCATCACTACATTCTCAAGGCTAGATCCAACTCAATTTACCATAGATTGACTTCAATAATCCATTCAATTATTCACAGATTGAACAAGTGACATCTACTCACCAATATCTCCTGTTGACAAGTGTCCCTGGACTCCAGTTGGCACTAGCACACCATTTGACTCACCACTGCCAGCAGCAGTGGCAGCACAAGGTCTACTTGAATGCACACCACCACTGCAAGTCCTCTTCCTAATGATGGCTCTACAATGACTTTCACCAACAAGTTCAATATGACCATGTGTGTCACTCACACTGAGTTTTTATCAGTTAAGTAACCTGTGGAAGTTATATATCTGACTTCAGGAAAGCATTTCATACTGTACCATCCAAAAGGCTATTTCATAAAGTAGAGAGCCTTGTTATAACTGGGGATGTGATGAAATGGGTCCAAAGCTGGCTGCATGGTAGAAAACAAATGATCATTTTAAATGGTAATCTAGCAAGACAGAACCAAGTAATCTATGGGTCCCACAAGGGTATGTGCTAGTGCATACATTGTTCAACATATTTAAAAGTGACATGAAGGTGAGCACCAGCAGCTGGACTGCCAAGTTTGCTGATGACAACAATATGGTAAAAGTAGTTACATCACAACAGGAGATCAAGGAAATGCAGAAGAATACAGATAAGGTTGGGAAGTAGGCAGCAAAATGAAAGATAAACTTCAAAGCTGAGTAATGCAAGGTGATGCAGTTACTGTAGGAAAGAACATGAATGCAAAATAGTACCTAACTGGAATAGATATTAAACTGAAACAAATAGTAAATAGACCTAAGAGTAATGATCAGCAGCAACTTTGGATGAGAGCAACAATGTGGGGCAAAAGCTAGCAAAGCCAGCAAAGTTATAGTGTGCATCAAGCCAAACTTTGTAATCCGGTAAATGTATGTTTCTGCATTATGCCCCTGTAGAGCTCTCTGGTCAGGTCCTACCTGGGACATAATGTACAGTTCTGGTCCCCATAGCAGGATAAAGGTACTGAAAGGAAAGATAATTATATAATTGAGAAGATGCAGATGCGAGCAACAGAAGTGGTTGAAAGTCTGAAGAACATGGACTCTGAAGACAGTGTTACTGAATTGGACCCGCTTTCATGGAAAAAAAGGAGAGTCAGAGAGGACTTGATTATTGTCTTCAAATTCAGTACCTGAAAGGTGTAACATCATCAGACCAAATGCAGCTCTTCAGGATACATAAGGGTGACAGACCAAGGGAGCACACATTGTAATGAAATGGAGGAAGACAAAGGAAATGTCAGGAACAACTACTTCACAGAACATGTGATAGACACTTGAAATAATGTTCCAGAGCAGGTGGTATCCACTGATACTGCAACAATATTTAGGCTCAGCATTAACAAGTACTTAAAAGAAAAGAGGTGATGGGGTATTTCTGCTGAGTTAGGTAAAGGTATATGCGTGTATGTAAGTGTAATGCTGGTATTAGAAGGAGAATGTCAAAGGAGGGTATCCTCACCCTGTTCAAGGCCTTAGTTCAACCACACCTGGATATTGCCTCCAGTTCTGCTCACTGCAGTACAATATTAACACAGAGGATATTGAAAGGGTTCAGCAGGGGACCACCAGGCTATTTATTGGTTTAGTGGGCAAGAGCTGAGGACAGATTGAATATACTCAAATTATTATCTTCTGAGGCTTTTTAAACCATCACACATTTTTCCATGTCAAGATTTAAAAAAGTATGTTAATATCCTGGTCATTATGGAAAAAGTATATCTACAGCATTTATTTTTTAAAAAGTACCTCTGACATTATATAAATATATATTCTGATATAGCTAGAGAAAACCACCTGTCTCACTGGGCCCTATGACTGAATGTGCGGAGTGGCTATGCGCCACATATCTAGGAAGTATAACCACCTCACACCCATTGTGCCCCCACTCAGTATGCACTCACAGGGGGTGCACAGACCCAATGCACCTGATCCCCCATGGCCGCGGGCAGCACCGCACTGCAGTGGGGGCGTGCAAGCACTATGCGGTATTCACTAAACTGAGTAGTGCTGGCCATAGGGGGTGTGGAGGGTGGCATTGAGTACTCCAGCCAGGACCAGGTGTAACCCAGTATGTGCCTCCACAGATGCCACCCTCCAGTCATGAGAGGACCATGAGGCTGATTGGGAGAGCTGGGGCTGCTAAGCCGCAGCACTGGCAGTGTGTCCGGTGTTCAGGGGTGACGGTCCCATGGAGGTGGGGGGCCACTGATGGACTCCTGGGACAAGGCTGCACTGTACGGGGGGGGGGCAGTCTCCCAGCCCAGACAGTCGGAGTTGCGTGGTCGCGCTGGTCCGGGTACCCACAGGCTGGGTATGCGTCTTTTCAACACACCTCCGCCCGCTTCGAGCATAGCACCCAATATCGATAACATAATTGCTGCTATTATATGATAATAATATAATAACAACAACTACATGTATTAATGGATGGACTTTATGCTTTCATTTAAAAAATAAAGTTTCTAGCCCCAACAGTTCCAAAGTTAGACCATTCAAAAGGTATTTAATGTGATAACTTTGAAACCTTTAGGGCTAGAGACATGGGACCAGATATTCAAAGGTAAGCACCAGTGCTAACCAGGTTTGCAGTGGCACTATCCAAGTTTGCAGTGGTCACTGTGGAGGGGCTACATTCAGAGGCCCTTATATCACACACTAAACCTGTTAGCACCCAGGCACTAACATAATGCTACCCCCTGCAAATGAAGGTATCCTCTCCTTCATATGGGCACAGTGGTATGTTCAATGGTTTGTGACAGCAGCAAATGGCACCCAAAGTGGCGCTATTTACCACCACCAAGAACCACTTCTTAACCAGGTGCTAAGCCCATGCTCCACCCCCCCGATGGTGGGATGGCTATATTGCAGCTGCCCACCCTCAATCACCTGTCATGCCAATGAGGTTGCAAGCCCTCATGCCCAGCGGCACCCCCTACCCCCAACTATCCATACCATGTAGTGTACAATAGCCCTGGTAGCTAGCAGCACCCCCCAACCCCACCAGGGAGGTAGTCAACAAACACAGCTGGGTGATCGGGGATGTGGATGCCACTAGACAGCAGGGAGATGCTCAACAAATACAAGCTGGGTGTTTTTGGGTTGGGGTGCCACTAGACACCAGGAACATGTTAAATGGACATGAGCCAGATGATCTGGGAGAGGAGGGTGCCATTAGACACCAGGGAGGTGATCAGTGAACATGAACCAGGTGATCAGGGGGTTGGAGGCACTAGGCACCAGACAGATGTTCAACGAACACAGTCTGAGTGATTGGGGGTGGGTGGTGTCATTAGATGCCAGGAAGTTATCCACCAAACACAGGCTGGATGATCAGGTGTGGAGGGCACCACTAGACACCAGGGAGATGTTCAATGAACATGGGCCAGGTTATCAGGGATGGGGGGGTGCCACTAGAAACCAGAGAGATGTTCAACAAACATGGGCTGGGTGCTCAGGAGGTGGGGTGCCACTAGACACCAAGGAGATGGTAAACAGATATGGGACAGGTGATTGGGGGGTGGGGGCACCTCTACCTACCAGGGCTATTATAGACTACATGAGATGGGTGATCAGGGGTATGGGGTGCCAATAGACACCAGGGATACCTACGTATGATATGGGACTGGTGTTCGGGGGGATGTATGTGCCACTAGACACCAGAGATGCCACTTCTTAAGACGGGGCTGGTGATCTGGAACTGCCTCTAGACACCAGGGATGGCATCAGGTACACACAGGATTTGTGCTAAAGGGCCACCACTCACCATGCAAATGATCCCATCATGGGCATGCAAATGGCCCTTTAGCATTTTGCCTGCTCAGTGGACTCATTTGCATGGTGTGGTGGAATAAAGCCCACATGGACCCAGCACTATCCGATCTGGGAGTGCTATTCCCTGTGAGCTGGATACAATCCAGGTCCACATCAGTGTAGCGCAGTTTGACTTAGCGTTGTGCCAACATGAGCAGATATTAAGTCAGATAGCACCAGTCTATCATCTGACTGAATATCCACTGGGTCAGACACTAACACAAGCGCAGCACAGTTATTTGCCCTGTGCTTGCTCTCCTTTTTGAATATTGGTGCCCTGATATTTATGTTAAATGAAAGCTTTGAGTCATTTTAAGTACATATATCAATAAAATATTACTACAGTGACCAAATATTAATATAAAAACCATAAAATGTTTCATAATGATATAAAAAAACATAAAATGCTTCACTATATGTTTAGTCCATTCATTATGTTTGCTTGCGTGCATGGGCAAGAAACATTATGTGGCAGCTTAGGAGACAAGCAGGTTTTGGAGGTGTGGCACTGTGGTGGCCAATGCCACCACTGTATTCTTGGGCTTGGCACTCATTATCCAATGCGGTGGCATGCTGCTGCTGACACATGTTCAGCAAGCATGCCACCAACTTGAAATAAATTAGCCGCTGCAATGAGAGAGTGACCCGTCATTGCAGGGCAATGCTTTGCCTGGTGTAACACTTCAATAAACATGGCATCAGCTGTCACTGTCTGCTGCTCACAGTCCCTATGAAAGCCAACAAGGGTGCCCAATCCCCCAGTCAGCATGCCCCCTCACCAGTACATTTGACAAAGGGGGAGCCCAATCCCCATCGGCATAATGTCCCCCATGTAATAGATTTGTATGGCGAGGGGGTGCCCAATCCCCCTCGATATCATGCACCCCTTCCAAACACAGACCCATTTTCTTTGGCGATGGTGGGGCCCAGTCCCCATCAGCTTCAGTCGCCCTCCCCAAACAATACAGGTGGCACACTGGGAGCCCAGCCATGTGTGCTAAAAACAAGCCTGTAAAGAAAAAACCTTCCAGCGATGTTTTTTTTTTCTTTAACCTGTGAAAGAAAAAACAATCCCTCATTGTCTCCAGTGCCCCCTCCTCCAATCCGCACCCACCCTCTGTGCACCTGATCTCCCTGTACACACCCTCACCCCATACTTACTTCCAGAGCCTGTCGCGATGATTTTCGGTGGAGCGGGAACATGTCTGCACTCCTCAAAGCCGGCTGCAAACTGAAGAAATGCCAGTAAGCTGTATAATGGCATAAATGGGGGGAGGTTCAACATAGGTGTATATCTAGGCCATTTTTGTAACTTTTGACTCCAAATTTTCAACATGGGGTTCTTGGGACTCCACTTCATGAACTCAGTCACTGTCATTTCGTTATTCAGTCCTGAGAGGTGATTTTGCAGTCGCTGTGTGGAATCACCTTTCAGGATCGATTCATGAAATGACAGTGCCACTGTTCATGATGTGGGCTCCCAAAAAGCCTATGCTGCAAATTTGGTGAAAAAATTCCAAAACATGACTGTATTACGAGCGTGAGTTGTACAGTTTCTACGCACGCTTGTAACTTCGAGAATTATTTATATATTCACTCCAAATTTTCAGCATTGCCATTTTTTCACACCTCCTTATGAACAGTACAGTTGTCATTTTTCCCATCCTGCCCGGAATGTGTTTTCAGACATGTGGGACACAATGGTGCAGTTGCTGTGGGAAATCAATGTTTGGGACAGATTAAGAACAACAAAGTGACACTGTGCATGAGTGGAAGTCCCAAAATGCCTATGTTGAAAATTTGGTAAGAAAATTTCAAAAAATGACTGAGCTACAAGCCTGCATTGCGTAGTTTCCGTGCATGCTTGTAACTTTGAGAATTTTTAATATTTCACTCCAGATTTTCAACATTGGCATTTTGCACACTTCCTTACGAACAGTACAGCTGTCATTTGTCACATCCTGGCTGAAATGTGTTTTAGCACATCTGGCGCACAATGGCGCAGTTGCTGTTGGAAATCAATGTTCAGGAAAAATGAACAAAATTACAGTGACACTGTTCATGAGTGGAGGTCCCAAAATGCTTATGTTGAAAATTTGGTTTCAAAAGACCACAAAATGACTATGTTATGAGCGTGCATTGCACAGTTTCCACGCACACTCGTAACACTGAGAATTTGTAATATTTTCACTTCAGATCTGCAACATTACCATTTTTGCATACCTCTTTATGAACAGTACAGCTGTCATTTTTTACATCCTGCCCGAACTGTGTTTTCGCATATCTGGCGCAGAATGGCACAATCACTGTGGGAAATCAACGTTTGGGACATATTAACAAAATCACAGTGCCACTGTTCATGAGCAGAGGTCCTAAATGCTTTCATGAGGTAGGGGTCACAAAAAGGCCATGTTGAAAATTTGTAGTGCAAATACCAACAAACGCCCAGGGTGTTAGGGTTTCTAATGATAACGTCCCACCCTGTACAGACCTTTGGATTGCCGGCTGTAATGCTCATGCCATTCCACCCCCACCCTGCAGTCAGTGACAGGCATTGAGGTGTGCCTTGGACACTTCAGCCACAGAGTTCACCCCATTCTCCTATACTGCACTTGTTTCAGCATATGTCCTTATGGAATGAGGTGACTGTAAAGCTGAACACCCCAAGGCACACCTCAACACTTGTCAGTGTCTGCAGGATAGGGTGAGGTGATATGGCATGAGCGTTATAGGTGACGACACAAAAGCATACTCCAATGCCTGTCCATCTCTGCAGGGTGGAGGTGGGGTGGGCGTGAAGTTCAATACTTCACTGCCATTTCTATTCTGCATCTGTCTAACTCCTGCATTTCCAATGCTAATACCAGAAAGCAAACATTCGGCATTGACAAATGCTTGTTTTTAACATGTTATATCAACATTTATAGATATGTAGCAACACAGAAGAACTGTACTGTTCCTTTCTCCTCCTACTTCTGTCAGTCTCCTACTGAACCTTCCTCTGGTGCCCTTTTCAGCCCCTCACAGTCCCCCTGGGGGTCAGTTCATGTCACTACAACTGCTCCACTTATTTGTATTAACCTGCTTTCATTTTAATTGTGTGTTGGTGCTGCTCGTAGAACCAACTTCTGTTCACTGTTTACATGTGCATTTTGTTGAACGGATCACTGTTTGTATTTGTCTTTTGAATACTTTTCTACTGCTGTTTTTGATTTATTGTGTTCCCCTTTCCTTTTCCTCTGGTTGCACTTGGAAATGAGAACTGGTTCAGAATGCCTTTCCCAGTTACCAATTTTCAAATAAATAAATACATCTTGAATGGACTTCAAGCTTTTATTTAAAAAAAATGTAGACTATTATGTTTAACAGTTAAACTGTTACAGCCTTCACATATAGTTTCAAACATTGTAACATAAATTTAGCTTTCAAATATTGCTTCAAGCATTATAAAATAAATTTAAGATTAGTTTTGACAATGGTATGAAGATACAAGTAGTTGTTCTGTCTAAGAATAAACACCTTCTTTTCTAGTTTAACCTAGAAAACAGAAGGATGATAGAGGGTTTCCAAAGACTAAAGGGGATTTACAGGGTGGAATATACACACACATTTGAACTGATGAGCTTAAGCAGAACTGGAGGGTATGCACTCAAACTGAGATGGGGGAGCAGAATAAGAGAAAACAGAAAGCATTGGTTCACATAGAAGGTGGTTAACACATGCTTTTAAAGAAGGACTAGAGAGATCCCAAAGAGGGAAGGGCATAAAGGGTAACACAGTATGAATCGGGGTATTATTCTGGCTGTTATATCTTTAAAAAAGAATTCCCACCAGGATAGTCCCAGAAACAAGAATAGAAATATCCCTTTCATGAAAGTCTTGGAGGCTGCTGACAGGAAAGTTACATAATTGTGTTTGTATACAAAAGATGTAGATATACAAAAAAAATTAAAATAAACATCAATCTATCAATCTAATCAGTATATTTATATACATACAGTTAAAAAGAAGTTGTTAAGCTTGGGTGTGAGTCCATACTCAAATTGGATATAGTCACTGCCATGCAGCCGGAGAGGCAGTAAAGATAGCCTCTTCCATCATCACAATACTAAGATACCATGTTAAGCAAAGTGAGGCTAAGTAACTTATTCAGTGTCACACCATAAGTGGTGGCAAAGGAATCAAGACCTACAATCACCAAGTATATAGTGCTTCTCTCTAATCAGTAGGCCCAAATACCTCTCAATTTAAGGAGTCAGAAACATTTTCTAAGTGTATGACTATGATATTAACATCTATTTATCCTTTTCTTCAGCATACAATCTAGAAATTAAACATGTTAAACTGTGCTCGTAATCATCATTAAAACACATTCTGTAACCCTGGGAGTCTGTGTGTGGTGTGTGTGTGTGTGTGTGTGTGTGTGTGTAGCTGGAAGAGGTTACGTGATAATTGGTGACTCCTAAATAAACACAATCATTATAATTCAGTAGGGCTTGCCATTTCCTGAATTATGCTGTTTCTATACATAACAAATACTGATGAAGAGAAGGATTTTCACAGCTGCGGAGAGCAAATTGTCCAGCCTTTCATCATATATGACAGCTGGTTGACAGCTGCTGACCTGCACAGGGCTGTAGCCTGAATTATTTTTTTCAGGAACTATGATCAATGTAATGTAAACTTCCTAGAAGATTACACACTGCTGTAATAAACATTTTACAGCTGAAACTGGACAACAGGAATGGTCTGAGATAAAAAAAATGGTTACATGCCTCAATGGGTTTTGAACTCTAGCCATGATCCAGAACTGTAGCCTGTGGCTCAACATTGATCACACCTGCCTCACTGACATAATTCTGAGAAGCCTTACTCCTACATAAAATGAAGTTAGACCTGGAAAAGTAGCAGAAGCGTCAGCTTTCACATGGGCAGAATCTAAGCTCTTAAAATACTAAATGGTAGCAGCCTCTTTATTGCTCTGTCCTAAGCAACATGCTCTTATTGATTTCAGATGTTTAGTTTCCAAAGAATGATCAAACAAGAGAACAACCCCTCCATAATCTACTGTAGCTTTGCTAGCACCATCAGATCTATAACTAGTGTCTCTGGAGCACTAAAGCAGAAAATCTTTCAAAGTTTGAGGGGCCTTGGGCCATTCCCCATTGACATGTGTTTTGAAAATTAATGCAGAAATTCTGTTTATTGAGCATGTGTATTGCATCAAATAATCTTCTTTGAATTAAATAATAGAGCAAGAACTGGTTATTGAATGTAGTTTAACTTCTTTCTTGAAAGCACATAATTTTATTACAAAAGCAATAGAATCAATAACCTTTTAATTTTGATTATTTTGTGCACCACAACTATATAGTAACTTTTTAAAACATTTTATTGAATGCATCAAAATAAACATATACATTATCTAATTCCAAGTTTCCAAAGTATAGAAAGCATTTTTATGATATGCTTTACAAAGGATTGTGTTTATCATCCTCTGATACATGTGTTGGGGTTGCAGCAAAAATAAATCAATTTGAACCTTTATATCTCAGTCCAAAAATGTCCCCTAAATGGCCATTTGCACCAAGACCATTGACTATAGCCCAAAAATTAATTTGGCCATAAAGTCACTGAGTGAAATCAGTCTTGAATTGGTCACAATGACCTTTCAAAAGCCCATATGAAATATAAGAATGTCAGCAGAATGATTAAAACAACTTTTGTTGAGCTCCATTTTAACGTACTAAAAAGAAAAAAAAAGGAATGGGAAAACATCCATTATAACAAGCCTTGAAGGCATAAACTCTTACTTCCCTCCGCTACAAAGTTAACATAGCTCAGAGAAGTCAAACTATCCATTGTTAAATTACCACCAGTACAAGAAAATCAGACTTGTATTAAACATTACAGTGGATCATTATAAACTTGTATCAGTAACCCACTAGATATAGCAGGAAAAGAGACAGTACTGGCAATTACTCATGGGAGGTGTGCTAAGTGGGTGTCAGACTAAGGCAGCAAGTTCCATGCAGAGGCCAGCAATGAAGAACAGACAAATGGTGCCAAAATTAGCATCACTACTTTAGATGTGGTCTAACCAAGCCTGGTATGGGGGGCAGCTCCAGTGACCTGCCACTTACTCTTCCTAATGCAATGCTAATGGAATACTGTTTACTGTGTCTGTCCTGGTGCACAGCTGACTTACTTTGGGGCTGACTGCTTTCAGAGCACAAATCCCCAGGCTGTTTTGGGGCTGGGGAGGTTTACCTGTGTCTGACTTGGATGTCTGGATTTTTCTCTGTTTGATTAGCAGGGTATTTTCTCTGTCAAATTGTTGTGTAGGGCATCTCGCTGACAGGAAGGCACTCATCGCAGTGGTGGGTCAGAGCTTTTAGCTGATTGTTTCATGAGTGCACAGTTTAGGCCCAACCCCTGCCCACCCTCACCCCACCCACCCTGAAATAGTTCCTTTATACCTGGGGTTCTGACATCATTCTCAAGAGTGCAAGGTGCATATCACTGTTATATCCTCTCTAGCACACTGCACTGACAATATAAGCATACACATTGAATAATATATATATTTCTATATAACAAACCAATCACACACACACACACACACACACATAAACACACACACACACACACACACACACACAAAAAGTAGATAAACATGTGGGGAGTAGTGCAATGTAATGGCTGTGGGGCAGCAGTCTTCTGGGAGTCTTTCTGGAGGCTGAGATGCTGCTCTATTTGCAGACAACTCACTGCCCTGAGGGAGGAAGTTGCCCGTCTTCAGGCCACACTGGACAGTAGTAAGAGAACCTTCCCCCAGGTCACACTGGACAATAGGAAGGGAACCTCCCCCATTCAGGGAGCACCAGAGCCACCACCACTACCTCAGCGGTTGCAAAGAAAGCACAGCAGTTGGACCACAGTGGTCTCACGGAGGGTGAGGATGGTGGAACAGAGGCACACCCAGTCAGTTGTTCCACTCCACAATCCATACACCATTCTGGGGGAGCATAGTTCCCCTATGGATGCACCCACAGAGGAGACTAAGGAAGCTGAGGACAACTGTCACAAGGGAGGCCCACAGGAAGGAGGCAGAGGACACCACAGGGAAAGGAAGCAGCTCCTGGTCAGGGACTCAATTATTAGGGGGATAGAACTGGAGGGAGCAGGGAAAACTGAAGTAAGGTGCCTGCCTGGTGCCATGGCTTGGAGGGACAGGAAGCGCATCCTCAGGATCACGAGAACAGCTGCACGGGAGTCTGAGCTGGATGTCATTGTCCACCTAGGGACAAATGACTTAGCTCATCATGAGATTAGAGCAGTGCAGGTGGACTTTGTAGAGTTGGGGAGGGACCTAAGTCAATTAGCACACACAGTATCCTTCTCAGAGGTGCTGCCTGTCAATGGCATGGGTGAGGCAAGGGTACTTTGCACCATGCAGTTTAATGAATGGTTGAAAAAATGGTGTGGAGCACAGGAGTTTGGCTTCATTGGGGACTGGGGTTCCACCTGAGGACACCAGACTATACTGGCAGGATGGTCTGCATCTGTCCAGGAAGGAACAAGTCTTTGAGCAATCGTTTAAATGCTTCATTGGCAAGCTTAAACTAGTCAAGGGGAGGCACTGATAAGCAGCAGGAAAATCCCAGCTCTCCCTACAAAACAGGGTACTAAATGAGAAAAGACCAAGGTAGAAAGGTCAGTGGGATGCTGCAACAGAAGGTAAAGCCATCAAAAAATGGAGAGCAATGAGTACCAATTCCCGTAGTCTGGGTAACAAGCTTCCTGAATTAGTGGCCTTGATGGAGGAGGAACATCTGAATATCGTGGCAGTCACAGAAACATGGTACACACAAAACCATGACTGTGACGTAAACATACCAGGATACACTATCTACAGGAGGGACAGGGAGGGTAAAAGAGGAGAAGGAGTAGCTCTTTACATAAGGGAAGGAATCAAAGCAACAGAACAAAAGGGTAAACAGGGAGGAGAAGAAGCACTGTGGGTCAATTTGGAGAGAGGCAATGGCACCGCAATCTGCACAGGGGTTATATACAGACCCCCCAGAGGGGGGAAATGGACAAGGAAATGATAGAAAGTATACTTAGAATGGCAGAAAAAGGGGAGATATTGCTGATGGGTGATCTGAATATGCCAAATGTTAACTGGAGTGCAGTTGCAGCAGCCACTTTGAAGAGTGGGATTATTCTAGATGCCCTACAAGGGGCATGCCTTAGACAACTAGTATTGGAACCCACTCGAGAGGGAGTAATCTTAGACCTGGTTCTCTCAAATGGAGATGGAGAAAGGATCACAGATGTAGAAGTGGGTAGCCATCTGGGAACTAGCGACCATCGAACAGTATGGTTCCAATAAACACAGCAATAGAGTCCGTATACAAAGGCAAAAGTACTGGACTTTAGGAGGCTAACTTTGCTAAAATGGGTATGTGCTCAAGGAATGCACTTAGCAAATGGGCAGGAAGGAGGGGTGAAGAACAATGGGGAATAATAAAAACTGCCATGACAGAGGTAACAAGCCTTGTGTGAAGCAAAAACAAAACAAAACAATTTAAGAAACCACTATGGTTCTCAAAGGAAGTGGCAGTGAAGGTTCAAGAGAAAAGAAAGTATTCAGGAAGTACAAGGAATCACAGAAGGAGCAGGACAGAGAACTGTATCAGTTAAAGCAAAGGAAGCTGAGAAGGCAGTCAGAACAGCAAAGGCCCAAACCGAGGAAAAGATAGCCAACTCAGTTAAGAAGGGGATAAAACTTTTATAGGTACATCAGGGAGCGAAGGAAGACCAAGGGAGGGATAGTGAGGCTTAATAAAGGGGAGGGGGGTGGGCAAAGGGTGACTGTGAAAAGGCAGAGATACTAAACAAATATTTTTTCTCAGTATTTACAAAGAAAGAGGGGGAGGTACCTAAAACAAACAATAGAAACACTCTGGATACAATACAGAAGTTGATACCAGCCCATTTACAGAAGAAAGTGTTCTGAAAGAACTCTTAAAACTGAAGGTGGACAAAGCAATGGGGCCTGATGGGATTCATCCCAGAATTCTAAAAGAACTAAGGGTAGAACTAGTGACACCACTGACTATCCTCTTTAACAAATCATGGGAGGATGGGGTGGTACCCGAGGACTGGAGGAGGGCAGATGTGATTCCCCTTCACAAAAGTGGGAGCAAGGCAGAAGCAGGAAACTACAGACCTGTTAGTTTAACCTCAGTGATAGGGAAAATGATGGAATCATTTCTGAAGGAAAGAATTGTCAAGTATCTAGAGGCCAGAGGGGTACAGGACCCAAGGCAGCATGGATTCACAGCAGGAAGGTCATGCCAGACGAATCTGATAGATTTCTTTGACTGGGTGACCAAAGTAGTAGATCAGGGAGGGGCTGTGGACATGGCCGACCTAGACTTTAGCAAGGCATTTGACACAGTCCCACACAAAAGATTAATATACAAGTTAGCCAGCCTGGGAGTGGGTCCCAAGATGACAGTCTGGGTAAAGAATTGGCTGGAGAATAGGACACAGAGAGTAATAGTAAATGGAGTCCACTCTGAAGAAAGGGTGGGTTACTAGTGGGAACCTTAGGTTCAGTATTAGACTGTCCTCTTCAATGTCTTTATGTTTACATTGCAGAGGGACTGAAGGAAAATATGTCTCTTTGCAGATGACACAAAGATCTGCTACACAGTTGATGCACAAGGTGGGGTGGAAAGGATGAGAAGGGACTTGGCAAGGTTAGAGGAACGGTCAAATGTATGGCAGTTTAGATTCAATGCTAAGAAGTGCAAGGTAGTGCAACTGGGAAACAAAAACCCAGGGGAAGAGTACACAATAGGGGGTGAGATACTAACAACAACAAAAATGGAAAGGGACCTGGGGGTAGTCATATCAGATGACCTAAAGGTGGGCAAGCAATGTGAGGGGGCAGCAAGGAGGGCTAGCGGGATACTGGGATGCATAGGGAGAGGCATCACCAGTAGAAAACAGGAAGTTATTATCCCTCTGTACAGACAGCTGGTGAGACCCCATCTAGAGTACTGCGTGCAGTTCTGGAGACCCAATCTCCACAAAGACATAGACAGGATGGAAGCTGTCCAGAGGAGGGCAACTAAAATGGTGCAGGGTCTGCACCGGAAGACATATGAAGAGAGACTAAAGGAGCTTAATATGTATAGCCTTGAGGAAAGGAGGGAGAGAGGGGACATGATAGAAACTTTCAAGTACCTCAAGGGAATCAACAAAGTCCAAGAGGGTAGCATCTTTCAAAAAAAGAGGTGTGCAAGAACAAGAGGGCACAATTTGAAGATGGGGGTGGCTCAGAGGTAATTTAAGGAAGTATTTTTTCACAGAGGTTGTGGATGCATGGAGCGGCCTTCCAGAGGAGGTTGTGGAGTCAAAACAGTGGTGGAATTCAAGCATGCATGGGACAGTCATAAGGCAATTCTGGGGGAGGAAGAAGTAGGCTGCTGGTTAACTAGGATCTGCAGTTTATCCATTAGGTAGGGAAATAGGCAGACTGGGTGGGCCATGCGGTCCTTATCTGCCATCAAATTCTATGTTTCTATGTAATGCCATACTGCATTTGCTTTCTTTACTGTGCCAGCACATTGCCCATCTGGCTTCAGCTTACTATCCACAATAGCACTTGCATAAAGCATCAGGTTCCATCCAGACTAATTATATCAGAATATTGCTGTCACAATGTCCTTCATCACAACTAGTTGTAATGCTTGATGTCTCTTGGTGTTACTGTTTTTAATTGCTACAGATATGCACTATTACCTGCTGGGTTGTTAAAGAATCACTGAAATTGCCCAACCCCATGACGTGGAGGACTGAAGTGTCTAGTGCCTTACTTCCTGCCACATTGGCAACCCAAGTTTGGGAATGCAGTCAGGCCATTTGGGGGCTGGCTGGGGGAGAGAAGATAGAGTGTCCAATCTGACAGCTCTCCTCCCTTGGGGGAGGTGGATTGTGTGACCCACTGCTTGCCTGCCTCTTGGAGGTGTCCAGGTTGTAGCGCAGTTCAGGCATGCCAAAAGCCAGCAAACAGGCATTTGAGGACATCTTTGCTGAGGCCAAGCTCATCCATTGCGCCACTACACATGGACGACTGTGAGGGCAACAGCTCAGGGAAGAAAAATCAGGTGGAAAATTGGAGGTTGGGCTGCATGAAGCCCAACCCAGTAGCACCAATGGCCCACCCAGTTTCGAGGGAGGGGGGTTGGGAGAATGGAGACTCAGGATGGCTGTGGACTGTGGAATGGATTGATACAGCCGCCAAGCCTACCATGGAGGGATAAAAAACCTGTATGAAAAAAAAGAGTCACTGAAATAATAAAAACAAAACAAAGCAAAAAAATAAAATTGTGCACACACCAGATACTAAAGCTGTAAATTTTTAATGGTACAAGGAACCACTGACCAGATACCTCCTTGTATCGACTCTTATGAGTTTTCTTCATGGGTTGTTACTGGACTGTGAATAAGACCATTTTGTAGACCTGCCTGACCAGTAGACCAGCCTGGCTAAGATATAAGAGAGGTTGATCTACGGTCAACTCTGTGATTACTTAGAGCTCCATCAACTCCTAGCACTCTCCCAGCATGGTTTCAGAACCAGGCATGGGACAGACACCGCCCCTTACCAAATTCTCCACAGATGTGCTCAGAGAGCTGGACAAGGGGACCCCCACTGAAGCGGTCTTCATCGATCTATCCAAGACATTTGACCTGGTCAACCATAAACTGCTACTGACCAAGTTGAGCAATGTTGGCCTAGACAGCCAATCCCTTTCGTGGTTCGACAGCTACCTTACTGGGCACTCACAAAGGGTAAAATGGAAAGACTCCCTATCGGAGTCTCTCCCATTAACTTAAGGGGTGCCCCAAGGGTCTATCCTTGGCCCCCTTCTCTTCTCCCTCTTCACCAATGAACTCAGTGAATACTGCGGCAAGAGCTCTGTGGTCCAGTATGTAGACGATGCCGTCCTCTATCATCCCTCCTCTAATCTAGGAGATCTCAGCTCCTGTCTACAAGAAGACCTGAGATCCCTGTAGCAATGGCTTGTCACTAACAGAATGGTCCTTAACTCTAACAAGACCAAGGCCATGCTGTTTGGCCCAAGATCCCTCGGTCGAGACAGAAGCCAACACCTGCAACTGACCACTGCGTAAGGCAACAGGCTAGAGGTGGTGGAATCATTAAAATACCTTGGTCTTACCCTGGACCAGGGTTTCATCCTCAAGGACCATGTAGACCAGGTAATGAAAAATGTACATGCGAAACTAGGCATCCTATACCGGTTGAAAGACCAGTTGATACTGGCTGCTAGGGCCTCTATTGCCACCAGCGTCCTACTTCCGACCATTACCTATGTGGCCCCAGTGGTCCAGGGAGTAGCCAGACAAGAGATGAATAGACTCCAAGTTCTCTACAATAAGGTGGCTTGGTTCACCATCCCAATCCCACGCCAGGATCCATCACTGCGACACTCTGTCCCAACTAAACTGGCCCTCCTGGGATGCCCGTCTCCAGTACCTTTACTCTGCCAAACCTTTAAATTACTCAGCCCTTCCCCTCCTCCCAGCCTCTCCAGGCTTATCCCCCTAAAGAGTAACCCTAGGATCCTCCGCATGATGGACTGCACGCTCCTAGCAGTGCCAAGGGTCAGAACCAAGGTGAAACATAGAAACATAGAAACATAGAAACATAGAAGTTGATGGCAGATAAGGACCGCAAGGCCCATCCAGTCTGCCCATTTCTTTTTCTACCTTATAAATGTGCCTTCGGCCTTTGCTCTGTCAGTGACCTATCTATTCATAGTCATTTGTATTGCTCCCTTATGCCTATCCCATGCCTGTTTGAAGCCCTGCACTGTATTCATAGCCACCACTTTTGTGGTAAGCCATTCCATGCATCCACCACCCTTTCTGAAAAAGAATTTCCTCATTCCCCTTAATCAGCCTCCCTCTAATCTCATGCTGTGTCCTCTTGTCCTGCTATTTTTCTTATATTTAAACATGTTAGACTCTTTCACCTTGTTTATGCCCTTAAGGTGTTTGAATGCCTAGATCATATCACCTCTCCCTCCTTTGCTCAAGGGTATACATTGAGCTCCATTAATCTGTCCTCATATGTCTTCTGATGCAGTCCCTGCACCATTTTGGTTGCCCTTCTCTGGACTGCCTCAATTTGGTTAATGTCCTTGTGAAGGTGTGGCTCCAATACTGCACGCAGTACTCCAGATGGGGCCTAACCAGTGTCTTGTACAGAGGATTATTACCTCCCTCTTACGACTTGTGATACCCCTACTAATACACCCTAACACCCCTAGCCTTACCTACTGCTTTAGGAGGTCTGCTTGATGATTTCAGGTCATCAATGATGATGATGCCCAAGTCTCTTCTTCCTTTGTGACTGCTAGCAACTCCTCCCAGCCTATAGGTGGCTTCAGGGTTTCTCTTCCCTATGTGCATGATTTTGCACTTCTTTGCATTAAATCCCAGTTGCCACTCTTCTGACCATTCTGCTAGTTTATCCAGATCTCTTCTCATTCTGCCCACCCCATCTGGATCATCTACTCTGTTGCAGATCTTGGTGTCATCTGCAAACAGACAAGCCTTACCCTCTAGTCCATCTGCAAGGTCACTAATGAAGATGTTGAAGAGGACTGGCCCCAGGACTGATCACTTGTGACTTGCATCTCTTCTGACTGTATACCATTTACCACCACTCTCTGTTTTCTGCCCGACAACCAGTTTGCCACCCAGTTGACCAACTTCTGACCCACCCCGAGCCTACCCAGCTTATTTATCAATCTTCTATGTGGAACAGTGTCAAAGCTTTGCTGCAGTCAAGGTAGGCGACATCAACTGCTCCCCTTGTCCACCACTCTGGTTACCCAGTCAAAGAAATCTATGAGATTAGTTTGACAGGATCTTCCTTTGTAAACCCATGCTGTCTTGGATCCTGTGCCCCTATGGATTCCAGGTGTTGCACTATCCTTTCCTTAAGAGTGCCTCCATAATCTTGCCCACTACTGAGGTAAGACTGACCGTCTGTAGTTTCCCGCCTCCTCCCTGCTACCACTCTTGTGGAGCGGGATCACATGAGCCCTTCTCCAGTCTTCTGGGACTTCTCCTGTGCTCAGAGACTCACTAAACAATTCTGCTAATGGCTCTGCTAGTTCCTCCTTTAGCTCCTTAAGTACCCTGGGATGTATGCCATCAGGTCCCATTGCCTTATCCACCTGAGCTTAGCAAGCTCTTGTAGGACCCTTTCTTTTGTGAAGGGAGTGCACACCTCCCTCCCCTGTGTCCATGATGCTGAGCTGTGGGCCCTGTCTACCTTCTCTTCAGTAAATACTGAGCAAAAGTATCTATTTAGGATAGATGCCTTTACAGGGTCCTCCTCCTCCACATGCTCCCTTTTCTCCATTAGCTTAGCAATACCCCTCTGGACTTTCTCCTTTCACTAATGTATCTATAGAAAGTCTTGTCACCTTCTTTACTGTTCGTGCTAGTGTTTCCTCAGTTTGGAACTTTGCCTGCCTTACTGCCTTACCTGCTTCCCTTAGGGCAGTTTGGTATGCCACCCTATCTTCATCCCGCTGTGTTCCCTTATATTTCCTGAAGGCCAGCCTTTTGGCTCTGACCTTTTCTGCTACTGTATTTGAGAACCAAAGTGGTTTCCTTCTTCTTTTGCACTTTCTTTTCTGTCTAACACAATGGGATGTTGCTTCAAGTATTGCATCCTTAATGCTTGCCCACTTTGCTTGTATCCCCTCACCTGTGTTTCTTTTTGCCAGGGCTAGCTTAACTCTGTAGGCCATCTTATCAAAGTCAGCTCCTCTGAAGTCCCATATTTTTGCCTTGGAATGGGATGATTTAGATGTAGTAGCCAAACTGAACCATACCATGTGATGGTCACTGGCCCCCAGGTGACCTTCTACCTGGAGATCTGTGATCCCTTCTTTGTTAGTCAGTACTAGATCTAGGATAGCCCTGTCTCTTGTGGGTTGCTGTACCAGTTGTTTGAGGCCCTCCCCCTGCAGGGAATCCACTATGAGTCTAGTTCTGGCAGATGTTCCTGCTGGTATTGACCAATCTGTATCTGGCATGTTGAAGTCTCCCATTATCAGAACCTCCCCTTTAGCTATCATGTTTTGTATATCTTCTAACAGTAATATATCTATGTCCTCCCTCTGGTCTGGGGGCCTGTAGACAACCCCAGTTCTTATGGTTGTCCCATTTCCTGTTTCCAGGGTGACCCACAGTTCTTCTGGCTCCTTATGTATATTCTGAATTTCTGTAGCTTTGATATTTTCATTAACATGCAGGGCCACTCCTCCCCCCCTTTTTGCACCTCGGTCTCTTCTGAACAATACATAGCCAGGTACTGAAGTCTCCCAAGTGTGGTTACTGGTAAACCACGTCTCACTAATTGCTACTATGTCCAGTTTAGCCTCTGACATTATTGCCTGCAGGTCTGGGATCTTATTTCCCAGGCTGTGAGCATTTGTGTACATGATTTTCCATTGGCCAGATTTTGGTGTGTTAGTTGTTGGGTGAAGTTTGGCATTACCCCTGTGCATCGATGGGGAGACAAACCTTTTTTCTTACCTGGTGATGCAAATGAACGGCAAACATGCTGAATTCCTGTTTGACCACTAGCTGAGGGGGCGGGTGTTCTTCCCATTCGACGTATGGGGTGCTGCACCCCTCTCCCCATTTGCTAGTTTAAATATTCTGCAAAGACGTCAAACTTCTGCCCCAATGCACTGACTCCCTCTTTAGTCAGATGCAGTCCATCAAATTTAAAGAACTTTCGCTCCCAGAACTGTTGCCAGTTCCCTACAAATCTGTGTCCTTTTCCTGGCACCAGTCCTTGAGCCACATGTTTAGCTCCCCATCTCCCCTCTCTGACCTTCCGTCCATCTGCTCCCTCCCAGACTGGCAGGATCTCAGAGAAGGAGATGCTGGATGAAATAGATGATAGTTTGTCACCCAGCCTAGTCAGATGTTCCTTGGTCTCCACAACTGACCGGCTGGCGAGATCATTAGTCCCTATGTGTACTAGGACATCAATGTTTTCTCCTGCCTTGTGAACAATTTTAGCAGTGCGGTCAGTGTCTCTCCATGCTGATGTACCTGGGAGACATCTGACCATCACCCTTGGCTGGAGATGGGTATCAACTCCCCGAATCATGGAGTCTCCTATGATCAGAAGTTTTTTGGATTTCCTTTGTGCTTGTTTAGTTTTGGTTCCTGATTTGGGTGAGTTTTGTTGTGCTAGCTCCTGTGCCGCAGTGTCCTGCTCTGCAGTGTCTTCTGCCTCTTTATTTGATTTCAGAGATAGAGGCAGATACCTGTTTGTAGCATTTATATAGTTTTTGGAGGTAATGTGTTGGAGAGCAGAGGTGATGGGGCACCTGATTTGTTTCCTCCTAACCACCTGCCAACCTCCTGGACCAACTACCCTCTGCGGTCGAGGTTTTTCTGTTGGATGCTGGGGAAATGGCGGTGGTTCTTATAATGTATTTCCTCTTCAATATGAAATTTGAGGTGTGCAATCTCTGCCCATGCTGCCCGGAGCTGAGCCCTAAGATCTCCAAAGGCCCAGCATGTAGGACAGTGTCCTAAATCCTGTAAGACTGTCCTTCTGAAAATTGTTCCACAGTACCTGCAGTTAATGAAATCCATTCCAAATAAGTTGCTGGGTTTGTAACCTAGTCAGAGTAATTAGAAGGAAAAAAAGGAAAAAAATGCAAGTAATGGTTTAATTGTGCTTTGTTTAACTTGTTATAACAAGTTAAATTACTAGTGCCCTGTAAATGATATCACCTTGTGGAGGCCCCACTGATCCGCTTCCTTCCTGCTCTGCCACAGGATATGTCACAACTGTGGTACCCTATAAAAGGAGTGTAGGGTGGGGTGGTTGGGGATGGGGGTGGGTGGCTGGGCCCTTCCCCTGCCTAAAAAGAAGAACCACAGACGAAAGAACAAGGAGGTAAGAGCAGAAACAATCAGTCAACAACAAGTGCAGTAACCCTGAAAGCTTATCCTAATGTTAGTTAAAACTGTAAAACCTGTAAAGCACCACCTGTAATAATTTCAGAGAAGATGTACCTTGTAAGAAACACTTTGCTCCAGAGAAAATAAAGCAGTAACAGAAGATATACCTTGCAAAAGACAATTTGAATCAGAAGATTACAGCAGTAATCTGTTAGCACACACCTGTAGGCACACCTTGTAGAAGAAGGTATACCAGCAACAACAATTTGAATCAGAGAAAAATAAATCAATGAAATGTTAGCAACAAACAGTAGCAATCCCTGTGAGTAAAAATAAAACACCACCACACAGTAAATCTGCTTAGCCAAACTAAGTCTTAATCCTTCTCCTTGCTCTGGTAAGTTTCTCTACTCTGCCTTTCAAGCAGTCTTAGAAGGAAAGAGTTCAGGTGAAGCTAGGTGCCTTGGCCAGCAAACCAAGTCTTCTTGGGGGGTGGGGGGCAAGTTGTTCGTCCATACCACTCCCACCCTATGGAACTCCCTTCCCCCAGGAGTCCAGGAAGCTCCCTCTATCAAAAGCTTCCACACAAGGCTTAATGCACATATGATGGCTGCCTCCAAGTGCACTTGCTAAAGGAATGGAGCCACCAATCGTAAGCCTAAAACATCATAGCCCAATACCCACCTCCGCAAATAGGGGGCTATACCCCCCAAGCTAGGGTAGTATCTATAATGAATGCACTAACTTAATGCCGAACTCAGCATATGAAACCTGCTGACTTACATCTATGTATAACCCTGTATCATGTATGTACGCACTACATGTACTGTATTTGTGTTGTATTTTATGTCATGTAAATCCCGGGTCGCCCCTGAAAAAGGGACCTCCAAGGCCCAGTAGGCTAACCTGGTTACCAAAATTGAATAAATAAATAATATACCAGCCTGTATATAAGAAGTGCATAGTAATGGTCACAGAAAGGCTTTACAGCTATTGTTACACATAATTGTCATTTGCAGTGTAAGTACAACACCTACTAGTATTAGTCAGAATATGCTTGCAGGTGTTGCTTCTGAAAGGATTTATTGTTACCCAAACTAGCAGTGGTCTGCAAAAGTAGTTGTCTTTCTATACATGCAGAAACTATCAGTTTTGAGTATGAGACGCCCACCATAATAGCCAATAGTATGTCTTTATTTCTGAGCAGATGAGATGTTACTGTCGTAATGGACAGTGTTACTTCGACTATATAACTTTGTGTAACTCTTTGCTCCAATGAAGCTCCATTTTGTGATCATTGGTGTTCAGAGGTTTCCCTGAATACCATGCTTTACATGGTAAGCTTTGTGATAACTTTGGGTGGTAGTAATAAACTGATGTTATTACTTTTTCTTCAACACCTGTCTCTGGGTCCTACTTTCTGCGATCTGGTCTAGATTCCTGTCTGAGAGGAAATACCCCTTGCAACAGTCTGGTGACCCTGGCAGCACCAGAACCACAGACAGTGTACAGATGAACTAGCACAGGACTAATGGAGGCACTCAAACCTATGCTTACCCTTTCGCCAAATACTGCAACTCTCCCAGATCTCCCAAACCCTGAATGGAGATGGGATCAGGGAAGGCACTTGACCCTACCCACCCCCCAATTCTACAGTGGACCAGTCTGGTGGCGACTGTATCTCCAAAGGTACACCTGCCTCACTGAAAGCCCAGGGTGGATCGATATGCCCTTTGTTTATGGTTAGCGCAGAAAAAAGTAATCTAAACAACTATGGCCATCAGCACAGAGCTGAAACTAGATGTCTCAAATTTCCTAGTCTTTCATGGAGGCTACAGTGACTTTGTGCTGTACGCAAAGTCGCGTGGTCATCCCATACAGTATGTGTGTGCACACTGTATGTGGAGACCAAACACATGGCTAAAAAGCGTGATCAAAAGGGTTTAATGGTTGCTGCCCTGTTCACTGCCCTACAGGCAGTAGAAACAGAAGTCCTAGCTCTGAGTTGGCTTCCAAATCTCGTGAGATGAGCTCAATGGAGGGAGTTGGAGCAAGAAATCCAAAAGCTCCGTAATGAATCTGAAAATGCAGTGTACTGAGCTGTGCAGGAAATAAAGAAGGAAATAGCAGCATTGAAGGATGATTGTGAAAAGTAGTCTCTCTTCGTATGACTACTGTTGCAGACCCTGCATCATTTAAGTTGCCCTCCTCTGGACTGCCTCCATCCTGTCTATGTCTTTGTGGAGATGGGGTCTCCCGAACTGCATGCAGTACTCCAGATGTGGTCTCACCAATTGTCTGTATAGAGGGATAACAACTTCCTGTTTTCTATTGATGATGCCTCTACCTATGTATCCCAGTATCCCCTCAGCCCTCCTTACTCCCTTCTCACATTGCTTGCCTCTCTTAAGGTCGTCTGATATGACTATACCCCAGGTCCCTTTCTATTTTTGTTGTTGTTAGTACCTTCCCCCCCCAACTGAGTACTCTTCCCCTGGGTTTTTGTTTCCCAGGTGCATTACTTTGCACTTCTTTGCATTGAATCTAAGCTGCCATACTTTTGACCATTCCTCCAACCTTGCCAAGTCCCTTCTCACACTTTCCACCTCCCCTTGTGTATCACCCCTGTTGCAGATCTTTCTGTCATCTGCAAAGAGGCATACTTTTCCTTTCAGCCCCTCCACAATGTCTCCTATAAAGACATTAAAGAGGACCGGTCCCAGTACTGAACCCTATGGTACCCCACTAGTAACCACCCTTTCTTCAGAGTATACTTCATTTACTGTTACCCTCTGCATCCTGTTGCCCATCCAATTTGTTACCCAGGCTACCACCCTGGGACCAACTCCCATGCTGGCTAACTTGTTTATTAATCTTTTGTGTGGGACTGTGTCAAATGCCTTGCTAAAGCCTAGGTAGGCCATCTCCACAGCCCTCTCTGGTCTACTAATCTGGTCACCCGGTCAAAGAAATCTATTAGATTTGTCTGACATGACTTTCCCACTGTGAATCCATGCTGCCTTGGGTTCTTTGCCCCGCTGGCCTCTAGGTACTCAACAATTTTTTCTTTCAGAACTGATTCCATCATTTTCCCTACCACTGAGATCAAACTAACAGGTCTATAGTTTCTTACCTCTGCCTTGCTCCCACTTTTGTGAAGGGGAATCACATCCGTCCTCCTCCAGTCCTCAGGTACCACACCATCCTCCCATGATTTATTAAAAAGAGTAGTCAGTGGTGTCATTAGGTCTCCCCTTAGTTCTTTTAGAATTCTGGGGTGGATCCCATCAGGCTCCATTGCTTTGTCCACCTTGAGTTTTAGGAGTTCTTTCAGGACCCTTTCTTCTTTGAGTGGACTGGAATAGATCTCCCTGTCCAGAGTACTTCTATTGTTTGGTTTAGGTACCTCCCCTTCTTCTTCTTTTGTGAATACTGTGCAAAAGTATCCATTCAGTATCTCGGCCTTTTCACTGTCACCCTCTGACTGCCTCCCCTCCCCTCCCCTTTATTAAGCCTCACTATCCCTCCTTTGGTCCTACTTCACTCCCTGATGTACCTATAAAAGGTTTTATCCCCCTTCTTAACTGAGTTGGCTATCTTTTCTTTGGTTTGGGCCTTCACTAGTCTGACTGCCTTCCCCACTGCCTTCTTCTTTAACAGATACAGTTCTCTGTCCTGCTCCTTCTGTGATTCCTTATTCTTCCTGAATGTTATCTTTTTCTCCCTAACCTTCCCCACCACTTCTTTTGAGAACCACAGTGGTTTTTATTTAATTTTGTTTTGTTTAATTGCTTCACACAAAGGTTTGTTGCCTTTGTGATGGCAGATTTTATTTTTCACCATTGTTCTTCCACCCCTCCTTCCTGCCTATTTGCTAGTGCATTCCTTAGGCACTAACCCATTTAGCCAAAGTCAGCCCTCCTAAAGTCCAGTACCTTCGCTTTTGTATGACATGACTCTACAGCTGTGTTTATCATAAACCACACTGTTCAGTGGTCGCTTGTTTCCAGATGGCTACCCACTTCTAAATCTGTGATCCTCTTTCCGTCCCTGTTTGAGAATACCAGGTAAAAGATTGCTCCTTCCCAAGTGGGTTCCAGTACTAGCTGTTTGAGGCATGCCCCTGCAGGGCATCGAGAATAACCCCACTCTTGGATGTGGCTGCAGCAAATGTGCTCCACTTTTAACATCTGGCATATTCAGGTCCCCCATCAACAATATCTCCCCTTTTTCTGCCATTCTAAGGATGCCTTCTATCATTTCCTTGTCCATTTCCTCCCCCTAAGATAGGATCTGTATACAACCACCATGCAGATTGTGGTGCCATTGCCTGTCTCCAAGGTGACCCATAGTGCCTCGTCTCCTCCCCATTTACCCTTTAGTTCCATTGCTTTGATCCCTTCCCTTACTTAGAAAACTACTCCTCCTCCTCTTTTACCCTCCCTGTCCCTCCTGTAGATTGTGTACCCTGGTATGTTGACATCCCAGTCATGTTTTTTTGTGTACCATGTTTCTCTGACTACCGCGATATCCAGGTGTCCCTCTTCCATCAAGGCCACTAGTTCAGGAAGCTTGTTACCCAGACTGCTGGCATTGGTACTCATCACCCTCCATTTTATGATGGCCTCACCCTTCTTAGCCCCATCCCTGCCCTTACTGCCTTCGCCTTTTTCTCCATTTACCCCTGTCCTGCTCCCTATTGATCTCTCTGCTTTGGTGTTTACCTCGCTAACTACCCTATTTTGTGGCGGGAGGCTGGGAATTCCCTTCTTCTTATAAGTACCTCCCCCTGTAAATGTTCCCGTACCGAGTGGTACCCTATTGGTATCCTTTCTATAAAACAGGCCAAACAGCAACATGCTTGTCTATACAATTTTTTTTTCTATACTTTCTTTATGCTCCCCATGGTCAGGGCATCTCTTGGAGGTGATCGCTTGGCCTGATGCCTCTACTCCCCTGCCTGAAGCCTCCTGCCCTCCAGCACCCTTCAATCAAACTTTCCAGCCCCCCCAGATCACCCCCTGGAGGAAGGTCCACCTTCTCCTATCTGGCGGCCTTTCTGAGATTAGAGGGTCCATCCAGTGAGGGGCTCAGCTAGCCATCGGTGAGGTGGCCCAGTGCTTGGAATGTGGGTACAGTCCACTGGATCCCTCATCACCTCCCTAAACCAAAGGGGCTTTTCTCTTGCTGGTTGCCCCCAGAACTCAGGTATACAAAGACATCAGTGGCACTTACTTGCTGACATCCACCGCAGCTCTGTCCCTATATCTGCTAACACCACATGATCCTGCAATGCTGCCCTGACCATCAGAGGGCCACCCGAAACAGCATTATTGCTGATCCCTCCCCAGGAAGGGAGAGCAGTCCTCCAGATACTCAATCCCTTCCCTTCTCGCCAACCCCCAGCAGTCTAAATTTGTTCCTGAACCTGGGTCACCAGAGTGGTGTGAGGTGTGGCGTCCAGTGTCTCAACCCTCAGCGCCACCAGACCAGCTTGGTCTATACAATTTAACAGCCATTATGAACCATGATTTGTGCACTGTGTTTCCTGATAATGCTGCTAAACAATATTGTTCCAACCATTCTGTTGCTACTACTACTCTTTTCCTCACAGTGACTCCACCATCTATAGATGAACTATTGCAATGCCCTCTCCAGGAACCAGGTCCGGAAAGTGGACTGATTGCAATATCATTACCTGGTATACTCATTAATAATGTGCAGTTTGTTCATGTCCCAGTGGTACTCGACCTTACACACTGGAACATGGGTGAATTTGGTTATTGTTCTTTGACTAATGCCTCTAAATTTCATTCTGTTATGTTGTTGGATTTAATATCTGCATTTCAAACACACATCCGAGACCATGTAGCAGGGCCCCACACCACTGAACATTTAGGTGTTTTTAGAACACACACTAAATGTGCCTTTGCAGATGTAGCAGGAGTAACTGGTACGGTGCATGTCTCATTGGCACATTCACGTTCATTTGGAATGGTGCTGATATGACAAAAATAAAAAGCCAAGCCACCAAATTTAATAGTGGCATAGATCTAAACGTTATGTAGCCCATGCTATATGGTATAGATGGACTCGCTCAAGAGGAATGTTTTAATATTTACAACATACACAATATTGCACGCTCTTTCAGTGAGACTCAGAATAAACTAAACAAGCTTGTTTTTCTAAACAACAAAGAAGCAGAACAGCTTCTCATAGGCAGTGAGATCATTTGCTTGGTATATTATTCATATGTTATCACTACCATAACCAATCTTTTCTGGGATCTGGAATCAGGTAGCATTCCTGATTTAATCCACAATAGGAATATGACCAAATGGTATTGCCCTCATTGTCATACCTTGTCATGTACAAAGAAATGTATGCAAAGAACTCTCTTTTTTCTTTAGCTACTGCTAGAAATCTAGGTTATGTCACACTGCACCGTAACAGTAGTCCCTGTTGTTCCCTTATACAAAAGTGGGAACAAAGAGGAAGCGGGGAACTACAGACCAGTCAGCCTCACCTCGGTAGTGGGGAAGATCTTGGAAGCACTACTGAAGGAGAGATTGGTGGAACATCTGGTTGTCAATGGACTACAGGACCCAAGGCAGTATGGTTTCACCAGGGGCAGGACATGTCAGACCAGCCTCGTTGAATTTTTCGACTGGGTGACTAGGGAGGTGGATCAGGGGGAGGGAAGTGGACATGGCCTATCTGGACTTCAGCAAGGCCTTTGACATTGTGCCACATAGAAGACTATTACACAAACTGGGGAATATGGGTGTGGGCAGGACAGTAGTGTGGTGGGTAGGTAACTGGCTGAGTGGCAGAACACAGAGGGTGGTGGTAAATGGCTATCACTCCACAGAGGGAAGAGTGACCATTGGGGTACCACAGGGATCAGTGCTGGGACCGGTTCTATTCAACATTTTCATCAGTGACATTGTGCAGGACCTAGAAGGCAGAATTCCCTGTTCGCTGATGACAAAAAGCTCTGTAACAGAGTAGACACACCAGGGCATGTAGACAGAATGAGAAGGGACCTGCAGAAACTTGAAGAATGGTCAGGGGTTTGGCAGTTCAAATTTAATGCAAAGAAGTGCAAGATAATGCATATTTATTTATTTATTATTTATTTATTTATTTATTTGTAAATATCGGAAGACCTTTGAGCGTGAGCTCTTTTACAAAGGTTCCACGTCAGGGTGGACAAATAATACAAGACACAAATGCAGTAGTTACAAGTTCAGAACAAATACAGTTGTTACAGGGTTCAGCACATTAGGCAATCAAAGAGTAGTACATGAGAATTTTAGGCAAACAGTGGAAAAACAAAGCGATTGTAAGAGGATTTAGGTTATGTCTTGGATGATTCTATGGGTGGCTCAGCCCTGGAGACCATGAAATGTCCATTGATAGACTATGGTGGGAAGGTGGGAGAAGGGGGTTGGGGAGGCAGTACGCAGAGCGGAAAGGAGGATTAGTAGCTTACTAGTGCTCCTGGCTAGGCTAGAATAAGGGCAGGTTTACTAGGAATCTGTGCTGGGTTTAACCGGGGGGTGTAGGTTAGTTTTTCAAGTTTGGTCTGAGAAACAGGTGCATTGTGAGCTAGACTTTAGGTGTTGTTTGAGGCCTGTTTTGAACTGTGGCAGGCTGTGTGTTTGTAGTTTCCGCGGGAGTTCATTTAGCCAGAGGGGGTCTCGGTAGGAGAAAGTGCACTGCCCAAGTAAGGTTCACCGGAGTGGGATGGACAGTGCTCCTTTCTTCCTCCCTCTGGTGATGTGGGATGAGAGAGAGGCCTCAAGCAGGTTTTCTATGCAGGGTGGGGTTTTTCCGAGGAGTGCCTTCTTACCCAGTAGACAGCTTTAGTATTTGAGCCTGTCTTTTAGGTTAAGCCAGTTAGTACGCTCATATAGAGTGCAAGTGTGAGTGTAATGGTCTGCTCACAGGGTCAGATGGCATGCGGCATATGGGGCACAAAAACCCTGGCACAATATAGCTGTTGGGGAGTGAGGATATAGCATGCACCAAGCAGGAAAGGGATCTTGGGATTATCATCTCTGATGACCTCAAGGTAGGGAAACAGTGTGACAAGGCAGCAGGTAAAGCAAATAGGATGCTGGGATGCATAGGCAGGGGCATCACCAGCAGAAAAAGGGAGGTCATAATTCCACTATACAAGACACTAGTGAGGCCCTACCTGGAGTACGGTGTACAGTTCTGGAGATCTTACTTACGTAAGGACATAGACAGGATAGAGAAGGTTCAGAGTAGGGCAACAAAGATGGTACATGGATTGCATTACAAATCCTATGAGGACAGGTTGAAGGAATTGAATATGTACTTCCTGGAGGAGAAGAGGGAGAGAGGGGATATGATAGAGACATACAAGTATCTTACAGGGAGGAACAGGGTGCAGGAATACACTATTTTTAAGCAAAAGAGATGTTCCAGGACTAGAGGGCATGAGATGAAGTTAGAGGGAGGATGATTCAGAGGAAACGTGAGGAAGAATTTCTTCACAGAACGGGTGGTGGACAAGTGGAACACCCTGCCAGAGGAAGTGGTGGGGGCTGAAACAATCATGGGATTTAAGAATGCATGGGATAGACATAAAGGAATTCTGGAGGTCAGGGTTAAAGGGGATGTAAACATTGCAGGAGTCACCTGAATTGTGAGAACCCATAAAACGATCTTTCAAATGAGGTACTGGGCTTACCTGTAGACATCAGGAGTCCTGAGATATGAATAACTAAATCATCTGTAAATCAAAACAAGTCAGCAGCCATTTCATTGAATCATGAGACCAACAGTAATGTTACTGAGGGGCAAGCTGTAATCAACAAGATGCAGCTTGCCCCTCAGTGACATCACTTTTTGTTTTAAAATGTCTGCTGCCTTGTTTTGATTTGCAGATTAATTAGATAGTCATATCTCAGGACTCCTGACACCTGCAAAGAAGTCCAGTGCCTTGTTTGAAATATCATTTCATGGGCTTTCACAGCTTGAGTGGCCCCTGTAATGTTTACTTCCCCTTTAAGAGGCAACAGACTTCTAGGAAAACATAATGTGAACTTACAAGCTCAAATGGGCAGACTGAGTGGGCCGTAAGCCCTTATCTGCTGACACTGTCTATGTATCTATGTATCTATCGCACTCGACAATGCATTATGAAGGCATGGGGGACCCGGGACCTCTGGGAGGAGAGGATCGGGGTAGTCAAATAGGGGTAGTGGAGGCAAGAAGATGCCCTGGGGTGAAATGGAAACTGGAGAGAGGTCCACCTTGTGTGGTCCCCATACCCAAGGGCTCCATCTTGAGTGGGCAGGTGGCGTGTTCTGCCTCAAAGTCCCATCTGACCCAGGTGGTGTTATGCAATGCCAGACTGTATTCTGGGCACTGGTATGGGGTGCAAAATTGTTCTCATCTACCGTCCTCTCGGTGATGGGATGCAATTTTTGCAGGAAATCGTAAACTTCATTGTTGACATGGTGTTGGAGTCCCCTAGAGTGATGGTGCTGGGTGCCTTCAATGCCTAGATCGATGACGAACTCTCACACTTTGGACAAGATTTCCTCCAATTGATGAATTCATTGGGTTTCATACAGGTGGTTTCCTCTGCGACCCACACTTTGGGACATTCATTGGACCTGGTTTTCCTACTGGGTATGGCTCCAAACTGGTGGTGGAACTGGTCAGATGGTCCGACCATTGCACTATCAGGTTCAACTTCCAGGCACCCCCTTATAGGCCTGCCCCTTTAGATATGGTCTGGTATCGCCCATTAAGGGGTTTGACCCCATAAGGCCTGATGGTGGTCCTGGACCTATCAGGGTTTTCAGTAAAGATACAATGAAGTTAAATTCTGCCCACTTCACGTTACCATTCTGCTAAGCGAAGTGCCCATTTTAACCCTCACTTTGCCACTTCGCATTGCAATTATGCTTTGCGTTGTTCACTCCGCCTTACTTCACTTTAAGGCGGAGTGAGAATTCACAGGCAGCTCACACACATCACATGGCTTAAACAGTGTAGGTCACATGCTTCAGGCAGGCAGGAAGGGACTCATGCTTGAAAGACAGTTTCAGTTTCATCTTGTAGTAGGAGAAAGAGGTTGTGTATAGAGATACAGTGAAGTTAAATTCCACCAGAGAAGTAGACGCAGAGTACGCCACTTCACATTACTTTATGCCTAAGGAAAGTGCCCATCGAAAGCACTACTTCACCACTTCATCTTATGATGATGGTGATAATGACTTTATGTTAGTTGCTCACTCCACCTTTAAGCGTGGAGTGAGAATTTACAGGCAGCCCACACACATCACATGGCTTACAGAGTCTAGGTTACATGCTTCAGGCAGACAGGAAGTGAATCATGCTTGAAAGAGAATTTTACTGCAGCAGCAGCCTCTGGCTCCAACAACACCTGTGTCCTCCCACCTGTGCTGGTCTCCCTGCACCTCCTTAGAGTGGGAGTTCTTTACTACACTGCCTGAGGACAGCAGTGTAGTGAAATGTAATCTGTGTGGTTTGGAGGTGCGCTGTGGCCCCCAAAGGAACTCACCTTGGCACAGGAGGCCAGCACACCCACGTGCACAACCACCACCATGTACAGTGGCATGCCAAGGTTGCAGAACCAGGCAGTAATGCACCTGCTGGGGAAGTGGGGAGCAGCATGGCATTCATCTGCACATGGTGGTGTGAAGCAGGGAAGGGGCATGGATCAAGTGGCTGGCTGCTCCACCACCAAAACCTGCAGCAGGTGACGGTGGCAACCCTATCCAACTATCTGACACACAGACCGATTTGGGCCTGATGTGGAGTGAGTTGGAGGCTGTTAACCACTGTCTTGACAACATTGAGCAGCAGTTGGAGCGAATGGAGGGGCACCAGTTATAAATTATGGGGATGCTTCAAGTGCTGCTGTGCCAACAGAACATTGATCATTAGTTTTATTTTGTCCTTGCACCCACCACCCTCTGTGTGAAACAAATAGGTCCCGATGTTGCCCCTGATCTGTACCCCCATCTTCAAATTTTGGGTCCTTTCTCATGCACATCTCTTTTTCTGGATGATGCTACGCTCTTGTATGTTATTGATTCGCTTTTGGTACTTGATATTTTCTATCATGCCCCCTTCCTGAGTCATCATCATCTTCAACAGGAGCTGCTACATCACAACCTTTTTGAGGAGGGAGGGATTTAATACCACCAGACCCAGACACAGCTACCTTAACTTTCTTTTTCTCTGGTTCCCAATCAGTGTATCATCAGAACTGAAAAAAATATATATATATATATAACTGCTGTGATTCGTGAAGAACGTGATTTGTCTTGTGCGGAGTGACTGGTGTGACAAGACTAATGAACTGTATGCAAATACCTACGGCTGTACTTCCCTGACCTGTACCACCCCAAACACCCAGACTTGAAAACACATATTAATGAGTACAATGGTCAAGCCGAGATACTACAAAACAGGGTTACATGCAACTTACAACCCTAAAACTTAAAGTTTTGTAATTCGTGAATCATTGTGACCATGAAGATGAAGAATGCAATTTGTATCGTAAGTGACTCGTAATGATCACCCTGACTTAAAAACACACATTAATCAGTACAATGTTCACACTGAGATATGCACCACAAGGTACTCTGAAGGGAGGTCAAATAAACAACTGTGACTTCATTTACAGATGGAGATTAGGCCCTACAGAGATGAAAATGCAGACAGCTTAAGACTGCGCTGCACACTCAAGAGATGCAGATGCAAAGCACAACAACACCTTAACCAGTGCTCACAAGTCACAAATCCAAATCTGGAAAGAATACCTTTTGCTGGTTGGTGGAGGTCAGTGAACTGCAGTAACAGTCCACTACCAAAATACCACAAAGCAGTACAAAATAATGCAGGTGCAGTGGATAGCAGGTTCACACTGCTGCAATTACTTTGTGGCACAATAAAAGGTGTCTGATTTGATGGCATGCATTGCACGCACAACACACACACACACACACACACACACACACACACACACGCACGCACACTCACTCACACACACACACACACACACTACAAGTAATGCATAGCAAATTGAAAACTTCAGTAATATAACCAAATCTTTTAAACAAACTGAAACCGGACTGGATCACTTCTTCAGTAACCAAGGGCTTATCAGTCAAAACTGGGAACAGCTCGTAGACGGAGACTTCAATGTCAATTGGCAATCCCAAGATGAAGCAGCAGCTAGAGACAAAATATCTAGCCTCTACCTCACGCAATTGGTCACACAAGCCACAAGGATAAATTATAGGACCGGCTAGAGTACACTTATCAATTGGCTCCTATCCACCTGCCCTGACCATGTCACGGAGGTCTCTGTTCTACCTGACTCCCTAAGTGACCACTCCCCAGTTATGTGCACCTGATCCAATAAGTTCACAAAGCATTCACCTCAGATGACCAGAACTCACATGCTAAGGCCCAGTCTGCTGGAATATTTCTGACAGCACCTAAGGTTAACTGACTGGTCACATCTCAACACCACCAGAGATAGTAACCAAGCCCTAAATTACTTCTGCTCAGTCTCTACAAATGCCTGTGATATTTTCACCCCCTATAGCTCAAAAAAAGTAAGAGGGGTCAGTAACCCTTGGCTCTCTGGAACTCTAATCGACCTTATGCAGCTCCAGGACAACCTCTGGCATAGGGCCAAAGCATCAGGGAATATGGTCGACTTCACTGCCTATAAAGCAGCCAGAAATAAATGCACAACACTTATCAGGCAGGCCAAGGCCTCCAACTACGAAGACCTTCTAAACACGAGTTGGGGAAATGGAAAGGAATTCTGGAACTCAGTGAAATCCCTTACAGGCAGGACCACCAAGGCACACCCTGATCTTCTAGTTACCCCATCAGGGACACTCCAGAATCCAAGTGACATTGTGAATGCATTTAATACTGCTTTCACTGACCTAAGTGCTGTGCTCTCCAGGGAATACCTCCCCTCCACCCAGTCTGGACAGCCCCCTAACGTGAGCCTGCCTCCTATTACACCTAGTAGCCCACCACCTTTCTACTTCAGGCACCTCTCCAAGGCTGAGACCAAACGGTATGTCAAGCTGGTACTGGGCAAGACCAGGATGGGGAGTGACACCATCAACATGAAGCTAGTAGCCCTAACACTAAATGAGCTAGCTGGACCACTTACAAAAATCTTTAACACATCCCTACGAACAGGCGTATTCCCAGACAAGTGGAAGGCAGTGCACATCACCCCAGTCCACAAAAGTGGAGATTGAGCTTGCCTCTCCAACTATCGCCTCATCTCCATTTTACCACCTCTCTCCAAAGCCCTGCAACGTGCAGTATCTGACCAACTTACTGAGCATTTAGAGAAATACAACCCGCTAAGTACACAGCAGCACCATTTCCATAAACATCACTCCACCCAAACAGCCCCGATAGACTACTCTACACAGATCTATGAGGCTTTGGATAATGGAAGGGCAGTAGGATCTATATTCATTGACCTCACCATGGCATTTGACACCATTAACCACCAACTCCTACTACAGTGTCTCCTCTCCATAGGCCTTTCATCTAGCACTGTTACCTGGTTCGAAAGCTACCTCTCACATAGAACACAATGTGTGAAGATCCTTAACATTCTCTCTGACCCGAGGGAGGTGAGCCTTGTAGTCCCCAAGGCTCCATACTGGGTCCACACTTATTTAGTCTATTTATAAACTCACTACCTGTTGCCTGCCCAACAAAAGTTGTGCTTTATGCTGTTGATGCAGTCATTTCTGCATCTGGTAAGGGCATCATCACTATATCCACTGAACTAGAGGACAGTTTTAAATGGCTAGAATCTTGGTTCTCCCATCATAAACTGTTACTCAACTACAAAAAAAACAAGTATATGTTCATCTTTGTGCCACAAAACAGGAAAAAGCATGGGCCCCTACACATAACAAGTCAAAACAGTGAGCTGCTAGAGCAGGTCAGCACCTTCAAATATCTTGGAGTATACCTTGATAACACACTCTCCTTCACAGCACACATTGAACATGTCGTCAAAATAGCTAACACCAAACTGGGAGTTCTCTACCAACATAGACATTCAATGCCCCTGGATGCTCTTAAACTGGTTACATGTAGCTTGTGCTATCTATGACTGACTATGGTCTAGTGATCTATGGTGCTGGCTCTGACACCACCCTGAAGGGATCATTGCCCTCCTCAACAAGGCCTGCCGCCTGGTTCTGGGTGCTGACTATTAGATACATACATGCATTTTGTATTCAAACACTGGTTGGCTTCCCCTCCATCACAGAATCAAATACTAGGCTTGTCTACTTGGGAAAAAAGCATTGCTTGGCCTTATGCCTGAGTCCACCTCCAGACTATACAACTACACCCAACCAACTGTGAACAGCAGAAGTGCTACCAAAGGAGTGTTCCTAGTGCCTTTTAAGCATACCACACTCTTACAATGATCTCTCTCCCCTACAGAGGCCTAAATGGCTTAATGACCTACCTACTGAACTCCTTGGGTCCAGCAAAATCAGCCATTTCAAATCCAGACTCCACAACCTGCTGGCACGTGAGACCACCTGCAACTGTTAGCCCTTATCAATGCCACTGGAGGACCTTCCACATTCCCCATACTGCCCTGAACAGCTCCCCCTGTTCCTGCTGTCACCCACCCCCCCACCTCCCCAACAGACAATGCCTTCCTGGCAGCACCCTCCCAACTTATATAGTCCTTGTCCTGGATCTGTCTAGACCCTCTAATTCCCCTACGTGGTAATTCCTCAGTACAGCACACAAGTGGTTGCTTTGCCATGCACTCTCTAATTGCTCTGCCTGTTTCTGCTCAATTGCACTTAGAAACCTGTTCATTGCACCTAGTAACCTGTATTTTTTGTTATGTAGCTGTTTCACTTTCGTATGTTTATTGTTCTCTAGTGTCACCCTTGTTCCTCTCTCTGTACAATGTTTTCACTGATGTAACTCAATGGCTCTGTTTTGTGTCACCTGACTTGGAACCTTTGTAAACAAGCCTCTGGCTCAAAGGTATTAATCTGAATCTTAAATAAATAAATAGATAAAAATTATGCACTGCTGCACCAAAACAATCAGCAAAAAAATGTCAAGAATTACTGAAAATATCACTGTGTGTACAGTAACACAGTTATACAAGAAAAGTATAACCAAAACAGAAAGACTGCCTTTGTCTCCCAGTTAATCTACCTCCACCACTGATATGCCCCTCCCCCAAAGCACACTTCAAGTGTCTGTCAGTACACAGACTGAATGTTCTAAATTAACATTCAAAATCCACGTACAAACAATAAACACTTGATGATATGCGTACAGGAGGGTTTCCTACAATGTACTAAATTTTGAGAAAATGGCTCAAAAAGGCTTTTTAAACAGCTTTTAGAGGGTTTCAGTCACAGAGCTCTGACAGCAAACTGTCTCCAGCTACCACTACACACACATTACACAGAACTGAGGCTGTGCAGAACAATCTAGAGCCCATGTGACCTGCAATCCCATGAATCAATGCAAAATTCGCCTTGGAGCTCACAAACAAGGTGTAGTGATGTGAAGTACATCGATTTCTATGTACTTCACCTTAAAATTGGTGCAAAAGTGGTTGGGGAAGGCGGAGTAATGCACAGTAATTGTTTTCAATGGACTTTGCGTTCCTCATTATGACGCAAAGTACTCTGCTTCATGTTCCGGATTACTTTGCGGATTCCATGTTACTCTGTGAATTACTTTGCAAAGCGAATTTTGGCCACTTCGCCCACCTCTAGTTTCCAAGTGCAAGCTGGGACCCAGAGAACCTACTTCAGGTTTATATCAAGGCTGTGGTGGAGGCTCTGGATTCCATTTCTCCAGTCCATGTTCACCCTCTCTCCACTCTTCCTCATTCCCCATGATTTGATGGGGCTTTTAGGGGAGATGAGGAGGTTAGGGCAAAGGATGGAGTTGCACTGGCGGAAATCTAGCCTTGATGCCGACAAGCTTAGAGTGATAGCACATTATGCAGACTATCAATCTGTGATCTCTTGTAAGAAGGTAGAATTCATGTCCGGTGAGATTACGGCTACATGGAACCGACTGGCCCGGCTCTTCAGAAATGTGGACAGACTGTGCAATCCAGCCTGTTCGCAGTTACAGAGAGCATTGTCACAGGAGAAATATGATGAGTTCACTCGCTTCTTTGCAGATAAGATTGCTGACATCTGGTCAGAGATTGGACAAGCCCACTCCAACAGGAGTGGCAGTGATCGGTAAGAGGTTGCATCACCTCGGGCTATTAGGTCGACTTTTGACCAGGTGGCTATCTTGGATGTCATGATAGTCATCCAGAATATGCAGCCGACTTAGTGTGGTTTGGACCCAGGCCCTACACATCTCCTTGTGAGATGTGCGGATGTCATCAGCCTGGTACTAGCGGAGATAGTCCAGTGTTCTTTAGAGACCAGGATGTTTTCTGACTCCATGAAGGAGGCAGTGGTGATTCTACTTCTCAAGAAACCTTCTCTTGACCCAGACTGTCTCACCAACTACAGGCCGGTCTCTAACCTTCCTTTTGTGGGAAGGTTATTGAGAAAGTGGTCGTACTGCAGCTGGAGGACCATCTTGCCATCCATGAGATCTATGATCCCTTCCAATCAGGATTTAGGAAGATGCTCAGTACTGAGACTGCCCTTGTTCAGGTGCTCAATGACCTCCCTATAGTGAGAGATCATAGGAGTCAGTCCATCTTATTCCTCCTGGATCTCTCCATGGCATTTGACACCATGGACCATGAGATATTGCTGGAGCACCTGTGGCTGATCTGTGGACTGTCGAGTACTGTCCTCAGATGGTTTCGATCCTTCCTCATTGGCAGGCTTCAGAGAATGGTGTTAGGGATTTTTTCCTCTGACCCATTTTCCCTGCCATTTGGGGTACCGCAGGGCTCAGTGCGGTCTCCCATGTTGTTTGCGGTGTACATGTTGCCACTGGGGGACATTGTAAGGTGGTATGGGCTGAGTTTTCACCACTATGCAGATAATACTTAGCTGTATATGTCCTTTGCACCTGAAAAGGAGTTAGCTGTTTCAATATTTAACAACTGCCTCTCTGAGATCCAAGACTGGATGAGTGCCAACTGGTTGAAGCCAAATTCAGAAAAGATTGAGGTGTTGGTTGTGGACCCAGGACATCGTGCTGAGGGGTCTTTGGTAGGACAAGTGACTGGTCTTGTACTAGGAGGCTGCCAGCTGAGGACCTCTGATTGGGCGCAGAGTCTGGGCTTTATTCTTGACAAGGGGCTGACCCTGAAATCTCAGATGCTGTCCGTTGTCAAGACATCATTTTACCATCTGAGGAATATTGCCTGGATTAAGCACCTGGTCCTGCCTGGTGACCTACCTACACTCGTCCACGCCTTTGTTACCTACTGCCTGGATTACTGTAACTCCCTTTAGCTAAGGTTGCTAGGGGTAGAAATCTGCCGGCTGCAGCTGGTGCAGAATGTGGCGGCCAGGTTACTAACTGGGCTTTCTCGATCTTGCTATATTACACCTGTGCTATGCGAGCTGCAATGGCTTCCAGTTCGGTGGAGGATTACCTTCAAGATCAGTTTGCTGACCTATAAAGCCTTACACGGTCTGGGACCACACTACCTGCAATAGCTTCTGTGCCTCTACTGCCCCTCCTGACCACTCCACTCCACCAACGAGGATTGCTAGAGATTTACAGTGTTTGGTTGAAGTCATCTGGTGCGCGTGCATTTGCCTATGTAGCCCTGACCCTGTGGAATTCTTCACCTCTTCTGGTCCGGGAATGCCTGACGGTGGAGAGCTTCGAGGCCACTCTGAAAACTCATCAATTTAATCTTGCATTTCTGTAAAGTTACAGTGGGTTTTAATCGCTGTTATCAGAATTTTAACTATTTATGGTATTCGTATTGTTTGTGATGTACTTCTTTTTTGTAAAGCACTTTGATTTTAAGAATTGGGCTATATAAATAAGCATATTATTATTATTATTATTATTATTACTATTATCCAATACTAACTCTGTCTCCTGGCCAAGAAAGCCACCCTTGGTCTTACCCCACTTGGAGTCCAGTCAATGCTATGCCAATCAGACCCTCCCAGGCTGACCAGAGGATCTCACAATACTCAATGCAAAGTCCCCTTCCACTACTCGACCCAAAGTCAATGGTCCTTTTAGCTATCATGCACCAAAGTGGCTAAACTCACTCCCAGGAGACCTCCTCACTGAACCTAAATTAGGGCTATTCAAACTAAAACTCTATTCCCACCTCATTGGCCACATGGCTTGCTCATGCTCCCAATAACAAAAGTAACTGCCTAGGCCACTGAATCTGTCACCAGCACTTTTACCAATGGACAGCCTACTGACTTCCCTCTCCCTCTCCCTTTATTGCCCAACCTGTTCTCTACTTCTCACCCCCACCTTCCTCCCTCTCTTAGGTGCCCCTGCCACCTCTCTCATCACCCTGTCTTCCACCCCCTCTATGCTACCTCTCGCCCTGCTTCCCCTTTCTATCCAGGACTAGAGAGTATGGGATGAAGTTGGAGGGAGGACGATTCAGAGGAAACGTGAGGAAGAATTTCTTCACAGAACGGGTGGTGGACAAGTGGAAAGCCCTGCCGGAGGAAGTGGAGGGGGCTGAAATAATCACGGGATTTAAGAAAGCATGGGATAGATATAAAGGAATTCTGGAGGTCAGGGTTAAGGGGCAACAGACTTCTAGGAAAACATAAAGTAAACTTACAAGCTCAAATGGGCAGACTGGGTGGGCAGTAGGCCCTTATCTGCTGACACTGTCCATGTATCTATGTATCTATGTATTCTTCCACATTCCCCCTTCCTCCCCAAAATAGACCTTACCCTTCATCAACTAAATCTGTTAAACTCCCTACACCCCATCCCTCTCCCTTCACCCTCATCACTGACAAAGGGAACCATGGTTTCTCTTGTTCCCTGCCTTGAACCTCTCCTCTCACCCTCCTCACTGACAACGGGAAGCTCAGTTTCTCCAGTTCCCTGCTCTGAATCCTACCACTCTCTTTCCTCACTCCTTTCTTTAACTAGCACCTTATTTGCAGCCTTTACTGTATATTCTACAGTCTTACTGAGTTGAACTACCCCGGCTCTGTTGTAATGAATATACAGTATTTACTCCTGTCTGTATGCTGATTTGTTAGCCCTTAGATGCTTGTTTACTTGACTGTATGATCTTTACTGTTCCTATCTATTGTTTACCTATGTATCTTTGCCTTGACTGTATGTATCTTTAGTGTATTTCATCCTTCCTTATGTGGAACCTTTGCAAATGAGCTACTAGCTCAAAGGTTGTGATCCGAGATGTGAATGAATGAATAAATAAATAGATGTGATTTTTTTTTATTATCTGTTTGTACTCTCCTGCCACCAGCGCCCAATACCTCAGCCCAGTCATGTACTATGGCTTCCACATCACAATAGCCATCGCCCTCGATACCCCATGGCTTCCCCCGCAGGACAGGGTTGCGGCACTATACTCCCCCAGTGCCACGCAAAACAGGATAGGTTAGAGGGCTGGACTGGAGGCTAATTGAAGCCATGGTAGGCTTCATCTAGGGTTGCCAGCAGTTGCTCTTTTTCCTGGTTTTCTGGGGGGTGGGGTTGTGCAATGACATCCTGCTTCCACCCCACCTCCTGAGGATTCTCAGTGCCAGTCACTGCACTACCTCTGGACTCTGCCATGGGTCTATCGCGCACTGGTCACACTCCCCTCCCCCCCCAGAGAAGGAGAGCAATCCTCGGGACACTCCATCCTTCTCCCCCCTGCTGGCCCTCCAGCATCCTGGGTCTATTCTCAAACATGGGTTGCTGGCATCGCAAGTGGAAGTCCAACCGCTGCACCAACAGGCCAGCCTAGATGTGACATTTTTGATACCATCAAACCTGTTTGTGGCTATGCGCCCAACTCTCTTGATTGGTCATTTACTCTTGATTCTGAACTGTTTGAAATTAACACTAATTCCTTTACAGCTTCTTACATCACATCTGGGTCAGACAACATGGCATCTGCTAAACCAAGCAATGCCCACCGAGAAGACATCCAATGCCTCACCATCAGAATCTCCAGTTCATCCTTCATCTGCTCCATCAGGCTCACCAAGTGGTAGATTCCTCAAGTTTGTGTAACCTACAATTCCAATGGACTCTACTGTGTCATAACAAACCACAAGACACTGTCCTATGGTCCATCAACATGTAATATTACAATGCCTAATTTCTGTTTTGTGATATATCAGAGCACTGTCATTGGTCATATGGTTATCAACCCTGTTCCCATCCTGGAAACAGATTACATGGGTAATGATCCTGACTCTCTGAATGCTATCTCTCAATATCTTCTGGTATTCAATGTGCATATTAACCCTCTTACTTTAAATCTCAGAACTCTGCTAGAGAGGAAGGATACCCATCTTATCCATATCAGTAACAATATTACTAAAGCTGGTAATTCCCTCAGTGATCTTTTCCATGATGGGGAACTTAGCACAGCTGTCTCCAATACATGACTGGAATTCACTTTCAAAGGTTTTGTGTGTTTCTTATTTTCTTTCTGATTTGTACTTAGTGCTAAGGCACACCCGTAGACAACACCAAGAACAGATTAAATTTCCATACACTGGTCATGCAGCTGGCCTGTAATACACCCACCTACTTATCTATTTTTGTGTTGCCTCCTTGTTCAGGAAACAAGGGGGAATTATGTAGACCTGCCTGACCAGTAGCCCAAATGTATACCAGCTTCTATATAAGAAACTCATAGTAATGCCCACAGAAAGGCTTTACAGCTACTGTTACTCATAATTGTCATTTGCGGTGTAAATACACCACCTGGTGATACTCATCAAAATATGCTTGCAGGTGCCGCTTCTAAAAGGATTTATTGTTACCCAAACTAGCAGTGGTCAGCAGAATTAGTTATCTTTGTGTACATGCAGAAACTATCAGTGGTGGGTGTGAGATGCCCACCATAATAGCCAATAGTATGTCTTTTTTTTATTATTAGTACTTTATGCTCCTCTAACCCCAGCTGCCCCCTTCTGACCAAACTCCCCAGCCCTATCACCCCAGTATCACAGGGACTTACCTGTGCCTGGTCACCAGATGCAGAGCCTGCGAGGGGTCAGTCGTCATTTGCATTCGGAGGTGTTTTTTTGGGCCATTTTCTCCCTTCCCATTGCTGGGGTGCATATGCAGGATGATGCACATAGAGGTGTGTGCATGTCTGCAGAAGTCTGGCAGCACACTCCCTTCTTCTGGCCCTTCTGACCCACACTATCCTCCAGCCTCCACCTAGAGGTTGTCATTTGGCAGAGTGCCAGCCCACCCTCCCTCCCTAGGAGAGGACAGCTGTCCTCCAGACACTAGATCTGCTCCCTCTTCTGCCGACCTGATGTCCCGTGCTCATTCCCAATACAGGTCACCAGCATAGTGCGAGGTGTGGCATCCAGTGCCTCAATCCTCAGTGCCACCGGACCGGCTACCAATAGTATGTCTTTATTTCTGAGCAGATGAGAGTTACACTGGTAATGGACAGTGTTATTTTGACTATATAATTTTGTTTAACTCTTTGTTCCAATGAGTTTCCATTTTGTGATTTCTGGTGTTCAGAGGTTTCCCTGAACCCCGTGCTGTACATGGCAAGCTTTGTGATATCTTTGGATAGTAATAAACTGATGTTATTGCTTTTTCTGCAACACCTGTCTCAGGGACCTACTTTCAGCCATCTGGTCTAGATTCCTGCCTGTGAGGAAATACACCTTGCAACAATTTTATAGTGCAATTTTTATTTATTTATGTAAACATTTGATAACTGGGAAAAGCTCAGAGAGCTAAGGCTTGTTTCCAGGTGCGACCCAGGGGTGAGGGGGGAGGGAGTTACAACAGTATACATACATAGGATAGATAAATGAGAATATTATATACAATCACATCATTTTGTATGAAGGAGTTATTTACATTCAGTTGCATATATACAGTTATTTACAATCAGTTGCATGAACACAATAATATACAGTACAGAGGTTTTGAAATTTAAACTATGTTTATTTGGATAAAGGCAGACTAGTTGCAGTTACAGGTGGGGAAGGGGAGTTGACGAAGTTGAGATTTAATGAAGTTGTGTGAGGGTGAGTTTCTGAGGGGCTGGGGAAGTTGGTTCCATAGGTAGGGGAGACAGTAAGAGAAGGTACATTTGCCAGCTGATGAAAATGGTTTGGGGAGGGAGAAGGAACAGGATTCCCTGGAGTGCAGCGGGTAAGGAGAAAAGGCTGCAGGGGTTAGTTTCTTGACCAGTTAGTGGGGCAGTAGGTCGAACCAAAATTTGGAAATAAAAGAAACGGCATAGAGTTTGTAAGTGATAGTAAGATACTGGAATCCACATTAGAACAATGTGCAAATGTAAACAGAAATAATTGGTACAAAACATTCACATCACTGGGCAGGCTGACAGTAAAACAGGTAGAGATAAAATAGGCATTATGATTCTGTCATACAGCATAATAAATTATTTCTGACCCCATAATCAGTTAAAATACGGACAGATGTGAAAGTCTGAACTGAAATAGATCATAAAAAAAACAGGTGGTCAGTCCTTACAGCTGACAATTAGAGATGGGCAAAGTGCCTAAAATTCGCTACATGTAGAACTTGAATTTCACGTAATTTTCCGCCTATCGAAGCGAAAAACTTTGCATCTCGAAATAACGCAAAGTTCCCATTATTCTCTATGGACTTTGCAGTGCTTGACATCCCCCCAAAACAGCAGAAATAATAAATTGCTGTTAATTGCCTGTGTAATCTTAAAAACTGCCCGCTAAGAGAAGGTCATGCAAAGCTGTTTCTGGCTGTGGCATTGCTGCCAAGAAGACTATTCCAGTGGAAGCCGTGTTGATGAGGCAGGTTTATCAGGGCCTAGTAGCAAGTCTAGCAGTGTTAAGAGTAGTGGTCATGGCCGTGGTAGTACGTAGCAGAAGGGAAAGGTAGCAGTTGCTGCAAGCAAAGAGATTTCTCCGACTCTGTTTTTCACAGTGAAATTAGTTACTTCAATGCTGATTGGAGATGCTGTTGTCCCTGCTGGTAGTAAAGTTAGTGACAGCATGGTTGATAACAGCATGAGTATTGCTACCAGTTCAACCTGGGCAAACTTATCGGTTGGGAAAAACGTTGTTGAATCTGTAGACTTGAGTGTAGTCGATGTCCCACTCCCCACAGTAGTTGAACATGATTCTGATCATGCTAATGACTCACAGTCTCATGTTTCCACTGCTCTTGAGGTTAGGCTATCCAAACTTTCATATGTTGATTAAAAAAGTGTGGAGGATATTATTGAGGTTGTGGTTGGAATATCTCCACAGAAGGACAGCATCCAAAGTGAATTTGTGGATGATGATTATGATGATGATGCTAGTGACCCCATTTGGGAACCAGACAAAAAGAAAGTGAAGGTGGCTGTTTGTAAACAGTGTGTTCATCAATCCTCCCTCCACAAAATTCTGATGTAGCTGTGTCTTTTTCTGACCCTGAAGTAATAGTCATCGATTGTGATGCTCAGTCAAAGTCCAAGTGTGCACAACACCAGAAATCATGCAGAACACCCCCCATTTAATCTCCAACAAAACTGCTATTTTATATGCAAGAAGCGACATATGAAGAGTAGGGCATCAAAATCCCTAGTCTGGGATTTTTTCATACAAGATGGTAGTGATGAAACTGTGGCAATCTGCCAGCTTTGCCAAGTGCATGTGAAGTGTGGTAAAAAGGGTAGCCATCTGGGCACTGGGGGCAAGCATACTCATCTCAAGAGCAAGCACATGGCACTGTTGAATCGGCACCAGAGGGGAGTTAATGCTGTAATGGGGCATTCACCTTCATCCACCTTAGTGAGCATGGTATCCCCTTCCTTTAGTGTAAGTAGCCATGTTGGTTAAAGTGGTGAAATAATACCAGAGGATTACTACAGGCATGAGGAGGAGGAGGAGGATTTTGAATGTTCAAGTAGTGGTCAGAGTAGCAGTGGTCCATTTAGTAGTTCTAGTATATCAACCCCTCTGCTTAAAAAAGGTAAAATAACCACATTTATTGGCTTGTCACCTGTGCACCCACCATCACACATTAAAAGTACCCCATCCATGTCAGTTTGCAGAGGAGAGCCATTTGGCATGCAACATGAAAAACACTGAACAATGCTGCCCATATTACACAACCTTTTTGCCCGGAACAGTAAATACCTACCAAATCAAGAAGTTGCATGTGAACTCAATACTGCCATAGCAGAAATGCTGGCAATTGACTTTTTGCCATTCTTCTTTGTAGAGAAGGTGGAATTCAGGCACTTTGCAGCATGCACCTGTCCTAAATGGAAAATCCCTTCCAGAACATACATTTCCACCCCTGCTGTCCCTGAGTTTTATTGGATGGTGACAGAGTGTGTAAGACATGTCCTTCAACATTTCACATTACCTTACATTCACTTAAGCATGGATATGTGGACAAGTAGCAAAATGGCTGGTAGATCCTATCTGTGTATTACTGCACATTGGGCACAGCTACCTGGGGTTGTTTATTTATTTTTATTTATTAGATCATCAGTTTACAGACCTTTGAGTCATAGACTCATTTACAAAGGCACCTCGTCAAGAGGGCAATACATCACAGCAAATAAGCAGTACAGTACATAACTCTTAGATTAAAAAAGCAACCAGTGCTATAGGCATTCACTGGTGGTACACGCTTGGTAATAGGTAGATCACAGTAGTCATAATATAGGTACATGAGTACCACGTCAGGTAGCAACCAGAGATATTTTATTGCATTAGTCAGCAGATGTTGCATGAGACCCCAGGTATATACAGCAAAAGTAGACAGGGCAGACCCTGCCTAGGGGTGAAGGTAAGGGGCAGGTCGGGGATTATGTGCAGTTGCAGCAGCAAGTGCTTGTCAGATGGCTTCTGAGGGAGACCTTGAAAGGACCAACCTTAGTGGAGTCAGCTATATTGGCTGGGAAGGAATTGAACCAGGAGGGAGCCCGATAGCAAAAGGATCTCTGGGTCATAGAGGTCCTTACCCTGGGTACAATAAGGGAGGTTTTGACAGTTCTGCGGGTGGAGACTGAGGGAGAGGCATGCTGCAGGGAGGTGATGACCCCAGGGGGGGAGAGCCCTAGCAGGGTCTTTTTTATAAGAAGGCAGGTTTGGAAGCAGAGTCTTTCTTCAAGGTTGAGCAAGTTGATGGTGGAGTATAGCAGGCATGTATGGGTGCACCTAGGGGTTGTCTGTGATGGAGGACAGGAAAGCCATGTAATAAGTTCGACTATGGTGGTAGCAACCTTCATGGCATTAGACAGCATACCACACTTGCAATGCATGGTATAGGAGGTTTGCATACAGGTGAAAACATGCTACACTTGCTACTGACAGATATTGATGAGTGGCTGCACCACCTATCCCTAAAAGCTGGCTTCATAGCTAGTGATAATGGATCAAACGTTATTAAATGTATCAGCAATGGTGGCTTTGTGAGAGTTCCCTGCATTGCCCACTGTTTAAATCTTGTGGTACAGGAGTTTCTGTAGTACCTTGAAATAAACCAAATGCTGACTCTTGCATGCCACATTTGTGCCCCACTTTGCATGCTCTAGAAGGCCTGTGACCAACTTAGGCAGCTGCAGATTAAAAAAAAACCTCCCTCAGCACTGCCTCAAGCTTGAAGTTGTCATGAGATGGAACTTGACACATTACATGGTCTGGTCAGCTCTTTCTCACAGAGAAAGTGAAAGCAATGCATTGACTTTCTGCCTAATTAACTGCCTGCTTGCATCATGTGACCTGCAGTCAGACATGTGATCTGTGGGCTGTTTCTTGCCAACTTCACCTTCTCAAACTGTAATATGAAGTGAACACAAAGTGCACAATGCGAAGTCCATTAAAGGTGAATTTTGACTTTTTTTAATGGAAATTTCATGTAGTGCTACGAAATTCAAATTTACCCACTTTGGGTTAATTTCGCAGGTGCATTTAATCTTCACTGCATTTCTACTGACAATACACTTAAACATTTGATAGAACCAGAACCCAGAATTTTATTTTGCAGAAGCAAAAATATATGGGTTCATGTCACTAGCAGTCATCTTTACATACTTGACAAACAGACTGCCATTAACAGATCAGGCTTTAATAAATACTGAAGGTGCAATGTCTGTAGCGTTACCAGTACCGTGCCAACTTCTGCACACCCAATTTCAAAGCCAGCAATAAGACACGATGAGATGTGGGTTATGGCCTGATAAGAGCATGCCCCAGGTGCATTATGAGGCAAGAAACGCTTGGGCCGAGTGCCTTTAGCACCTGGGAAGTGCTCTTATCAAACCATAACCCACACTTCTGAGTGTCTTATCGCACTTATAAAATGGGCCCCCAAGTAGAGATTGAAAAAAAGAAAAAAGCTGTTAAAATGGAAAAAATTAAGGAAAAGTTGTTTTTTAGTTAGAGGAATAAAGTAGTTCCTATCTGTATTCTCCAGTATAATAAAGTGTATTTGAGGAGTACAGCCCTCCCCCCAAGTATAAATTGTGGCCAGCGTAGGTGCTTCATTCACCCATACACTGTTGTTGTTGATGTTGTTTTTTCTCATTACTTGACATTCTGTGTTTTTTTTTAACTGAGTACGCCAGTACTCCAGGTAGCAAGTGTATTGGAACTAATGAGGATCGGATACTCATCTGTTGTTGCCACCATTCTCACGCTGCAGCTGTTTTTTCAGATGCTAGCTGAGGAGTTGCAGTGAGAGAGCATTGGCACTGATTGATTTGCCCATGTGCTGTGTCTTGGTGGGCACAAATAGTGCCCATTGTAAGTTTATGTCCTGATAAGGACATGGCTGGAGAGGGCTTCCAGCTGATCAGGATTCAAGAATTGTTTTACCCATTTTATAAACAAAGTTATACATTGTCTACGTATGTAGACTGATGGACTCCATTCTGTGTTTATGTATGTCAATGCCCATACAACTTCATTTATGTAGATTAAATTGCATGCTCACTAAAATGCAGGATACAGGAGCATATACAAGCCATCATTAACCACAACTGCACAAATGCTGTGTATTTACATTTTTGTAAGACACATGGTTCAAATAAATCAGGATTTAAATTCCGTGGCTTAGAATTTATTCCACCATTGGTCTGAGGTGGAGACTGTACACAGTTCTTACTTCATCATTTTTTTTTATCTTCTTTTTCCTCACCTGCAACCTCAAGGCATCTCTCAGGAGTGCACACTCAACCTGGGCATCTTTTGCCCACCTGAAATCTCCTCCTGGACCAACAGGGTATTTGAGACACCCCACCTCCCTCCATGGAGCCCAGCCAACCCCCAGGATCTAAGTTCCCTGGGGCAGGATCACCCAACTCCTTACCTGTTGGCCTTTCTGAAATCTAAATAGTCAGGTCCAGAGGAGAGGTGAGGGCTTGGGATGATGACCAGAGGACTGTCCAGTGTTGGGTGTGAGTGCAGCGGTTCCTGTAGGCATCCGTCGCCTTCCTGAGGTACAGGCTTTTTTTCCTTGTTGTTTCCCTCTCCTTGGCTCGGACATGTGATCGTCCAGTGGTGTGTGCACACCCAGTGCGCACCTACAGGATCACCGCAGTCAATCCCATGGGTTGCTTGATCGCAAGCTTGCTGTGCCATCAGCCACCACCAGGAGCCACCAGAGCCAGTATCGAAGCGTTCCTCCTCCTCCCTCCCAGTACAGGAGGAGAGTCCTCCGAGTGCTCAATCCTGTCCTGCCCCTGCTGACCTCCTGTGGCCCAAGTTTGCTTCTGAACCCGGGTCGCCGCATAGTGCAAGGTGTGGCATCCAGTGCCTCAACCCTCAGTGCCACCAGGCCAGCCTCTTACTTCATCTTGACACAAGGTGGATTGTCACCCTTACTTCTCTATCCCCTAATGGCCTCAATGCTTAATTGTCCTAGAAGCCTTTTTTTTTTGTAAATAGGTCTGTCTACATGACTGTGTTTGATTACCTCTTGTATTTATCTCTGCCCTGGCATTTATGATAATGTAAAACATGGATTTTTGCCTTCACTTGCTCTTGTACTTCATTGACAGTTTAGGTATAATTTATATTCTTGTGCTAAATCTGAAGTGGCTTTTAATAGTATTGAAATTTGATTATGTTTCTTCTCCCTCCCATACTAATTTTCCATTCTATATACTATACCTTTTATTTTATTTCCTTTCACTTTGTTCCCTTTTTATGTTCTGTTCCTCTATCTTTTTCCCTGCTTTTCATTTTCCCAATCATTTTATGTACAACTAACTGATGTCTGATATTGACTTTTAACTGATATTTATTTAGTTTTTGTTGACCGGGTAAGTGCACTAGACAAATCCTGCCTATTTTCAGGCATGACCTGGGGGAGGGGGGGTACAGATGAATACCAACTGACCTTGAACCAGATTAAGCTGTTGCTGTATGTTAGTGAATGGAGGGGGGGGATTTGGCCAAGACACTAGGAAAATTTCCCTACTCTGCTGCAGGGGGACCCTCTAGCCATTTGGCTGTTGGCCAAGATGGCGGATGCTAGTCAAATGACAGAAGCACTGGCTCCTGCTGTGATACCTGCTACAGAATTGCTTGTTGTCAAGGAAATGCCTTCTGCCTGCGATTTACCATCTGAATTGAACTCTAATGCTGTGCTTCCTCAAGCTTCTGATTCTGTAAGCGATTCGATTGATTTATGTCTTCCTGAGACTGTCCCTAACTTGCCTAGTGATTCTGACTCTCAGCTGGCGGCCTGTGTTTCAACGGATCAGAACCCTTTATCTATAAACTTTATGTCAGAACAGGAAAAAGTATTGCGTCAAGACTTTGCTGTGATAGAACCTGATTTTTTTCCACAAAAGGGTGCAACTTGAAACTTCTCTTTGGCAATTACGTTCTGACAGCAGCAGCCCAACTGTCAAACCAAGCCAGCTGAACATGGCAGATACATCTGATCCTGTTACAGAGCCTCAGAGTTGGGTGGCATGTGTAGAATTCACGGAAGCGGATGGACATCTTGATACTTCAGTTCCCTTATTGCCCTCCACTGATACCGTATCGGGAATGGCAATCACAAACCCAAAAGGGCTTGGCCTAAGATGCTCTGTGGAGTTGGCGGCTCATACGATGGGAACATCCACTTGGTCAGTTCCAACAGCACTGCAAGAGGCAGACTGAAAATTCAACAAGACAGCAGGCAAGTGGGTTTCAGGTGACTCCAATCATTGTGCATACCAAGACTGCTTCTAGTGTTCAAACATCAGCAGCCTCTGTGAACAGCTCAGATTTAGAAGTGCCAATGGATTTAGCCCTCACTCAAAACCCTGTGTTGCCTTTTCTGAAACACTTATCAGTCCTTCCTCAGGGTCTGGAGGTTAATCCTATCGCTACAACCTCAATGCCACAGCACCCTTTAAACTTAACAAAACTGCACCTAAATCCTTTGCCTCTCTATTTAAAACTCGTATTTATCCTGCTAAAAGGCATAATGCGGTTTGATTAACTTATACAGGAGGCATGGACTCTCCTCCAGATAGGATCTTTGTTGCTAGAACTCTGTTGAAAGACTCAATGAAGTTTATTGCCACAGAACTGTATGCCTTGATACACATCTCTAGGGAGACAGCATTTGATATTAGCTTTAAAACTGTTTGGCGTTTAGAGAGATTTTGGGTCAAATATAATCAATTGAAAAACTTCTCTTTATGGTCCCCCTTTATTGTTACTCCCTTGTCTAAACCTTCTCATAAGGTTATTACTGTACTTTTTAGAAATGAGGGGGTGAGTGTTCAGGATTTAATCATTTGGCTGAAACATCGCTGCACCTTACTGGAAGATCCTGTGGCAAACCTTGACTCTGAAAATATCTGAAAGGTGGGTTGGAAAGTGAAAGTTATGCTTTATACTAATGACACTGGTCCAATTCACTTGCCTAATTCCTTTTTTTTTTTTAAGCCGAGATAGGGGAATTCTATTCTATGCAGGTCAACCAAAAATGTGCTATAAATGTGGTTCACTAGCACATTTGAGAAGCGCATATGATTTGGCTAGATGTGTGATTTGTGGTGAATTAGGTCACTTTAGCTCATCTTGCTTAAATGAAAGTAAATGCAACCTCTGTGGGGAACTAGGTCATACCTTCCAGAATTGTACTGGTGCGGTGCACAATTCTCCTGATCAGGCTGATAGGGTTGAACAGCATTTATTGATTGTTTTAGCACAAAAGAAAGCAAGTGGTCAGGTGTCTTTTGTCCCTGAATGCTTGGGGAACTCTGATTCTTCCTGAGATTCCCACTACTATTTTGCTCCACTCCGCTCCTGCCTCCCCCACCTCCCCACACAGTTCCACTCTTGGCGGCTGGTCCATCTTCTGCTCCTATTAATTTACAGCACTCCATAACATGGATTTCTTCTCCCTCATTGACTTCATTGAAAGAATCTGCCATGCCCCCTCCTCCTACTTCGGGAAAAAAAACTGGCAGTAGAATCACTAGACAATCCATTAAAGAGTCGGAGGAAAAATTGATTCCTTCACAATCTGCTGCGGATCCAACCTCGAATAAATTTGATGTTCTACAATCTGAACACTCTGACATTGACTCTGAGGTATCCTCAGTAGACTCTTCGGTACCTGAGGATACTACTGATACTGAGGGGAGAGTCCATCCTTGTGGACAGCAGAAACGGAAAGCAAAAGTTAAACTAAAAAATACGGACAAGCTCAGCCAGAAATGCCCTTTTAAGTGAACTTATTGACTGAACCCTTTTCATTTCATATTATAAATGTAAATAGTATTAAAAGGGTAAACAGGAGACAAATGATTTTTTCTGTCCTGACCCACTTCCATCTAGGTTTTTTTTTCCTGCAGGACACCCGCCTGCATACATTGCAGGAAATTCAGAAGGCCTCTCAGGCCTGGTATTTGGGTCCATTCCTCTGGTCCTTAAGCACAGAACCTTGTGCTGGTCTAGGTATTCTTTTTAAATATCCTGATACAAAAGTTCTGAAACTTTTTGACCTACTTTCAGGAAGGGCTTTGGTTTTAGATGTTTTGATTCAAGAAGTGCCTTATCATTTGATTAATGTGTACACCCCCAACAAAAAGCTCAAAGATGTAGCCTCTTTCGGTTACTTGAATCCTATCTACATCCCCCTTATAATGTAATTTTTGCAGGAGACTTTAATTGCCCTATTATTGCAAAACAAGGCAAACAATACTGTGACTCCACTTGCTATCTCATATAGTACTTAAAGCAAAATTATTAGATGCAGCCTATCAGTTTACTAATTCATCCCTTCCTACCTTCCATAAAGGTCCTCTACATTCTACAATTGATTATATTTTTGTTTCCTCTGCTCTTTCTATACTTTCAGCCACAGTTTCTGCCCTTGAGTTTACAGACCACCATATTATTTCTGTAACCACTGGAGTAACCACAAGGCCACAAAGGGGTCCGGGTTTTTGGAAATTGAATTCCTCCTTGCTCTCAAACCCACATATCTCTCTGCTTCTTTATAACTTTATTTCAGCAAGAAAAACAGTTCTTATTTTTTTGAGGACCCCACATTGTTGTGGGAAGACATGAAGTTGGAGTTATCTAAGCTATGTAAACAGCTCAGTAAAGGGGTTGCAAAAAATGTTTATTTTGAATTTTTACAGAATAGAAGAGTACTACAACAGCTTTACTCAGTCTCGTATGAGACGGGTCATGATTTAACCTCCCAGATCTCTCAGGTCTCTGAAAAAATGATTCATTTTCATGCCAATAGAGCAAAAAATGTATTGTTTCAGCAACAGTTTTGCACTCAGGATGATTTGGCGACTGCTTGTCCATACGAACATTGGCAATCTCAATTATACAGGAAAACTGTTTCTGCTGTTCAGGATCAAAAGGGCACAGTGTTTCAGGATATTAAAGACATTATTACATTTGTTTCTGATTATATTGCCTGAATGTATAGCCATCTGGTAGCCCCTGCTATAGAACTGCAATCCTTCTTGCAAGATTTAACTATCCCATTGCTGGAGAATGCAGACATACATCTTTTAACTTCTCCTATTTCTGGCATGGAACTTAAAACAGCACTGTCCTCCATGGCTGGAAAGAAATCCCCTGGTCCGTATTTCCATTGAACTCATGAGGTTTGTGGGTAACATTTGTCTAGATGAATTAGCTTTGGTTTTTAATAATATTTTGAGTATTGGGTTAGTTCCACTGTCCATGAAATCGGGGAGTCTGACTTATATTTATAAAAGTAAGGATAAACTTAATTTAGAAAATTGGCGCCCTATTACACTTTTAAATTCAGATTTTAAATTACTTATGAAAGTTTTGGCAAACAGGGTCTTATTGGTAGCTGTAAAATTAATCTCCTCAGCACAAGCATACGCGATCCCAGGAAGAAGAATTCAGTCTCAGACTTTTCTTTTATGGGAGTTGGTTGCGCAGGGGAAACAGGGGGTCGTGGATGGTTACCTGCTCTCCCTAGATCAATCCAAAACTTTTGATAGAGTCTGTCATGATTCCTTATGGATCATATTGGATTACTATAATATTCCAAAAACTATGATTCAGTGGTTTCAATGCCTTTATCGTACAGCAACTGTTTGTCCAGTTATTCAAGGCTGGAAGGGCCCTCTCATTCCTTTATTGAGGGGTGTTCGACAGGGTTGTCTTCTGAGCCCAATCTTGTATGCTTTTTTATTAATCCTCTGTTAAGAAAAATTAATATCTCGAAAGAAGTACAAAACATAATTTATCATAATCAGACCCTTCCCTACAAAATTATGGCTTATGCGGATGACATAACCCTTATGGTACATGATGAACCTTCAATACATTGCAGTCTGGCTATTTTTTCTGAATTTGGTATGCTTACAGAAGCTGTTCTTAATCTCGATAAATGTGTTGGTCAGCGACTACCATACACCTTATATACCCCAGGATCTATTGCTGGTATCACAATTACTACAGACCCTCTGAAAATTTTAGGTATATACTGGGGAAATATAGAATTAGATCATTTTAATTGGGGGGGGGAACTTCCTTTGGGCAAACAAAAAGTGCAATGTGGGACAAATGGAAATTTGGTAAGAAAAAAAGGATGTTTCTCATTAAATTTTGTCTGATCCTGGTGTTTTTATACCTTAGTTACGTACCCACCCCCCCCAAAATCCTTGGAAGTTGGACTATTAGGAATCTTCTTCCAGGCCTGCTGGGGCAGCCGACTCAACCCAATAAAGTGCAATATTTTATACCTTCGTATTACTCAGGGTGGACTTAACATGCCTAACCCCATTCTTTTTTTCAACAGTTTTTTTTATATTTAACAATATTCGACCATTATTACTTAACAAAACTCAAGGCTGGGAAATGTTTTTAAAACCAATTTGCTGACAGTGGATTCAATTGTGGGAAGCCCAATCTCTGAAATGTTTTAAAAGGTCTGCAATAATTCTGGAGTATATCAGATGTACCTTTTTAAGAATCAAGCAGTGGGGTCTCCTTACTATTCATGTTCTTAACCTTTCTCGAAAAAAATTGTATTTCCATTTATTGGATGCAACCTGCCAGATAGAAACAGTCTTTTCTAAATGTCCATTGCAATACAGAACTACTGTACGTTACAAGGATTCCTTGTCAATAAACGTATTCCTTCCCACACATGGGACTTTCACTGGTTGGCCTGTCATGGCAAAATAAATGTCAAATCTAATCAGAAACATAAGGCCCTACAAGAAAGAATTTGTGCTTATCCAGATTGTATTCAACAGGAGGAAACTGTAGAGCATCTCCTATTTTCATGTTCTTTTATTCATAATTTTGGGGTCTTTATAGCACATGAATGGGGGGAAGCACTTTTTTCAACCTTATCTTTTGAAAACCTAATTTTTTTTTTTATGGTTCTTGAACTTGTAAATGGCATCTCAGCATGCTGCAATTATTAGTGACTGTCTATAAATGGCAAATTTGGTTAGCTAGATGTGCTTATACGTTACAGCAAAAGGAGGGGACATCATTAGAATTATCCCACAAAATAGTGCATCAACTGAAATGTATATATAAATGGAAAAATCCTCTATAGCTGATAGTTGTCTGCTAGAGTTATGGATTGGACTTCCTTGGATAACTAGCACTGATGCTTCCATTACTTGACCTCATTACCAATTTTGTATATTATGAATTGTTTTGTATTTCTCTATATGACGGGGGATGTTTTCATGTATCCTGTAACTTTCTCAGATTTTTGGGGAAAGGAATGAGGAGTGTGGGGTTTACTATATGTTAACAATTTATCTACATTTATTTTTTGGTTTTCTTTTTTTACCTTTAGGTTCATTATCAAATCATTAGTTTTTCCTTTTTATGTGAATGTGATTATGTATGATGAAATACTTCATTTGTTATTCTCTTTCATCCTATGTTTATATGATGTGTTACTATTTTTGTGTGTTTTCTTCTTTGTTTCTTAATAAAAAATTCCCCTACCCTGTGCTAGAGAGTGCTGCGACTAGTGCTGACAGGCCAGTCTTCCCTGTGCTGATGGATGTGCAGGACGCCTGTAAGGCTGAGGAGAGGGCCTCCTCCTCAGTCTTAGGAGTATCAGAGGCCTTACCTGTGGAGCTGGAAGCAGGAATAGAGAACAATTGTGATGGCACTACAGCTATGGATGTTGCAACGGCAGCGATAGCGGTAAGCCAGGATGTGGTACACAATGCTGCAGGCAGTACAGTAGAGGATTTGGTTTTGGAATGTCTCACTACAGAGGATCTTGTAAGAATGTTTTTCCTGGGAGAACACTGGCCACCAGAGAAATGAGAATGCATTAAGAGGGCTCTCAGATGCAGAGGGATGAATTTTGGACTGGAGCAGGAGGTCTGCCTTGATTTGGGATCGGGTAGCAATGCGGTGCCTCCCTGCGATACGGATGGAGACAGCAGAGGCACAGGACTGGTTTCTATGGCTCCGTGAAGCTCTCTGGAGCCACAGGTACCAATTTTAACTTCAGGTTTGGCTCCAGATGGGAGCAAAAGGGAGCAGAAGTCTCCTAACTGTGCTGGGGATTGCAAGGGAATAACTGAGGTGAAGAACACAGCATGGGTGAACACGAATATTGATTCAGACTCAGCTGCAGGGAAGGGGTATTGGAAAACCCTGTAATACTTCCACAAGCTGTAATGTTTTCCATCGGGGTGTCTGCGAGTAGCCCAACAAAAATGTCTGTAGCAGCCAAAATTCTGGCAGGTAAACAGAGGAAAAAAGATAAGATTACCTCAAAAGGACTTGCATTACCTATAGTTACAGTTCCTACTGTTCCCCCTATTGCAGCTCATACCCCTGTGTCTGAATCTCCTGTGTGGGTGCAGGAGGCTCTTATTGGGGCAGGTTGGTCACAGCATAAGGGAGGATGGGTTGCCACACCTCCTCCACAGCAGGAAGAAATATTTCCTTTCCCTGATCCTACTACCTCATCTAAGCATGGCTCTGGTGAAGTAGGATCTGTATCTCTTCAGCTGGGTCAGCCCATGGGGATTTGGGGGAGTGTCTCACCACAGCATATATCCCCTCTGGAATTACTGCATGAGATCATGGCATTGGAAGGAGAACATGCCAAAACCCTGTTACAGGCATCATCCTTAGTGGTTTTGGCTTCTGGTTCTCAGCCTCAGCACTGTGCTGGGCCTATCATTACTTCTAGTCTTGAGCAACTGGAGGAAGCAAATCAGTCAGCCCATCAGGTTGCCTCTGCATGGGAAAGTGGTCAACAACAAAATGTATGGCAAAGAAATGTTAAAGAACGTTTGTTCCCTGAAACTGTGAAATTGGCTTCAGAGCCTGCAGCATGCAGAAACGCTGTGCGTCTTAGATTCAGAGGGAACATGGAAGATGTACCAGATCATTTATTTGTTGGGAGAGCTCTTTTAAAAACCAGTATGAAGCACTTTGCATATGCAATTTATGCTCTTATTCACATGCCAGGAGATACTAGCTATGACATTACTTTAAGCATCCAGCTGGGCTAGAGCAGTTTTGGAAACAATATCTGTTATGTAAAAACACTGCCTTATGGAAATCTTTTGTTGCTATCCCCTTGACAAAACCTGCTTTTAAAAGAATAACGGTTTTGTTTTTAGAACAAAGGGGTGAATGTGGTAGACATTACCTGCTGGCTGAAGCAACACTGTACTATCACAGGTACTCATGAACCTATACTTGATGATGAACACTAATGAACAGGTGGCTGGCAGTATAAGGTTACTTTAAAATAGGAGAATGGAGTAACTTAAGCATTTGCTGAATTGTGTCTTTCTGGGGTGTGATAGGGAAAGTGTTGTTTTATGCAGGACAGCCCTGGGCATGTTACCAGTGTGGTGACATTGGTGATCTGAGCAATGTTTGCACTAAGCTGAAATGTGGATCTTGTGGGGAGTTGGGCCATGTTAGCATTCACTGTCCCTGCCCAGTTAAATGTAATCTGTGTGATGACACACAGGTCTCACCTCCACGCCTGTCCCTGGGCTTCCCACAATAGCTTGGACACTGCTGTAAGAGCTGAGCATGATGTATATGTGACAACTGCACAGAAGGAGCATATGAAAATGACAGAATTAATGTCATAACTCCTGGCTCCAAACACCCCTTCCCAGTCCCAGTTCATTGCTGTTCCTGCAAAGGAGGTACAGAAGGGCTCCTCCTCGATGGTTGCACCACAACCTCTGAGTGCTGGCTCAACCTCGGAGGTGGCTGTCCCCTCTGATGTCCCTTAAGTAGGCCCCCCTTTTCATCCTATGTCTTTGGTAGACTCTACACACCTTTCCACAGGGGCAGAGGTCGGTCCACTGCTAGTTCCAGCAGAGGCTCCTGTGATGCCTCCCCCAGCACCTATGGATGAAATCCCATTTCACAGAGTGACTCATTCACGTTCTCAAGTACATATTCTGGCTCCTACTACCAAAGGCCCAGGACAAGACCCTGTGCCCACTCAGAATTCCTATGATACACTTATGGATACTGAATCCATAGATTCACAGGGTGAATGCTGCCCATACACCTCTTAACTTTGAATGTGAATAGCATTCATGCAAGGGAAAAACATCTGGTTGCTTTTGCAAAACTGGCCATGGAACAAGGGATTATTATTTTTTTACAGGATACCAGAATACACACACCCACACACATGGATCAAGCCAGGGTGGATTGGCAATGGGGACCTTCGGTTTGGTCGATGGGTGAGAAGGAGTGTTCAGGCCTCGGTATCCTGTTTCAAGGGATAGATTTTCAGACTTTGAGGGTTCTGGTTGTTCTTCCAGGTGGGGCACTGGTGATGGATGTGGTAATGAATGGGTTGGCTTATCAGTTAATAAACCTTTATGCTCCTCAAAATAAGGCAGTGAGGATGGCTCTTTTGCGATGAATTGAGCCCCACTTAAACTCCTCTAAGGTGATTCTTTGGGGTGGAGATTTTAACTGCGGGTGGGCTGTCTGACAGAGACTGGGGTAGAAAACCAGGGAACACATACTGTGACATGAATTTGTTGCATGACATTTTAAAAAGAAATAACCTTGGAGATGTGTATGATATTATGAATGTCACACCGACTCATTCATGCTACAAGGGAAAACTTTCTACCAGAATTGATTTCTGTTTTTTTACCCAGGAGAACACAGGAGGTTTCTGTGAGAGTGGTTCCGTTTGAGGCTTCTGACCACTTTGCTGTAGGAATTTCATTAGTTGTAACATAGGCAATGGCTATTTGTAGGGGTTACTGAAAACTGAACTCCTCCTTATTACAGTCTGATTTGTTTCAACATGACATCAGGGTACTGTTAGAAATAAGGCATGACATTTGGTTTCTATATACTAGTCTTGTGCAATGGTGGGAGGACACAAAACTTGACCTGAAGGAGCTGTTCATTAAGCTCTCTACGAGGGTAGTAAAAGAAAAATTCTTGGTTTATTTGCGACTATGGGCCAAGTTTCTTAAATTAGTAACTTTATTGACTGAAGCAGGGGTGGAATGCTCACATAAAATTTCAGGGGTTAAGCAACAAATTTATTCATCTCATCAGGACCAAGAAAAACACAGGGCTTTTCGTCAGAAATTCACTACCCAGGGGACAAGAAAGGAGGTAAATCTCTTTGATATACAGACAGACAAGGTGGAAAAGAGAGTAATGACAGCTCTAAAGAATTCTGATGGGAATCTAGTAAAGGATCTTCCCTCCATGCTGCAAGTTGTACAATAATATATTACAGAAAGATTTCAGGTCAGTGGAGACATAGATCCTGATAATCTTTTGGGAACGATTGAGTTACCCAGGATATCCTTGACTGTTGCAGCCCAGCTGGATTCACCAATTACTGAATTTGAGATGAGAACAGCAATAGGGAGTCTTTCACGGAATACTTCACCGGGTGGTGACGGGATCACAAATGAATTTTATAAAAATTTTTGTGACCAGCTCACTCCGATTTTAACAGCAATTTTTCAGGCGGTTGTGACAGAACATCAGCTGGGACAGAGTATGTCAGACGGGATTATGTTCTTTTTGTATAAAAAGGGTGACAGCACAGATATCCATAACTGGAGGCCTTTGAGTCTTTTGACATCAGATTATAATCTGCTCGCAAACATCCTGACTGTCCGCCTGGCAACAACAGCAAAATAGGTCATATGTGAAGCACAGACATGTGCCATACCTGGGAGGAATATCACTCAGAACCTTCTTGTAATTAGAGAAATTGTAGAACAAGGGATGCAAATGAATTTGGATGGATATCTCTTTTCGGTGGACCAAGATACAGCTTTTGATGCTTTAAAACATAACTATCTTTGGGCTTGCCTTGCATCCTTTGGTATGCCAACTGGTTTTATAGCTTTAATTATTTTATTATATGCTGAGACTATAGTACTGCCCTTGATTAATGGTCATTTTGGTATTCCTATGTCTCTAAAAAATGGGGTAAGGCAGGGGTGTTCCCTCAGCCCTTTGTTGTATGTTTTTCATCTGGATCCCTTGCTGTGATGCATTATTGCACATGATTAAATTTCCCCAATTCAACATCATTTGGGGAGTACTATGGTAAAACTTACTGCATATGCAGATGATTGTACCCCACCGGTGCAGGATCTTTTTTCCGGTTAGAAGGCCCTCCAGGTGTTTGCATGACACTGGTCGGTCACTGGTATTAACATCAATACAGCCAAAAGTCAAGGTCTGGCATTGGGGAGGGCATAGAGTGATGCAGAATTTGCTATACCAGTACACTCGGATAAGGTAAAAGTGTTGGGAATTTTTTTTGGATCACAGGAAGTAGTACAAATCAATTGGGATACTGTATATGATGCAGCACAAATGAAAATTCAAAAGTGGAAACTGTGGAAAATGACAAAGAAGAAAAGAGTTATTTTGTTAAAGTCCTGTATACTTCCGTTGTTTTTGTATCTTTCACATGTTTTTCCACTCCCCTTTAAGATGCATGCCAAGGTGATGGGTTTATTTTTTTCTTTCCTTTGGGGGAGTCGATTGAATCCAATGAAGAGAAGCCATACCTATCGAGCTTGGAAGGATGGTGGTTTAAATATGGTTCAGTCTTTGGTTTTTCCTTTTGGGAATTTTTTTATCACAAACATCTTACCCCTTTTGTTGGGAAAGTCGAGGGTGGGCCCCATAGTTATATCCTTTTGGGCTCAAAGTTTCTTTACAGCTTGGGGGAGAGGCAAATGGCATAGAGATGATCTTCAGCTTCCATTGCCAATACAGATCGGTTTAAAATATAATAGGATGTGGAAGCTGGAGTTAATGTGGGTTGTTACAGCATCCTGAAAGCAGTTTTTTAGACAGATATTTGAGAGATGCTACCTGGAGGATCTGGTTTTTAATGTTCCTCCTTCGGTTGATATTTCTCTCTCTTACTTGGAGGTATGCTGGATGTTAGGATACCACAGAAAATGCAAGATACAATGTGGATGTGTGGGCATGAGAAATTGAATATTCAGGGGAATCATAAGCATAAACAATTACAGGACCGTTTGAGCGATTTCGCAGATTGTCATGACAAGATAGAATCTATGCAACATCTTTTCTTTGACTGTGCTTTTGTACTAGGTTTTTGGTTAGCTTTGGATGCCTTTTAGAATACCACCAGGTTTGCAACTATGACCTATGACATTTTGGTGTGTGGTCAAATACTTGCACCCTGGAACTGTTGGCGCAAAAGTACTGTTTTTATTATTTTAGCATGCTTGAAATGGGCAATCTGGCACATAAGGTGTCAGAGGGTTTTACAAACCAGCAACATCACCATTAATGATATTCTCTTTAATGTTCAAGCAGAATTGGATGCAGTGTATCAAACTGAAAGTACTCGTTGGGGAGCTCAGTTTTCTGCTCACCTTTGGAAAGGAATTGATTGGGTGGGATAGGTTTACCCATTCAATATGAGTTTACTGTTGGGTATATATTGTTTCAGTATTTCTCTTTTTATTTTCAGAAAGACTTTCATGTACTGTTTTTGGTTTTCTCCCCTAGTGTTTGTATTGTATTTTATTTCAGGTTTGGTTTTGAATATTAATAAAAATTTCCCCTACTCACAGGTAGGGGAACCTAACATCCTGGTTCCTAGCCAAGATGGAATATGGCAAAATGGCCGATCAAGGAGTTGGGAGTTCAGGAGCAGGTGAAGGAGCACAATAATTTTCCTCTCAGGATTTCAAGAGACAACAGCATCAGACAATCAGAGTTCTTGTACAGAAAGGCAGTGAGAACATTATTTTGGAAGATATGGATTTCTCACAATCTGACATCCCCACACAAGGTACTGAGCAAATTAACCCAGAAATTATTGCTTTTCAAGAACAAACTGTTGCAGCTATGAAACAAAAAATACCTTTCTGAAGAAATTTTAAGGGCCACAAATAGACAACAGGTCATTGTTTCAGAACACAAAATACTGGAAATAAAATAAAGGAGAGATAAACTTTTGTCATTACTAAAAGCAGAGGATGAAGTGCTACAGCACCTGGAAAACACAAAGGGTCATTTTCCATCTCCCATGAAGGAAGCCCCGAGCACAGAAAAAAGTGAGTGTTCATCTCCAGTATGTGTGCAAAGTGTAGAGCAAAATAGCCAAGCATGGACCCCAGAACGCACTTTGAGTGAGGCAAGCTGGAAAAAAACAACTGACAGCAGAGCATGGTTTTCTGACTCTGTTCCGACTGCTGCAGGGATTCAGTCAAGTTTCAATCTATCTAAGGGCATCTTGAGAAAGCGAGATTATGGTGAGCCACATAGTGAAGGCAGTTCTGCTGACTCAGATTCCACAGTTTTTTTTGAGGAAGACGTGATAAATGAGGAAGTGACTTTACAACAGTCCCCCCACCCCCAAACACCAACAACTCCAAGGAGAAGTCCACACAACCTTTTGCCACAAATCAGGACACAAATAATATACAGAGGACAAAGAGATCGAGGAGAGGTAAGAGCAGGTTGGGGAGGAAGGAGACAGGCCAGAGGATATTATCAACACAAACATGTGCATTTTCAGGACACATACTGATTGATATTGATGCACAAGAGGAAGATTTAACATCAGATTCATCATCAGAACTGAGTCTCCTTTTCGGAGAAGAAAATCAGGTACAGGAAAGTGGGAGTATTTCTGATGTACTTACAGGGACTAATATTGAGACACCAGTTCAAGAGACTCTGAACATTGAGTGCATAAATAATGTTATAAATTTATCTAGTTATGCTATATACTGAGCTCAAAGTAGGTGATAAACTGAGCTCAAAGTATTAAACAAAGGTTTGAGTTTTGTACCCATGAATAGGGTGAACTGGTTTGAAACATTTATAGACCTGAATAAGTTTATAAGATTACTGAATTCAAAATGTTTTTTCAACCTAGAACAGCAGGTTTGAATGTAATAACAACTGAAGAGCTAAATGAAACACCAAACAGTCAGACACCTATCACAGAGAACAGTTATAGCAATAGTGAGAGATGCCTTAGAAGGCCTTCTACATTTATACCTCCCATGAACCCTGTAGTCAATACTTTTTACAAAGCTTGAATGTATGACCTAGAAACATACCATAAAAGGAATGAGCATAAAAATGATGTTGTTTTGAATATGTCTTCTTAGGAAAGGAAGGCTTTAGATAAGCTAAGTCAAAATAAAGATGTGACAGTGAAACCTGCCAATGGGGGTACTTTTGAACACAAAGGATTATTTAGCTGAAGCACAAAGACAGCTTGGTGATTCTAACACATATTTGCCCCTATCTTCTGACCCCACAATGAATAACAAAATAAAGGTGGATAAACTTGCAGAAAAGGCATTTCTAAATGTTGACATTTCAGAAAAAGAAAGATTTTTTTTACAGTAAAATATCCAATTCATCTGTTTTTTTATTGTCCAAAATACACAAAACCTTAATAAACCCCCCAGGGCAACTGATTATATCAGGACAAGGATCACTGACAGAGACCAGACATTAATGATCAGATAGAATTAACAAGGCTATTGAATTATAATGATGGAAATGTTCTTCACTGCATCTGACCTTAAAATGCATTTTTTGAATTTTCCCTTCTGTTACCTCCCCCTAGCCCCCCTCCATTTCTCATCTATCAATCACTATATTGTCTCATAGCTCCATGCAGTGTTCAGGATGTAGTTAGCATTACTAACATTGTATATAGCTTCTAGGAACGTGTTGGAAAAATATTTATATTGCTGTAAACATGTCCAATCCTACTGGCACATATACAGATTACAGTGAACACAAATGTTATGCCAAAATAAGCCAATATATATACATTTTGATTTAGGACTACAGAATGAAGCACAGATGTGGTGGATTGAGCTAAATTGTTTTGTGTTAAAAGTTAATTAAATGAATGTATAAATATGGTCAGAAGAGGGTGCTCTACACCTTGACAAAGCACTCAGTTTGAGTGTGAAACATTGGTCTGGGCAGTATCCTCAGGCGACATTGGGATACATTGCTTGTTTTCACCACATTAAATCTTTTACAGAAGAAATCTGGTTGTATATATACATTTTGTGTTTGACAAGGAGTGCTGAGTCCTTTCTGCTCTGATTGAATCTTTTTTGGACTTCACAAGCACCATTCTCCTAGTAGCGACCCTTTTTATCACCTTAAGTTGACTTTTGGGGTATATGCTGAGGAGATTGTCAATTATCCTCTACAAGTTGCAGTGGATTATATGTGGTGAAGTACAAAATGGCAGTTATTCCAGCAACTAGTAGCATACCAACTTCTGGGGAGACTACTTTTAGTTTTTCCACCACTATTTTTTCAAACACTGCTGAAACTGAAGATATTTTCAGTCAAAATGCTTGAGCAGGAACATGTAATACTAATTTGACACAAGTGACTACACAGAACTCTGAACCACCAACAAAAAGAAAGGTATTCCAGAGATATGAAAAACTTTAAAAGCAGGTAGACTTTTTTGGCAGCTCAAAACCATGCAGGTGTACCTGGATGTCCAGTGACTTCCCAGGATATGGAAAAGTCCAGTTTTTGGTCAAGATAGACAAACTTTCATGGAGGAATGGAAGGAGGAATTGCACAAGGGGTCCCTGGACTTGATTGATTGTATTATCCATGATAACAAGCACCTGCAAGAAGAACTAACTGCTGCATTGAGAGAAAAAGAAAAGGTACTGTCTCAATTTTCAAAGTCTCCTGATTATGAACATTACAGTAATGTTTGAAAGATGCTCTAGAAAAGTGTGATGTCATCACAAAAGCAAAAAAGCTTAAAACATTTCTTAGAGATGAACAAGATTAGTTGAACAACCATGTGTTTCACCGGTCAAAAAAAAAATCTAAGGGCATCTTGAGAAAGCGAGATTATGGTAAGCCACATAATGAAGGCAGTTCTGCTGACTCAGATTCCACAGTTTTTTCGAAGAAGACATGATAAATGTGGAAGTGACTTTACAACAGTCCCCCCAACCCCAAACACCAACAACTCCAAGAAGTCCATGCAACCTTTTGCCACTAATTGGGACACAAATAATATACAGAGGACAAAGAGGATGAGGAGAGGTAAGAGGGGTTTGGGGAGGAAGGAGACGGGCCAGAGGATATTATCAACACAAACGTGCATTTTCAGGACACATACTGACTGATATTGATGCACAAGAGGAAGATTTAACATCAGATTTATCATCAGAACTGAGTCTCCTTTTCGGAGCAGACAATCAGGTACAGGAAAGTTGGACTATTTCTGATGTACTTACAGGTACTAATATTGAGACACCAGTTCTAAAGACTCTGAACACTGAGTGCATAAATAATGTTATAAATTTATCTAGTTATGCTATAAGTGATACTGAGCTCAAAGTATTAAACAAAGGTTTGAGTTTTGTACCCATGAATAGGGTGAACCGGTTTGAAATATTTATAGTCCTGAATAAGTTTATAAGATTACTGAATTTAAAATGCTTTTTTCAACCTAGAACAGCAGGTTTGAATGTAATAACAACTGAAGAGCTAAATGAAACACTAGAGAGTCAGATACCTATCACTGAGAACAGTTATAGCAGTAATGAGAGATGCCTTAGAAGGCCTTCTACTTTTATACCTCCCATGAACCCTGTAGTCAATACTTTTTACAAAGCTTGTATGTATGACCTAGAAACATACTATAAAAAGAATGAGCTTAGAAATGATGTTTTTTGCAATATGCCATCTCAGGAAAGGAAGGCTTTAGATAAGCTAAGTCAGAATAAAGATGTGACAGTGAAACTTGCCAGTGGGGGGGTGTACTTTTGAACACAGAGGATTATGTAGCTGAAGCACAAAGACAGTTTGGTGATTATAACAGATCTATGCCCCTATCTACTGACCCACGATGACTTACAGAATACAGGTGGATAAACTTATAGAAAAGGCATTTCTAAATGGTGACATTTCAGAAAAAGAAGGAGATTTTTTGACAGTAAAATATCCAATTTGTCAGTTTTTTTATTTATTGCCCAAAATACACAAAACCCTAATAAACCCCCTAGGGTGACCAATTATATCAGGACAAGGATCACTGACAGAGACTATGTCACATGTTATTGGTTTTCATATGCAGCCTTTGGTAATGGATCTTAGGTCATACATGAAGGATGCCAGAGACATTATTAACTTGACATCAGAAATGTATGTAGGGGAGGGCAGACTTTTAGTAACATTGGATGTTTACAGTTTATATACCAACATTCCACATGATTTTGGACTTGAAGCCCTACAGTACTTTTTTGGAAAAAGAGAACAAAAGGTACCAGCTAGTCAGCTTTTGCTAGACATGACAGAAATGGTATTAAAAAATAACACATTCATTTTTTTGGGTCAACATTACCTACAAAAAAGGGTACTGCAATGGGGGCAACTTTCCCCCCCAACTATGCTAATTTGGCTATGGGACTATGGGAGGATAATGTATTATACAGTACAAAGACTCCTTTTTGTGCAAAGGTGGAGTTCTGGTGTCATTACGTAGATGATTGTAAAATGGTGTGGAATGGTACATTATCGCAACTAGAATTTTTTGTTACATATTTGGAGAGCCATAGATCAGGCTTTACCTTTGATGTGAAGCATATTGGAGACAGAATTAATTTCCTGGACATGACTATAAGAAAAACAGAAATGGGTGACCTTTTAACCTTCTTGTATCGCAAAGAGATGGACAAAAATACATTGCTTCAAGCAGATAGCAGCCATCCTTGGCATACAGTTCCAAATATACCTTTATGAGGTTAAAATGTAACTGTAGTCTCACAGAGGACTTTGCTGAGTGTGCAGATGCATTTTTAGCACATCTGTTGAAAAGAGGCAATAGTCTTAGAAATGTACAGAATGCCAGAAGCAAGGTTGAACGAATGGATAGAACTGCAGCATTACAGTCGAGGGAACAATTAGTTGAGGAAAAGAACTCCTTGAATTTTGTGGCCACACATTCTTATGATGCGGGTGCAGTGAAGAACATTATTTAAAAAAAAATGTGATATTATTAAAGCCAAACCTAAACTTAAAGAAGTATTTGACCCCCCCCCAAGAATTACATATAGGAGGGCTCAAAGCATTAGAGATCAAATTGTGCATAGTATGTAGCCGATTGAGACAAAATCTGGATTTTTGCCCCGACAAATCCTGGATGTGTTAGATGTGGACACTGCAAGTATTGCAATGTTCAAGAAAGGACCTCTTTCTTTTTTGGCCCTAAGGATGTCAAAAAATCTAAGATATGCAGCCTGATTACGTGTGACTCACAAAATGTAATTTATTTGGCTTTATGTAGTAGTGGGGTATTTTATGCAGGGAGAACACAATGTAAGCTAAAAGAAAGGTTTGGGGAACACATGCATGCAATCTTAAATAAAAATGAAAAATATGTACTTGTAATGCACATTAATAATGCTAGAAAGATTGGGCCCCATTTCTAGCCTTTATTACAATTGAGGAAGGATGGATTTTGAGAGAAGGAGTCTTAAATTAATTAGTAAGTGGGGAGGGTCAAAGCATCTATGGAGGGGAGCAGATATACATATAAACAGAAGGTGGTAAATAGTGGGCTCTTGAAACGTTGTATGGGTTCTATGCCAGAAGGAAATGTATTTATTATTGTTTAATGTGCTTATTATATTTTAATGTACTAATAATAAAGTCCAGCGGATATGCAGGAGACACCATGAATTTGGGAACATGATTCATTCATTGAGTGAACTTTTTTTTGTCTTGTTTATATGTTTTTATGAAGTGATAACTATGTAATTGAATTTAAACAAGTTGATCTGTTATATGTGTGTGGTATTGTTGTAAAATAAAATGAATAAAAAACATTATTCAAAACAAAATAATGCTAGAGAAGCATCATTACATCCACCTAAGTTTAAGGGTATTGATAAAGTAATGACAGGTAACAGGGGTGGTGATATAGAGTCCAAACTGGCTAGAAGAAAAACCTTTTGGATCTATAAACTTGGTGCAATGGAATGGCCAGGCATTAATGATCAGATAGAATTAGCAAGACTATTGTATTAATGATGCAAATGTTCTTCACTGCATCTGACCATCTGACTTTAAAATGCATTTTTAAAATTTTACCTTTCATTACCCCCCCATTTCTCATCTATCTATCTATCTATCTATCTATCTATCTATCTATCTATCTATCTATCTATCACCATATTGTCTCATAGCTCCATGCAGTGTTCAGGATGTAGTTAGTATTACTAACATTGTATATAGTTACTAGGAATGTGTTGTAAAAATATTTATATTGCTGTTAACATGTCCAATCCTGTTGGCACATATACAGATTATAGTGGACATAAATGTTATGCCACAATAATCCAATACATATACATTTGGATTTAGGACTGCAGAATGAAGCACAGATGTGGTGGATTAAGCCAAATTGTTTTGTGTTGAAAGTTAATTAAATGTAATGTATAAATATGGTCAGAAGGGGATGCTCTACACCTTGACAAAGCACTCAGTTTGAGTGTGAAATGTTGGTCTGTGGTAGTCTCCTCAGGCTACACCAGGATATATTGCTTGTTTTCACCACAATAAATCTTTTATAGAAGAAAGCTGGTGGTATATGTACATTTTGTGTTTGACAAGGAGTGCTGAGTCCTTTCTGCTTTGAATAAGTTTCAGTCTCCTCTGCTGCAGCCAGTATGCTGCTCAGAGACAAGGACACTCCAGTAACTGTAGTAACCCACACTGGTGATAGAACAGAGGCCGCACCCAGTGTTCAGACCGCTCAAGAGGAAAAGGAACAAACAACAAGCAAGCAACCAGAAAATAAACCCTTGCAAACTCTACCTGGCTCACAAGTAAGTGACACCACATTTAATACAAATGTTACATTACCATTTAATCCTCCTGCTGTAAAAATACTCCCTTCTACATCATGGGTGGATATAATGGATGAAAATACTTCCCCAGAGTATGTAAATACTAACCTGCCTCCCACTCCTCAACAGACAAGTATTGAAAATACAGCTGATACAGCACAGGGACTGGGTGGTCCACCTAAAACTTTCAAGCTTTCAGACCTGTTTGTCAATTTGGGGGAATCTGCAAAATGTAAAAATGCTGTCCACTTAAAATATGCAGAGGGTTTAGAAATTCCACCAGATAGAACCTACGTCACCAGAAAATTGTTTAAGGAAATTATACATTTCATGGCACAGAGGTGTTTGCTGTTATCCACACCTCTGGAGACATACAGTTTGATGTAAACTTTAGATCTTCAGTACTGCTTGACAGATTTTGGCTTAAATACAATTTCATTAAAAATTCTCCTGCCTGGATTCCCTTCATAGTCATACCCCTAACAAAGCCGATATGGAAAACAGTCAATATCTTTTTTTAAATGAAGGGGTTGATGTGTCTAATGTTTTTCACTTGGTTAAACAACATGTAGAAGCAATTAAAAGACCACAGCTTAGAAAATATATGGACAGGGGGGTGGCGTATCAAAGTAAAATTGAAAAGCATGGATGCTGGTATTCAACATTTACCCAGCAGTTTTTTTATTGGCAGAGACAGAGGTTTTTGTTTCTATCCAGGACAATCCAAATCCTGCCACAGATGTGGCTCCTTAACCCATCTTAATAATACCTGTGATGCCTGAGTATGTGGCATCTGTCTGGAAATAGGTCACTCTAACCATTACTGTCCAAATCAAGTACATTGTAATTTATGTGAAGAGAAAGACCACTTATACAAAATTTGCCCATGGGCAGCTCACAACAAAAGTTATTTTTATGATCAGGATGAAATGGTTCTCGAGGCACAAGAGAAAAAACAACAAACGCAATCCTCACTTTCTATTTCAGCACAAGAGAATATCCCCAAACAGCCACTAGGGGATAGCATTTCAGATCAAACTGTGTCCCTTCCAGGAAAAACTGATGACAATATTTCGTCCGGCATCTGCTCCTCTCAGATCCTGCCAATCTGGGAGAGGGGGACAGATGGACAGATGGTCAGAGAAGGGGAGATAGGGGAGCTAAACATGTGGCTCAAGGGCTGGTGCCAGGAAAAGGGACACAAATTTGTAGGGAACTGGCAACAGTTTTTGGAGTGAAACATTTAAATTTGATGGACTGCATCTGACTAAGGAGGGAGTCAGTGCATTGGGGCAGAAGTTTGACATCTTTGCAGAATATTTAAACTAGCAAATGGGGAGGGGGTGCAGCACCCCATATGTCGAATGGGAAGAACACCCCTCCCCCCCTCAGCTAGTGGTCAAACAGGAGTTCAGCATGTTTGTAGTTCATTTGTATCACCAGGTAAAGAAAAAGGTCTGGCTCCCCATATGGCGCACAAGTGAAACACAAGACCTCGCCCAACAACTAACACTTCGAAATCTGGCCAATGGAAAATCATGTACACAAATGCTCACAGTCTGGGAAACAAATTCCCAGACCTTCAGGCAATAATAATAATAGAGGCCAAACTGGACATAGTAGCCATTAGCAAGACATGGTATACCAGTAACCACACTTGGGAGACTTCAGTACCTGGCTATGTACTGTTCAGAAGAGACCAAGGTGCAAAAAGGGGGGGGTGGAGTGGCCCTTTATGTCAATGAAAATATCAAAGCTACAGAAATTCAGACTACACATAAGGAGCCAGAAGAACTGTGGGTCACCCTGGAAACAGGAAATGGGACAGCCATACAAACTGGGGTTGTGTTCACGCCCCCAGACTAGGGGGAGGACATAGACATGTTACTGTTAGAAGATATACAAAACATGACAGCTAAAGGTGAGGTTTTGATAATGGGAGACTTCAACATGCCAGATACAGATTGGTCAATACCAGCAGGGACATCTGCCAGAACTAGACACATGGTGGATTCCCTGCAGGTGGAGAGCCTCAAACAACTGGTACAACAACCCACAAGAGACAGGGCTATCCTAGATCTAGTACTGACTTACAGGGAAAGGATCACAGATCTCCAGGTAGAAGGTCACCTGCGTGCCAGTGACCATCACATGGTATGGTTCAATTTGGCCACTAGAACAAAATCATCCCGTTCCAAGGCAAACATATGGGACTTCAGTGGGGCTGACTTTGATAAGATGGCCAACAGAGTTAAGCTAGCCCTGGCAAAAAGAAATACAGGTGAGGGAGTACAGGCAAAGTGGGCAAGCATTAAAGATGCAATACTTGAAGCAACATCCCATTGTGTTAGTGAGAAAAGGAAGTGCAAAAGAAGAAGGAAACCACTTTGGTTCTCAAACACAGTAGCAGAAAAGGTCAGAGCCAAAAGGCTGGCCTTCAGGAAATATAAGGGAACACAGCAGGATGAAGATAGGGAGGCATACCCAACTTCCCTAAGGGAAACAGGGAAGGCAGTAAGGCAGGCAAAGGCCCAAACTGAGGAAACACTAGCATGAACAGTAAAAGAAGGTGACAAGACTTTCTATAGATACATTAGTGAAAGGAGAAAGTCCAGAGGGGGTATTGCTAAAATCAAAGGGGGTTAGGGGGAGTGTGAGGAAGAGGACCATGTAAAAGCATCTATCCTAAATTGAAAATAGAAAATAGAGTTAAAAATCTACGTTTCAACCTTAGATCTTCCTCAGGAAATATCTAAAAGAGAAAAAAAACAAAGTTAGTGTTTTTTTTTCTCTTTTAGGTATTTCCTGAAGAAAACCTAAGGTCAAAATGTAGATTTTTAACTCTATTTTCTATTTTCTATTTTCAGCGTGCATTTAATATAACCATTTTGTTTTGCTTTTAGACCACATGCTGACGCAGTGCCTTGTTTTTGTTTTCTATCCTAAATAGATTCTTCTGCTCAGTATTTACTGAAGAGAAGGTAGAGCAGGGCCCACAGCTCAGCACCATGGACACAGGGGGGAGGGAGGTGTGCACTAGTCCCTTCACAAAAGAAAGGGTCCTACAAGAGCTCAATAAGCTCAGGGTGGACAAGGCAATGGGACCTGATGGCATACATCCCAGGGTACTAAAGAAGCTAAGGGTGGAACTAGCAAAGCCATTATCAGAACTGTTTAGTACGTCTCTGAGCACAGAAGAGGTCCCAGAAGACTGGAGAAGGGCTCATGTGATCCCGCTCCACAAGAGTGGTAACAGGGAGGAGACAGGGAACTACAGACCAGTCATTCTTACCTCAGTAGTGGGCAAGATTATGGAGACAGTTCTTAAGGAAAGGATAGTGCAACACCTGGAATCCGTAGGAGCACAGGATCCAAGACAGCATAGGTTTACAAAAGGAAGGTCCTGTCAAACTAATCTCATAGATTTCTTTGACTGGGTAACCAGAGTGGTGGACCAAGGGGGAGCAGTTGATGTTGCCTACCTTGACTTCAGCAAAGCTTTCAATACTGTTCCACACAGAACATTGATTAATAAGCTGGGTAGGCTTGTGGTGGATCCGACGTTGGTCAATTGGGTGGCAAACTGGTTGACAGGCAGAAAATAGAGAGTGGTGGTAAATGGTATGCAGTCAGAAGAGATGCAAGTCACAAGTGGTGTACCTCAGGGATCAGTCCTGGGGACAGTCCTCTTCAATATCTTCATCAGTGACATTGCAGATGGACTGGAGAGTAAGGTTTGTCTGTTTGCAGATGACACCAAGATCTGCAACAGAGTAGATGATCCAGATGGGGTGGGCAGAATGAGAAGAAATCTGGATAAACTAGCAAAATGGTCGGAAGAGTGGCAACTGGGGTTTAATGCAAAGAAGTGCAAGATCATGCACATAGGGAAGAGAAACCCTAAAGCCACCTATAGGCTGGGAGAGAAGTTGATGGCAGTCACAAAGGAAGAAAGAGACTTGGGCATCATCATCACCACTGATGACCTGAAATCATCCAAGCAGACCACTAAAGCAGTAGGTAAGGCTAGAGGGATGTTGGGGTGTATTAGTAGGGGTATCACAAGTTGGAAGAGGGAGGTAATAATCCCTCTTTACAATATACTGGTTAGGCCCCATCTGGAGTACTGTGTGCAGTACTGGAGGCCACACCTTCACAAGGACATTAACTAAATTGAGGCAGTCCAGAGAAATCCAACCAAAGTGGTGCAGGGACTGCATCAGAAAACATATGAGGACAGACTAACTGAACTCAATATGCATACCCTAGAGCAAAGGAGGGAGAGAGGTGATATGATTGAAACATTCAAACACCTTAAGGACATTAACAAGGTGAAATAGTCTAACATGTTTCAATATAAGAAAAATAGCAGGACAAGAGAACACAGCATGAGATAAGAGGGAGGCCAATTAAGGTGTAAAGTGAGGAAGTTCTTTTTCACAGAAAGGGTGGTGGATGCATGGAATGGCCTTCCTCAGGAAGTGGTGGATATGAATACAGTGCAGGGCTTCAGACAGGCATGGGATAGGCATAAGGGAGCAATACAAATGAATATGAATATATAGGCCATTGACAGAGCAAAGGCCAATGGCACATTCATAAGGTAGAAAAAGAAATGGGCAGACTGGATGGGCCTTGCAGTCCTTATCTGCTGTCAACTTCTGTGTTTCTATGTTTCTAATATTCCTGAATTACAAAATCAAGAAGGGACTATTGTATCTGTGGATGTCAAATCCTTTCTCCACAGCTCCAACAGAAGATTGTGTGGTCGTTGGAGGGAAAAAGAAACAAGAGAGACAGCAACCCAAACACAAATTTTCAAGGAGAGAACCCATTAAGACAAGAAACAACCATGCAGCACTGCAAAGTGGTGCAGATGAAGAGAATGAAGAATCTGACCTATCTTCTGTAGCCTCCTCCCACAAAGAGGCATCAGAAGGGGAAGAAGAACAAAAAAGGGAAGACTTACAAAAGAACGAGGAAGAAAATTACTTGACCTTAAACTTGTGCTTTGGCATTAACTAAATTAAACTTAATTTCATTGAATGTAAATAGTATTAGGAATGTTAAAAGAAGACAAACTTTATTTTCCTTTCTGCAGTTAATTAATGCAAATGTTTTCTTCTTGCAAAGATATCAGGTAACGAACAACACATGATATTGCAAATGTTCAGAAATTGTGGCCCTGGGGTTCTTCTTTTTGGTCCCTAGGAACACAGCCCTGTTCAGGGGTTGGCATATTATTCAAATCTCTTGATTTAAAAGTTATAAAAGTACTAGACATAGAGTCTGAAAGGATACTACTCCTATACTTGTGGGAGATGTGCAAATGAAAATGGGGAATATTTATGCACCACAGTCAAAACGTAGTAGAATAGCTTTATTTAAATTGGCACAACCATACTTACACACAGCAAAATTCATAATTTTAGGTGGAGATTTTAACTGTCCCTTAGACTTAAAAGATAAAACTGGCAACACAACCAAATTATATTGTGAAACAAACACTTTAAAATATATTATACAGACTGCAGGAATGATAGATTCCTACAGACAAATACATCCAAAAGGTGGACATACTTATTATAGAAATTCTATTTCAACCAAAATTGATTTTATCTTTTTATCAGATCGAGGTCAGATTTATGATGCCCAGACCCAAGCAAACACAAACTCAGATCATATGGAATTGCATATTTCCCTAAATCTGCTAAACACTAGGAAACTGAGTAAAAGTTATTGGAAACTTAATGCCTCCTTACTGACATAAGATATTATATACTACATTGAATTACTAAAAGATAGAATTTCAGTAGCAGTTTTTTATGATACATTATTAGACTGGTGGCAGGACACAAAACAAGATTTAAAACACTTTTTTTTAAACTAAAAGGGAAAAGAAACAGTGAGGCTGACTATTAAAAATATTTACAGTTAAGGGCACAACTTTTTAAACTCATTACTGTACAGTCCATTACTAAACAGTCTTACAAACCCCAAATTGACTGTGTTCAGTCAGAAATAAAAATATATATATATATATTTATGATAGGGCCAGATCATTGGAAACAGAACAATGTTTTGGAACCAGGTTAAAAAAGGGATCTCTAGACATTTTTAAATATAACCAGGAAAAGAATAAAACAAAAAGGAATACAAAAATCAATGCATTATATTAAACCATAGTGAGCAAATCTTGGAACATGTGGAGTCCTCTTATAAGAAATAGTTTTCATGAATAGAATCTTTGGGATCCTATGAGCAATTTTTTTTAAATACACAGCCTAAAACTCTAGCAGATTCAGATGCCAATCTGTTAATTAAGCCTATAACAGTACTTGAAGTGGGCGAGGCTATACAAGCCCTCCCTCTACACAAAGTTCCTCAACCTGTTGGGTTAAGTTCTGAATTTTACAAAAAGCTCCAAAATATTCTGAGAACCATACTGACAGAACTATATAATGACATTTTAGAAACTGGATATGTTACCAGTGAGTGGTTACAAGTCAGTATGATTCTGCTTTATAAAAAGGTTGAAACTACAGATTTAAAAAAAACTAGAGATCTATCTCCCTGTTAAATACTGACCAGAAAATCTTAACTAAAATCCTGACTAAGCACCTTAATGAAATTACACCCTAAATTATATCTGTCTCTCAAACCTGCTCTATTCCAAATAGGAATATAACTGATAACCATAGACAAATAAGGGAGATCTTACAAAAACTTATTGCTAACAAAGTGTCTGTTTTTTTCTTTCAATCGATTAAGAGAAAGCTTTCGATCGTATTTCCCACCAATATCTATATCAGACACTACAGTATCTTGGTATACCTAAGAAATTCATTCTTTGGCTACAAATGATATACCAAAATGTTACTTTTAAAATGATGATAAATGGGTTTCAAGGGAAAGTCATCAAACAAATGCAGGGGATCAGGCAAGGGTGTCCCCTAAGCCCAATTTTGTATATCCTTGGGTTAGACATATTACTACAAAAAATAAATATATCTCCAGCTATAAACTGCATCAATATTTCAGAGCATACACCCCAAATTAAAACTTTGGCATATGCAGATGACATATGCATATTCTTAAAAGATATAAAATCAGAGAAGGAATTGTTACACATCTTTCAAAACTTTTCAGCTATTTCAAATGCAAAAATAAACATTCAAAAAAGTACAGCATTACTACTGGGAAAGAAGATGCAGCAGCTTACTGAAATAACTGGAATCCCCATAAGAGAGAAAAGTTTTAAAATTCTGGATATTTCTTTTGTGCAGCCAGATGCAGTGAACACCAATTGGGAAGCCAAAATTAATTAAGGGTTTGCACTTATGGCAAAATGGAAAAATATGCAAATTTCAAAGAAAAAGAGTGTAATCCTAATCAAAACTTTGTTACTACCAGTATTTGTATACATTAGTGCAATTTTTCCATTACCTATTGAATTAGAGTCTAGGATATATAACCTCTTTTTCCAAGCCCTATGGGGCAGTCGGCTCAACCCAATAAAAAGAAACTTTACTTATCTACCTTGCAAAAAAGGGGGCCTAGGGATGATTAATCCTGCTGCTTTTTTCTAAACAAATTTTATATTTTATAACTTTAAGCCTATTCTGAGATCTAGAGTTAAAAATTGTCATCTTTGTTTATTCAATGAGTTACAAAACCTAATAACCCTATGGGAAAATGGGAAATGAAATTTTCAAATAATCTGGAAAAAAGAGCCTATTTCTACACATATGATTCTGCTTTTTTTTAAAATAAAACATTGGAACATCACAAAAGAGGAAGTTCTGTTGTTTTCCAAAAAATACTTTTATCATCATCTTATTGAAAGCAGTTTTTTGGAACCCTTGGTATTTCCACAAGGATCCCAGAATATCTTGAATCTACCCTCAAATTACTAACAGAATGCAGATTGACAGAATACCCGGGGGAAAGGGAGAGAAGGACACAAGGATGGTCTAATACTGCAGGGTTTAATGATCCCCCCAGGAGAGTTGCCGTGTGCCTGCGATATAAGAGAGGCCTTGATATTTTCCCAGATAGGCATCATGTGTGGAGAATTATGTTAAAGGACTCTATGAAGTTCATAGTGTCAGAAATTTATGCCCTTATACATATTGCAGGTGAAGACACGTCTGATGTTAGCTTTAGGACTATGAGAGGCCTAGAGCGCTTTTGGTTAAAATATGAATCCTTAAAAAATATCCTACTGTGGGCACCTTTTATCGCAATTCCCTTAACAAAGCCCTTGATCAAAAACGTAACAGTGATGTTTAAGTCAGAATGTGTTCATGTTGGGGACATTATGCAATGGCTAAATCAGAAAAGCTCAGTGATAGGTCTGCCTGAGGCCATAATCGATGATGAATTCATCTGGACTGGGGGATGGAGGTTCAAGGTAAAATTAAACCAAAATAAAAATGGTATTGAGCACATCCCCAATAGTTTGTCTTGGGTAGCGATAGGGGGGTAGTATTCTAGCCAGGCAGCCCAAGGCATACTACAGATGTGGGTCTCGTACACACCTATCCAATGTTTGTGATGTCATTCGGTGCGGACTATGTGAGGAGTGCGGTCATAGTAACTCTGAATGTGCTAACCATTTTCGATGCAACCTCTGTGAAGAGTATGGACATATGTTTCATAATTGCTCCTGGGCTGCAAAAAACAATAAAAGGAGCATGAATCAGAAGGATCTAATAAATAAAGCTCAACAGGCAGGTGCAAGGCCAGAACCTTATGCTCCCCCTTCCTCGGAGGATAGGAAGAAGGAAGGAAACCTGAACCCCCGGCCGACAGGTAACTTTACACCATACAAGAGGGAGAAACCCAGAAAAGAGGTGATAGAGGTTAGTATAATGCCCAATGTGAGTGTTGTATTGGAAGATGTATGTCCAAAATCAGTCAACCAGGAGGAGGAAGAGGAGGTCACCAAAGAGAAGGGAACTGGGGAATTAAGAATGCCCACTCCCAAATGCCTGGTGGTTCTGAAGACCCCCTGAGGAGATGGAGTCTGAGGAGTAACAAGGGTGCGTCATGAGATCTCAAGCTTGAGAATGCTTATGATATCTTGGAGGTCCACGGGAGAGAGGAAAGTCCCTCTGCTGGAGAGGAATCTGATGTGTCATTGGGAGTACAATCAGGAAAACAACCCCCTCAAGTGTCAGATAAACTGAATGAGCAGATTAAGAAGAAAAAGAAAAAAAGAAGAAAATTAAAATTATTGGTGGGATTTTTTCATGTTGCCCTGGATAAAGGATATTAGTTTTCTTCAAAAAAATTTATAATGGTATTATTTTCTGTAGCATCTATGAATGTTTGCAGCATTTTGAATTGGAAAAGGGGGGCCTTGTGGGCTGAATTGTGAAATTCAGCTTATGAAGTGATTTTTTTTGCTGGAGACATGGCTTAATTCTATACAATCTGTAGCACAGGCCAAAAGGGAATGGATTTGGGGGCCATTATATTGGTCCTTCAGTTTGGATAAAGCAGATGGGGTGGGGGGTTTATTTTCAGGTATGGGGCTGAAAATGTCCAAAATTATGGACCTTCAACCTGGAAGAGCTTTAGTGATCGATGGGCTATGGTATGGGCAACCAACCAGGTTTATAGTTGCCTTCACTTCTCAATCCAAGGTGGAGAGAGTGGGGTTGTTTGAGCTTATTCAACCCTTTTTGTGTTCTTCAAGGAATATTTATTATGCGGGTGATTTTGATTGTACTTTAGATATTTTTGAAAGGAAACAAGGTGGTAAAAAAATTTACTGTGACTTGGCAGCTTTCAAAAAAAGTATTGAAACAGCAGAGTTACAGAATGTGTTCGATAAAGCTATGCCTCCTGTTAAATTTACTTTTATGAAGGGTGTTTTGTTTTCTAAAATAGATTACGTATTTATTTTTAAGAGGTTAGACATGTATAAAGTTGCTGTGCTCCCAACTGCTTTGTCAGATCATTTAATAATTAAAAGTGTTATTTGTAGTATAACGGGGTGGAGCAACCAGTTTCAAGATGGAAAATGAATGTGAGTAGCTTGGGGGATAGATGAAGTGTTTCTAACAATAGGGGATTTGCTGGTGGATAGAGCCTCAGTGATAGGGTTATATGATGACCTGGGGATTTGGTGGAGGGACACTAAAACAGAGATCAGTAATTGGTTTAAGGTGTATGGGAAAAGGGTCACAAGCAGGAATTGTTTTACATATTTGACACTTAGAGATAAACTATATAAACTTTTAGAAAAAGGGTATGGGGAGGGGAGGAAGTATTAGGTCAGACAGAAAGGGTTAAAGCTGATATGAGGGCAGTACAGTATGATAGAGGGGAAACCCTAAAGAAAGAGTTAAGTTTTGGACTTCAGAAAACACCTATGGCTGACCCTTGTAAAGCTTTCAAAGAAAAAAGAACAGGACATGCATAACAAGCTTGAAAAATGGTAAGAGGGAGATCATATATGCCGAGGAAGCTATTCGGGAAATAATTGAAGAATACTTGATCAAAACATGGAAAAGGATAGATCTAAATATAGGAGAAATTATGGCTTATTTAGCTGGGTTAGATATTCTGAATGTGGATCCGTGTGCTGAGAATTCCTTAAAGGGTGACATCTCAGAGTCAGAGGTGTTGGAGGTAATCAAAAATCTTAAGGATGGAGTGGTCCCTGGGGAGGATGGTAACCCGAACAAATTTTATTAAAGTTTTTCAGGAATAGTGTCTGCCTTTCTGGAATGGGTCTTTAGGTATATGTTGGTAACCAAGAATGTGCCAGCTGACTTTACTTTAGGAATTGCAATTTTTATGTTTAAATCAGGGGACAAAAATGTTTTGGAAAATTGGAGACCAATAAGTGTACTCAATTCAGACTTCAAGGTGCTACAGTAGCCCAGGTTTTACAGAGAAGATTAAGAGTGGTAGCTGGTGAGGTGATACATAAGGCACAAACTTGTGGGATTCCAGGGAGAAACATTCAAGAAGATCTGGCTCTCATTAGAGATGTAATTGAATATGGGAGGAAATCTCAGAGTAAGGGATTTGTGATAGCAGTAGACCAAAGCAAGGCCTTTGACCGGGTAAACCATGATTTTTTATTACATAGAAACATAGAATTTGGTGGCAGATAAGGACCGCTTGGCCCACCCAGTCTGCCTATTTCCCTACCTAATGGATAAGCTGCAGATCCTAGTTAACCAACAGCCTACTTCTTCCTACTACCACCCCCTAGAATTGCCTTATGACTGTCCCATGCATTCTTGAATTCCTCCACTGTTTTTGACTTCACAACATCCTCCGAAAGGCCCTTCCATGCATCCAGAACCATCTCTGTGAAAAAATACTTACTTACATTACCTCTGAGCTGCCCCCCTCCATCTTCAAATTGTGCCTCCTTGTTCTTGCACACCTGTTTTTCTGAAAGATGCTACCCTCTTGGACTTTGCTGAAAAAGGTTCTGCAAGATGATTGTTCCAAAGGTGGCATTCCTTCTGAACTGTATGTCCAGACAGTAGTGCTTTGCAAAGGTGTGTACTCTAGGTAGCAGTTCCCTCACCATAGGTAACAAAAAGCTGGATGCTGTGAGACCTGACATCCTTTGTCTGGTCCATGTAGACAAACAGGACTCACTTTACCTCCAGGCTATGCAACGTTTCTTCATCTGGGCTAGAATGCTCTAGACAGAGTACAGTAAGGGTCAATGACCAGTTGAGGTGGAATTTGGATACCACCTTGGTAAGGGAATTTTCTGTTGGTTTAAGAACTACATTATTGTGGGGGCAGAATGTCAGTCCCAGTAGTGGGAGCCAACAAAGGCAGCGCCATGGCCAGGGAAGGCTGGTTGTGGAGCCACCGACCAAGGAACCAACACCATCAAGCCACCTGTATGAGAGCCCGTAGAAGATCTGGGCCTGAGCAGTAGGGGTTGGGGAGCAAGAGATGAAGTCCCCTGCCCCGAAGAGCCACCACCCAAAATTGCAGAAGTCAGGTGATGAAGCTACCGGGTGCCTGGAAAAAGAGAGGGCTGGCGGTGGATGACCCTGTCACAGTTGACAGTTTGTGGGGCGAACGCACAAATATGGGATCCCTGGGGAGTTTCAGGAATGGGTAAAGTTGCTATATGAAAAAGCAGTTGTTCAAACAGAAATGAGGGGAAGAGGAGGTAAACTAATTAAGATCCAAACAGGGGTCAGACAAGGGTGCCCCCTAAGTCTGTTATTATACTGGTTTGCTATTGACCCTTTGGTAAGGACTGTAATACTGTAGGTACAAGAGAAATCAGAGGTATAAGAGGGCTTCAGATCAAAGATGAGATAAAAGTATCGGCCTATATAGACAATTTGAGTATCTTTGTGGAGTCTTTAGAAGATGTAAGTAGACTAATGAGGCAATTGGAAAAGTTGTCTACTGTTGTCGGGGTCAGAATAAATGTTAAAAAAAGTAGAGGGATGTGGTTTACTAGAAAAGAAACTCCAAGTATAAAGGAGGGTGGTTTGATTATATCAAATGATAACATGAAAATTTTAGGAGTCTCCTTTGGGGAGGGGGATAGGGGAAAGGAAAATTAGAATGACATATTGGAGGTAGCAGAAAGGAAGGTAGCAAGGTGGAAGACATGGAAGATGGCAAAATTAAAGAAGGTGCATGTGGCAAAACAATTTTTAATACCTTGCTTTTTATACATTGCAGGGTTTTTTCCCTTGCATGCAGAATTTGAGACAAGAATATTAAGATTATTCTTTCAGTTACTATGGGGGAATAGTTAAAACCCTATTAAGCGGGAAATTTTATATAAAAATAAAAAGCAGGGAGGCTTAGGGATGGTAAATCTTGTAATTTTTTTCCACACTTTGTTTTGGTACTCAAATCTGTATAAGATCTTTGTTAAACACCAGGAACTGCAGTTTAAGTGCTTCTGTTGGATGCTGGGGAAATGGCGGGCAGTTCTTATAATATATTTCCTCCTGAATATACTATTTGAGGCACTTAATCTCTGCCCATGCTGCCTGGAGCTGAACCCTTAGATATCCAATGGCCCAGCATGTAGGACAGTGTCCTAAATCCTGTATAACTGCCCTTTTGAAAAGTGTCCCGCAGTACCTACAGTTAATAATATCCATTCCAGATCAGTTGCTGGGTTTATAACCTGGTCAGAGTAATTAGAAGGAGGAAAATGAAAGCATCCTGACCCTGCCACTGAGTAATCCACCACCCTACCACACCCCTTGCCCTATACTTACCACCAGAGATCATCTTCTGTCATCTTCTGTGGACTGGGACACGTCTGCACTCTTCAAGGCCTAACTGTGAACTGAAGAATCAAGGTTAGTGCTATATAATGGCTGTAAATGGTGTTTTGGACTTATGGTAATATCACAGCCATTTTTGATATTTTTTCACCAAATTTTCATCATGGGATTTTGGGCACAACCTCATGAACACTGTCAATGTCGTTTCATGTAATTGGACCCATAGAGATTTTGTAGCCACTGTGCAAAATCCCTTTCCAAACAGGGAATGAAATGACATGACCAGTGTTCTATGTAGGGGTCCCAAAAAGCCCATGTTGAAAATTTGGTACAAAAATACCAAAAAAATGGCAGAGTTATGCGCGGTTGTTGAAAATTTTCTACGCATGCTTATGACTTTGGCAATTTTTAATATTTTCACTACAGATTTTCAATATTGCCATTTTTTCACATCACCTCATGAACAGTAGAGCTGTCATTTTTCACAACCTGCCCAAAATGTGTTTTTACATCTGTGGTGTGGAATGGCACGGTTGCAGTGTGAAATCTCCTTTCTGGGCCAAGTAATGAAATGACAGTGCCAATGTCATAAGGAGATGTCCCAAAAAACACATGTTGAAAATCTTGTGCAAAAATACCCAAAAACACCCGAGCTACGTGCGGTCATTGAAATTTTTCTACACAAGCGCGCAACTTTGGCACTTCTTAATATTTTCATTTCAAATTTCCAACATAACCATTTTTCAACATCACCTCATGCACAGTGCAGCTGTCATTTCTCACATCCTGCCCAAAATGTGTTTCTGCAACTGTGGCATGGGATGGCATTTTGTCACAGAACACACATTTTTTATCTATGGGATTTCTGAGGTGGGGTGGTTTAGTTTAGTTTATTGTTCTAGGAATTATTACCTTTGAGCCAATGGCTCTTTTACAAGGGTTCCACGTCATCAATGTACAAACAAACAAGCCATGTTACATAGAATGGTCATCAAATTATGAAGGTTTCAATAAGCCAGTATAATACAGTACATCACAGGAAAAAAACAAAACATTGGAGGAATGGTCAAGGTGGGAAGGGTAGGAGGAGATATGGGGAGGGAAGCAGACTTAGAGTAGTTAGAGGTACTCAGATGCCTTTGTCATGAAAGGAGCAGAGGAGGAGGAGGAGGAGGATGAAAAACAGTAAAAACAGCCATGAGGGCAGAATCATTAGTCAAGGCAGTCACAGGAGCTAGAGGCTGAGAGGTGAGAGTAAAGCATAGATTTGAAAGCTCCTAGTGATGTGGAGGACGTAATGAGTGAGCTCAGGGCATTTTACCAGCTGGGAGCACGATAGACAAAAGATCTTTGGCCCTGTGTGGTCCGGCATCTGGGGACCTGGAGAGGCTGGTGTTCTGATCTTCTGGTGGGACGGCTGCTGGTATTCGGGCAAAGTAGGTCTTGGATACAGTGAGTGTGGCCCAAAATGGATTTTTGCCATCAAGCATGTAGTACCTTATGCAATTAGGGAAGTTGCAACCATCCTGTTCAGTGTAGAGCTCACATGTATGAGAAACGTCTTTGCGCTCAGTGAGCAGCCGACAGGCCTTGTTTAGGAGTGGTTGTGATGCGCCTTAGTACGGTAGTAGTAGGCGGAGCCATAGGTAATTAAGCCATAGTCTATGATTGAGATGACAGAGCTTTGGATAGCAATCCTCATCGCAGCTTAGGTAAGGAATTGCGGTTTGAACAGGGATACCAATGCGCTGGTTCATCATTTTCGCTGTGTATCAATGTGGGTCAGAAGGTAAGACTTTGATCAAAGGTAATTCAGGCATTTAAATGTTGACACTTGTTCAAAGGGTATTTCCTGGGTATGTTTTGATAGTAAGTGGAATTTGTCTTTTTCTGTTTTGTGGACTGGAGAAAAGCATGTATTTAGTTTTTTTGTGATTTAGGACCAGCTTGTGATCTAGGAACCACTTTTCAACATTGGAGAAAGCAAGTTGCAGGCTCTGGAGTAAGGATTTGGGTCCTTATGAGAGGAGAGCCAAACCACACAAAAACACGTATCCTGGATTTTAGGGGGGCAGACTTTGGGAAAATGGGGAGATGCTTGAAAGAGGCATTAAGGGGAATGGGACAGGAATCAGGGATTGAGGAACAGTGGGCAGTATTTAAAATGGGGATTATAAGAACAACAGAATTATGCATTAAGCAGGTTAGCAAGAGGAAAAGAAAGAGGAGACCATTATGGTTTTCCAAAGAGGTAGCAAAGAAAGTGAAAGCCAAAAGATTGCATTCAGGCAATACAAAAGACACAGGCAGAAGGGATAGGGAAAAGTACCAGGAGAAACAAAGGAGGCAGGGAAGTCAGTAAGGGAAGCCAAAGCTCAGACAGAAGAACACATTGCAAAATCAGTGGTTAAAGGGGACAAAACCTTTTACAGGTACATAAGTGAAAAAAGAAGGACAAAGGGAGGGATAGTGAGACTGAAGGGGAGGATGGGAGCCGGGAGGATGACAACAGTAAAGCTGACATATTGAACAGGTATTTCTGCTCAGTCTTTACTGAGGAAGAGGGGATAATGGGTCTGGAAAGGAGTACAAGGGGTAAGAATGGTGCAGAAATGGACACAAGTCCCTTACGAGAAAGGGTCCTGAAGGAACTGGAAGTAATAAGAGCTGATAAAGCAATGGGGCCAGATGGGGTGCACCCCAGGGTCCTTAAAGAACTACAGAGGTGGTGGCTGAACCTCTGGCTATCCTGTTCAGCCAATCACTGGAAACAAGGAGGTACCCAAAGACTGGAGGACAGCAGATGTAGTCCCCTTATACAAAAGTGGGAACAAAGAGGAAGCAGGGAACTACAGACCAGTCAGCCTCACCTCGGGTAGTGGAAAGATCATGAAGCACTACTGAAGGAGAGATTGGTGGAACATCTGGTTGTCAATGGACTACAGGACCCAAGGCAGCATGGTTTCACCAGGGAGGTCATGTGAGACCAACCTCATTGAATTTTTGACTGGGTGACTAGGAGGTGGATCAGGGGAGGGCAGTGGACATGGCCTATCTGGACTTCAGCAAGGCCTTTGACACTGTGCCACATAGAAGACTATTACACAAACTGGGGAATATGGGTGTGGGCAGGACAGTAGTGTGGTGGGTAGGTAACTGGCTGGGTGGCAGGACACAGAGGGTGGTGGTAAATGGCTGTCACTCCACAGAAGGAAGAGTGACCAGTGGGTACCACAGGGATCAGTGCTGGGACGGTCCTATTCAACATCTTCATCAGTGACATTGCACAGGATATAGAAGGCAGAATTTCACTGTTAGCTGATGACACAAAGCTCTGTAACAGAGTAGACACACCAGAGGTGTAGACAGAATGAGAAGGGACCTGCAGAAACTTGAAGAATGGTCAGGGGTTTGGCAGTTGAAATTCAATGCAAAGAAGTGCAAGATAATGCGCATATGGAGCACAAAACCCTGGCACAATATATCTGTTGGGGGTGAGGATATAGCATGCACCAAGCAGGAAAGGGATCTTGGGGTTGTCATCTCTGATGACCTCAAGGTAGAAACAGTGTGACAAGGCATCAGGTAAAGCAAATAGGATGCTGGGATGTATAGGCAGGGGCATCACCAGCAGGAAAAGGGAGGTCATAATTCCGCTATACAAGACACTAGTGAGGCCCCACCTGGAGTACAGTGTACAGTTCTGGAGACCATACCTACGTAAGGACATAGACAGGGTAGAGAAGGTTCAGAGGAGGCAACAAAGATGGTGCATGGGTTGCATCACAAGTCCTATGAAGACAGGTTGAAGGAACTGAACATGTACTCCCTGGAGGAGAGGAGGGAGAGGGATATGATAGAGACATACAAGTATCTGACAGGGAGGAACAGGGTGCAGGAAAACACTATTTTAAGCGAAAAAGATGTTTCAGGACTAGAGGGCATGGGATGAAGTTGGAGGGAGGGACGATTCAGAGGAAACATGAGAAAGAATTTCTTCACAGAACGGGTGGTGGACAAGTGGAACACCCTGCCAGAGGAAGTGGTGGGGGCTGAAACAATCACGGGATTTAAGAATGCATGGGATAGACATAAAGGAATTCTAGAGGTCAGGGGTAAGGGCAAATAGACTTCTAGGAAAACAAATTGAACTTACAAGCTCAAATGGGCAGACTAGGTGGGCCATAGGCCCTTATCTGCCAACACTGTCTATGTATCTATGTATCTATGTATGAGAGAATCCCAGCATCGTCAGCATAAAGGATTATTTGTTCTGGGCAGGATTTGGGGAGGGAGTTAAGGAAAAGGCTGAAAAGGAGGGGGCCTAGGATTGACCCCTGTGGAACACCTGAGAGGACCAGTTTTGAGTCTGAGAGAACTTCTGAGATTTTTACTGATTGAGAGCGTTGGGCCAGGTAACTTTTAACCCAGGCACCTGGTCCTTCTGAGAGCCCAAGACTGTGTAGTTGTGTGATAAGTAAGCCATGGTGAACAATATCAAAAGCCTTTGTTAGGTCAATGAAAACAGCTCCAGTTTGATATCCTTTGTCAAAGGCAGTGTGAATTTCTAATGAGAATTCCAGTAAGGCGGTCAATGTACTGTGTCCTTTCCTAAATCCATGTTGCTGCAAGCAGAGTGTGTTATACTTATGCAGGTAGTCTGAGAGTCGGTCAGCCACAATGCATTCGAGGGCCTTGGAGAGGGGTGGAAGTAGAGATATAGGCCGATAGTTTCCTGGTAGGGACTTGTCGCCACTTTTGAACACTGGTGTGACTATAGCAGACTTCCATTTGCTGGGAAATTGGATGATAAGAAGACTATGTTGAACATTTGGGGTCAAAATATGGAAAAATTACAAAGTTATGACCATTCATCGCAATTTCAGTATGGCCACTCATAACAACAGAAATGTTCAATATTTTGACCCCAGATTTACAACATAGCCTTCTTTTTACCCCACCTCATGTATGTTACAGGTGTAATTTTTCAAATCCTGCCCAAAATGTGCTTTTGCACCTGTGGCTCATAATGTCATTGCAGTTTTGCAAAATTATGTGTTGGAAGGGATTTTAAAATTATCTATACTGGGTTCATGTCCTTGGGTAATCAGATGGCTATGCTGATTATTCGGTCATGCATCTACGAGGGGATCGGTGCACTGGGTCCAAAGGACCCTGCACTTCCACAATAAAATAAGGAATATCATAGGGCATCGGAGCACCAATGGGTAGATGAAGGTTAATTACAGCATCTCTATACTTATGAATAGATAGGAGACTATGGTGATACTTTCACAATAAGTAAGGAAATTCATTGCAAAAAACTCCATTAATGCATCAGTTAGGGTTCCTATTTTTTTTTTTTCATTTATTGGAAGGTTTACCAGGAAAGGCACACTGAGCAACAATTTGCTTATTTCCAGGTGCATCCTGATTTGGAGCAACAAACATATTAACATACTTCTAGGCATACATACATTTACATTACATTGCACACATATGAGGTTACATTTAAAGTGCTTAAGACAATCAGATAAACAGAGAATCAGTCTGCATTAGGGAAAAAGAGAGGGGAGTAACAGCATACATGACATTCTACTTAGGATCCATAGATAGCTATAACATTACCTAAATGAGCTAAACAGTATCAGTGCTTAAGTTTATACATATGTACACAGAGAATGACTCAGTTGCAATAGTGGACAAAAGTATTGTCACATAGTGAGCAGTAACATGGAGGTATAAGAGGGAGTAACCTTACACACAATTGCAAGTATGAGAAACAAACTTGTGGAAAGCTAATGAGATGGATGGATGGGAGGAGGAGTGTCTAATTTGTTGGTGGAGGGAATTCCAAAGTTCAGGGAAGTATTGAAAAAAATCAGCCTGTCCAACTGAGGTAGTACAGCAATTTATTGACATGGTCTGGGAGTCATGGGTAGAGATGCAGCAAATTTTAATTCCACCTGCAAAGTGCCCGTGAAGTGGGCACTTCGAGCTGTCACTTCGCTATGCAGAATGACCCATATGAAAGACTCACTTCTCCTTGTGATTGTTACTTCACTTTGTCATTCTGCTTTAACACGAGTTAAGGCAAAGTGACAAAAATGTTTGCAGCTCAACACACACAGTCACCAGAATTAATGTGCATCCCCAAAGAAACATAGAAATATAGAAACATAGACTTTGACAGCAGATAAGGACCACTTGGCCCACCCAGTCTGCCCATTTCCCTACCTATTGGATAAGCTGCAGATTCTAGTTAACCAACAGCCTACTTCCTGCAACCCCACACTATAATTGCCTTATGTCTGTCCCATGCATGTTTGAATTCCCCCTCTGTTTTAGACCCCACAACCTCTCCAGGAAGGTGGTTCCATGTATCCACCACTCTCTCCGTGAAAAAGAATTTCCTCACATTACCCCTGAGCCGTCCCCCCTCTAACTTTAAATTGTGCCCCCTTGTTCTTACACATCTCTTTTTCTGAAAGATGCTACTCTCCTGGACTTTGTTGATTCCCTTGAGGTACTTAAAAGTTTCTATCATGTCCCCCTGTCCCTCCTTTCATCAAGGGTATACATATTAAGTTCTCTCAGTCTCTCTTCATATGGTTTCTGATGTAGACCCTGCATCATTTTAGTTGCCCTCTTCTGGACTGCTTCCATCCTGTCTATGTCCTTGTGTAGATGAGGTCTCCAAAACTGCACGCAGTACTCCAGATGGGGTCTCACCAACTGTCTGTACAGAGGGATAACCACTTCCCTTTTTCTACTTGTGATGCCCCTCCCTATGCCTCCCAGTATCCCCCTGGCTCTCCTTACTGACTTCTCACATTGCTTACCCACCTTTAGGTCATCTGATATGACTACACCCAGATCCCTTTCCATTATTGTTGTCGTTAGTACCTCCCCTGCTATTGTGTACTCTTCTCCTGGATTTTTATTTCCCAGGTGCATTACTTTGCACTTCAAAGTGCTACTGTTTTGTGTCCAGAAAACTTCCCAGTGCTGACAAAGTGAAATGAGAGTGTAACAAGAAATGCAAAGTCTCCCAGAATTAGTGATGCACTCTGTCATGCATGCAGTGGTCACACACAATTACCAGAATGAATGTGCATCCCCAAAATGCTACTGTCCTGTGTCCAGAAAATTCCCCAGTGCTGACAAAGTGAAATGAGAGCGTAACAAGAAATGCCAAAGTCTCCCAGAATTATTGGTGCACTGCAAGCGCACAGACAGATTAAGATTGCACGGCGCACTCAAGAGATGCATACGAAAAGGCACAACACCTAACCAGTGCTCACAACAAGTCACAAATCCAAATCTGGAAAGTAATAGCTTTTGACGGTTGGGGGATTAGTGCATGGCAATAACAATCCACTACCAGTAAAGATACCACAAAGCAGTACAAAAAATTCATGCAGGTGCGGTGGATAGCAGATTCACACTGCTGCAATTACTCTGTGGCACAATAAAAGGTGCCTGATTTAATGGCATGCATTGCACACACACTCACACACACACATGACAAATAATGCATAGCAAATTGAAAACCTTTAGTAATATAACCAAATGTTTTAAACAAACAAATTATACACTGCTGCACCATAACAATCAGCAAAAAAATGGCAAGAATTATTGAAAATATTACTGTGTGTAAATGAACACAGTTGTACAAGAAAGTATCCCCAAAACTGAAAGAACTGTCTTTTTCTCCAAGTTAATCTACCTACACCACAGATATGCCCCTCCCCCAAAGCACACTTCCAGTGTCTGTCAGTACACAGACTGAATGTTGTACATTAACATTCAAAATCCACACACCAACAATAAACTCTCGATGATATGTGCACAGGAGGGTTTCCTACAATCGATGAACTAAAATTTGAGCAAAGAAAATTACTCAAAATGGCTTTTTTAACAGCTTTTAGAAGGTTTGAATTGCAGAGAGCTCTCACAGCAGAATGTCTCCTATAGCTTCCTATACACACTACCCCAAACTGAGGCTGTGCAGAACAATCTAGAGCCCATGTGACTTGAAATCCCATGAATCACTGCAAAATCTGCTTTTGGAGCTTTAAACAAGGCAAAGTGAGGCGAAGTGCATTATTTTCAATGTACTTCAACTTAATTTTTGTGGAGTAGTGGTGTGGGAAAGGCGGATTAACGCAAAGTCATTGTTTTCAATGGACTTCGTGTTACCTCCTATGATGCGCTGTTGGCATGCATTGGGGACTGGGAGTACTGCCTCCCCTTTTAGCCCAGTATTTATTGCCTGATTTCTGGTGGCAGTATTGGGCGCTGTGCTACAGGTTGTGCAGTATACTGTAGTGCAATGCTGTTGTTTTGAATATGCTGGTGCTCCAGCATGCATAGCCACATCCCCTCATTACCATCTCTGCATACATTATCTATTAGCGTCAGCGCTATCGCATAGCACCGGTGCTACATGAACTTTTGAATATTGCAGCCAGGTGCAAACTCAGTGCTATTTCGGCTCAACAGGTTTGCGCCTGACGTTACGCTTTGAATACATGTCCTCGTATCTCAAAAACCACAACTCTGATTCACAGGAAATTTGGAACATCAGGAGATGAGACCTACTACCAGGGATTGTGCATGCCAAATTTCATGCAAATTCATTGAAGGGTTGCACAGTTATTAAGATGCAAATATGCATAACTGGATGCCAGTGTACGAAAAGTACTTTGATTTTTATTAGACATATAAATTTTCCCATAGGAAATAATGGGAAAATAACAATTTAGTAACGTTAGAACAGATTAATATTTTTCCCCAAACCTTTAAAAGGCACATCTGTGACCCAGAGGCTTTCTACCCTAAAAATTTCAGACCACAACATAAAGATATTTCTGAGATACAGGTGGAAAAAGAAACGTGAAAACACTGGTAAATTTAAGATTTGTCGATAGTTTCCATCTCACAAACCACAAAATGGATTTGCATGAAAATATGCATATCTAGGGACCTACCCCTGTAGATTATGTATACCATACTATGTGCAAATCCATTGAGTGGTTCCAAAGTTATTAAGATTCAAAATGTTATGTATAACATAGAAGTGTGCACTTAACCCTAATGTACTGGCTCTACTGGTAAAATAAATAAATAAATATAATATATATATATATATATATATATATATATATATATATTAGACTTAAGTAGCATGTTTAATGTAAATTTCAAAATGTTGCACTTTAATAACTTTGCAACCAATCAATGGATATGCACAACATTTGGTATACACTGTCCCATGGTGTAGGTCTCTTGAAGTGGCAAGTTGTGTTCCGGTTGGATGTGCAGATTCTCAGATATACGGACAGTGCGAAAAGTCATAAAGTCACCACTTTTTACAGTTTTTTCCTCATAGCTCTGCATCCAGATGGCATGGAATGTTGGTGTGATTTTTTATGGTGGAATCAGCTTGCATAAAAGAACAGTCATGCTTAGTTTTGTGTAAAAATATTAATCTGTTGCAAAGTTATTACATTTTTCATTTCCCATTGTTTTCTATGGGAAGAACACTTTTCAGGATAGAGGGAGAAAAACTGATGAAGAATTTTGTTCTTGTGAAAAAGGATTCACTCTCATGAGACCTAGTCCTTTTTCATGAGAATTAAATCCTTTTTCATGAGGAAAAAAAATCCTTTTTTGCGAGTCACCATCTTGTTTTTTTCCATCAACTAAAAAACATGGAAAATACATACAAATGTTATCATTTTACAAAACAAACACCAGAACCTAGATAAACTGGCCCTGTTCAGCTAGACTCTGGTATTTGGTTGTCAGTTGTACAAGAGAAGCGTTCTTCTGCATTCAGCAAGTGGCAGAGATCTCTATTGTATCAACAGTGCAAAACATACCTGGGGTTTAATGATGGGGTGCAACATTGCAGACCAAGGAGCACAGAATCACTATGTAAAACCACAAGCCATGCAAGTGAATTCTCTACCATATGTGTGCCTGTAATGTGACAAGTTCCTTTTCCTTTACTGTTATCCTAACAATCCCCCCCCCCCCCCATCACACCACAGACTCTGGGACTATTGTACAAGTGAGGAATTAAACTTTCTGAGACAGTGTTCTTCCAAACCATTCCCTCTAGATTTCCTCTCTAGGCTGAACAGAATCTGTATCTTTAAAATAAAAAAACACTTCAGCCTATCCCCCAGCTAAACATTAGCTGACAAAAACCAAAAGTGAAAGATCCCTAATTGTATAGCTCTAATTCATTTGTGTAGTATCTGACTGAAGCTAGAAACATGATCACTTAAGTTTCCATGGGTTTTGGGCGATGCTTTCTTTTTTATCACTTCTTTAAAATAATGTGCTGCAAAGTTCCAAAGCTGGGTCACTCAACAGTTAAATTCCCTTGAAGGATGAACCTACGCCACAGTTATACAAGAATTGGCCTCCCCTTCTCCCATGGCTCCGACTGTCCTGCTCATACAGTTGATCCTGTGACTTCCTCACTCCCAGACAGACACACAGCACCAGACTGTGTCAAACCCTAGAGGTAAGCTCAGATTTCCTTTTTTCTTTCACCTCTCACCTTCACTGTGCACTAAAAAGTGTGGAGCATTGACCTTAACTATGCACAATTATGTACTACCTCAACCCTCCCTCTTCCCCAAAAGTATATCATGGGATTACTAACCGAAGTGCCTGCATGATTTTAAGCTATTGCAATATTTCTACTTGAGTGTGAATCATTATGATATTTAAGGACATTAAAAGGTATCCCAGATTTGCTCAACTTGCCCATAACCATATCTCTTGACTGTTCTGTTTAGGAAGGACATCCCCCATTTTACCACAAGAATTGCTTTGCCCCTCATGGAAGAGGGTGGTACTGCAAACAGAGGAAGTTTTGGAAATTCAGGCTTTCAAGGACAATTACATACTACTCTCGGGCTCCAAGATCTACTGTACAGGGACTCCTGTATTTTACAGGAAAATGTGTTCATTTACAGGGACATTGTTCCCATAGACTTTTTTCTTACTATAGTCTAGCTTCTGTACCATACAATGATTAGCCTGTCCCCACGAGCCCAAAATGATTTTCTTACCAGCACACACTCCCATATGGAGGAAGAGAGAGATGCTCATCTCTGCTGTCTGCTGCCTTCTAACATCAAGGCTCACACAATTATTATTTGTGATTGTTGTCTCTTTTTTCCTGGTGTCTAGTGGTACCCCCCACCCTCCGATACCCTTTTCTTATTAAAAAAAAATTGCGGTCAGTGGCTTCCCTCCAGCCTTGCATGTTATTGTACCTGTTAAATAAGAAAACTGCCCCTCAATATCAGTAAAAAAAGGTCCATTGCCAATCACATTCACACACCCACAGCAGACCACCCACTGTCCACCCACATCACCACAGCCCCCTTGACACCCCCACACACCGTCACTCACCTCACATGGTCCCAGGTTCAAGATCTGTTCTCCTGATCAAAGACACATCTTGCTGTTGGAACTGGAAATTTCAATATAAGAAACTAAAGTAAATGTGTTCCATGTATTTCAATGGTGGCTTTGACTTTTATGCACAACTCAGCCATTTTGCCAGCACTCCCCCCTCCTATCTTCACCTCCCCTGCTGGCCCATGACAAATGCCACCCGGCTGCACTACCTCTATTCTTATCTGACTTCCACCCCTCCCTCTCTCTGTCCCCCCAACCTACCTCCCCTTTTCTCCCATCCACTCAGTCTCCCTGATTTCACCCTCCTCCTTTTCCTTTCCCCTCCCCAAAGTTTCACCTTATTGTTCTTTTTTCATGTACAAGACTATGTGTTTTTTTTAATTTTATAAACTGTTATCTTTGCTTATGATTGTCTCAATTGTACCAATGACATGGAACCTTTGTAAAAGAGCCTCGGCTCAAAGGTATTTGTAATCCTAGAACAAATAAATAAATAAATAAATACATATTTTGATATTGTAGCCTCAACTTTTCAACATTGCCTTTTGGGAACCCCACCTCATGAACAATATGACTGTTGTTATGCAACTCCTGTCAGAAAGGTGATTTCATGGTCGGTTGGTGAAATCACCTTTCCGGTGGGATGTGTCATGACAGTCATATTGTCCATTACCCCATTGAGGTGGGGTCTTCAAAAAGCCATGTTGAAAATTTGGGGCCAAAATCTCAAAAAATGGCTGTGTTATAACCATTTGTTGCAATTTCACTATGCACACTCGTAACTTTGGACATTTTCAATATTTTTACCCATATTTTCAACTTAGCCTTCTTATTACCACACATCACGTACATCACAGCAGTCATTTTTCAAGTCCTGGACAAAATGTGTTTTCACACCTCTGGCACAGAAGGGCATTGCAGTTGCAGAGAATTAGATTTTGTTGGGGATTTGAAAACTTTCTGTGCCCGGTACATGCAGTGAGGTCAAAAGAAGGCTAGATTGAGAATTTGGGGTCAAAATGTTTTAAAATGGCACAGTTATGACTATTTGTTGCAATTTAATGATACATCTTTGTAACGTTGGGAATGTTTTATATTTTGAGCCTAAATTTTCAACATAGCTTTCTTATTGTACCACCTCATGTACAGTATGTCACAGCTGTTAATTTTCAAATCCTAGCCAAAATGTGTTTTTGTACCTGTGGTGCAGAATAGTGTTGCACTTGCGTGAAGTTGTGTTTGGGTAGGGATTGAAAAATGTTCTGCACTGGGTACATGAGGTGGTGTAATAACATGGATATGGTGACAATTTGGTCACTGTTGTCCTATAACTGAAAGTGCATAGGGCTGGAGGGCTCTGTGCTTTCACAGTTACATGTAAATACACATCTATGGAGGGATGGGAGTGTTGGGTCCAAAGAACCCTGTGGTCCCACAGTAAAATAAGGATGAAATTATATTATCTCAAGAAGTAAGGAAATAAATTGCAAAAAACTTTGTTAATGCATTAGTTAGAGTTAAACTAACAAAAGCAGGGAAATGTGGCATTAGGGTTTTCAACCCTAACACCCCATTCCCCACCCTGCGCTGACCCACAGGTGGGGGTGGTTTGTCTTGGGCCAGTCAACCCCAATGCTCACCCTATTCTCCTAAGTTGTAACCATGTCACCTTATTTTCTAATGGAATGGGGTGAGAGGTAAGGTTAACAGGCCCCCCAAACTGATGCATTAATTAGGTTTTTGGCATATATATATATATATATATTAGAGGCAAAAACTCTGTTTAATGCATTAGTTAGGGTTGTTCCTGTTGACAAAGTGAGGAAATCGCTGTTAGGGTTGAAAACCCTAACTCAATTCACACCCCAGCACCACACACACACACACACACATTCAAGTATGGGGAGGACCAAGTCAACACAACCAATGACAGACATCCAGCAGCAGGTGACAGAAATAACAAACAATTGTCTAAATGTACTACAAGACATCCCCACCCACCTGACCAGGTACTGCATGCTCAGTGGAGATCAACCCAAAACTGAGGCCATGTACACAAGCGTACACATCCCTGATTGCAGCTGCACAGCATACCACACACTTATTAGTTGCATGGCCTTACCTACCGATGCCCACACTACACCACAACTGGTACTGTGCCGTTATTCAATATAAATGCTGAAGGTGCATGATGACAGTTGTAGAAAGGTTTTAACACTAGTAAGTATATATTAATTAAGAGAAGCACATAAATTAACTACAAGACACTAGCATGCTCAAGATAAAAGTAGTGATACATGTAGTAGGTGATTTACATAGTAGTACATTTACTGCAACGGTTTACTCTACATAGAGAGGCTGATGTAAACGTATGGAAAAGCATTGCCTGTTCAACGCAGTGAAATTCATACTGCCAGTATCACATGCATTCTTACTGATGAAGGTGTACTGCTGATGTACATACATAGACCTTCAGTGTGTTTCAATACTAAAGATGCAGTAAGTGTTCTTTATAAGAAACATTGTAATTGCATGGATCAGGCCAAGCAACTTCTAAATATCATAGCACTACTGAGCCAACAATGATGTACCTGTATCGGAGATGTATATAGGACAGATTTTCCTGTAGGCACTTACTGAGTATGTTGTACCTGATAAAGACAATCTCATTGCATTTGTGATGACTAACTTATTCAAATAGTAATACATTTACTATTGTTGCAATGAGTGATCTATGCCCTTATGGACACAGTGTGATTTTTTTAACAGTTGTTTCATACTCAGGCTGTATGCCTACTGTTTGGGTTACCACACTTCTGTCACTGATGCTATCAAAGTGATAACTATGTTAATGTGGTACAACAGGAATCAAGTAGGTATGGTGTAGATATAAACAGAATGTCTTTTAGTATTGATTTAACTCACAATGGGGTAAGTGTACTATGACAGCAGGGTTATCCTCTATCACTGACTCTGTCAGTTATAATCACACTAGGGTTTCGATGACTGTAATGATCAAGTTACACTGTTCATCTTCATGAGTTCATATTCACAGTCATTCTCCAGTAACTAGACAGTGTATAGTGTAACTGGGTGGGACACTGTTTTGCAAAGCTGCTGCAGTGCCTAGTAGAGGGAAGTATCTACTCATAAAGACAATTAAGCAATAAGGCATGACCAACAGTTATATTAAATGGTCTGTTAATCACCCTGTAGGGGTTTAATGTTGAATGAGGCATCGAGTGCCACATGTTGCTAGACAGTGATAAACTGACCATTAACATAATACCTGGGAGTGGCTTATTGCTATCATAATAAAACTGTTTTTTAAACAACATTAAACCATGTTCGTCATATGGTTAGGCTCCACATGTATGTTAATAAAAACTAAACATAAGGCTGTTACAATGATTACAGTCAATTAGAAAGCTGCATTTCTCAAACCCTTGTTATAATCTAGATATACCTGTACAACTCCTTGGTTTTGCTGAACTCTGTTGCTCAGGTGGCCCACCACAAGTGGTGTGGTCTGGTGTGGGACATCGGTAGGTAAGGCCATGCAGCTACTAAGTGTGGTACGTTGTGTGCAGCTGCAATCAGGGATGTGTACGTTTGGTGTACATGGCCTCAGTTTTACTGTTGATCTCCACTGAGCATGCAGTACCTGGTCAGGTGGGTGGGGATGTCTCGTAGTACATTTAGACAATTGTTTGTTATTTCTGTCACCTGCTGCTGGATGTCTGTCATTGGTTGTGTTGTCTTGGTCCTCCCCATACTTGAATGTGTGTGTGTGTCTGTGTGTGTGTGGTGCTGGGGGGGGTGAATTCGGAGTTAGGGTTTTCAACCCTAACAGCGAATTTCCTCACTTTTGCCACTGTGGAACAACCCTAACTAATGCATTAAATGGAGTTTTTTGCCTCTAATTTCCCTTCTTTTTAAGAATGATAATGAGAAATAGTGAATGTAATGCAGTGGCGGGAGCACGGGGCCTTGTGGCATAGTAACAGGAGCAGCAACGTAAACAGAAATGCTAACAGTGGCACACATGGTAACACAAGGCGAATGAGAACAGAAAGAAGCACTACACAGTGGCGTAAGCGGAACAGTGTGCCACGTGATGTCTTGTCACATAGTAACATGGTGCCTGTAAATGGAAATGTCAATGGGCATGGTGACGCAAAGTGAAACAGAAAAGAAAACAATGCAGTACACACAAATGGCAAAAAAGTAACAGAAGCATAGCGCAAATGAAAATGCAAGGATGGCGCATGTGGTGGCATTAGGGTGTGCATTGGGATCATCAGCCTAACTCTCACCCCATGACATGTGTAAAGCAGCAGAAGTATAGGAGAATGGGGTGAGGAGTAAGGACCCACGATCCCAATGCACACCCCAATGCCGGTTGGGGGTGGTGGGGCAAGGGGTTTTCAACCCTAACAGCGAATTTCCTCACTTTTGTCGCTGTGGAACAACCCTAACTAATGCATTAAACAGAGTTTTTTGCCTCTAATTTCCCTTCTTTTTGAGAATGATAATGAGAAATAGTGAATGTAATGCAGTGGCGGGAGCGCGGGGCCACACATGATGTCTTGTGGCATACTAACAGGGACAGCAATGCAAACAGAAATGCTAACAGTGGCGCACATGGTAACACAAGCGCGAATGAGAACAGAAAGGGTAACGCACATGGTGGCATAGACGGGAATGGTCTGCCACGTGATGTGTTGTCACATAGTAACATGGTGCCTGCAAACAGAAATGTCAATGGGCATGGTGATGTAAAGTGAAACAGTAAGATAAACAGTACTGTAGACAGAAATGGCAAAAAATAACAGAAACGCAAGTGCAAATGAAAACGCAAAGGATAACGCACATGGTGGCGCAGACGTCAATGGTAAGTGAAACGGGTACGGATCCGCAAGCGGAAAGGGCAACAGTAACAGTAATGTAAGCGCACAGGCTGGTTTTCCCCAAAACCTGCATTGAGAAAGACAGTGAGTACAAATAATGTATGCAAAATAATGAGTATCGGTGCAGAAAATGAGATCTTGGAATACTAAATACATTATATCTCAGGAACCGTACGACGTAGAAAATAAATTTAAAAGTCATATTATTTACAACTGTCCTGGCTAATGTTATCCTATGGGAAAAAAAGAAAAGTTCGGAGCGCCATAACTTTGCCTCCCTGTAATGTTTTTTCACCAAGCTACTGAAGGGCACATCTGTGGGCTGTTGGCTGTCTTCCCTTCAAATTTCAGGAAAAAAGACCAAACCGTTATTTTGCAGCAGGGCTCCAAATGATTTCTGTTAAGTGTCGGCCCGTAATGTTATCCTATGGGAAAACCGTACACCTTTGGAGTTGCAACTTGCCGCCATGTGATATTTTTTCACTAAACTACTGAAAGGCACATCTGTGTACTGTTGGCTGTCTTCCTCCAAATTTCAGGAATAAAGACCAAACCGTTATTTTGCAGCAGGGTGCCAAAGGATTCCTGTAATGCTTGAGCGCTGTAATGTTATCCTATGGAAAAACTGTCAACTTTGGAGTGCCATAACTTTGCTGCCGTGTAATATTTTTCAATACAACACTGAAAGGCACATCTGTGAGATGTCAGCTGTGTTCCTCCAAATTTCAGCCCAAAACTCCTAACGGTTTATTTTTGCAGTGCAGTGCCAAAGAATTGCTGTCATTTTCCCACAGACTAGAAAATTACTGTCGCATTTATGCAAAGCTGCAGTATTTCATACACTTTCGTGAGCACGAAAGTAATTTATGAAAGTACTTTTCCAGAAATTTGAAAAACATATTTCTGGGGTGTTTTACCAACAAAATAAGAACATGGCAAGCATCCTCAGGGCCCGACTAGGTGAATACAAAAAAAATTAGGTTGCTAGAGGGTCCCAAATTTAAATGCCAACCATTTTTCTGATCACCAACTGAAAACAAAATGGCCGATTTGCAAAAGTAACAGGCCCATTTGCGAAAGTAAAAATGCATTTGCGAAAGTGTTGAACTTTTTGTTAACTTTTCCCATTGACTTATAATGGGAAACTGTTTTTTGAATAACTTTTGAACCGTTTAATATTTTTTCACGAAATCTTTGAAAGGCACATCAGGGACCCCGGCTGCACGTTCCCTGAAGATTTCGGGCTAGGTCACACAAACAGTACGACCTGTAGGCACGACCACAGAATTCCAGAAAAGCGTGAATGGCTAAGACAGATCACACTTAATAACTCCGCAGCCGACATCCAACCAATACAAACTTGGCAGATCCCAAGGCCTATGGTTCTTGATCATAAATTCAAAATTTCAGGCAAATCCATCAAACGGTTGCAAAAGTTATTAAAGTGCAAAGTTTTGGGGTTTAACATAGAAATGGCTCTCAACTTAACTATGGTAGCACTACGTGCTACCATAATATATATATATATATATATATATATATAAATGAATATATACATATACACACACGCACACATATATATATATATATAGATATAACTGCAAAAAACTCTGTTAATGCATCACTTAGGGTTGATTCCTCACCATCAAAAGTCTAGAAATTTGATGTTAGGGTTACCAACCCTACCCCTCAACACACACACCCACCCACCATCCACAGACTAACAGGCACTGGGGTGTGCTTTGGGGTCATTGGGCCTTACTCTAACCACATTCTCCTATGCTGTACCATCTCAGCTTCCTTACAAATGGAATGAGGTGAGAGTTAGGGTTGATGACCCCAGTGCACACCCTTTTGCCTGTTGGTCTGTGAAAGGTGTGGGAGGTGGGGGGTAGGGTTGATAACCTAGCAACAAATTTCAAGACTTTTGTTGGTGGGGAATCAACTCTAACTGATGCATTAAATTAGGTTTTTTTAGCAACAAATATTCCTTCTTTTTGAGAAAGTGAAATGTTACTCATATGGTATCCATAGGTGGGAGGCATGGACCTTCTGGGTTCTGCACTTCCACCCACCTATCAGTGTAGAAGCATAGTGCAGAAGGGCCCTGTGCTCCCAGTTTTGCATAATTGGATTCATATTTGGGAGCATGGGCCCTCTGGGCCCTGCGCTCCCACCCAACCATAAGTGTAGAGACAGCAGCTGAGGTCCCTGTGCTTCCAATATTGCAAGATGGTATCCATGGGTAGGAACATGGTCCCTCTGGGCCCTGCACTCACACCTACCTACAAGTATAGAAACATAGTGCAGGATGGCCCTCAGCTTTTAGTTTGTATAATCATATCCATAGACGGGAGTGTGTGCCCTCTGGGCCCTGCGCTATCACCCATGACTGTAAAAGCATAGCATAGGAGGGCCCAGTGCTCCCAGTTTAGCATAAAAAGTATGCATTGGTGGGAGTTTGGGCCCTCTCGGCCATGCACTGCCACCTACACACAAGTAAAGACACATAGCAGAGGCCAATAAGTATTCCAAGTAACCCTTGTAATGCTTATTGGGAAATATCTCAGTAACTATAGCAACTGTGGAAAACATTCTTTCACATTTGTATGCATGACCTAGCCACCTCCATGAATGCTTAGTATACCTCAGGGTATACTAAGCTGCCCATAGTGAAAAATATGTATCTCGAACCATTTTATAGGTACCGAAATGTGGCACGGACACCACAATGTTATCCTATTGGTAAAATTGCATCTTCAGAATGCCGTAATTCTGGAACCGGTGTACATTTTTACACCCAACCAGCAAAAGGTGCATCTGTGGTACAAGGGCTTGCCATCCTGCAAATTTCAACCCAAAAGTCCACATCGTGTAGTGGCAGTTAGTTGGCAAAAAAACTGTGCTTTTGGCAGATGTCATAATGTTAACCTATGAGAAAAAGTCACAATTTCATAGTGCTGTAACTATGGAAGTGAAGGAACATTTTTCACCAAACCACCAAAAAGCAGTTCTGTGGTGCAAGGGTATGCCACCCTGTAATTTTCTACCCAAAAGTCCAAACTGTGTGGTGGCTGTGAGGTGTCAAAGAAATCTTAATTTTTGGGACAGTACTGTTCAAATTGTGATAGTTTTGGTAGATTTGCGACAGTACTGTTACACGAGGTCCCTGCACCCTAATTGATATCCTCAGGGGTACACCGTAGACAGCTGATGTTTAGGCATAGGCTATACTAATACGTAGGGCTAAGGGCATCTACCGTATAAGAGTAGATGTCAGGATATGAATACATATTATTGTAACTCACTTTGCTTGCTAATGCACACACATTATACCATGTATTTTCTGTCTATTTCTTACTTGTCAGATGCCACGACACCTGTCCTTGAAGTAATTATAATGTGAAGGCAACATTGCCATCTTTGGTGATGGACACCACTTCACCTTGTTATGTAAGACTTTGTATAAGAACGTCTTTGTTCTGAAACTGATGACTTTACAGAATTATATAATGTTATCTTGGACCGTGGAGCCACCTCTAATTTAGCCAATAGGGCTCATCTCTGTAACTAGAAATGTTTCTATCTTTCAGTAACCATAGTAATTATCATAGGTATATAATGCTATGCACAGGTCTTACACCTCGGAGACCCGAGAGATCCCAAGAGACTACAAAGAAACCTCGAGGTGTAGGGAACGCTTAGCACTGGCTCCCGGTTCGTATTGGTAAGAACTGCTTAGGTCAACTGTGATTCATCCCTGTTTGTAGTAATAAACTTGTTTATTACTTGAATGCAACTTGTTTGTGATTATTTGCATCTCCAATATTGCCAAGAACCTGAAAGTGAGGTTTAGACCTCTTACAATTGGTGACCGCGTGCAGGCGATATTGGGTGTTGTAAGTTTTCACTTGCTATAAATTTCCCTTTTCCCACGGGGACTGCAGGTGTACATTTCCGTATCACCTCTCACATCTTTTCTACCAGTTTGTAGATACTTGCAAGGTCTGGCTGACTTTTCGGGTGTGGTCGATGCCGTCTCGACCCACTCCATAGCAGCTTTGAATTGCAAGCCCACAACTTCTACAGTAGCCTGGCTGTGTTTAAAGTACCCGTGTTGTGGATCGATAAGCAACGCATGGTCTTTTTCACAGTTTGAATTTTCGTTCCCTCCCACATAAATGGCCATGGTATCAGATATCTGCGCAGAACTGAGACTCGATGTCTCGAACTTTCTTACCTCCCATGAAGGATGGGCTGACTTTGTGCGGGACGCAAGTCAATCCGAAAACCCTGTACTGGGATTTCAACCCAGTCACATGAAGGCAGACAGTTAACCAATAAGCGTTGTGCTAAAGGGTTGATAGTCGCTGCTCTCTACGCTGCCTTGGAAGCCTCCAAAGTGAGGTTTCGAACCCTTGATCTGCAGATCGCATCTCTTAAGCAGGAGATGGGTCTGCAGAAAACAGAATGTGTTCGGATACAGCAGAACTTGGAGTCAGAACTCCAATCTCTGCGTAATGAAAAGGATTCACTATTGCATCATTCTGCACAGGTTGGTGAACAAGAAATGTGTACTCTGAAGAATAAGTGTGAAAGTTTAAGACAGGATAAGAGTCAGGTGGTACAAATGAATGATTTGTTGAGTGCCGCGAATGCACAATTGAGTGATGAGATGGGTGAACTGCAGGACAAGATCAATCAGGTGCGCAATGATTTAGAAACAGCCTATAGGGACAATCGCGAATTGAGCGCCGCGTAGCGTGTTTTGCAGAAACAGAAACAGGATCAGGTTGATATGGATGTTGCAAGTGTGAGTCATGATGAATGTAGAGCTAAGATGGATAAACCGCGCCATCAGCGAGAGGTTTTGACTGGCCATGTTAAGGGCAATGGGTGGCGTAGCCCTGCCTTTCATTAAATGGCGTCGGAGGGGAGCCATCCGGCGATGATATCTCCTGATACAATGCCCAGTCACACCTACTATTGGCCCAGATTCCCCACCCAGCCATCCACAGCATGGCGGGTCCCCACCACTACTTCCAGGTCACCGCACGTGAGCGATCATCGTGATGCTCATCATGGGAAACATGTCATGGCAGCGCCGCATTGGGAAACAGGCCTAAGCCTGATCCCGACAGCGCCTCCGGTAGCCGTTATTAGTGTGGAAGACAGGCAAGAGATTGAAACCATGATCGATAGGGCACTAGAAAGTGTTCCTCTTCCTGGAAGAAGTATGAAAGCCATTAAAAGTCAGATTTGACAAATTTTTCAAGAAGCTGGCACTCAGGAAGGTGTTGTTTGGATGGCGGCTGAAGCTGCAGCCCGCGCAGCATTGGATGGAGCACGAGACGCACTACCCTTGCCTGATCGACCACCAACTAATCCCTTGCAAATGGCCTACTCTGTTCAGCAAATTGCTGACAGCATCGGTCGGATGAACCCGTCCGACAATCTCAGCTGCCATTTGGAAAAGGTGCGCTCCAAGTGTGAGATGCTTAGTCTCGCCGCAGAATACGGGTCCAAATACTATGCCAGACCATCGATCCTGGTTTATAGGCAAAACTCCCAAGTAGTTCGCTAAGATGGGAACGCTACCTTTGACGAAGTCGCAGCTGAGCTCATTTCCGCTCACAGCCCTGGTGTGGTTGGAGTAATGTTAGCATATCCCGTGAAGCAAAATGCTAAAGAAAGTCCAGTGACTTACCACCAGAGACTCTGGATGGCCTATCGAGCAGGGAAACATCTGGCACAAGAAGCCGCGGATGTAGATCTTATTGAATATAAGACCCAGTTCCTTAGAAACATGATCCCAGCCATGAGAGAGAAAGTAGAGTCAACCACATACCCGAATACGGATAGGTTTGCCAATATCCTTTGGAAAACCGAGAGAGTATACCAGTTGTACATCCGTGATTTGGGTTCCGGTTCCAAAAAGGTTGCTGCTGTGGAACCCGCTTCGGGACCGACACACTACGGTGGAAGGACAGGCCCAGCAACAACAGCCCAAACCTCCCATCGGCCCTCCAGCTAGCACCAACAAAACCCCAACAACAACAACAGTAGTGGGTGGGAACCTGGAATTACCTAAGAACAGAAGGTACAAAGGCAAGGGAAGCCATTACAGATCAGGTCCCTCATATAAAGAGATAGCTAAGAAAACCGAAAATTTCGAGCCTCCTGGGGCAAGTGCGTTTCTGTAGCAGATGCCATTCCCGCACAAACACTTGAAGCGGTACAACCGGCGACCCATGACATTACTGGCCATGGAGACACCGGAGGTATGGGTGCGCAGACCCATACCAACCTGAACCCGGAAGCCCTGCCTTACATTGCATCAGTGCAACACGGTGAAGTCATCCATGCAAGCCAAGCCCAGCCTCTGCATGCCTCCAACAATACGGATTGACAATTACAGGCCCCAGTCCACATTGTAAACAAGCTGGTCTTGGATACAAACGGAAGGCCCTGCACCGAGGCCGAGGTCGGGGGCCGCCAATTAATTGTCTTGTTAGATACAGGTGCAGCTGTATCTGTGTTACACGACCACCACCTGAACGCCTCCATGGTCTACCGGACGGAAGACCAATATGTCAGAGTTGATGGCGCTTAGGTTACCTGCATACCGTCTCTCTGCCTTTACCAGTAGAACTAGGCCATCTGAAGGCCTCACATGCTTTCCAACTGATGGTGTTGCACGATCATCCTAGCATCATTGGGATTGACTTTCTTGCACCACACGGCTGTGTGGTGGATCTAGCAAACATGCTGTTGATACAGATACAGGGTCAGTACCATACTGTTTTAATTCCTGACTCACATGCTGTGGCAACAATATCCATTAACAACAAAGAGTATGACGTCATAGATTTATTCAAGAATCATGAACTTTTCCCAAAACTTCTACCTATTCTGCAACGACATTTGGAAGCGTTTGCAGTTAACAAACAAGATTGTGGCAGAATGCATACCGTCATTGAGGTGCCAGGCCCGGCACATGAGAGACAAAGGCAATATCCATTTCCCTCTCAAGTCTTACCCTCTCTTCGAGAAACAATCAAGTCACTCCTTAAACAAGGAGTAATCAGAACCTGTATCTCCACTGCCAACTCTCCTGTTTGGCCTGTGAAGAAACCCACAGGTACCTGGAGACTTACTATTGACTACAGGAAACTGAATCAGGTCACTCTCAGTTGCTCCCCAACTGTGAGCGTCTACACCGGATGTGCTTCGACTTTTAACACCAGATCAGAAATGGTTCAGTGCTCTGGATATCTCCAATGGTTCTGGTCATTACCATTGGCCTCAAGAGTCAATATAAGTTTGCCTTCACTTTTGAAGGCGACAATACCGTGGACTTGCTTGCCACAGGGGTTCCATAACAGCCCATCCTCTCCTTCTCCATATGATGGATGCCCTACAAGGTTTATCAACCCCCGACGTCTCTTACAAGTATGTAGATGACCTGTTGTTGGCTACTGCCACACAGGAACAACATCTGGATCTCTTGGATGAACTATTGACTCTTATTCAAAGAGCAGGCTTGAAGTGTAATCCTGCAAAGCACAACTATGTCAGAAAGAGTACTCTCTGGGTTTGAAGATAACAGATCAAGGTGAGTCCTACTTGGAAAAAGATTCAAGGGTTACAAGACTTCCAGTACCTACCAGTGTGGCAACTCTTAGGAGGTTTCTAGGTATGGTACACTACTCCAGAGATTTCATTTGTGACTTTGCCCAGAAAGCTGCTCCACTGTACGATTTACTCAAAAAGGACGTTCCATAGAATTGGGGCCCTGTCCATACCCAGGCTGTGACGTCACTGAAGCAGGCCTTGGCCTCCGCCCCAGCACTGGTAAACCCCAATCCAGCATTACCATTCCACATAGAGTGTGCCACCTCTGACATTGCGATGTCAGCAGTGTTGGCCCAAAAGGTACATGGCTCTTTGAGACCTATTGCATATGCATCATAGCTCTTGACCCCAGTAGAACAAAAGTACAGCCTTTGTGAAAGGAATCTTCTGGCCACTTATTGGGCGGTCAAGCACTTCCTGTATATCATTGGGTACTCTCCACTGATTCTTAACACCAATCATACTCCTACTACCTTTTTGCTCTCAGACAGAGTGAAGGATGGGTCAGTCTCTAACACCAGGCTGACACATTGGTCACTCCTCCTCCTCCTCCAGGATAGGGATATTCAGGTCCATCAAACGAAAGTTCCATCTCTACTAGCACATGGCCTCCTCTTTCAGGGGGAGCCCCACGACTGTGCTTTGCAGTCACCTGATCTCCCAGATCCAGGTCCATTCTTCCCTGCCACCCCTGAGGTATTAGAGAACACCTCCTTGTGCCGCGTTTTCACTGATGGATCAGCATCATATTATCAAGGTGAACAAATGGCAGGGATGGGTATCATGGTGGTGTATCCTTATGGGAACACTGTCAAGATATCTAAACGCTGTACTGTAGCTTCATCACAGTATGCAGAGCTGGCAGCAGTGGCCTGTGCATTAGAGTTTATCCAACATGGAACTCAGGACACCATCATTTTTACTGACTCTAATTGGGTTTGTTGCTCCCTTACAGAATTTCTCCCTTTCTGGCGGAAGAACTCCTTCCTCTCTTCTGATGGCAGCTCAGTGAAATACAAAGAATTGGTGATTTACATACACGCATTAGGTCAGAAATACCCACACAAACTCTATGTACACAAGGTTAAAGCTCACTCCTTACATGATCCCTACCACACATTCAATGACACAGCAGACACCCTTGCCAAGGAAGGGCCCTGAGGGGGGGATGTCTGGGCGATGGAACATCCAGAGGCTAATGCGGCTGTACAGGTTGCAGCTCTTAAAAAGAAATCTGAATCTTTTTCCCTGTTGGACCTCTCAGCAGCCCAGCACTTGGACACTGAACTCAAAGAAGTGTTCAGATTCTTGGACAAGGGTACTGAAGAAAGACTTCCTACACATAACCCTTACCGTAGGCATGAAGGTAAATTATACTTATCCCCTGATGATAAACTTATTTGGTTTCAGCCAGAGGATACTACCACCAAATTGTGGGTGGTCCCCAGACATTTGAGATCTGAATTTTTGCACCAGGTACATGACACACCCACTGGTGGACACCAGGGGGCTGAAAATACCCTCCAATGACTCAAAACCACTGCATGGTGGCCTGGGATTACCAAAGATGTTAAACAGTACATTGATAATTGCCTTGTTTGTGCACAAAACAATCCAATACCTACAAAACGGAATGCCAAACTTTTACCACAGAGACATACTGGCCCTTGGCATGCCATCCAAATTGATTTTATTGGTCCTTTGACCAATACCAGTAGAAACAACAAGTATGCCCTTGTAGTGACCGATCTATTTTCTAAGTGGGTTGAGGCTTTCCCCACCAAGACTTGCACTGCAAAGACAACTGCCAAAATCCTGGTAGAGCAGATTTTCTCCAGGTGGGGCCTGCCTCTCAAGATAGACTCCGATAAAGGAACCAGTTTTACAGGTGAGTTGATGAAAGAGTCCCTTGAACTCCTAGGGGTTCAGCAAAAGTTCCACATACCTTATCACCCTCAATCCTCAGGTCAAGTAGAAAGAGCTAACAGATGGATTAAGCAAATGCTTTCCAAATTCATTGAGGACAATCCCAAGACCTGGGATTCCCTACTGCCTTTACTCCTTATGGCAATTAGAGGTACACCCTCAGCCACCACCCAGCTTACACCCTTTGAGGTAATGACTGGCAGACAAATGAGACTACCTGAACACTTGCTCTTTGACCTGCACCCCCCCACTGCGGACCGCGTGTCTGTAGATCAGTATGTGGAAAAACTTAGAAAAGACCTCATACACACACACTTGTATGCTGCAAATTGCATGGGCAAGGCCCAGCAACAGTCCAAAATACAATTTGACAAACATGCACAAGAAGTGGATTGGCAAGTTGGAGATCAGGTAATGGTACTCTGATTTGCACATCTCACCCACTCCTTCTCCAACAAGTGGGAAGGCCCTTACCCCATTGTCAACAAGCTCAGTCCAGCAGTCTATCAAGTTAGACTCCTCCACAACAATAAACTGACTGACAAATGGTTACATGCAAACCAATTGAAACTGTACAAAGGAGCTTAAAACTTACTTTTCCTAACCCCATTGGGCGGAACTGTACTAATATACTAATCTTTCATCTTCCTTTTCAGATACATTGACAAGATGGCTATCTTGTTCCAATCTCTACTCCTTGCAGGAGTACTCCCTTTCACCCAAGGCATGGTACCGGACCTCCTTCAACACCTTGATCCTCCAGCACCTCCTACAGAGGGAGTTTCCATCAAAATTCCAGACACTATGATTACTGTCCAGGAAGGTTCTGGTGCATACCTCACTGCCTCAGTCATTGCTCCTGACAAATCTACCCTTCAGATTGAGTGGCAAACCACATCACAAGGACAAGTTCTCCCTGTGGCCAAACTCTCTAAGGGAACTTTCCAGGGTTGGCCCAACGCTAAATTGTCCCCGAATGGTACACTGTCCTTGTTACAAACTGCATTAAGACACTCTGGTTTGTATAACATTACTGCTTTAATTGACCCTTCCTATTGTAACTCTCTTTCTCAGGATTCTGCCTGCAGATTTTGTGCTGTACACCACATGGCCTCTGCTGCCATGTATCTATCTGTGCTACCTCCTACTAAGAAACAGCTTTTGGAATGTCCAAAACATACCTCTGGTCCCCGTAGTGGTCTCACAGCCACTGCCTCCCAGGTTCTTTGATTAACAATTTACAGTTTATGCACATACCTGTTTTATTTAACCTTACTTATTGGAATATGAAAGAATTTGGTATGTGTCACAATACCAATACATCTGCATTTTACAGTACTTTATTGCTTGACAGTTTAGCTGCATTTCAGATACGTACCAAAGATCCCTTTACTGGGGTTTATTCTACTGAACACAGAGGTAATTTTAGGAGGAAACCTCCTCCTAGTACTCTTACTCATAAACGCATTCAAACGTGAAGTTGACAGTTCTGATGTCACGGGTGCCACGGAACTGTCACAGGTCTTTTGGTATTGCTATGTCCATTTGGAACAAAGCAGACATTGCTGCTATCAAAAGTCATTCTGCAAAGTTCTCCACTGGTTTGGTTAATGATGTTTTACCACCTTTATTGCATGCGCGGATGGTCTTAGCCAGGAAGAAAGATACACTGTATACAACATGCACGACATTGCAAAGCCTTCACTGATTCTAAAGATAAGATTAACACACTCATACAACAGAACAATAGAGAACTGATAGACAATACATTGGTAGGAAATACTTTGTTCTGCATATGGTTCATACATACTCACTACCATTAACAACCTTTTCAGAGACCTAGAAACTGGTAGGATTCCTGATATTATACATGACAGACGTCTATCTAAGTGGTATTGTCCTAAATGTAAATCTCCATCTTGTATTTCCCTATGTATGCAACAAACTCTGTCCATTCCTCTCTCCACAGCTCGAAATTTGGGGTTTGTGACCAGACATCCAAACACTGGTCCGTGTTTTTCTGCCAAGAAATGTTCTGTAACAGATATCATGTTTGTCTCTTTTACTGTCTCCTTACCATGCTTTGATCCCACTACAGCCTTGTTCAACAAACTGGCACTGGCGCATTCCATAGGGCACTTGGATGAAGACATCTACCGAGAACGCCTGGATCTACCTCCTCTACTGGTCTACCATTCCTTCCTGGATGCCTGGGTGGCACCGCACACGGACTGTTGTGCGAAAAAGCAATACATCTACCTGTGCCGATGTGATGTGTTTGATGTTATATGCCCTGTGTGTGGCTACTCTCCAGACAGCATTGACTGGACTTTCACTATGGATGCTGACATCACTGAGAATGGCACCAACGCTTTTGAATCAACGCAGTCACCGGATCAGCTCTACCAGTCCTATCGTGAGGAAGCTCATCGCCTGTCAACATGGATCTCCAAGATGACCTACACATGCCCTGTCCAGTTGCAAAAATGGAGACTGCCTACTGTACGATCACAGTACAACTCTGACGGTGAATATTGCATAGTCATTAATGTCAAAATGTATTCTTATGGTTCTGTTACTTGTGCAATTGATTACCCCAACTTCTGTTTTGTTCCCCATCAGAAAACTATTATTGGACACACTGTCATAACCCCTGTTCCCCTTATGGAAGCAGATATTATTGATGGTAATCCAGATTATTTACTTACACTTGAAGAATATCTACCCTACTTTAATGTACACATAGATCCACTGACGCTTACACGGAAATTACTTTTAGATAGAAAGGACACACACCTCATCCACATCAGCAATAATATAACCAAAGCCAATGAAGCCATTCTTGACCTGATGAATGATGGAGACATGAATAACGCTTTGACTAACACTAGGTTAGAGATTACTTTTAAAGGTTTTGTTATAATACAAGCATTTTTGATATTTACTTTGATTATTATGCTTTGCTGCCTACGACGTACTCTTCGCAACACCGTGAGCAGCTTGAGTTTCTTTACAAGGCTCGCGCCTCTGGGATTGTAAAGACCCACTGCTCCTGCCCACTCACATCTCGCCTGTGTTGCCCTTTAGGCAACAAGGGGAATTGTTACACGAGGTCCCTGCACCCTAATTGATACCCTCAGGGTACACTGTAGACAGCTGATGTTTAGGCATAGGCTATACTAATACGTAGGGCTAAGGGCATCTACCGTATAAGAGTAGATGTCAGGATATGAATACATATTATTGTAACTCACTTTGCTTGCTAATGCACACACATTATACCATATATTTTCTGTCTATTTCTTACTTGTCAGATGCCAAGACACCTGTCCTTGAAGTAATTATAATGTGTAAGGCAACATTGCCATCTTTTGGTGATGGACACCACTTCACCTTGTTATGTAAGACTTTGTATAAGAACGTCTTTGTTCTGAAACTGATGACTTTACAGAATTATATAATGTTATCTTGGACCGTGGAGCCACCTCTAATTTAGCCAATAGGGCTCATCTCTGTAACTTGAAATGTTTCTATTTATCAGTAACCATAGTAATTATCATAGGTATATAATGTTATGCACAGGTCTTACACCTCAGAGACCCGAGAGATCCCAAGAGACTACAATGAAACCTTGAGGTGTAGGGAACGCTTAGCACTGGCTCCCGGTTCGTATTGGTAAGAACTGCTTAGGGCAACTGTGATTCATCCCTGTTTGTAGTAATAAACTTGTTTATTACTTGAATGCAACTTGTTTGTGATTATTTGCATCTCCAATATTGCCAAGAACCTGAAAGTGAGGTTTAGACCTCTTACAGTACAAACATTAAAATTTCAAAAATTTGCAAAAGTGTTATGGTTGTTATGTCGCAATATGTGACAGAACAAATGGCCCATTCAAAATAGACATATTTTTGGGTACTTTTTGGAAAATGTGATGCATCAATACTGTTCCTAGGACCTCGTTTAGGTATACACAGAAGTTGGTGTTTACCTAGGTGGAGTAGTTTTTAAACTATAACGTTTTTTCTCCACAGCTAACTGAAAACAAGATGGCCACCACATGACAGTACTGAGGGCATTTGCAACACATAAAGGTGCTTTTGTGGACGAATCTGACACTGTCGCATGGAACATATATTTTCTTCCCATAGGATATAATGGGAAATTTTTAATTTTAATAACATTTAAATAGATTAATATTTTTTACCAAATCTTCAAAAGGCACATCCTTGACCCAGTCTCCATATACCCTAAAAATTTTGGACCAGATGGAAAAAACATTCGGGCTGTGGAGATGAGCAAAAAATTTGCAAAAGTTGAGGATTTTTCACACTTTTCGATGCTTCACAGCTCTGCAACTTCAAATCTGACTGGAATGAAAATTTCCAGATCCGGAGACCTATGTTACAAAAACCCGCATTCCAAACTTCAGATGAATTGGAAAAATAATTACAAAGTTATGAAAGTTAAAAATGTTGGGTTTAAAATAGAAGTGGCTGTGCAATCCTAATTATACCTGCCCTACCGGGCAGGTAGAATAATACAAAAATAGTGATTTACACATTTTGGGACACTCTATCTCCATGCTGTCACATGCAACTGAAATGAAACTTACAACTTCATGAGATGTCTGCTTCATGATGGGGTGTGAAAAATGTCATGCATATCACCTAAACATTTTAAAAGTTATTGAAGCACAAACTATTAAGCTTAACAGAAAAGTGAAGAAAGAATTTGACAATAAATAGTGGTCTACAAATTTTGGGACTTCATTTCTCCAGAGGTGCACACCTGATCAAAACTAAACTTGACATATCAAGAGAACATTAGACCATAAGGGTGCATGCCAGATGTCATGCAAATTACAAGAAAATCTGTGAAGTTATTAAAGTGCAAAATGTGGAACTAAGAATGAACTTGACAAAGAAATGGTGATGTACACATTTTGGGACTGCATATCTCAAGATGTGCACTACCAATCAAAATTCAAGTTTACATATCAAAAGACCATTAGTCTATGAGAGTACAGTACTGTACATACAAAATTTCATTTAACGTACAAGAACAGCTATGAAGTTATTAATGCACAAAGTGAAACAATCAAAGAAAGAATTTGACAAAAAAGGGGATGTACACATTTTGGGACTGTATATCTCCAGAGGTGCACTCCCAATAAAACAGAAACTTGGCATATAAAGACACCATTTATCTTTGAGGGCACATTCTGAATTTAATGTAAATTGCAAGAACAGCTGTGAAGTTATTACTGCACAACGTGCCACCATAATGATATCCAACAGGAAATTTCTCTGGAACTGATGTAAATTTTTTCACCAAACCAACATAAGTCACATCTGTGTGACAACCCTTTTGTACCCTGCAAACTTGAGGCCAAATGTCCCTAACCATTTCTTTGCAGTGAAGCAGGAAAGAAACAGATAACTTTAAAAATCACTTTTCATGAGCTGTCAAAATCCCTTTTCATGAGCCAAATCCCTTTTTGTGAGCTGTCAAAATGTCCTTCCTTTTTGAGAAAGTGTAATGTTACTCATATCCATACTGTATGTGGGAGCATGGGCCCTCTGGGCTCTGTACTCCCATCTACCCATAATCATAGAGACATATCACAGGAGGGTCCTGTGCTCCCAGTTTTGCATTATGGTATTTATAGGTGGGAGAGCAGGTCCTCTGGGCCCTGTGCTCCCATCCGCCCATAAGTGTAGAGGCATAGCGCAGAATGGCCCTGTCCTCCCAGTTTAGCATAAATGGTATGCATAGGTGGGAGTACAGGCCCTCTGGGCCCTGTGCTTCCACCTACCCATAAGTACAGACACATAGTGCAGGCCTAGAGGCATTCCAAGTAACCATTGTACTGCAAATGTGGCAATATCTCAATAACTATAGCAAGTTTTGAAAAAATTCCTTCACAATTGTGTTCATGACCTGGCCACCTTCATGCGTGCTTAGCCTATAGGTGTACTAACTTACACTTAATGAAAAATCTATATCTTGAACTGTTTTTGAGATATAGCTGGCAAAAAATGCCACGACCATCACAATGTTATCCTATGGGAAAATGTGCAACTTTAGAGTGTTGTACCTCTGGAACTGGTGTCCATTTCTTCACCAAATAAGCAAAGGTCACATCTGTGGGGCAAAGGATTATCACCCTACAAATTTCAGCCCAAATGTCCTAACCAATCTTGCTATGAAGTGGCAAAGAAACTTTTTTGGGGCTGTTTACCTGCTTTCATTTTCGGATCATACAGTATATTTTTCTCCACAGGCTATAAAGGGAAACTGAAATGTTTATTAACTTTTGAATGGATTAATATGTTTTCACCAGACCATCAAAAGGCACATCTGTGAGGCAGAGGTGTTCTACCCTGAAAATTTCAGACCACAACCTAAAGCCACTTCTGAAATCCAGGTGGACAAAGAAATGTCAAAAAACACAGATTTTTCTGTTTATTTAACACCCCATATCTTAGAAATCACAAACTGTATTCCCACAAAATTTGACAGGTTGGGAGACCTATCTGTAGGCATTATGCATGCCACATTTCATTCAAATCCATTGAACGGTTCCAAAGTTATTAACATTCAAAAATTCAGGTTTAACATAGAAGTTACCTTTCACCCTGACTATACTGTCACTACTGTACCAGTATCAGATATATACATATATATATATATATATATATATATATATATATATATATATATATATGGCAAAAACTATTTTAATGCATCAGTTAGGGTTGTTACACAGTGACAAAAGTGAGGAAATTTGGTGTTAGGGTTGCCACCCCTTGCACCTCACATCCACCCTGCCCCCACCAAGAGGCATCAGGGTGTGCATTGGGGTTGTCGGCCCTAACTCTCACCCTATTCCATGTGTAAAAAAGCTGAGGCAGTGCAGTATGGGAGAATGGAGTAAGAGTTAGGCCCGACCACCACAACACTCCCCCAGTGCATGTTGGTGCGGAAGGGGTTGGCGTGGGCATGGGGTGCAAGAGGTGGCAACCCTAACACCAAATTTCCTTGCTTTTGTCACTGTGGAACAACCCTTATTGATGCATTAAATGGATTTTTTTGCCATGAATTTTCCTTCTTTTGAGAATGTGCTCTATAAATAGTGAATGGTACGTGGTGGTGGCACCATGTGAATTTTTTGTCACTTCACTGAGCAAAAACTGTATGACCAACTGAAATGAAAATTGGTAAATGAAGACATGTACCATACCACTACATGTATATCAAATGTTATCTGAATCTGTTCAACAGTTGCACAGTATCACGCCAGGAAAACTGCACAGGAATGCTGAAAAGAACATTTTTTGCCACTTTACTACATAAGAACCATATAACCGACAGAACCAAAAATTGTTAAAAGAAAACATGTACCATAGCACCCCGTGTGTCCAGAATTGTGTGTACATCCATTCAATGGTCGCACAGCACCATGAGCAAACAATGTAACATGCACAATTCAGCAACCGTAAGAGCCAGTGACCAAAAATTGTCACAGTCAAAGATGTAAGATGTAATGTGGGGAGTGGTGCAATGCAGTGGCTGTGGGGGCAGCCATATTCAGGCAGACCTTCTGGACACTGAGGTGCTGCCCTATCTGCATGCATCTCTCTGGACTGCGGGATGAGGTAGCCAGACTCAGAGCGGAAGTAAACTGGGTCAGGAGTACCATCACCCCTATCCAGGGACCACCCAGTCCAATGCAGCTGCCTCAAAGGATGCCGAGAACGAGGAGCACTTGGATGACAGTGGGCTCAGGGAGGATTAGAGCAGTCAGGCAGAGGCACATCCCAGATCCTATTCCTCTCAATAACTCATATGCCACACTGGCAAATGAGGACAACCAAATAGAGGTACCCAGGGAAGTGGAAGGAAAGGATGTGGAGGTTAGGCAAGGAGGTGACCTCAGTGGGGAAAGCAGTGGACCCCAGGGAGGAGGAAGCGAATCCTGGTGGGGGACTCCATCATAAGAGGGATCCAGCTAGGAACACAGGAGGGGAGGACAGGGAGGTGAGGTGCTCACCAGGTGCCACGGCATGGAGGGATGGAAGGAAGATACTGGGATCACTGGGAAGGCAAGATGGGAGGGTGAGCTGGATGTCATTATCCACCTAGGTACTAATGACCTGGCAAATGGGGAGCCAAAGGAAGTTCAGGAAGAGTTTAGGAAACTGGGAGGGGTCTCAAGCAAGTAGCTACTCTGTCACTTTCTGAAGTACTACCTGTGAGAGGCAAGGAGAGCATGAGTGCATGCACCAGGAACTTTAACTCATGGTTGAAGAACTGGTGCTGTGAGGAAGGGTTTGGATTCATTAGTGACTGGGGACCCACCTGGAGGGATGGAGGTTTGTTCAAGCCTGACGGCCTGCATCCATCCTGGAGGGGAATCCAAGCACTCAATGATAAGTTTAAATGCTACATTGACAAGCATTTAAACTAGCAAAGGGGTGGCAGGCCAGCAAGGACTGTACCTACTTGCTCACCCCCACAGCTAGTAGTGGAACCAGTGAACCAGAGGAGTGGCTATCTCTGCAAAGCAGTGTGCAAAAGATGGAGATTAGTGTCCAAAAGGTGGATAAGCAGAAAGGGCAAAATTCAGCAGAAGGGCAATCAGCAAGGAGAACCAGGATAAATGACAACCAAGGAAGGGGCTGGGTAGAACAGTGAAGCAGTCTAGGAGGTCAAATCATGGAAAGCCATGTGTGCAAATGCCAGGAGCCTTAGCAACAAAATGGAAGATCTGGAGGCTGTCATGGTACAGTCAGACCTGGACATTGTGGCCATCACTGAAACCTGGTGTAATGATAACCATGACTGAGAGATGGCCATACCTGGCTACAACATATTCAGAAGAGACAGAGCAGGCAGGAAGGGAGGATGAGTGGCACTGTATGTGAAAAATGACATAAGGGCCACACAGATCCAGGAGGAACAAAATGGGGAGAGATACTGTGGGTTAGCTGGAAAGGAAAATGGGGCCAGCCATCTCACAGGTGTGGTCTATAGACCACCAGCCCAGGAGGAAGAAACAGATAGGGAGTTGATGCTAGCCATCCAAAGGATGGCAGACAAGGGTGAGGTAGTACTGGTTGGAGACTTAATATACCAGACATGGACTGGAGCATCCCAGCAGCAGCATCAACTAGGAGCAGATTTATCCTGGACTCCTTCAGGGTGCCTTCCTCAAGCAACTGGTCATGGAACCAACTCGGCAGAAGGCAATACTGGACCTTGTGCTCACAAACAGGGACAGTGTGATGGGGTAACAGTGGGGAGCACCTGGGTAACAGTGACCACCAGTCATTGTGGTTTGAAATCACAGAAAGAGCAGAACCAAACCACACAAAAACACGTATCCTGGATTTTAGGGGGGCAGACTTTGGGAAAATGGGGAGATACTTGAAAGAGGCATTAAGGGGAATGGGACAGAAATCAGGGGTTGAGGAACAGTGGGCAGTATTTAAAATGGGGATTATAAGAACAACAGAATTATGCATTAAGCAGGTTAGCAAGAGGAAAAGGAAGAGGAGACCATTATGGTTTTCCAAAGAGGTAGCAAAGAAAGTGAAAGCCAAAAGATTGCATTCAGGCAATACAAAAGACACAGGCAGAAGGGATAGAGAAGTACCAGGAGAAACAAAGGGAGGCAGGAAGTCAGTAAGGAAGCCAAAGCTCAGACAGAAGAACACATTGCAAAATCAGTGGGTAAAGGGACAAAACCTTTTACAGGTACATAAGTGAAAAAGAAAGACAAAGGGAGGATAGTGAGACTGAAGGGGAGGATGGGAGCCGCGGGAGGATGACAACAATAAAGCTGACATATTGAACAGGTATTTCTGCCAGTCTTTACTAAGGAAGAGGGGTAATGGGTCTGAAGGTACAAGGGTGAGAATGGTGAGAAATGGACACAAGTCCCTTTACGAGAAAGGGTCCTGAAGGAACTGGAAGTAATAAGAGCTGATAAAGCAATGGGGCCAGATGGGGTGCACCCAGGGTCCTTAAAGAACTAAGAGAGGGTGGCTGAACCTCTGGCTATCCTGTTCAGCCAATCACTGGAAACAGGGAGGTACCCAAAGACTGGAGGACAGCAGATGTAGTCCCCTTATACAAAAGTGGGAACAAAGAGGAAGCAGGGAACTACAGACCAGTCAGCCTCACCTCGGTAGTGGGAAAGATCATGGAAGCACTACTGAAGGAGATTGGTGGAACATCTGGTTGTCAATGGACTACAGGACCCAAGGCAGCATGGTTTCACCAAGGGAGGTCATGTCAGACCAACCTCATTGAATTTTTGACTGGGTGACTAGGGAGGTGGATCAGGGAGGGCAGTGGACATGGCCTATCTGGACTTCAGCAAGGCCTTTGACACTGTGCCACATAGAAGACTATTACACAAACTGGGGAATATGGGTGTGGGCAGGACAGTAGTGTGGTGGGTAGGTAACTGGCTGGGTGGCAGGACACAGAGGGTGGTGGTAAATGGCTGTCACTCCACAGAGGGAAGAGTAACCAGTGGGGTACCACAGGGATCAGTGCTGGACCGGTCCTATTCAACATCTTCATCAGTGACATTGCACAGGATCTAGAAGGCAGAATTTCACTGTTCGCTGATGACACAAAGCTCTGTAACAGAGTAGACACACCAGAGGTGTAGACAGAATGAGAAGGGACATGCAGAAACTTGAAGAATGGTCAAGGGTTTGGCAGTTGAAATTCAATGCAAAGAAGTGCAAGATAAGGCATATGGGCACAAAAACCCTGGCACAATATACTCAGTTGGGGGTGAGGATATAGCATGCACCAAGCAGGAAAGGGATCTTGGGTTGTCGTCTCTGATGACCTCAAGGTAGGGAAACAGTGTGACAAGGCATCAGGTAAAGCAAATAGGATGCTGGGATGTATAGGCAGGGGCAACATCAGCAGGAAAAGGGAGGTCATAATTCCACTATACAAGACACTAGTGAGGCCCCACCTGGAGTACAGTGTACAGTTCTGGAGACCATACCTACGTAAGGACATAGACAGGGTAGAGAAGGTTCAGAGGAGGGCAACAAAGATGGTGCATGGGTTGCATCACAAGTCCTATGAAGACAGGTTGAAGGAACTGAACATGTACTCCCTGGAGGAGAGGAGGGAGAGGGATATGATAGAGACATACAAGTATCTTACAGGGAGAAACAGGGTGCAGGAAAACACTATTTTTAAGTGAAAAAGATGTTCCAGGACTAGAGGGCATGGGATGAAGTTGGAGGGAGGATGATCCAGAGGAAACATGAGAAAGAATTTCTTCACAGAACGGGTGGTGGACAAGTGGAACACCCTGCCAGAGGAAGTGGTGGGGGCTGAAACAATCACGGGATTTAAGAATGCATGGGATAGACAGAAAGGAATTCTAGAGGGCAGGGGTAAGGGGAAACAGACTTCTAGGAAAACAAACTGAACTTACAAGCTCAAATGGGCAGACTAGGTGGGCCATAGGCCCTTATCTGCTGACACTGTCTATGTATGTATGTATCTATGTATCTATGTATTTTAAATCTTTGTACATTCCAAATGCCAGGCAAACGAGACACGTGGTTCAGAATTTATTGAAGCATAATGAACCAAATTTTCATTTGTCAGAATGGTATAATTCTACACCTGTTAAAAGTTTTACACACCAAACCACTGCAAGGCCCTCCATACCACTAGGGCTACCTACACTATAAATTTCAAGCCAGTAGCACCATGCAGAATGCTATGCGCAAAACGTTAACTGCGTCATGTAGTATCTCTGAGCAAATAATTTTTCCAACATGTAAACAGCATTATTCACATTCCCAGGACACCCACTCAACACCCTCCAAATTTCATGTGAAAAGACCAAACCATTCCAGAGATTTGACATTTTTACATTTCTGCACCTTTAAGAAGTCTTCCACCACAAAATGGCAGACCTGGCGGCCAAAAAGTCTGTAACTGTGAGGGGGGCCAACTTCAAATGACAATAACTCTGGAATAGAACAACATTTTGTGCACCAAACAAAAAATGGCATGTTCCTTGAACACAGGTCTTTCTACGTGGCATGTTTCAGATCAATCAACCACACACTGGCTGCACTATGAAACAGTGCAGGAGTGTCACAAATCACATTTTTGCCACCTCACTACATGAGAACCATTTATCAACGGAATCAAAAATTGTTAAAAGAAAGACATGTACCATAGCACACTGTGTCCAGAACTGTGTGTACATCCATACAGAGCCACAAGCAAACAATATAACATGCACAGTTCAGCAACTGTAAGTGTCAGCAGCCTGAAAATTGTCACAGTCAAAGATGTATTATAAATCTTTGTACATTCTAAATACCAGGCAAATCGGACACACAGTTCAAAAGTTATTGAGACATAATTAACCAAATTTTCATTCGTTGGAGTGGCATAATTCTGCACCTGTTAATGTTGTACACAGCAAACCACTGCAAGGCACCTCCAACCACTAGGGCTACCTAAGCTATAAATTTCAAGCCAGTAGTACCATGCAGAATGCTATGCGCAAAATGTTAACTGTGTCATGCAGTATCTCCACAGTGAATTATTTGTCCAACATGTAAACAGCATCATTCACATCCCCAGGACATCCACTCAACATCCTCCAAATTTCATGTGAAAAGACCAAACCATTCCAGGGATATTACATTTTTACATTTCTGCACCTTTAAGAAGTCTTCCATCACAAAATGGCAGAAATCACAGCCAAAAATGTGCTAAGATGGTGGACCTGGTGGCCAAAAATCAGTAACTGTGAAGTGGGGCAACTTCAAATGGTAATAACTCAGGAAAGGAATGACAATTTTTCACCAAACAAAAACTGGAATGTTCCTTTAACTAAGGCCTTTCTACATACCAAGTTTCAGACCAATCAACCACACACTGGCTGCACTATGCATCATGGAAGACAGTGCAGAAAAATAGCAAAAACATAATGTTTTGCACTCTCTTCGCAAATGCAAAAACACAAACGGTAACATTAACGCAAACGGTGATGGAAACAGTGAGGTAAGAGAAAATAGTAATGCTAACGGTAATGCAAATGCAAGCTCAAACAGTAACGCACACGGTGATGCAAACAGAAATGATAACGCAAAAGGTAAGAGGAACACAAGCGCAAATGTAATGAAAACAGAAATGGTAATGCAAATGGTAACGCAAATGCTAACAGCAACAGAAACACAAACAGTAACGAAACCGGTAATGCAAACTGCAACAGAAACGCAAATGGTAACAAAAATGGTAACGAAAATGCAAACGCTAACACAAACGCAAACAGAAACGAAATGGTAATGGCAATAGCGACGCAGAAGGAAACAGTAATGCACTCAACAATGGAAATGCTACTGAAAACACAAACACTAAGGCCAACAGAAATGCAAATGCAAACAGTAACAAACATGCAAATGGTAACGGTAACAAAATTGGAAATGCAAATGGTTATGGTAACACCAGCGATGACACCAAAGGAAACAGTAACGCAAATGGAAATGCAAAATGCAAGCGCATATGCAAATGCAAATGGTAACACACATGGTCACGGTAACGCAATTGGAAATGCAAACGCTTACGGTAACACCAATGATGGCACCAAAGAAAACACAAACGCAAACGTAAGCATGTACACAAATGCAAATGGTAATGCACACACAGATGCAAAAGTAAACACAAACAAAAACAGTAACAGAAACGCAAAGGGTAACAGTAACACAAGCACAAACGCAAATGCAAAGGATAACGCACACGCTGACGTAAACATAAACGCTAATGCAAACAGTTACGGAAACGCAAGCGGAAATGATAAAAGGTAACAGTAACTTAAACACACACCCTTTTGTTTCCCAAAAAGGTGCATTCAGAAACACAGTGAATACAAAGAATGTATGCATAATAATGGCCCTCGGAGCAAAAAATGAGCACTTGGAATACTAAATTGCGTATGAATCAATAACCGTATGATGAAGAAAAACATTTTAAATCTCATATTCTTTATGACTTTCAAGGCTAATTTTGTACTTAGCGCCCTAGTGGGGGACTAAGCATTCTTCCAATGAAAAGTCTGTATCTCAAAGTGTTTTCGAGATAGGGGCCCTGAAAGGCACGGCGGATGCCGTAATGTAAGCCTATGGGAATAATCATCAACTTTGGAGTGCCGTAACTTTGCAGCAATCTAATATTTTGTTACCAAACCACAAAAGGCAAATCTGTGGGATCTTGGCTTTCTTCCTTCTAAAGTTCAGCCCAAAAGACCAAACTGTTCTTTTGCAGCAGGGTGGCAAAGATCCCCTATTGTTTTGGCCATAGTGTCTCAAAGTACTTTTGCAAATCACAGCACTTTAGCAAATGAAATCACAAAAGTGTCGCATTGGTGAAAGTACTTTGAGACACTACTTTTTACAAAAATTTAAAAAACATTTCTAGGGTGTTTTACTCCCAAAAAAGACATGGCTAGCATCCTCAGGGCTTGACTAGGTGAACACAACAAGAATTGTGTCCCTAGAGGGTCCCAAATTTAAATGCTAAACATTTCTGTGACCACCAACTGAAAACAAAATGGCCAATTTGCAACACTACAAGGGTGATTTGCGAAAGTAAAAAGTGCAATTGCGGCATCTTCGTATATTTTGTTAACTTTTCCCATTGACTATAATGGAAAATTTGTTTTTTGAATAACTTTTGAAACGTTTAATATTTTTTCACGAAATCTTTGAAAGGCACATCAGAGACCCTGGCTGCATGTTACCTGAAGGTTTTGGACCGGTCGCACAAACCATACAACCTGTAGGTGTGAACAAAGAATGCGCAAAAATGCATAATTTGTGCGGTTTCCGGCGCTCTGTAGCTCTGCAACCTTACATCCGACCATAACAAAACTTGGCAGGTCCAGAGATCTATGGTACTAGACCGTGCATGCCAAATTGTAGGCAAATCCATCATATAGTGGCAAAGGTATTAAGCTGCCAAATTTCAGATTTAACCTTAAATGGGGTACTCAACCCTAACTACAGTGGCACTACTGTGCCACTATAATATATATATATATAAATATATATATATACAGTGGTGTGAAAAAGTATTTGCCCCCTTCCTGATTTTCTCTATTATTGCATATTTGTCACGCTGGATGTTTTCAGGTCTTTAGACAAAATGTAATATTAGATAAAGGGAACCTGAATGAACAAATAACACTTGTTTTTTTATTTATTTCATTTATTGAATGAAAAAAGTTAACCAACACCAACTGGCACTGTGTGAAAAGTAATTTCCCCTAGTTAAATCAACCCATTCAAGGGATAACTAGAGTCAGCTGATTGAACACAGCCAGGCTTGATTACAGCCAGCCCTGCTCAATATAAACCTCACTTATTTTGATCCTTACCATCAGAGTCACGTTGCCAGCACAAAGATTCAACAAGCACATTATGCCACGATCAAAGGAAGTTCCTGAAAAGATCAGAAAAAAAGTTGTTGCTATCTATCAGTCTGGAAAGGGTTACAAAGCTATTTCTAAGGCTCTGGGACTCCATCGAACCACAGTGAGAGCCATAATTTCCAAATGGAGAACACTTGGAACAGTAGTGAATCTTCCCAGGAGTGGACAGCCTGCCAAAATTACTCCAAGGGCGCAGCGTAAAATCATCCAGGAAGTCTCAAAGGATCCTAAAACAACATCCAAAGAACTGCAGGCTTCTCTTGCCTCAGCTAAGGTCAGTGTTCATGACTCCACAATCAGAAAGAGACTGGGCAAAAATGGGCTTCATGTGAGAGTAGCAAGGCGAAACCACTGCTAACCAAGAAGAACATAAATGCTCATCTCTCATTTGCCAAGAAGCACCTGGATGATCCATGCTTTTTGGGAAAATGTTCTATGGACAGATGAGTCCAAAGTGGAACTTTTTGGATGACATGGATCCCATAATGTCTGGTGTAAAGCAAACACAGCATTCCACAGTAAGAACATCATACCAACAGTCAAACATGGTGGTGGTAGTGATGGTGTGGGATGCTTTGCTACCTCAGGACCTGGATGACTTGCCATAATTGAAGGAACCATGAATTCTGCTCTGTACCAGAAAATTCTTAAGGAGAATGTCCGGTCATCCGTCCATCAGCTGAAGCTGAAGCATAGTTGGGTCATGCAGCAAGACAATAATCCAAAACACAAAAGCAAGTCCACATCAGAATGGCTGAAAAGAAGTAAAATTAAAGTTTTGGAGTGGCCTAGTCAAAGTCTAGACCTAAACCCAATAGAGATGCTGTGGCAGGACCTGAAATGAGCAGTTCATGCTCGAAAACCTACCAATGTTACTGAATTAAAGCAGTTCTGCGAGGAAGAGTGGGCTAAAATTCCTCCACAGCGATGTGAAAGACTGATATTGAATTATAGGAAGCGTTTGGTTGCAGTCATTGCAGCTAAAGGTGGTGTAACCAGTTATTAAGTGTAAGGGGGCAATTACTTTTTCACACAGTGCCAGTTGGTGTTGGTTAACTTTTTCATTAAATAAATGAAATAAGTAAAAAACAAGTGTTATTTGTTCACTCATGTTCCTTTATCTAATATTACATTTTGTCTAAAGACCTGAAAACATCCAGTGTGACAAATATGCAATAATAGAGAAAATCAAGAAGGGGGAATACTTTTTCATGTTATATATATATATATATATACATACACACACACATATATATATATACACACACACATATATATATATATATATATTTTTTACTGGGTTGCTTCCTTTACCATAGGGAAACCGGGTTGTAATTTTGCCATTATAACCAATTGGTTATAACGTGAACAATGTGCACAATTTCTCTAGCTCAGCGCATGCACCAGCTATGATCTTCCTCTTCTCTGTGCCATCCCTCACCGTCCCTGCACGTCAGTGCTGTACAGCTCACCGACACTAGGAGTCAGAGGTAAATTCTTTTTTTTTTTTTTAAACAAAAACATCACTGGCCACAAAAAAGTTTATTTTGGGTGTGAAATAAAAAAAGGAAACATTGCTTTTGTTCAGGAGATGCTATGGACTGCGTTGAAACCCCAGTGGTTCATGACTAGGCTCTGTAGAGATATTCATTTATTTTATATAATTGCTGTGGCAAAAAAAATGATCCCCAGCAATTATATAAAATAAAGGATAGGTAAGTGGTCAAAGCTCAGAGTTTAAACACACCGTTGTTGTGGGATGCCTTAATAAACCTCTCTAGCTTCACTCTTGGGGTTTATGTGGCATCACACACCTCGGGGGTGTAAAATCTTCGTTTTTAGTACCTACCCATCCATTATTCATTCTCTCTCTCTCTCTCTATATATATATATATATATATTCTTTGCAAAAAACTTTGTTAATGCACTAGTTAGGGTTTCTGACACAAAAGTAGGGAAATGTGCTGTTAGTGTTTCCAACACTAACACCCAACTGCCACCCTGCAGGCTGCAACAGAGGTTGGGTTGTGCCTTGGGGTTGTTAGCACTAACACCCACCCCATTCCATAAGTAAATAAGCTGAGATAGTTACAGTATATGAGAATGGAGTGAGCATTAGTGTTGACAACCCCAAGGCACATCCCCCACACCTGTTGCTGCTTCCAAGGTGGCGGTGGGGTGTTAGGGTTGGAAACCCTATCAGCACATTTCCCTTCTTTTGTCACTGGATCCCTAACTAGTATATTAATGAAGTTTTTTGCAAATAATTTCCTTACTTTTTGAGATAGTATAATTGTATTCTTATTTGCCTCTGGGAATGCAGGGCCCTTCAGGTCCTGTGATGCCCTCCATCCATTATTTGTGAGCTAATGGAATCATATCCTTATTTCCTTGTTCCATCAATCCTAATCATATCCTTATTTGCATGTGGGAGTGCAGGGCCCTCTGGGCCCCGTGCTCCCCTCCCTCCATAGATGCATACATGTATGGTGCCATGAAAGCAACGATGCAAAACCAGCAACCAGATTGTCAGCTTCGTTTTGTTATGAGCTCACCTCATGAACTCTGAGCTGAGAATTTTCAAATCCGTACTGAAACATCATTCTGTGCTACTGCAACATCCTTCAAGGCCAGAAGTGAGAAAAGAAAATTTTGCCAGGATGTGAAAAAATGACAGCTGTCACATTCATGAGGTGAAGTAAAAAAATGTCTGTGTTGAAAATTTGGGGTTAAAAATGTTGGAAATAACAAGAGTTACGATGGAGTGTAGTTAAATTTAAATGCACATGAATAACTTTGCCATTTTTACATAGTTTGGCCAATATTTTCAACATACCTTTCCTATGACCCCACCTGATAAATAAAGGCAGTGAAGTTTCAATTAACAACCAAAAGGTGATTTAGACAAGAGACTGTGAAATTACCTTTCAGGCAGGAGTTGCATAATATCAATGATATTGTTCATGAGGTGAGGTACCCAGGAGGCCATGTTGAAAATTTGGTGTAAGAAGGTAAAAAATTGTTGAGTGATGCATCAAAGTTGAAAACTCCATTTAAATACATTAAACCACATTTACCAGATCTACTACTAGATCCCGACACTTGTTTGCCTGACACTCTGTAGCTTGACCCTCATTCCTGAAATGCAAAATCCCAACAGTGGGATTTTGCTTGTACCCCCCAATGTGGGGGGCTTTTCCCCCACACACACACATCCTTAAATATGATTACAAACTCAAGGGGGGAGGAGGAAAAATCCCACTTTTGGGATTTTGTGTTTTGAGAATGTGGCATCGGTCTACAGGGGGTCAGGCTAACATGTCTGGGATTGTGTAATGATGCCCATTTACCTTAGTTTCTAATATTGCAGTCACTGGCTCCAGCAGCAAGACATGACTTGGATTGGAGAGTGGATCTTGAACCTGGGGCCTGTTCAGTTGAGTGAGGATGTGTGGGGTAGTGGGTGCTGAGTCGGACGTGGGGGTGGGGGGCTGATCAGTGAGGAACCATTTTCTGTTTTGCAGGGTTAAAAAATAAAATAAAAAACACCCCATAAAGGAACAGTTTTCTTTATTTCAGTTGGAGACTATTGTGGATGCCACTAGACATCAGAGGCATATAATGGAAACACAGGGATGGCAACCGGAGAACAGGGGAGGGGGTGGGACCACTGAACTACCATGGAATCATGAATTTAATACAGGGATGGTTACTGGAGAAGAGTGGAAGGACCACTGGACTGCCAGGGAATCATGTATTTAATACAGTGATGCCAGTCGTAGAACAGTGGGTGGGGAAGAACCACTGGATTACCAGGGAATGTATAATTTAATACAGGAATGACAACTGGTAATGGAGGGTAAAGCAACACATGTGTTCTGTCAGGAGGTCTAAATCTCACTCTCAGGTTCTTGGCAATATTGGGAATGCAAGTAATCACAGACACGTTGCATTAGAGTAATAAATCTGTTTATTATTACCAAAAATGATAAAATCACAGTTGCCGTAAGCAGTTCTTACCAATACAAACCAGGAGCCAGTGGTAAGCGTTCCCTATAACTTGAGGTTTCTTTGTGTCTCTTGGGATCTCCGCGGTACAAGACTTAGTGTCTCGCATTATATACCTATGATAATTACTATGGTTACTGTAAGATAGAAACATTTCTAGTTACAGAGATGAGCCCTATTGGCTAAATTAAAGGAGACTACATGGTCCAAGATGACATTATACAATTTTGTAGTAGTCATCAGTTTGTGAAACAAAAGAGTACTTATACAGAGTCTTACATAACTCAGTGTAGTAGTACAAATCACCGAAAGGTGGCAATGCCGACTTATATATCATAATTATTCCAAGGACACAGGTGTCCTAACATCTTATAAGCAAGAAATACACAGAAAATACATAGAAGAATGTATATATATATATATTAGCAAGCAAAGTGTATTACAATAACATGCATACATATCCTGACATCTACTCTTATATGGTAGATGCCCTTAGCCCTATATGTTAGTACAACATATATCTAAGCACTAGCTGTCTATGGTGTATGGCTGAGGGTATCAATAAGGGTGCAGGGACCTCGTGTAACATTCCCCCCCTTGTTGCCTCCAAGGGCAACACAGGCAAATCTAGAAAAAGGTCAGGGAGCAGTGGTCGTTTACAAACCTGACATGCGAGCTTTGTAAAGGAACTTGAGCTGCTCACGGTGTTGGCGCAGTGTGTGCTGTAAGCAGCATAGCATAACAATCGAGAAAAATATCAAAAATGCTTGTACAATAACAAAACCTTTAAAAGTAATTTCTAACCAGGTGTTAGTTAATGCATCATTCATATCACCATCATTAATTAATGAAAGGATAGCTTCATTGGCCTTGGTCATATTATTGCTGATGTGGATGAGGTGTGTATCTTTCCTGTCCAAAAGTGATTTTAATGTAAGTGCAAGTGGATCTATGTGTACATTAAAATATAGTAAATATTCAGAAAGTGTGAGCAGATAATCGGGGTTACCATCAATGATGCCTGCATCGATAAGGGGGACTGGGGTTATAACGGTATGTCCAATAACAGTTTTCTGGTGTGGGACAAAACAGAAATTGGGGTATCAATAACGCATGTTTCAGATCCATAAGTATAGTTTTTGAGATTAGTAACCACGCAATACTCTCCAACAGAATTATACTGAGATTGAACAGTGGGGAGTCTCCACTTTTGCAACTGTACCGGGCAGGTGTAGGTCATCTTGGAGATCCATGTTGACAGGCAATGAACCTCCTCACGATAAGATCGGTAGAGTTTATCCAGAGCCAATGTTGAGTCTGAGAAATTTGTGCCATTTGTGCTGATGTCATCATCAATGGAAAAAGTCCAATCAATGTTATCTGGAGAATAACCACACACAGGCTGAATAACATCAAATACATCACATCGACACTAGTAAATATATTGTTTCTTCACACAGCAGTCTGTGTGTAGAGCGACCCAGGCATCCAGGAAAGGATGGAAAACCAGTAGAGGAGGTAGATCCAGGCATTCTCTGTAGATGTCTTCATCAAGGTGCCCAATGGAGTGTACCAGTGGAAGCTTGTCGAACAAAGCTGTAGTGGGATCAAAGCATGGTAAAGAGACAGTAAAAGAAACAAACATAGTATCTCTTATAGAACATTTCTTAGAAGTAAAACAAGGACCAGTATTAGGGTGTCTGGTCACAAAACCCAGGTTTCTAGCTGTAGAGAGAGGAATAGTTAGAGATTGTTGCATACACATAGCAATACAGCCAGGGGTTTTACATCGTGGACAATACCATTTGGAAATGTGTCTGTTATGTATGATATCAGGGATTCTTCCAGATTCTAGATCATGGAAGAGATTGTTGATGGTAGTGATAATGTATGAGCCATAGGAAGAGCAGAGAATTTCTCTGGCAATGTATATTGTTTATCTGCTTCTTTGTTGTTCTGTGCAATGAGTGCATTAATCTTCTCTTTACAGTCTGTAAATGCCTTAGCAATGTCGTGCATGTTGTATACAGTGTGTCTTTCTTCCTGACTAAGGCCATCCACACCATGCAATAATGGGGGTAGTATATTATTCACCAAACCAGTCTGAAATTTGGCGAATGAGATTTGATAACAGCAATGTCTGCCTTATTCCAAATAGACATGGCCATACCAAAGAGACCTGTGACAGTACCTATTGCACCAGTGACATCAGAACTGTCAACTTCACGTGTATTACGTTTATGACTTTGATCATCAGGATTGGGTCTTCTCCTGAAGTTGCCTCTATGTTTAGTAGCATGGACCCTGGCAATAGGGTCTTGAGTATGAATCTGAAATGCAGCTAAACTATCAAGCAATAACGTACTATAAAATGCTGACATATAAGTATTGTGACACATACCAAATTCTTTCATATTCCAGTAAGATTAAATAACACAGGTATGTGCATAAATTGTAAATTGTTAATCAATGAACCAGGGAGGGCAGTAGCTGTTAGACCACTGCGTGGACCAGGGGTGTGCTTTGGACATTCCAAAAGCTGTTTATCAGTGGATAGTAACACAGAGCGGTACATGGCAGCAGAAGCCATGTTGTGTACAGCACAACATTTTCAAGCAGAATCCTTAGACAGATAATTACAATACGAAGGATCAATTAAGGCAGTACTACTGTATAAACCAGAATGCCTGAGAGCAGTTTGCAGCAAGGACAAAGAACCCTTTGGGGATAAGTTAGCATTGGGTCAACCCTGAAAAGTTCCTTAGGAGAGTTTGGCCACAGGGAGAATTTGTCCTTGCGATATGGTTTGCCTCTCAATTTGTAGGGTAGATTGATCAGGAGTGACAACCGAGGCAGTGAGGTAAGCATCGGAACCTTCCTGTACAGTAATCAGACTATCACGTATTTTGATGGATACTCCCTCTGAAGGAGATGCTGGATGATCAAGGTGTGGTAGGAGGTTCTGTACCATGCCTTGGATGCAGGGAATAACTCCTGAGATTAGGAGATAATGGAACAAGATAGCCATCTTGTCAGTGTATCTGAAGAGCAAAATCAGACATTAGTAAGTCAGTACTATTCTGCCCAATGGAGTGAGGAAAAGTAATTAAACTCCTTTATACAGTTTCAGTTGGTTTGCATGTAACCATTTGTCAGTCAGTTTATTATTTTTCAGGAGTCTAACTTGATAGACTGCCGGACTGAGCTTGTTGACAATGGAATATGGGCCTTCCCACTTATTGGAGAAGGAATGAGTGGAATGTGCAAATCGGAGGACCATTACCTGATCTCCAACTTGCCAGTCCACTTCTTGTGCATGTTTGCTGGGCCTTATCCATGCAGTTAGCAGCATGCAAGTGTGTGTGTATATAAGGTCTTTTCTCAGTTTTTCCACATATTGATCTACAGACACACGGTCTGCAGTGGGAGTGTGCAGGTCAAACAACAGGTGTACAGGTAATCTCATCTGTCTTCCAGTCATCACCTCAAAGGATGTGAGCTGGGTAGTGGCTGAGGGTGTGCCCCTAATTGCCATAAGGAGTAACGGCAGTAGGGAATCCCAGGTTTTGGGATTATCCTCAATGAATTTGGAAAGCATTTGCTTAATCCATCTGTTGGCTCTCTCTACTTGACCTGAAGATTGGGGGTGGTAGGGTATGTGGAACTTTTGTTGAACTCCAAGGAGTTCAAGGGATTCTTTCATTAACTCACCTGTAAAACTGATTCCTTTGTCAGAGTCCACCTTAAGAGGTAAGCCCCACCTGGAGAAAATGTGTTCCACCAGGATTTTGGCAGTGGTTTTAGTGGTGCATGTTTTAGTGGGGAAAGCTTCAACCCACTTAGAGAAGAAGTCAGTTACCACAAGAGCATACTTGTTATTTCTGCTGGTATTGGTTAAGGGATCAATAAAATCAATCTGTATGGCATTCCAAGGGCCAGAGAGTCGTTGTAGTAAAAGTTTGGCATTTCATTTGGTGGGGATGGGTTTTTTTTGTGCACAAACAAGGCAGTTATCTATGTACTGTTTAACATGTTTGCTGACACCAGGCCACCAGGTGGTGGTCTTAAGCCTCAGAAGGGTGTTTGCCACTCCCTGGTGCCCACCAGTGGGTGTATCGTGCACTTGGTGCAAAAATTCAGACCAAAAGTGTCTGGGAACCACCCACAACTTGGTGGTGGAATCATCTGGCAGGTACCAGATGAGCGTGTCATCTGGTGACAAGCGCAACTTACCTTCATGCCTCCGGTAGGGGTTATGTGTAGGAAGTTTCTCTTCACTACTCTTGTCAAGGAATCTGGACACTTCTTTGAGTTCAGTATCAACTTGTTGGGCTGCTGAGAGTTCCAAGGGGGGAAAAGAGTTCAGGTTTTTTCCTGAGTGCTGCAATATGTATGGCCGCATTGGCCTCTGGATGATCCATCATCCATGTGTCCCCCCCTCGGGCCCCTTCCTTGGCAAGAGTATCTGCTGTATCATTGAAGGCATGATAGGGATCATGGAGGGAATGAGTTTCAACTTTGTGTACATAGAGGTTGTGTGCAAATTTTTGTGCCAGTGAATGTATGTGTATTACCAGTTCTTTGTACTTCACTGGGCTGCTGTCATAAGAGAGGAAGGAGTTCTTCTGCCAGAAAGGAAGGAATTCTGTAAGAGAACAACAAACCCAATTAGAGTCTGTAAAAATGATGGTCTCCTCGGTCCCATGCTGGATGAACTCGAGGGCACAGGCCACGGCTGTCATCTCTGCATACTGTGATGATGCTACACTGCAATGCTTAGAGATCTTAACAGTGTTACCATCAGGGTAAATCACTAGAATGCCCATCCCTGAAATTTGTTCTCCCTGATAGTAGGATGCTGAACCATCAGTAAAGATACGACACAAAGAGGTGTTGTCAAGTATTTGTGGCGTGGCAGGGAGAAAAGGACCTGGATCTGGAAGATCAGGTGACTGCAGTGTACAGTGATGGGGTTCTCCTTGAAAAAGGAGTCCATGAGCTAGCATAGATGGAATTTTTGCTGGGTGTACCTGTATGTCTCTATCATGGAGAAGAAGTGACCAGTGTGTCAGCCTGGTATTAGAGACTTACCCGTCCTTCACTCTGTCTGAGAACAGAAAGGTAGTTGGTGTGTGGTTGGTGTTAATAAACAGTGGAGAGTACCCAATGATATACAGAAAGTGCTTGACAGCCCAGTAGGTGGCCAGAAGGTTCCTTTCGCAAAGACCGTAATTCTGTTCCACTTCCACTGGGGTCAAGAGCTGTGATGCATATGCAATAGGTCTCAGGGTGCCATAAACCTTCTGAGCCAGCACTGCTGACATGGCAATGTCAGAGATGGCACATTCCAGATGGAACGGTAGTGATGGATTAGGGTTGACCAGAGCTGGGGCAGAGGCCAAGGCCTGCTTCAATGATGTCACAGCCTGGGTATGTATAGGGCCCCAAGTCCATGGAATGTCCATTTTTAATAGCTCATACAGAGGAGTGGCTTTCTGAGCAAAATCACAGATAAAATCTCTAGAATAGTTCACCATACCTAGAAACTGTCGAAGAGTTGCCACACTGGTAGGCAACGGCAAGTCTTTCAGTCCTTGTATCTTCTTCCAGGTAGGGCTTCGGCCTTGGTCAGTTATTTTTAGACCCAGAAAGAGTACTGTTTTCTGACATAGCTGTGCTTTTGCTGGATTGCATTTTAGGCCTGCTTTCTGAATGAGAGTCAGTAGTTCGTCCAAGAGATCCAAGTGTTGTTCCTGTATGGCGGTTGCCAGCAACAGGTCATCCACATACCGAAAGAGACATTGGGGAGTAGAGAAACCCTCAAGGGTGTCCATCATATGCAGATGGAACAGGGATGGGCTATTATGGAATCCCTGTGGTAAGCAAGTCTACGTATACTGTCTTCCTTCAATGGTGAAGGCAAACTTATATTGACTCTTGGTAGCCAATGGTAGTGACCAAAAACCATTGGAGATATTCAGGGCACTGAACCATTTTAGGTCAGGGGTCAAAAGTCGTAGCACATCAGGTGCGGATGTGACAGTTGAAGTACAACTAAGGGTGACCTGGTTCAATTTCCTGTAGTCATTAGTAAGTCTCCAGGTGCCTGTGGGTTTTTTCACAGGCCACACTGGGGAGTTAGCAGTAGAAATGCATGTTCTGATTACCCCTTGCTTGAGAAGTGACTTTATTGTTTTTCTGAGAGAAGGCAAGGCCTCAGTTGGAAAAGGATATTGCCTTTGCCTCTCATGTGCTGGGCCTGGCACTTTGATGACAGTGTGCATTCTGCCACAGTCATGTTTGTTGGTTGTGAACGCTTCCAAATGCTGTTGCAAACTGGGGAGAAGCTTTGGGAAAAGCTCATGGTCTTTGAACAAATCTATGACGTCATACTCTTTGTTGTTAGCAGATATTGTTGCAACAACGTGCGAATCAGGGATCAAAATAGTGTGGTATTGACCCTGAATTTGTATCAATAGCATGCTAGCTAAATCTACCACATAGCCGTGTGGTGCAAGAAAATCAATTCCTATGATACTAGGATGATCATGCAATACCATCAGTTGGAAGGTGTGTGAGGCCTTTAAGTGGCCTAACTCTACCTGCAAGGGTAGAGACCGATATGCAGGTAATCTAGTACCATCTACTCCTGACATGTTGGTCCTCCATCCGGTGGACCAAGAAGATGTGTCCAGGTGGTCATCATGTAATACAGACACAGCCGCACTTGTATCTAGTAACACTATAAGTAGGCGGCCCCCAACCTCAGCCTCAGTGCAGGGCCTTCCATTTGTATCCAAGACCAGCTTGTTTACAATCTGGACTGGGGCCTGTAATTGTCAATCTGTACTGCTGGGAGCATGGAGAGATTGGGCCTGGCTCCTTTGAACCACTTCACCATGCTGCACTGATACTATATAGGGAGGAGCTTCTGGGTTCAGGCCAGTATGGGCCAGAAGGCCTGTACTTCCGGTGTCGCCATGGCCCATCGGGGTTTGGGTCACTGGTTGTACAGCTGCAAGGGACTGAGCAGGAACAGCATCTGCCACAGAGTGCACTTGCCCCAGGAGATCTCGGAATTTCTGATTTTCTTTGGCTCTCTCCCTATACGATGGGCCCATTCTTTGTTGTTGTTGTTTGCCCTTATTCTTGTGCTTCTTATTCTTATGATAGTTCCAGTTCCTACCCCATTGCTGCTGTTGCTGTTGTGGTTGTTGCTGTTGTTGTTGGGCCTGTTGGGGGTGTTGGTTGTCTGCGGGGAGGGGCTGTTTGTGTTGGGCCTGCCCTTCCACCTTGTAGTGCATCGCAGCCTCTTGAGTAGGCTCCACAGTGGCTACTTTCTTGGAACCGGAGCCCAGATCACAGATGTAGAGTTGGTAGACTCTCTCAGTTTTCCGAAGGATGTCAGCAAACCTGTCCGTGATGGGATAAGTGGTTGGCTCTACCTTTTCTCTTACTGCAGGAATCATGTTCCTAAGGAACAGGGTCTTGTACTCGATAAGATCTACATCTGCAGCTTCTTGTGCAAGGTGCTTTCCTGCTCAGTAGGCCATCCAGAATCTCTGGTGGTAAGTCGCTGGACTTTCCTTTGCATTCTGTTTTACAGGGTATGCAAGCATCACTCCTACTACATCTGGGCTGTGTACAGAAATGAGCTCAGCTGCAACCTCATCAAAGGTGGCATTTACATCCTGGCGGATGCCATTGGGAAGTTTGGCCCACAAACCAGGATCAATGGTCTGGCATAGTATCTGGACCTGTTATTCTGCAGTAAGGCTAAGCATCTCACATTTAGAACACACCTTTACCAAGTGGCAGCTGAGGTTGTCAGACGGGTTCATCTGACCGATACTATTAGCTATTTGCTGAACAGAGTAGACCATTTGTTGGGGATTATTGGGCCGATCAGGTAGGTAGGTTATCTTGGGCACCGTCTAGGGCAGCCCGGGCTGCTGCCTCGCTGCAGTATGAACAATGACATCCTGAGTGCCAGCCTCTTGTAGAAGCTGCCTGATTTGGGTTTTAATGGCCCGTTTACATCTCTCAGGAACAGGTATATTACCGATAGCATTTTCAATCATTGTTTCTATCTCCTACCTGTCTTCCACATTAATAACAGCTATTGGTGGTGCCGTCGGGACCAGGCCTGGGCCTGCTCCCCCCTATCATGGGGGCTGCCATGTTGGCATCTCCCATGATGGGTGTCATGACGTCGACGATGTATGACATGGTGTGGGTGGAGTTGGGACCCGCCATGTTGTGAATGGTTGGGCGGGGTTTCTGGGCCATAGTAGGGGTGTGACTGGGTGTTGTACTGAGAGATGACATCATCTGATACCTCCCCCTTGGATGACGTGTGTAAGACAGGGGCTACGCCTCCCATCACCTTAACATGTCCAGCCAGAGGCCGGCCTGGTGGCGCTGAGGTTTGAGGCGCTGGACGCCACACCTCGTGCTATGCCGGCGACCCGGGTTAGGGAATGGACTCGGGTGGCCGGGGGTTGGCAGGGGAGAGGAAGGATCGAGGTACCAACGGATGCTCTCCTCCTCGGGGTGGGAACAGAACACATCTGCATTCTGCATCCCGTCACCGGCGGTGGAGGCTTACCCGACAACTGAAGGGATGGAAGTGACTCGGATTCGCCGAGCGGGGAGGGGGACGTCAATGGTGCATAAGCGGTCTGGCGTGCGTCAGCACACCACCACTCGGGACATACGTCCTAGCGCTCGACGCCCCAGAGGGTAGGGGAAACTGGGAAAGAAAAACGGAAAAACACCTCTCGGCAGCCCTAGATGATAGCCTCTCGGATACCATCCGGACCACCAAAGAGGGACAGACCCCACTGTGCAGGAGGAGAGAAGGAGGCACTCTAGAGACAGATCCCACCGGAGATGGAATGGGGGATGAGAGGAAGGAAGGAGAGGGCTCCGAGAGTAGGGAAGGAGAAGATAAAAAAGAAATTAAAAAAACCAAAAAAACATGTCCAGCCAGAACCTCCCGCTGATGGCACAGTTTCGCCATCTTGGTTTTACATTCAGCATGACTCACAGTTGCAAGATCCATATCAACCTCATCCTGCATTTGCTTTTGCAACACTCTATACGCGGCACTCAATTCGTGATTGTCCCTAGTTGCCACTTCTAAGTCATTACGTACCTGGTTTATCTCATCCTGTAGCTCTCCCATCTCCTCACTCAACTGCGCGTTCGCTGCACTTAACAAGTCATTCATATGCAATGCCTGTCCCTTATCTTGTCTCAAACTTTCACACTCCTGCTTCAACATACAAAGTTCCTGTTCTCCAGCCTGAGCTGAATTATGCAAAAGTGAATCCTTTTCATTTCAGTGTTTGAAGTTCAGACTCCAAATTCTGCTGCAGTCTAATACATACCATTTCCTGCAAACCCATCTCTTGCTTAAGAGACAAAATATGCAGATCAAGGGTTCAAAACCTCACTTCGAAGGCTTCCAGAGCAGCGTAGAGAGCCACGACCATCAGCCCTTTGGCATGATGCTTATTGGTTGATTGTCTTGTCTCTGTGTACTGGGTTGAAATCCCCAGTATAGGGTTTTTGGATTGACTTGCATCCTGTGCGAAGTCAGCCCATTCTCCATGGGAGGCAAGGAAGTTAGAGACATCGAGTCTCAGTTCTGCACAGATATTTGATACGGTGGTCATTGTGTGGGAGGGAACAAAAAATCAAACTGTGAAAAAGGTGCCGTGTTATGTATCGATCCACAGCAGGAGTGCGTTATACACAGTCGGGCTACTATAGAATTTGTAGGCTTACAATTCAAAGCTGCTGTGGAGTGGGTCGAGTCGGCATCGAACACACCCAAGAAAAACAGCCAGACTTTGTAAGTGACTACAAACTGGTTTGAAAATGGGAGAGGTGATAAGGGAATGTACACCTACTGTCCCCGATGGGAAGGGAAAAGTTGTAGCAACTAGTGAAAGCTTACAAATACCAAATATTGCCTGCACGCGGTCGTCAATTGTCAGGAAATCTAAACCTCACTCTCAGGTTCTTGACAATATTGGGAATGCAAGTAATCACAGACACATTGCATTAGAGTAATAAACTTGTTTATTACTAACAAAAAGGATAAAGTCACAGTTGCCCTAAGCAGTTCTTACCAATACGAACCAGGAGCCAGTGCTAAGCATTCCCTATTCCTCAAGGTTCCTTTGTGTCTCTTGGGATCTCCAAGGTACAAGACTTAGTGTCTCACATTATATACTGTACCTATGATAATTACTATGGATACTGTAAGATAGAAACATTTCTAGTTACAGAGATGAGCCCTATTGGCTAAATTAAAGGAGGCTCCACGCTCCAAGATAACATTATGCAATTTTGTAGTAGTCATCAGGTTGTGAAACAAAAGATTACTTATACAGAGTCTTACATAACTCAGTGTAGTAGTACAAATCACTGAAAGGTGGCAAACGTATACATCATAATTATTCCAAGGACACAGGTGTCCTAACATCTTATAAGTAAGAAATACACAGAAAATACATAGAAGAATATATATGTATTAGCAAGCAAAGTGTATTACAATAACATGCGTACATATCCTGACATCTACTCTTATACGGTAGATGCCCTTAGCCCTATATGTTAGTATAACATATACCTAAGCACTAGCTGTCTACAGTGTACCTCTGAGGGTATCAATAAGGGTGCAGGGACCTCGTGTAACAGTTCTGCTAATCTGGTACTGTTTTACCAGATTGTGCAGCTGAAACATTTTGAAATCCTGTTCCCTGTTCTTTTTTCGTAATTTGTGAAAAAGGCATTTCTTTTTTCGCAAATTGTGAAACATGATCCTTTTTCATGCTTCCTTTTTTGCAGTTTGTGAAAAAGGATTCCAGAGCATGAAAAAAGACATGGAAGAGAATTTCAACATGTTGAAAAATCACATTTACAAGTCATATTTCCAAAAACACCACCAGAATCGGCTTAAATGAGACCTGGTTAGCAAACTACGTGCTGATTAGATCACAAAACATCATTTCTTTCAGTTTTTTGAATTTGTTTGCCTCAATAAGAAAAAAACTAAATGGTAGCAGTACAGAAAAAAGATTCCCCATTTGCGACAAAGAATTATCCATTTGCGACAAAGGATTACCCATTTTTGACAAGAATCATTTCGAGCAGGACATCTAACTTTTCCTGCTGAAAATATCAGGAAACTTGAAGATTTTATGACTTTTAAATGGATTTATATTTTTTCACCAAATCTTCAAAAGGTACATGTGTGATCCAAGACAGTATAGCGTAAGGAGTACACCAATAAGGAGGCAGTATAGTGCAGTGATTTAAGGCTCTGAGCTGCAAACCTGGAGACCTGGGTTTGAATCCCTCAGCCCCCACTTGCACACTGTGTGACCCTGAGCAAGTCACTTAACTTTCTTGTGTCCCCAGGTCACACCTCTAAACAAGTACTCATCTTAGTGCGTCTGTCCTGGTAAAAAAATAAAAGACCTTTCTACCCTAAAACTTTCAGACTAAAATCCCAAGCCCTTTTTAGCACAGTGCATGACAATTGTACAAAAAAATTTTAATTTTCACATTTTATGACACTCCATATCTCTGCACTATAGCAGACTGGAACAAAAATTGTAAAATGAAAAGATCTTCAGTTCCTGATGGCACATGCAAAATTTTCTGTAAATCGGTTGAATGGTTGCAAAGTTATTAAGTGAAAAATTTTGAGTTTGTCATAGAAGTGAAGATTGAAACCTAACTATAGATATGCCATTGGCCAACTGGAATTACCAGTGATATCTCTTCTGAGTACAGTTTGACCTTATGACAACATGAGTAGTGGTGCCATGAGTGATATCAAAAGGTCAAAGGGCATGAGAGGAAGTATCACTGATATTTCCAGTCGGTCCAAAGCATATTTAATTTATGCCACACCATGTCATTTTTGCATCATTTTTATTTATTATAAAATGGCAAGGGAAAATCCTGTATTTTGACTGGTTGGTAGCCATGCATTAGAAGTGTCTAATGCATGGCTAGTAACAAGTTCAGGTAACCACAGCCACATGTAAATAAATAATGTATTAAGAAGCCAATGGAACGTTCAATTTTGAATCTGCACCATTTTTTCTGCTGCTAAACATGAACTTGCCAGCCCCAGAGTCTGCAAACCTCATACCAAACAAATTACTTGGTGTAGATTAGCAGGGGCTTTTTTGTTTGTTTTGTTAATTGGCATAGTGGACCCACTACTTGGTCAGTCATTCCCAAGGTAACACAGTGCTCACATTTATTTACATCCAGCCCACCCGCTAGCTACTGCCACCAACCGCTCACACTGTTTTGTCTCAGCTCCCTCTCTTGCTGTCCCTGCAGAAGACAGTTATGATAAATTACTGCTTGCTTTTATTTCTTTTAATGTAACCAACTGTAGTCATCTCCTTCACATTTTACACCCATCCCATTGCTTGCCCGATTCACCGCTGCTTGTCTTTCACATTTTACAACCAAGCTCCCCACCCCACTGCTCACTCGATTCACTGCTGCTAGCCCTTCACATATTATACCTGAAACCCCCCCACCCTGCTGCTCGCTCAATTCACCACTGCTAGCCCTTCAACTTTGCTGCCTCTCGTTCAATCACTTTACTTCTGGTGCTAATACTGACTGCAATTCAGAGTTGGTTACTCTCTGGCACACTTCCTACCTGTACTGAGAAAATCCTAAGTTTTTTCTCTCTCTTTTGAAATCACTTAACCATCATCCCTAATCCTGTGCTTCCTCGAGTCTCCCGCTTTACTAACAGACAGTTACACATGCTCGCTTACTCCTTACTGACTCCATCCTCAAGTCAGACAAATGTTAAAAAAAACATAATACATCAATAAGTAAAAATTAAAATAACACACAGACAGGCTGCTGTACATCAAACAATTAAGATTAGCCTGTGTGTGGGGGGGGAGGGTTCAAGTGTGTGTGAGAGGCACCTGGTACTACTGTAGCCATAGTAATTATGCCCAACTATGGTGGCCACAGTGGGACAAAAGTTAGAGGGGCACAAAAAATCTATGACAGGCAGAGAAACTATTTTACATCAAAATACATGAACTAGTGCAATTTGTTTCTATTTAAAGATAAAAACATTGATTTTACATGCATATAATATACAAAGAGACACTTTATAAGTGCAATAAGACACTCCAGGAGTGCACATTAGAAATTTCTAATGCACGGCCAGCAGCTGAAGGCACTTGGCTTGTGACCTCATGCCTCACTATGCCCCTGGCCATGCATTAGAAATTTCTAATGCACACCCCCTCATGTCTTATTGCTTACTTATTTTTTGTTAATTAGTTGGGTTTTTGTGTTAAGAGGATGGCTGGTGGTTTCTGGGACATCTGTGCAACCTCCGTAAATACTGTGTCATTGTGTGTGCACTCTTTAGTGAGGGAGCGAGTTGGGAAAGGATGTGGGATACAGTGGTGAGGAGGGGTTGTGGGATAACAGATTGACCAGACACTGAACTTCAACTTCAACACAAAATCTCTGTGTGAAGTTTAGTCAAAATGCAGGAGATAACCTTAAGCAATGGCATATCCCTGCTTCAGTACATCACTTTGCAACAACAGACTATGTATGGCCTTTCTCTGCACTTAGCCAGCACCTACTGACTCACTGATCTCTGATCTAACTTACCAGTTGAGTTTCAGCCTCCATCCCTATGTGGGCACTGTTTGCTTGGGTAGTGGGGTCTCAAATAAAAAAATACAAGCTAAAAACAAAGAACCTCAGTGCAGAAGCACGGAAACAAAGGTTATCCCAAAGGTCATTGACAATAAGCAAAGTTTCAAAGAAACACATCACACAAACTTCCACAATGCAAAGCATCATAGGAGATATGCAAATCAACGACATTTCAGATTGTCTCAGTTTACATCAATTTACATGCATTTTAAATAGCACAACTAACTTAAATTTTATAATACAATCAACTAGTACTTTTAACCTTTATCAAAAAACCTAGTGCCATGGAATTCCCAACATTTACAGGTTTCATACACAAAAGGTATATACATTAATGTATTTCATGGACTAGTGCTATTACGTACTAAATCCAACAAAGATAAACACAACCTCTTTTACATATGCTCGGAGGTCACCACAATAACCTCCCTGTACGAGGACCTGAGAGGGAAAAGGAAAATTAAAGAGGACACTATAGCATAGTCAAGAAAGGAAAGGGGTGCCTATAAGTGGCCAACCTTATGTACTAGAAATTGTAAAGAATACAGGCTAAGAAATAGAAGAACTGTTGCAACAGATGTAAGAAAAGGTCAGTCATAGAAACATAGAATTTGACAGCAGATAAGGTCCACTTGGCCCACCTAGTCTGCCCAAGAGTGGCAGGAGCTCCCTGTCACATATCCCCCACCTTAAGAGGGAAGCAGTTATTGCAGACTGCTTACCACCTTCCTGTTCCAGGAAGGGATGAAGCTTCCACCCATCCATCTTCAGAAGCTCTGTCTCAGGGTCCCTATTAATGATAAACATTCTATCATAAACATAGTGGATATCATCATTCTTTTCCCTAAGGCATTAACACATTTCTCAACAGAGACTAACAGTACCTTTTCATCTCCTTTTAGGGGAAAGTCCATCACATTTTATTGCCCAAAAATCTAGACGGCTGTAAAGTCCAGTATCATAGAAGGAATTTTTCTGGGGTGAGTAATTACCTGCTCCAACCCCACCAAACATGTCAGTTTTAAGCAGGGGTACAGTCCTAGGTTCAACCCCTCTACATAAATCCACTATGTCTCTTGATTCATTCATTTCACTTGCTACTGATACAGACACCTGAGGGTAGACACTCTAGGTGTTACCCCAACTCAGGTCCCAATCCATTTTCCATCCACCTCCTCCTCTGCAGATTTTCCATCAAAAACAATTAATAAATAAAACACATGAACCACCTCCTTGATCATAACATTATGTAACATTTTAGCAGCATTAGCATCTTTAGCCTGCAGTATACCTCAGTCAATACTGTTAATAGATTTAGCTGCATCAATACATGAAAAACTCCCTTCAGCCTCATAGGCTTCTTCTTGCTTGCTTGGAGTCTTCAACACCAGCACAATATCACTAGGCACAGTCTTACCCAGGGTCTCACATTCAAGTTCCATACTTGTATCTCTGACCTCCAACAGGTAACATCCTGGGAACACAAGCAACAAAGTAATATTCTACTCAGTCAGGGGGTCCTCCTCCAGCTGAGCCTATGAAAAATTCTCCTCCAATTCTTTATCCAAACTCCCTGGTGGGGACTTCTTGAGTACCTAACATCAGTGTTCCACCTCTCTGCATAGTTGGTCCATCTCCAGCCATTGTCCACTCATCTGCTGTATTAGGATCATCAGGTTTTCCACCATTGGGGTGTTGTCTTGCATCTCTAATCTGCCTCAACCCCACAGTAGCTCCTCATCCCTTTGCATCTCTTCATCATCTTCAGGCTAGGTCATCCTCCAAGCTCCCAGGTTCAGCCCAGGTAGTAGCTTCTCTCCCAGTCTGCCAGCCATGGTTCTGGTCAGAACTCCATGGACTTTCTTCTTTGGGTCATTCTCTGGCATCTCCTGGTGCATCAGTCCACATGGGATATCTGGTCAAAATCCACCAGAAAATGGCCCTCTTTGGCCAGTCTAGACACTTCCAGAAAGTTATCCCACTTCTGACACCAAGTCTGCTGAGGGGCTGTGGGATAACAGATGGACCAGACACTGAACTTCAAGTTCAGCACACAATCACTGTGTGATGTTTATTTGAAATGCAGTGTATAACCTTAAGCAATGGCATACAGTATTTCTTTGTCAGTATATCAGTTTGCAGCAATAGACTATGTATGTCCTTTCTCTGCACTTAGCCAGCACCTACTGACTCATTGATCTCTGATCTAACTTATCAGTTGAGATTCAGCCTCCACCCCATGTGGGTCCTGTTTGCTTGGGTAGTGGGGGCTCAAATAAAAAAAAGCTAAAAACAAAGAACCTCAGTGCAGAAGCACTGTACCAAGGGTTACCCCAAAGGGCATTGACAACAAGCTAAGTTTCAAAGAAACACAGCATCACCCATACTTCCATAATGCAACGCATCATGGGATATATGCAAATCAACATGACATTTCAGATTGTCTCAGTTTACAGAAATTTACATGCATTTTAAATAGCACAACTAAATTAATTTTTATAATACAGTCAACTAGTACTTTTAACCTTTATCAAAAACACCTAGTGCCATGGTATTTTTAACATTTACAGGTTTCATTCACATAAGGTATATACATTAAAGTATTTTATGGCATAGTGCTATTATGTACTAAATCCAACAATGATAAACACAGCCTGCTGTTTTACATATGCTCAGAGGTCACCACAATAACCTCCCTGTACGAGGACCTGAGAGGGAAAAGAAAAATTAAAGAGGACACTATAGTATACTCAAGAAAAGGAAGGGGGTGTCCATACTGCAGGTGGACAACCTGAAGGACCAGAAATAGCTAAGAATATAGGCTAAGAAATAGAAGAACTGTTGCAACAGATTTAAGAAAAGGCTGTTCTCAAAAGTGGCAGGAGCTCCCTTTCACAAGTGGGTGTTGCCATGTGTGAGGCTTCTGCAGTGCCACAGTCAGTATGCTGGAGAGCTAAGATTGGTCTGGGGAGCAAGGAACAGTCATGGTAGCTGGGATCTACTACAGTGTAAGAGACAAAACAGCTTTAGGGTAAGTGCTATGTGACTGGCAAAAATGTCACTATTAAGGAATAAATGGCATTTGTAGAAATCAGGTTTTATTTGGTGAAAATTAGCATTTTGTGTATAGGAGAGCTTCTGTATTGGGAATGAGAGCAGATGGTTGGAGTCAGAACCCTAGTCAAGTGTGGGGGGGGGGATTCTGAATGTATGACCTCAGTGCTTGTGCTGCTGGCTCAAACCAATCCTGACCTACTAGGAGGATATTTACGAACCTGGGGCATATAGTGAGAATATTTCACTATTCTTAATGGAGATCTGGAAGCAGCAAATACACTGTATCAGTGAGAAATGCCATAAAATATCCTCACAGGTGTGGCATAAAAGGATATATGTAAGTATAATAGTTGTGTCGTACCACCACTATATTTAGAGTTGAGTAGGCACTTTAATGTTAAATCCCAAATTCTGCACTTTAATAACTTCACAATCATTCAATAGATTTGCATGAAAGTTTACATGCATGGTTTAATAGGTGTAGATCTCTGGATGTGCCAAGTTTCATTCCAGTTCGATGGGTAGATTCTGAGATATGTTAGTGCAAAAAGTGAATTTTCTTTTCTTTTTTTTTTTTGCTGTTCTTGTGCTGTTTTCTAGTGACAGCCATAGTGTCCAGAGGGTTTGGTATTATGGTTTGAAATGTTCATGGTAGAAAGGGGCTGGTCCACAAATGTGCCTTTTTCTGGTTTGGTGAAAAAAATATGAATACATTCTAAAGTTATTAATTTTTAACATTTTGGTTCTAAGCATGCTCAGTAAGCACTTCAAGACATGAAAAATGAATCATTTTTATTGGTTCTATGTGATATCAGCAAAAACTAAATAGCGAGGAAGGCATGGGTGAAACAAGATGCTGAAGACAAATACACCCCACAGATACATAGATGCATAGATACATAGATACATAGACAGTGTCGGCAGATAAGGGCCTATGGCCCACCTAGTCTGCCCATTTGAGCTTGTAAGTTCAGTTTGTTTTCCTAGAAGTCTATTTCCCCTTACCCCTGACCTCTAGAATTCCTTTATGTCTATCCCATGCATTCTTAAATCCCGTGATTGTTTCAGCCCCCACCACTTCCTCTGGCAGAGTGTTCCACTTGTCCACCACCCGTTCTGTGAAGAAATTCTTTCTCATGTTTCCTCTGAATCGTCCTCCTCCAACTTCATCCCATGCCCTCTAGTCCTGAAACATCTTTTTCGCTTAAAAATAGTGTTTTCCTGCACCCTGTTCCTCCCTGTAAGATACTTGTATGTCTCTATCATATCCCTCTCCTCCTCTCCTCCAGGGAGTACATGTTCAGTTCCTTCAACCTGTCTTCATAGGACTTGTGATGCAATCCATGCACCATCTTTGTTGCCTCCTCTGAACCTTCTCTACCCTGTCTATGTCCTTACGTGGTATGGTCTCCAGAACTGTACACTGTACTCCAGGTGGGGCCTCACTAGTGTCTTGTATAGCGGAATTATGACCTCCCTTTTCCTGCTGGTGATGCCCCTGCCTATACATCCCAGCATCCTATTTGCTTTACCTGATGCCTTTTCACAATGTTTCCCTACCTTGAGGTCATCAGAGATGACAACCCCAAGATCTCTTTCCTGCTTGGTGCATGCTATATCCTCACCCCCCAACTGATATATTGTGCCTGGGTTTTTGTGCCCCATATGCATTATCTTGCACTTCTTTGCCCCATACCAAAAAGAGCAAGTGTCAAAATAGTGACTTCCTGTCCCCAAAAAAACCCAGCCCAAATCACTCTCCAAGGAAAACCACGACAAACAGAAGCAGCAATTCACATTTGAAACTGGAAATAATAGGCAAGTCCACAGAGATAGTTGGAAACTGCATGCATGGTGGGGGGCTTTGCCCCATGCACCCTTCTTAATAAATATAACAAACTCTGAGACTGTAGAATACTCCTTACTGTAAGAATACTCCCTACTCTGTGCCCTACTACCCCAACACAGTTCATTGTTTCACAACATTGCGGACTTCACAGAAGCTGTTTTCTCATGTAGCTGTTGTTACACACAAGCTATAGTCTCACTGTCACTATTTTTACAGACACTCAAACTGAATCACTCTTATTCAGTCTCTCAATTTGAGTTTCCCATATAATGGGATACCTTTTTCGTATGGGGCCAATCCCTTTTTATGAGAAACAGTTCTTTTTCACATGGATGCCATTTCATTTTATTGTTTAAACTTACTCTAAATGAAGTGCATAAAAATATTGTATTTAAAAAAAAATAAACACCTGAACCTAGCGAAACAGAACTCCTTTAGCTAGGTTCTGGAGTTCATGATTTTTTTTTTTTCAAACTTGCCATAAATACATTTTCTGGGCATCCAAAAGACATGGTTCCCAGCTTTGTGAGAGGAGCCCTTCACACACATTCTCTGTATGAGAACAGTGGGACTTTCTTGACTTGTGCAGTCACCACTGCAACTTGTGCTGTGGGCTGCAGTGAGAACAGTGAACTGCTGTTTCCCTGGTGTCTAGTGGCTCCCCTTTCCCATCCCTTTCTGTATGTAATGTTGACTAGTCATGGCCATCTGCAACCATATGCTCAGTACAAAAAAGCAGAACTTAGCACTTGTGGACCAAGGTAATGCTGCAAAGACTTTTCTTTTTAATTTATGCATCTTCAGCACTTTCCATCACCTTTTTAGTAAAAAATGACATCTGCAACCAGGAACAGATTCTCCAGTGTTCGGAGGCCACACCAGCCTCTTCATCAGAGAGGATATTGGGATGTTACTCTCACCCATCTCAAATACCCCTGTTGTAATTAACTATATTTTTACTTCATGGATTTCAGCTGTATTTAATCATAGTACATGGTTATTTCATTCAGGTGCCTGTGAGTGGAGCATCCCAACTATCTACATAATTAACATTCATTAGCCAACTTAATACAAAAACAAATTCCCACATTCATTTAAATAATTATACAGCAGGTATTATTCAGTTAAAATGCATACAATAACAATTCAAATTTTGGTTTCTACTTGTTGACTCCCCTCTCTAAGTTTGACCATTATTAACACACAGATAGATAGACGCTAGAACCAACATTAATAATGCAAAATTAATAACATGATGCACATCTGAATTAAATAATAATTTAACCTGCAGTAATTGTTAATACTTTATTATGGACTTTTGTGTTTGTTTTGTTTCTACTATTTGTATGTGTTGGATTAATGTATTATTGTGTAACTTGTTTGTATTTTGATAAGGAACTTCATTGAAAATGAGCTTTGCTCAATTGAATGTATCCTCTGTTCTTATGAATAAAAAATGATTGATTTACTACTAGATGGACAGACAGACAGATAGGCAGACAGAGTGAGAGAATGAGAGACAGATCAGGGGATCAGTGGCTCACTGCTCCAACTGAAACTGGCAGCATGTCTCCAGCTATGGCTTCGCAGTTCAAGAAAGCCCTGCTCACGGACAGTTCTCTCTTGAGATCTCAGAAAAGAACAATGGTTCTTTTGTATGACCTCATGAAAGAACTGAGGAAAAAAAGAACTATGGTTTCATGAGCTGAGATTCCTCTTTTGTGACTCACGAAAGAGAAGTTTGACTTACAGTATGAAAGAACTATGAAAAAAAAACTAAGTCCCACACTCTTCTTTCATGAGCCAACAGTCTTATTTCATGGCTCACAAAAGAAGTTCAGCTCATGAATGAACTATTAAAAACAATAAGTCCCACCTTCTTCTTTTGTGAGCTGAGACTCCTGTTTACTGAGACTTACTAAATAAAATGTTTGTCACACAGATGAATAATCAAGATCTCTCACTAAGCCTTCTACCTACTGTAGGATTTTAGGGATGTCCCAAAACCATATTTTGGGGCATTTTTTTTACAAAACAAATACTAGAAACTAGCTAAAGGGTCCTGTATAGCTAGATCCATGAGTTTGTTTAAGTCCAGGGCATAATTTTCATAGGTTTAAATTTTTTTTAATATAAATCAAGATGGATGCCATATGAAAATATTTTTTTCCTCATGAAAGAAGAATTTTGTTTCACAACAGAGGAATCTTTCATGAGAAAAAACTAAATCTGAATTCCTCTTTTATATCAGACACTAATAAAAGACCCTACTGGGCATGTTCATATAACTCAGAAATGGATTAATATGAGGTGTTAGGTTTCCTTAACACCCCACCCTCCCAAATCAAGTAGAAGGGCAGGCATGGGATGTTCCTTGGGATTCTCAAGCCTAAAACTCACCCCATTCTCATATAGTCTACACAGCTGATCTTATTTACACATGGAATGGAGTGAGCTTTAGCCTAAAACTCCCAAACTGCTCTCCTACCTGGTTTAGGAGGGTGGGGTGTTAGGGAAGCTCTAACACCTCATTTCCCAACCTTCATTACTTTGTCCTTAACTAGAGCATTAACAAAGGTTTTTGCAACATATAAAGACATAGATAGATAGATAGATAGATAGATAGATAGATAGATAGATAGCTAGCTAGCTAGATAGATAGATAGATGTTCTTTGCAAAAAAACTTCATTAATGCACTAGTTAAGGTTAGAGTGACAAAGGTAGGGAAATATGGTGTTATGGTTTCCAACCCTAATACCTCACCCCCACCCTGCAGGCAGCAGCAGGCTTGGGGTGTGCTTTGCCATTGTCAGTCTTAGCGCTCACCCCATTACATGAGTAAGTAAGCTAAGATGGGTAGAGTATTTATTTATTTTATTTTATTTATTTATTTATTCTAGGATTACAAGTACCTTTGAGCCAAGGCTCTTTTATAAAGGTTCCACGTCAGAAATAACAAACAACAAGGAAGCAACAGTGAAATAACAGTAAACAATTAATGTACAACAGTGCTATTGAAAGGGGTCAATTATAGGAAGAGTAAGGTGTAAAGGAGGAGGAGAAGTGTAGGTAGTTAACAGAGGCAGATATAGTAAAATGGTGAACACAACTAGGACGTATGTGCCCACAAAGAATGGGTAGGATCAGGCGCCCAGGGGTGGCAGAGAAACAAGGATGAGAGGAGAGAGGGAGGATGAAGATGCAGCCAGAGGCATTTGTTGAAAAATAAATGGGAAGGAGTGATAGAAGAGAAGAAGGGGGCAGGGTGGGGGAATAAGTGCTTTAATGGGGCAAGGAGAGACTAATGAGGTGGTATGAAGACCTGAGATTTGAAGTGGTGCCTCAGGAGCTGGGGGAAGGGAACTGGGGGGGTCTGGGGTTAAGCAGTTTATAAGTTAGGATTAAAGCTGTGTAGGTCATCAGCTAGGAGAGGCATTCACAGGAGCCAGCAATCTTCAGGGCCTCTGGAGTGAGGTGCTGCCTGTGCTTGTAGAGTAATCCAATGCATGTGTTGGCAGCTTTAGCCACCCTGTCAATGTGAGCTGTATAGGAGAGATAGGGGTCAAGCAGAATCCCTAGGTATTTGAATGAGTAAACTTGTTCGAGGATAGTCCCCTGCTTGGTGAAGATGGCAAGGGGGTGTTGCTCGTAACAGTTATGTGAACTGCAGAATAGCAATGACTTGGTTTTCTTGTGATTGAGGACTAGTTTATGATTGGAGAACCATGTTTCAACGGCACTGAATCTGAGTTGGAGGCTGTGTTGTAGTGGTGAAAGGTCCTTGTGTGTAGAAAAGACAACAGCATCATCTGCATGCAGGATGATTTGTTCCGAGCAGGATTGTGGTAGGGTGTTTAAAAAGAGGCTGAAAAGGAGAGGGCCCAGTATGGACCCCTGAGGGACTACGGACCGGACAGGCAAGGTATCCGAGAGAGCATTGGCAATTTTTACTCTTTGAGAGTGGTTGTCAAGGTAGCTTCTGAACCAATGAGCTGAGTCCGGTGCGAGGCCAGCAAGGAGTAGTTGGTCATACAGCAGCCAATGATGGACCATGTCAAATGCCTTCAAGAGGTCGATGAAGACAGCCCCAGTAAGAAGACCTTTATCAAGGGAACTATGCATTGCACCAGTAAATTCAAGCAGGGCAGTGGTGGTACTATGCCCTTTTCTAAAACCATGCTTTTGTGTGCACAGAGTATTATATTTGTCCAAATAATCAGTGAGCTGGTCCGCAACAATACACTCTAGGGCCTTGGATAGTGGTGGCAATATGGAGATTGGGCAATAGTTAGAGTGGCAGGTCTTATCCCCAGTTTTGTGGACTGGGGTCACAGTGGCAGTTTTCCATATTTCAGGGAATGTACTGGTGTGGAGTGAGAGGTTAAGAATTTTAGTTAGGGGACTGAGGACCTCATCAAGTGTAAGTGATAGCAGCTTAAGGTCCAGGGTGTCACTGCTGATTCTGGAAATGGAGATGGCTGAGGTGATGTGGTGGCAAGCTTCATTCATCTTAACCTCCCTGAAGTAAAAATGAGGGTGGTTTGACAGAGTGCAGGGTGTGTTAGAGGGGGTGTGACTGACTGTGAAGAAATCAGGTGGTAGAACAGTACTGAGGTCACTAAAAACTGTGTTAAAGGTATTTGCAATGACCATGGGATCAAGGGTATTGGACCCTTCAACAATTACCATGGCTGGAGGGGACTTTGATTCTTTCCCAGTAATGTCCTTGATATTGTCCCAGAAAGCACGACCATTTCCCCAAGTGTTGGTTAGGACGTCCCTATAATATGAGCTTTTTGTGAGACAAATGGATTTTGTGTAGGCATTACGGGCATGTTTGTATTTTTGGTTGTCAGATTGTTTGCCTGTGGCTTTAGCCACTGCCCACAAGTGGTCCCTAGATTTCAGCTGGGAAAGGAGCTCCACAGTTAACCAAGGGTTGGAGAGAGCTTTTGTTTTCCATTTTTTTTGAAGCAGCGAAGAGGTCACAGGCCTTATTGAAGGTGGTTATGAAGTAGCCAAGGGCTAGGTAAACATCCATCGCCTTGTAGATGGGCAGCCAATCTTCCAAGGATAGGTACTGTTTGAGATGGGTAAGTTGACCACGGGGGAGGACTCTGCTGGTAATGATTATAGGGGGTGGCTTTAGAAATTTATTAGACCATTCACATATAACCGGGGAGTGGTCACTGATAGAGTCTGGGAGAACGGAGGTACGAGAGATCCTAGTAGGGTGATTGGTGAGAACCCAGTCCAGCACAGTACTGGTGCCAGTTCTGTAATTTATCTGAGTTGGTGTGGTGACCAATTGCGAGAGGTTGGCAGCTGCAAGGGCATCCTTATGAGTGTAGACATCAGATGCGAGCCAGTTTATATTGAAATCACCAAGCAGAATGTGTTCAGAGCCAGGAGGTTTGGAGCTGATGAAGTTAAGAACTTCTTTCATGCCAAGATCTTGATCTCGAGGTGGAATATATACAGAGATGATTGTGAGGGCTTTTTGATTGGGACCTAGAAGAATTTTAATGGGTAGAAGCTGGGCCGAGGAGGCAGGGACGGGGGTTGGAACAAGGTGCCCCAGGAGATTATCCTTAATGTAGATGGCACAGCCCCCTCCTCTTTTAGAGACACGGTCCAGTCTGAAATTTTTGAAGCCCTGTAAGGTAATTGCCAGATCAGGAACTTTTGGTGTCAGCCGTGTTTCAACTACAGCAAGGATGTCAGGATTATGTTGGCTGATAAAGGCTTGGAGTACATCAAGCTTTGGTAACAGGCTGCAAATGTTAATGGATATGATGGCGAGGGCCCCTGCCTTTTTTCAGAAGGCTTGAACAGCCCAGGCCAGGGTTCGGATGGACATTGCCTGAGATCAGTAGGAGAAATAGGAGGAGCTTCATTGAACAGAGGTGCAGGTACAGTAGAGATAATTTGTGTTTCCTTTTAGCATATGGACATTAGGTAGAAGCCATATGACAGCCCCAATGATATGCAATGTGGTACAGAAAGGATAGGCTGGCATTAAGACCAGTCTTAGTGGTGTTAAGAAGCAGACAGATATTTCCAAGTGGAGGCCCATGGGGAGGACTGGTTGAGAAGTGGAGAGTTCCCAAGGTGCTGCTGGTATTGATTAAGTAGATAGTGGGTACGGGGTGGGGGTGGCAGGGGCCGGGGAGAGAGAGAGAAAAAGGAAGAAGGACAAGGAGGGAGGGAAGGAGCAGGTGGGGGAGGGAACGCATAGCTGGTGTAGGGAGAAAGAAAAGAAAGAAAAGAAAAAAAGAAACAGGCAGGGAGTGGTAGTGAAAAGAGAGCTGAGAATGAGCAGGAACGCGGCGAGGATGGGGTATGTGAGCAGCTGGGATGGGAGAGCAGTGTAGTCAGGAGCTAGGTGGGACAGAAAGGAAGAGAAAAGGCAAGCAAGTGTTGTAGGTCAGTAGGAGGGACCAGCGGGCAATCGAGGGAAGAGTGTAAGAAAGAGGGGCAGAGCTAGAGCGTATTTAACTAAGGTAGGAGGGGGTGTGGGGAGGAAACTTCACAGAAGTTCAATCAACTTTAAACAGTAAAACATTTCCCTAAGACAAAATCCCCAAATTTCAAAAATTAGAAGCAGTACAATATAAGCATGTCCCTAAAACAGTACTTCCCAATTTGAATCAGTACAGTAGGCTGAAATAATCCTGGGTGAAAATTTGGGCAAAACAGGATTTAGTAGGGAGGCAGTATAAGGAAGGTATATGAGAATGGGGTGAGCATTAGGGCTGACAATGGCAAGGCACACCCCATGCCTGCTGCTGCCTACAGAGTGGAGATGGGGTGATAGGGTTGGAAACCCTAACACCACATTTTCCTGCTTTTGTTCCTTTAACACTAATTAGTGCATTAACACTGTTTTTTGCAAAGAATTTCCTTAATTATTGAGAAGGTATAATCCTTTGCTTAGTTCCCTGGGATAACACAGGGCCCTCAGGGCCCTGCACTCCCATCACTCCATAATCGTATCCTTATTTGCATGAGGGAGTGCAGGCCCAGTCCATAATGGTATTCTGCACTCCTATCAATGCATAATTATTTTGATACAGTAGTGGTATCCTTATTTTCCTGTAGGAGAGCTGGGCCCAGATGGCCCTGCAATCCCATCCCATAGTGTACAATGTCAAAAAATACCTTATATTGCAATCTTATACTGAAGAAAACACAGAAAAAATTTGACACAGAATTACTATATTTTCTCAAAACTACCAACAGGCACATCAGTAGCACAAGCCCCTTCTACACTGAAAATCTTAGAGCAAAATTGCAAACTGTTTCATAACACCATAGTGACAAAAAAATGGCTTTGTAATCCTCCTAGTACATTGTTATCCTATGAGAAATCAACCAAAATTCAAATCCAAAGAACTCCAAGCCAAAGTAATATATTTCCACCAAACATCAGAAGGCACATCTGTAGAGCAAGTCCTTTAAACCCTAACAATTTCAGTCCAAAATTCCAAACCATTTCTTTGCTATGAAGTGACAAAGAAACAGCTATATAAAATGTATTTTTTCTAGAATTGCAATCCTGTTTTGCAAATCCTTTTTCGGAATGTGCAGTAAAAGAAAATCCGTTTTCGCAAATTGCAAAAAATGATCCACTTTCACTGTAAATTTTTTCAGAGATTTGGGAAACAGGATTTTTGTAGCTAAACAAACTCCACATTTCTCACCAAGTAATCAAAAAATTAACCCCAGAATACTATTCTATGGGCCCTGATTAGGTAAACACAACTGTGGGTGTTTATCAAAGCCCTGTATTAGTTTAGAATTGTAAATTTATTTCCCTTGCTAAAAGAAAACAAGAAGGTGGCAGCATGAACTAGGATCCAGCACATGCTATCAAGAATCCTGTTTCATGATCAAGAATTCTGTTTGAAGCCTCACATCTAACTTTTACCATAGGACATAATTGGACATTTTTTATTTTAATAACTTTGGAACAGATTATTATTTTTTCACCAAACCTTCAAAAGGCACAACTGTGACCCAAGACCTATATAATCTAAACATTTCAGACCAAAATTCCACATCATTTTTGAGCAATGTGGTGACAAAGAATTTGACAAAAAGCGGTAATTTACACATTCTGTGAGACTCCATATCTTCGCACTTACAAATTCAACCAGAACAAAACTTGTCACATCAAGAGATCTTTGGTCCCTGATGGCACATGCTACATATCTTGCATATTACTTGAACAGTTGTGAATTTATTAAAGTACAGATTGCGATCAAGAATCCTATTTAGTGATCAAGAATCCTCTTTCGAGCCTCACTTCTATCTTTTCCCATAGGAAATAGTGGGAAACTTTAAATGTTAACAACTCTGGAACAGATTAATATTTTTTCGACAACCTTCAAAAAGCATCACTGTGGCCCAAGACCTATATATCCTAAAAATGGCAAACCAAAATTCCACACTATTTTTGCCCATCATGATGACAAAGAATTTGACAAAAATGGTAATTTACATATTTTTTGAGACTCCACGTCTCCACACCCACACATCCAATTAAAACGAAACATGCCACATCATGAGATCTTTCGTCCCTGACGGCACATGCCAAATGTCATTCAAATTGCTGGAATGGTTGCAAAGTTATTAAAGTGCAACATTTTCATTTTAACATTGAAGTGGAGAAAGAATTTAATGAAAAACATATGAACATACAAAACTGCCAGCAGAAACAGACCTCATGGCCTATCAAAGTCTGCTCATGTATGCAGCTAGCACCCCTAGATTGCAGCTGCCCCAACTCCCTTCCTCATCTTCGGGACGTTCTCAGCACTATTCTCCCAGTTCTCAGCACTATTCACCCAGACCCTCCCTCATTCCCTGTCCCATGCCCTTTAAAAACTTCCCACTGTCTTACATGATATTACTCCCTCTGGTAGGGCATTCCATTTTGACACCACCCTCTCTGTGAAGTAATGTCTCTTCATCTCTCTCCTAAATATTCCACTCTCTAATCTTAGCCCATACCCACTTGTGTCCCTACCTTTCCTCAGCTTGAACAACCCTTCAACTCCGGCTTTGTTTATCCCCCTTCAAATACTTGAATGTTGCAATCATATCCCCCCCCCCATCCCTCCTCTCTTCCAGGGTGTACATATTCAGCTCACATAGCCTGTCCTCGTAGGCTTTGCCCTCTGTCCCAATAACATTTTTGTCACCCTCCGCTGCACCCCCTCCAGCAGTTTAATGTCCTTCTTCAGATTCGGATGCCAGTACTGTAGACAGTACTCTAAGTGCAGCCAGTCCAATGACCTGTAGAGGGGCAGGATCACTTCCCTATGCCTGGATGAGAATCCTCTTGCAATACCCCTCAGCATCTTGTTAGCCTTAGCTGCGGCTTTCCCACATTCAGCAGAGTTGTTCATGCTCCCCTTTATCAATACCCCAAGGTCCTTCTCTTCCTCAGTGTCCCCCCAGCCTCACCCCACCCAACCAATAGTCCCTATTCAGGTTCTTTGCCACAAAGTGCATGACCTTGCATTTCTTCACATAAGCTCAGCTGCCACCTCTCTGACCACTCCTCCAGTTTGGTTAGGTCCCCTTGTAGTTGCTTCCACCCATCTGCTTCATCAACTACCACCCCCATTTTAGTATCTTCTGTGAACAGACTAATCCTGCTCCCAACTCCATGTGAGATATCTAAAATGAATAGCCCAAACAGCACCGGACCCAGCACAGACCCCTGAGGTACTCCACTCATCACTGGCCTAGGTACTGAGAGTTCCCCACCACCACCACCCATTGCTGCCTCTCCCTCAGCCAGTTCCCTATCCAGTTTGCCAGTTTCTTCCCCACCCCTACAGAAGTCAGTTCCCCACTAGCCACCTGTGAGGCATTGAATTAAAGGCCTTGCTGAAGTCCAGGTATAGGATGTCTACAGCATGACCCTTATCCCGCTCACTTGTAACCCAGTCATAATATTCTACTAGATTTGTCTGACAAGATCTCCCAGAGATGAACCCACGCTGCCACCCATTCAAGAGTTCATTTGCCTCCAGAAATGCCAGAAGTCTCTCTTTCAGTATTGCCATCATAAGTTTACCCACTGTAGACATGAGACTGACAGGTCAGTAGTTTCCCAGTTCATTCCATGGGCCACTCTTGTGAATGGGAACCACATGGGCCACCCTCCAGTCTTTGGGCACATAGCCCATGTCTAGGGAGGTACTGAACAGGTCCGCCAGTGGCCTGACCAACACCTCCGCCATCTACTTCAGCACCCTGGGGTGAATTCTATCAGGACCTGGTGCCTTGTCCACCCTTAGTGCTCTCAGCCTTTCTAACACTCTGTTCTCCTCAATCCATCCATTCTTCATCCCCTGCCCCCTGAGCCCACTTTTCCCATCCATGGAGGTAGTGGACCACCATTCTCCTGCATGAACACAGAACAAAATTAATCATTCAGTACTTCTGCTTGGTCCACTTCCTTTTCCACCCACTCACCACCCCTCTTTATCCTCACTATGTTGTCTCTGCACTTCCTTTTTCCCTCATGTATCTAAAAAAGTATTTTTCCCCTTCCTTAATGCCCTGAGTTAACCTTAGCTCTCTGGATGCATTGACTTCCCACACCCGCTTGGTAACATCTTTGGACCAACTCTCATATACTTTCCTGTCCTCTCCCCTCCTCCTCCTCCTCCTGAATCTCTGGAATACAGCCCTCTTTGCCCTCACCCCCTCCATCACTCTGCTGAGGCTTCTTGGCTCTGTTTTTCTTGCTTTGGGTCCTGATGCAAGCCTCCATAGCCTCTGCTATCCCAATTTAAATAATATCCAACTTTTGCTGTGCATCCCTGTCTGATCTAATCCCTGCTAAGCACCCCTGCAGTATTTCTTGCAGTTTCCCAAAGTTCTCCCTCCTGAAGTCCACCACCCCTGTTACTGAGCTCCCAATCTCCTTACTCAAACTGAGTCTGAACCACACCAATTGGTGATCACTTCCAGCTAGTGGGTCCTCCACCATTATTTCCCCTCACAGCCTCCCCATTTGACAGTACCAGTGCCAGCGTGTTACCTAACCAAGTTGTCCTGCTGACCAGCTTTGTTAGGAGGCCATCCTGGAATGCATCCAGGATTACCTGCTCCTTGGCACTGGAGGTGGCAGGGGTGCTCTAACTCCTCCAGGCAGATTGAAATCCCCCACAATCACCACACTCACCTTTCTGCATACCCTTCTAATCAGCTCTGTTAGCTCCTTGTCCAGCTCCTCAGACTGGGCAGGAGGTCTGTACACCATCCCCAGCCTCAGCTTTCTACCCTTGGCATCTAGGAGCTGCATCCTCAGTGCCTTAGCCCTCCCTTCCTCACCCTTATCTCTCATGCATCTGATCCCATCCCTCACATAGAGCACCACCCCTCTCCTCCCTCCCTCCCCTCCCTCCCCCTCGGCCCTTCCTGTAAATTCTGTACCCTGGGATTGCCAGATCCCAATCCTGATGTTGGGTGGCCCTAGTCTCAGTTATAACTGCGATGTCTGCCCTCCTCTCACCCAAGAGTGCCTGAAGCTCAACTATTTTATTTCCCAGGCTTCTCACATTTAGGGATACTGCCCTCCACCCATTCCCATCCATTTCCCCCCATGGCCCCTTGGACTGCTGGTAATTTACACATTTCTAAGACTCCATATCTCTGCACCTGCACATCCAAACAGAAGAAAACATATGACACCAAGAAATCATTGTTCCCTGATGGCACATGCAAAATGTTATGCAAATCTCATGAATGGCTGCAAAGCTATTAAAATGCAAATTGCAATCAATAATCCTGTTTCACCATCAATAAATCTATTTCAAGCCTCACATCTAAATTTTCCCATAGGAAATAACGGGAAATGTTTAAATTTAATAACTTTTAAATGGATTAGTATTTTTTCACCAAACCTTCAAAAGGCTCATCTGTGACCCAAGACCTACAGTATATACCCTAAAATGTCAGCCCAAACATCCAAGCCATTTCTGAAAAACATGGTGACAAAGAATTTGACAAAAAGAGGTAATTTTCACATTTTCTGACACTCCGTTATCTCCTCACCCACCTAATCATCCGGGACAAAACTTGCCACATCCAAAGATTTTTAGTCCTTAGTGGCCCTCACAAAATTTCATGTAAAGCAGTTGAATGGCTGCAACATTATTAAAGTACAAACTTTTAGGTTTAATATCGAAGTGACCATTGAACCCTAACTACAGGGGTGGAACCGTGCCCCTATAATATATTTGTTTGATGTTTTTTATTTAGTTTCTATATATATTTTTTTAAATATGAGAAATAAGGGAAGTGCAGTTTCATGTATTTCAATGGGGAGTTTGAGTTTGCTGCATGACTTGCCCATTTTTCATATTTTCAAACCAATTTTTCAACATATGCTTTTTGAGACACCACCTCATGAGCAATATTAGTGCAATTACCGAAATCCAGCCCAAAAGTTGAATTTGCATCCGGTTGTCCAAATTGTGTTTTGGACATGATTTGAAAATGTTCACAGGTCTTGTTCATAAGGTGGGTTTGTAAGAAGGCTATGTTAATAATTTGGGGTCAAAATATGTTACAATGGTGAAGTTATGTGCATCCATTAAAACTACACTATGTTTCCTCGTAACTTTTGCCCTTTACAGTATTTTCTTCCCAAACTTTCAACATAGCCATTCCTTTAAACCAACTCATGAACATGACAGCTGTTATTTCTCAAATCTTCACCGAAATGTGTTTCTATGCCTTTGGTGTGGTACGATGTCGTGGTGGCACAGAATCACGTTTTGGCAGAGATTTGAAAACATTCACCAGTGGCTTAATGAGGTAGGGTAATAAGAAGACTATGCTGACAGTTTGCTTACTGTTGTGGTACAAAAGGAAGCACAGGGCCATGCTTCCACACCAATACTTATGCATATGTATGCAATGATGAGAGCACAGAGCCCGCCATAGGAAAATAAGGACACGATTACACTATATGAAAAATTATGGATGGATGGGAGCACAGTAGGATACAATTATACTGTCTCAAAATGTAAGGAAATATATTACAAAAAAACTTTGTTACTATATTAGTTAGGGTTAAAGTGACAAAAGTAGGGAAATGTGGCAGTAGGGTTTCCAACGCTCACCCCATTCTCCTACGCTGTATACATCTGACCTTGTTTACAGACAGAATGGGGTGAGCATTAGGCTTCAGAACCCCAAGGCACACCCCACACCTGCTATGCTGCTCTTGGGGGGGGTTGTTAGGGTTGGAAATCCTAATGCCACATTTCCCTACTTTGTTGCTTTAACCCTAACTAGTGCCTTATCTATGTCTATATCTGTATCTACATCTATACCTATATCTATATCGGACCACCATACTGTGAGGTTCCTGTTCAAGGCCCCCAAATAGACCCTCCCCTACAGAGATGGTTCAGTACCGCTCTTTAAGTGGTTTGACCCCTCAGGGTCTGATGGCGGTGCTGGACCTATCAGGCCTGAAGAGTGCATGAGAGGAACTGGGGATTTAGTTCTGACCTATAATAGGGTGATCACTGAGACCCTCGACTCTGTTGAACCTCTCCATGTTTGACGCCTCACCTCTCACCAGAGGTCCCTCTGATTTGATGGGACTCTCAGGAAGATGAGGAGGAGTGGTTGATGATTGGAGAGATGCTGGAAGAGGTCTGGTAGGGTTGAGGACAAGTTTATACTCCCTCTGTACAGGTCATTGTTGAGGTCATATCTTGAGTACTGCATACAGTTCTGGAGGCCATACCTAAAAAAGGACATAGACTGCTTGGAGGTTGTTCAGAGGAGAGCTACTAAAATGATACAGGAACTGCACCAGCAACAATATGAATCTAGACTACAGCAACTGCAAATGTAGTCCCTCAAGCAAAGTAGAAACAGGGGGGACATGATAGAAACCTTCAGATACATAAAGGGCATAGATAAGGTACAAGCAGAAAACCTCTTTCACAAAAATGAGACCACACTAATGAGGGGGCACAGTTTGAGACTAACAGGGTGTAAGCTTAAAACCAACATTCATAAATTCTTCGTCACAGAGAAGGAGGTGGACCATTAGAATAATTTATCACCAGATATTGTGAAGGCCAGAACAGTCACTGCTTTTAAGCTAGCGTGGGACAAGTATGGTAATTTTGGAAGAAGAACAGAATGGGGGTAGGCAATCTGGGCAGACTAGATGGATCACACCGTCCTCTTCTGCTGACACGTTCTTATGTTCTTACATTGATGGTCCATTATAGAGACTATCAATCTGTAATCTCCTGTGACAAGGCAGAGTTCCTGTCCAGGGAGATTGTGGCAGCAATTAACAGACCAGCTTTGCTCTTCTGCACTGTGGACAGGCTGTGTAATCCAGCCTGTCTCCAGTCCAGAGGAGCTTTTTCACAATCAAGATGTGATCCGTTTGCTCTGTTTTTTGTTTATAAGATTGCCTTGATCAGATGAGAGACCCAGTCAGCATCCTCTAGTGAGCATTGTGGTGACAAACTTGAGGTCACAGGCACTCTGTCAGTCTGATCCAACTTTGTCCAGGTAGCAGTAGTAGATATCGTGAGTATCATCCAGCAATTACCTACATATAGGTCCTATATCTACATCTATACCTATATCTATATCGGACCACCATACTGTAAGGATGTATCAGAATCTCACTCAACTCATATCCCTCATAAGGGAAACCCAGCACTTACTAGCCTTTCTCCTCCATTCTTGGTCCTCTTCATCCTTTCCCCTCCTTCCTAGCTCACTTATATCCCCCCCACACTATTATCCTGAAGGTACTAGCTTCTATTTAGCAGAGTTAGCCTTGGATTGTCATCTCTTCTGTCTCATGTGAATTCATTATGAATTGTAACTGCGAGTACCTTTGGCAAACTTGTATGTTAGGTCTATATCGACCTTTACCTGTACTATGCTGTTGCTTCATGGCTACTGCAGCTGTGTTTATGTATTGTTGTATTATGTATTAATAAGTATGCTCCCCTTATTAAAGTTTGAACTAGGACCAAAACCTGTAAATGGTTCACCCCTCAGATCAGGTCCTTGCTTCTAGAAAGAGATAAGCTCTGGAAAAAAGCACGCAGACTGAACACTGCAGAGGATTGGAACCAGTTCAGGAGACTACGAAATTTATGTACCAAAACAATCAGAGAATCAAGGCCACCTTCTTCAAATCCGAACTCGACTTCGCCACAAAGAGCCCAATCAAGCTCTGGAACACAATCAGTGATCTGCTAGGCCACTCCCCAGGAAATTCCTCCGACCAAGATTACCTCTGGCAACTTGACTATAACCGAAAAGATGGATATACTTGAGCGCATTCAATAACCACTTTGCTACTGCAGGCATGGCATTTGATAACTCCCCTACAAACATACTTCGCTCCCAGACTGCCAGCCAACTGCCTGAAACTCCGATAGCTTCGCCGTCTTTCTCACTTCAACCTGCCACACTGAAAGAGGTAGAGGACCTCTTGCTTCAGTTGGATACTAGAAAAAGTGCTGGGGCCAACTCCCTTGACCCTTACTTCCTAAAAATTGCCTACCACGTACTAGCAATACCCGTCACCCACCTTTTTAACTTATCCCTGTCTCAGGGCATCTTACCACCTATATGGAAGACAGCACATGTCATACCACTGTTCAAATCAGGTGACCGTGGCGATCTCAATAACTACAGGCCAATTTCCCTCCTTCCGGTCCTGTCCAAGCTCCTAGAGAAAATTGTAAATGTACAGCTGAGGACTCACCTTGAGTCTAGGGAACTGCTAAATCCTATGCAGTCCGGATTCAGAGCTAAACATAGCACTATCTCAGCGCTCGCCAAAGTTACTAATGACTGGCAGCGTAATCTTGAGAGCAAAAACTTTATTTGTGCTGTTTTCCTTGATCTAAGCAAGGCTTTCGACACCGTCGACCATAGTCTGCTCCTCTCTGCCCTTCAAACCATAGGTGTGGACCCCACCTCTCTGCGTTGGTTCACTGACTATCTTACAGGGCGCCTTCAACAAGTTAAAGCCGAAGGAGGTCTGTCCCCCTTAAAAACTCTGCAAAGAGGGGTACCTCAAGGTTCTATATTAGGGCCCTTACTTTTTGCAATCTACATTAATAACATCGACTACTGTATAAAAGAAGCCAACATCCATCTGTTTGCAGATGATACAGTTCTCTACGTGAGTCGCCAACACCTGAAGCTGCCTGCAATGACCTACAGTCAGAATTCAACCTTTTTCAAAGCCAACTCCTCCAAAAAGCTACTCCTTAATGCCAAAAAAACTAAAGCGATGGTCCTCTCTCTTTTATCCGTACAGCTAACCCTGTGTCCAGTGGGACAGTTCCCCAAATTACCACAGTTCTAGGTGAAAAACTAGAATTTGTTACAAAATTCAAGTATCTGGGAGTTTGGATAGACCAAAGACTCTCCTTCATTGAACATATCGAGGACTTGCTAAAACGACTTCGGCAAAGGCTTGGACTGTTTTTAGAATCAGCCAATTTCTCACCAGAGATGTCAAGAAACAACTGGTCCAATCCATTTTCCTATCATTGGTTGATTACGCTGACTTCTACAGCCAATGCCCCAACTCTTACATGGCTAAACTGGACACACTCTACCATCAAGCACTGAGGGTTTATAGCGGGACTCCCCTTGACACACATCACTGCACCCCTATATGCGGCAGTGGATGGACATCACTAAGTTCAGGCGCCACAGAAAACGCCTCTCTGGACCTATGAGCCATCTCCTAATAAGCTGCCTTACTATATCTCCTGCTGTCTTCCCTGAGTATAATTGGGAAATGCGCGTTAAGTTACTCAGCTATTACACTTAAAGTACCCAAAGCAAAATCCGGCTCGGCAGGGCAGCCATAAGCTTCGTGCTACCCACCAGAAGTGGAACGATCTCCAAAACCCTCAAATCACGACCTAATCGTGGTATAAATGCTTTCAAGATGCTTTATTTCCATACAATCAGAGAAGTATGTAACTGCTTCACCCACTCAGACCCAGTACCGGTGTCTGCACTGGTATATAGCCACGCCTAGACCCAATTTTAAGTACTGACCCCCAGCTTGCTCCTCACCAGCCTAATTGTTCTCTCTCTTATCCCCCTGTCTTATCAACACTAGGCCCATCCATCCCCTTATTCTTCCTTTCCCAACCTCGGATAGGAGCTCACTACCCTGGGTTGTGACATCCTACCATGCCCGTACTTTATAGCATTCAATACCGGTGCTCACACATACTCCTTTTCTCCATCCACCTTCTCTACATCCAGCTTTACCAACTCCTTTCTGTGCACCGTGCCCTCCTAGCCTTTCTCCCCCTACTTCCCTCCCTCTCTTCCCCCCTACCTTCACCTCTACCTGGTGTATATTTTTATTTTTATTTTTTTCTTCTGTTACTTCCTCCTGCAACCTTAGATAACCTGCTTTATCTTCCTATAGACACTTCTATGTATGTAAATACTGTGTAATCTGTACAATATCTGTATAATTCTATGTACATATGAACTTCTTTTTCTTCCTCTCTGTAAAGACTATTATCTGTATTGCCTTGTAAATACCTGTGTTGACCTGTATACACACTTGTTCATGCTCCACCCAGGTCCGTCTTGCAAATGAGCTTCTGCTCAACGATGAACGCCTGGTTAAATAAAGACTTGATTGATTGATTGATTGATTGTATTGTATTAATGTCCAGGACCACTCTGAAAATGAGCTTGCTCGATGGTGTTGATGCCTGGTTAAATAAAGTTTGATTGATTGAATTACGGCCAATCTACTGTAGTTTGGATCCCGAGACCAACACGTCTCCTTGTGGGGTGTGTTGATGTCATTGACCTGGTCCTAGTCAAGATAGTCTGATGTTCTCTGGTGTCAGGGGTCTTTCCTGGGCCCCTGAAGGTGGCTGTTGTAAGGCACCTCCTAAAATACCTACACTAGACATGGACTGTCTAGCAAACTACAGGCCCCATCTCGAACCATGCTTTTCTGAGGAAGGTTATTGAGAAGGTGGTGGCTGTTAAATCAAAGACCTATTTAACAGCCCATGACATCTATAAGCCTCATCAGTCTGGTTTCAGGAAAAGGCATAGCACTGAGACTGCCTTGATTTGGTCACTTAATGATCTCTTGGTGGTGAGGGATTGAAGGAGACATTCCTTTCTTGTTCTCCTTGATCTGCCAGTGGCATTTGATATTGTGGACCATTGGGTGCTGTTGGAGTGCCTGTGGGTATGTTGTGGGCTAGTGGGAGTAGTCCACAACTGGTTTGGATCTTACCTCATGGGTAGATCGCAACGTGTGGTGTCTGGGGTTTATTCCTCAGCCCCCCCATGCCTCTGCCTTGTGGGGTCCTGCAGGGCTCTACTTTGTCCCCATGCTGTTTGCAGTGCATATGCTGCCTCTAGGGGATATTGTAAGGTGGTATGGGTTGAGATTTTACTGCTATGTGGATGATACTCAGATCTACATATCCTTTGCTCCCAAGCACCAAGAGACGGTCTCAGTACAAAATGCCTGCCTTGACGAAATCCAAAGACTGGATGAGGCAAACTGAGGTTGAATCCGGATAAGACTGAAGTACTACTGCTGGAATCTGATCACCATGGGATGGAGGTACAATCTGATCAAGTCTTAGGGCTGAGGCTTGGGGACTCCCAGCTGCTTACCTCTGATCAGGTGAGGAACCTTGACATTGTTCTTGACTGCAGTTTGATGCTCAGAACACAGGTGTTGGCTGTGGTCAAGACTTTTTTTACTATCTTAGAAACATTACCAGGGTGAAACATCTGATCCCCCCTGCAGATCTGCCAGCATTGGTTCATAGAAACATAAAAACATAGAAATTTCAGCAGATAAGGACTGCTAGGCCCATCCTGTCTGCCCGTAGGCCCTATACATTTTATGTGGCCACTGACTCTATGTGATCAATGGCTTGTCATCACTCCCTTCCCTCTCAGGCTTCCCTTGTGCCTGTCCCAAGCATGCTTAAACCCCTCCACTATGCTTGCTCCCACTACCTCCTGTGGCAGATTATTCCATGTGTCAACTACCCGTTCTGTGTAGAAAAACTTCCTCACATTACCTCTTAATCTACCCCTTTCCAATTTCTTATTTTGCCCCCTTGTTCTAGTACTTTTTCTACACTGGAAAAGCTCCCCTACACCTGCACCTTATTTATGCCCCTGAGGTACTTGAAAGTTTCAATCATGTCCCCCCACTGTCTCCTCTCCTCCAGTGAGTACATATTGAGGTCTCTTAGTCTCTCTGCATGTTTTGTGGTGTAAGCCCTGCACCTTCTTTGTTACCCTTCCCTGGATAGTCTCCACCTTATCTATGTCCTTCCGCAGGTATGGTCTCCAGAACTGCACACAATACTCCAGGTGAGTCCTTACCAATGTTTTATATAATGGCATCACCACCTCCCACCTCCTGCTAATGATACCCCTGCCTATGCACCCCAGCATACCACTGGCCCTCCCTGCCGCCTTTGTGCACTGCTTTTATACCTTATGGTCATCAGAGATGATAACCCCTAGGTCCCTTTCATTTGATGACAGTCAGCTCCTCCCCCACAACCTGTAGCTCTCCCCAGGGTTCCCTCTACCCAGGTGCATTATTTTGCACTTCTTTACATTGAGCCTCATTTGCCACATCTCCGACCATCTTTCAGGCTTCTCCAGGTCCCTCTTCATTTTCTGTACCTCACATGCGACCTCACATTTGGACTACTGCAATGCACTATACCTAGGGCAGGTGGGGGCAGATCTTGTTGCCTGCAGCTAGTGCAGAATGCGGTGGCCAGGTTGTTGACCGGTCTTCCAAGATCATGTCACATTACATTTGAGCTGCACGGGGATCAGGGCTTGGAGGGGGGGCTACTACACTATTGAAAAGATGGGGAAAGGACCTTTATTTTTCCTTGCAGTGGGAAGCAAGACTGGGAAGAGGCCACTACACTATGGAACAGATGGGGAACATGATATTATTTTAGTACAGCAGAGATCGGGGCTGGGAGGGGGATCATGTGACTGTCAATGGACTTCACACCGGGCACCACCCTGCCTGGTACAAAGTTCAGACAGGGTTTTGGTGTCCTAACTTTGTGCTGGCACATCTGGTCATGGCTTCACTAGGTGAAGGTTGAATATTGTGATGCGCGAAGTGTGCATGAGGGACCCTTGATTTGCATACCCACATCGCAATATTGTGCACCACAGCACAGTTGGGTTTGTATGGCACATTGGGGCTTCTGAATATTTCCATGCCCCCAATAGCTATCTCAAGTCAGGAGATGCATGGGCACATCAAGGGATGCACCGCACATCTCCTTTGAATATATGAGCCATGATCTATACTGTTGGGATGGACTGCAACTGAATAAAAAAGGAAGCAAACTCTAAAATCGAGAGGCTGGTAACTGATAATTTAAATGAGTGGGCGGGGAAGAGGGAGTACAGTCACATCAAACAGTGGCATAACTAAACCTAAGAGCAATAGAAAGAATACAATTATCAAATCCCTACTTGTTAATGCTTGCAGTTTAAATATAACAAAAAAGCAGATCAAGAAAACAGACTAGTAAGAGGTAATATGTCTCTGCCTGTATTACAGAAATGTGGTGGGACTGTAGTTCAGAATGGAGCAATCAGGTACACGGCTACAGATTAATAAATAAGGAAAGAATAAATAACAAGCATTTGTCAATGCCAAATGTTGTCTTGCTGGTTTTGGCATTGGTAGTGCAGGAGTTAGAGAGACACATGGTAGAAGTAGCAGTGAAGTATAGAACCAACATCAATCCCACCACACCCTGCAGAGAGTGACAGGCATTGGGATGTGTGTTTGGGTCGCTGGCCATAACGCTCATACTATTTCCCCTCACCCTACCCTGCAGAGGTTTACAAGTGTCGTGTTGTGCCTTGGGGTCATCTGGCCTTATGCTCACCCTATTTCATAAGGAAGTACATTGAGATGGGTGCAGCATAGGAGAATGGGTTGAAGTTTGGGGCTGAAGAGTCTTGATGCACACCTTCATGTCTGTCAGTGGCTGCAGGGTGGAGGTGGAGGACCAATGTCATGAGCAGTACAGCAGACAATCCAAAGACACACCCCTGATGCCTGTCAGTTTGTACAGGGTGAGATATAATGGTTAGAAACCCTAATGTCCTGGGCATGTGTTGATATTTGCACTCCAAATTTTAAAACATGGCATTTTTGTGACCCCACCTAATGAAAGCATTTGGGACCTCTGTTCATGAGCAGTGCCCCTGTGATTTTGTTAATCTGTCTCGAACGTTGTTTTTCCACAGTGACCGCACCATTCTGCACCACATGAAAATGTCAGCTGCACCAGCGATAAGGAGGTGTGAAGAGGTGGCAATGTGGGAAATCTGGAGTGAAAATATTAACCATTCTTGAAGTTATAAGCATGTGTGAAAACTGCATATCGCACACTCGTAACACAGTCATTTAGTGGAATTATTTCACCAAATTTTTAACATAGCCATTTTGGGATCTGTGCTCATGAACAGTGGCACTATGATTATCTTAATCTATCCTAACGTTGATTTCCCACAGCAACCATGTGATTGTGCGCTAGATGTGTGAAACTATATTTCGGGCAGGGTGTGATAAATGATAGCTGAACTGTTTATAAGAAGGTGTGCAAAAATGACAATGTTGAAAATCTGGAGTGAAAATGTTACAAATTCTCGAACTTACGATTTGGACACTGTGCAATGCACGCTTGTAACATAGTAATTTTATGGAATTTTTCACCAAATTTTCAACATAGGCATTTTGGGACCTCTGCTCATGAACAGTGTTACTGTGATTTTCTTACTCTGTTCTGAACATTGTTTTTCTACAGCGACTGCGCCACTGTGTGCCGGATGTGTGAAAACACAGTTCAGGTAGGATGTGGGAAATGAAAGCTGTACTGTTCATAAGAAGGTGTGAAAAAATGGCAATGGTGAAAATCTGGAATGCAAATATTAAAAATGATTGACATTACGAGCGTGCGTGGAAACTGCACAACACACGCTTGCAAAACAATCATTTTATGGACATTTGTCACCTAATTTTCAACATAGGCATTTTAGGACCTCTACTCATGAACAGAGTCACTGTGATTTTCCTAATCTGTCCCAAATACTGATTTCCCATGGCATCCATGCTATTCTGCGCCGGAAGTGCGAAAACACATTTCAGCCAGGATCTGAAAAATGATGAGGGTGCATGAACACTGTGCAACGCACACTCACTGCACAACACACGCTTGTAAAACAGTCATTTTATGGCCATTCATCACCAAATTTTCAACATAGGCATTTTAGGACCTCTGCTCATGAACAGTATCACTGTGATTTTCTTACTGTGTCCCGAACACTGATTTCCCACAGCGACCACGCTATTCTGCACCAGAAGTGTGAAAACACATTTTGGCCAGGATGTAAAGAATGACAGCTGTACTGTTCATAATAAGGAGGTGTGGAAAAATGGCAATGTTGAAAATCTGGAGTGAAAATATTACAGATGTGTGAAGTTACAAGTGTGCGTGGAAACTGCACAACGCACGCTCGTAAAACAGTCATTTAATGGACTTTTGGCACCAAATTTTCAACATAGACATTTTAGGACCTCTGCTCATGATCAGTGTCATTTTGATCTTCTTACTCTGTCCCAAACACTGATTTCCCACAGGGACCACGCTATTCTGCGCCAGAAGTGCGAAAACACATTTTGGCCAAGATGTGAAAAATGACAGCTGTACTGTTCATAAGAAGGTGTAAAAAAATGGCAAGGTTGAAAATCTGGAGTGAAAATATTACAGATTCATGAAGTTACGAGCGTGCGTGGAAACTGTGCAACGTACACTCGTAAAAGTAATTTTTTTTATTTTTTCACCAAATTTGCAACATAGGCTTTTTGAGAGGCCACTTCATTTCATTTCATTAATCGGTCCTGAAGGGTGATTCTGTACAGTGAATGCAAAATCACTTTTCCGGACCAAATAACGCCGTGAGAGTAACTGAATTCATGAGGAGGGGTCCCAATAACCCCATGTTGAAAATTTGGTGGCAAAATTCCCCAAAATGCCCAAGATATGCATCAAAGTTTAAAAAACCCTATTTATGCCATTATACAGCTTACCGGCATTTCTTCAGTTCGCGGTTGGCTTTGAAGAGTGCAGATGTGTTCCCGGTCCACCGAAGATTGTCACACCGGGCTCCAGAGGTAAGTATGGAGTGAGGGTGTGTGTGGGGAGGCAGGGTACACAGAGGGTGGGCGAGGGTTGGGGGAAGGGGCTGCAGACTGTGGAGGACCATTTTCTACTTTACAGGGAAAAAAAAAACATTGAGAGAAGGTTTTTGGTTTTACAGGTACATTTGACACACTGGGGTGGGCTCCCAGCGTGTCATCGGCATGTTTTTTTGGGGTGGGGAGTGGAGCTGATGGGGATTGGGCACCCTGTCAGCGAATAAAAAAGAGTGTGTTGGGGGATGATGTCGATGGGGATTGGGCTCTCCTGTCGGTAAATAAACTGGGTGGGGGTTGTCTCCTGCGGGGGTTTTTTTGTGGGGGGGACTGTAGCTGACAGGGATTAGGCACCCCGTCGGTAAAAAGAAAAGAGTGTTGGGGGGATGATGCTGACAGGGATTGGGCTCTTCCATCGGCAGATGAAGTGGGGAGGGGGACATGATGATGCAGACAGGGGGATTGAGCACCCCCCTAAGTTGACTTTTCTGGGGACTGTGCAAGGTGGATGGCACAGCTGCTGCTCTGGTGTACTGAAACTTACACTGGGAAAGGCACGCCCTGTAATGAGGTGGAGCTCCCTCATTGCAGTGGCTAAAACCTTTCAAGGTGGTGGACACGCTTTTTCACTGCTGTCATAGACAGCATGCAATCCAATTCATGCCACAGAGCCCAGCCCCAAAAAGCAGTGGTGCCACAGGCCACAGCAGGACCGCACCTCCAAAACCTGCTATTCCGAAGTTACCACAACATGTTTCTTGCGCAGGCGCAAGATGTCATAAAAAGAAGGGGGATGTTGTGATTTACATTAGAGAAAGAATGGACTGCTTATTGATAGATCAAATTAACACTAGTAATGTAAATACTGAAACCCTATGGATTATGGATTTAGAACTGGGGGGGGTGGGCACAGGAACTGGGGAACAAGCAGAGGTGCTAAATGAGTACTTTGCCTCTGTCTTTACCGGGGGAGGTGGGGGATCTTTCCAACATGATGGGAGGGTAGAGAAGCCCACTGAACCAGGAGGTCAGTTGGAGACTGAAGGACTGGATGAGACTAGGGCAGGGGATGGGTCATATCTAGAAAGTGAGGAGAGGATGCATGAGGAGGGGGGATGGGAAGGTGAAATCACAGCGGATAGGGTGAGAGAGGCCCTCCAGTTGCTAAAGACTGAGAAGGTGCCGGGGCCAGATGGGCTGCATCCAAGGGTGCTGAAGGAACTGTCGGATGTGCTGGCAGCTCCACTGGCCTCACTCTTCAACATCTCCCTGATGACAGGGTGGGTGCCTCAAGATTGGAAGGTGGCTCATATGATGCCTATCCACAAGGGGGGTCCAGAGAAGAGATGGGGAATTATAGGCCCATTAGCCTAACGTCTGTGGTAGGCAAGGTTATGGAGGGCATTATCAAGGAGAGGCTGGGGGCAGCTTGAAAGGTTGGGGCACCTGGATGACAGGCAGTATGGTTTTGTTCAAGGTAGGTCATGCCAGACTAACCTGGAGAAGTTTTATGACTGGGTGATGGGAGCCCTGGACCAACATAGGCCGGTAGATGTCCTCTATCTGGATTTCAGTAAGGCGTTCGATTTAGTACACCACAACGGCCTACTAACAAAGCTGGGGAGGATGGGGGGGGGCAGTTGCTAGGTGGATGGAAAACTGGCTTACGGGGTGAATACAGTGAGTGGTGGTTGGAGGGATAGTCTCCTCCCCCAGGAGGGTCATCAGTGGGGTCCCCCAGGGTTTGGTCCTGGGGCCACTCCTGTTCAATTCCTATGTCTCGGACATAGGGTGGGGTGTTAGAAGTAGGTTGAGTCTCTTTGTGGATGACTCAAAACTGGGAGCACTGGCAGATGGGCAGAAGGGGAGAGAGGCGCTGCAGGAGGATCTGGATACCCTGGGAGGGGTGGGCAAGGAAGTGGGGGTTGAAGTTCAATGCAAGGAAATGTAGGGTGCTGCATCTGGGGGTCAGAAATCCGGGACATGCATACACCCTGGGAGGGACCACACTGCAAGTCACATCAGGCGAGAGGGACTTAGGGATAGTGGTGGACAGCAAAATGAATAACACAGAGAATTGTCAAAGAGCTGCAGCAAAAGCAAACAGGATTCTGGGCTGCATAACCAGGGGGATTACCTCCAGGAGGAGGGAGGTGATCCTCCCTCTGTATAATGCTTTGGTTAGGCCGCATCTTGAATACTGTGTGAAGTTCTGGAGACCCCATCTTAAGAGGGACATAGCGCTGCTGGAGAGGGTCCAGAGGAGGGTGACCAGGATTATTCATGGCATGGAGGGTAGAACCTATCAGAAGAGACTGGATGAACTCAATCTGTACGCACTGGAGGAGAGGAGGGACAGAGGGGACATGATGCAGACTTTCAAGTATGTAAAAGGGATAAATAAGGGCAAAGCCAGGGAAGTGTTCAGGCTTAAGAAGGGGGGAACTACCAGGTGGCACGAGTGGAAGCTGGAAGGGAAGTATGGGGGAGCATAGGAGACACTTCTTCACAGAGAGGGTAGTGTAATTATGGAATGCACTGCCCAGGAGTCTGGTGGAAGAGACCACAGTGGAAGGATTCAAGAAGGGTTGGGACAGGTACATGGGGAAGCTGAGGCCAGGGAGGGCCACCTCTGGGGCTGGGGGGGGTGGAGGAGCGAGGTCCCAGTAGGGGCTAGCTTCCGAACAGACACCACGGGGCCTATTCTGCTGGCTTTTACTATGATACTATGAAAATAAATGATAAAATGGGTAAATCATTCAAGATAGGAACACTAAACAGGCCACCAAGAGCAGGAGACAAACAAACTAGAAGGTCTTTACTTGCCAGGAATTAACTGGGCAAAAACAAACAAAATTCAGGATGCATGCTTGACAGAAACTTCCAGGATAAGACAATCAAAACAAATGTCGAACAACTTGTGACAGAGGGCAAAAGGCAAAAATATTTTGGATTTCATACTTACTTATATATCAGACAACATTAAAAATATGCAAATGGGGAACCAATCATAGACAATGGCCATAATTCAATAAGTTTTACTAGAAACATAGAAATGTTGATGGCAGAAGGAGACCATCAGGTTTGCCCAGTAGTTCCCAGGACCTTTTCTGGTCCCAGCAGCTAGGCCCCTACTAAATATTACCTTGTCCATTCTTCTTGGATTTTAAACAATTGTTCAACTTATCCCAGCCTACTTTCAATGCTGTCAATGTCTTGGATATCACCACCTCTGCAGGCAGCCTTTTCCAAGGCTCTAGCACCCTTTCCAAGAAATAATGTTTCCTGAGTTCCCTTTTGAAGCCCCCACCAGCTTCCATCCATGCCCTCTAGTATTTAATCTGGAAACTTTGTTGAACAGCTCAGGGTAGGACTTCCTTTACTCCATTCCTGAACTTGAAGATGTCTATTATGTCCCCCCTTTTCCTCCTAGTCTACAGCGAGAACATATTCAATGACTCAAAGCAACCCTCATATAAAAGCCCTTGTAAGCCCTGAATCATTTTTGTCACCTTCTATGCATGGTCTCCAGTCTGTTTATGCCCTTCTTTAGGTGTGGGCCCCAAAACCGGACACAGTACTTCATGCAGGGCCTCACAAGGGACCTATATAGTAGCAGTATCACCTCTCCACTCCTGCTGTCAAATCCTCTCCCAATGCATTCCAACATTTTGCTGGCTTTGTTGCAAGCTGTGGTGCACTGCCTGGTCTGCTTAAGGGTGTCACATTTGATAATGCCTAGGTCACTCTCCTCGTGGGAAGCATTGATTCTGAACCCACTGAGCCAATATGCTGTCTTTGGGTTCTTCTTACGCAGGTGCGTCACTTTACACTTCTTGGTATTAAAGCAGCAGTGCTACTAAATCAGGAAGTGAGCTATAAAAATTCTGTTTTTCTGCTATAAGCATGCGGCCAAAGTTCCAGTTTCCATACCTGAAAATGTTTTTTTTTTCTGTCATCTTTGTTTTTTTTAGATATTTGCAATTTATTTGAATTGTTGTAGTGTTACAACAAATATGGCGGCTGACTAATTTTCAGCTGCGCTTTTCTACAGGTCACATCATGTCTTTTGACAACAGCAGATGGACCCTCTGCTGACCATTCCCGATGTCCCTGCAAGTCATACACATGTGTAGCTGGCAGCAGAGGGGGTTCCAGTGCAACATGCTTAGTGGCAGAAATTTAAACAAAAGCAGAGAATAACTGACCAAATTATTTGGTGATAGTACAATGCCGGCAAGAAAGAGTACCAGGTGTTTGATTAGCAGGGCACAGGGAATAAACTGTCAAAAAAGTGCAATTTTTTTTTCGTAGTACTGCTGCTTTACATTTTAGCTGCCAGATGCTAAACCATTTTTCCAACCTCTGCAGTTCTTTTTGAAGATTCATAACCACTTCCTCATTGTCCACCCTACCACCTAGCTTGGTATCAACTGCAAAAAGAGTAATCATGCCCTGAATACCTACCCCAATATCACTGATGACCACATTAAACAGTACCGGCCCCAAGACTGAGCCCTGTGGTACACCACTAGTGACCTCTTCCTCATCTTAATTTTCCCCGTTGATGACTACTCTCTACTTTCTGTTCCAAGGCCAGTTACCTACCCACCAAACAATACTCTTTGTGGTGCCCAGCTCTTCCAACTTTTTCAACAGGCAATTGTGCGGTACTGAGTCGAAGGTCTTGCTGAAGTCAAAGTAGAGGAGATCGACTGGATGTCCACTGTCCAATTACCTAGTCACCCAGTCAACAAACATGATCAGGTTAATCTGACATGATCTACCTGCCACAAACCCGTGTTGCCTGTCATCCTGAATGCCATTTTTGTCCAGATATTCTACCAAGTCATGTTTAATCAAGACTTTCATTTGCTTTCCCCCTGCCAAGGTGAGGCTAACCAGTCTGTAGTTACCAGCCTCCTCCCTGCTTCCACTCTTGTGTAGAGATATCACATCAGCTCTTCTCCAGTCCTTAGGCACAACTCCAGTCCGAAGTGAATGGTTGAACAAATGTGCCAAGGGGTCCACTAGCTCCCCTGGCAGCTCCTTTAGCACCCTTGGATGGATCCCATCTGGCACTGGTAATTTTTCTAGCTTAATATGCTCAAGTGCCTCTCTAAGCCTGATGCTGGAGAATGTTAGCATTTCCATATGTTGTACCCCCTTGTCAACTGCCTTAATACCACTGTCTGGCATTTGGCCTATGTTTTCCTTGGTGAACACTGAACAGAAGAAGTTGTTCAAGACAGTGGCCTTCTGCCTGTTGTCTTCCACTATACTGTCACCATTTTTAAGTTTAACTACCTCTCCTCCTTTCTTTCTTTTTTTTTGAATATATCGACACAATTGTTTCTTCCCTGTTTTGACCTCTTCCACTATCTGGAGGTCAGCTGCTGCTTTTGCCTGCTTTACCTTCCCATTCATTGTCACTCAAATTTTTTTTTGAACCTGAGAAAAGCTTTCCTTTTTTTCCATTAATATTGTATTAACTTGGTTCTTGAACCATACTGGCCTTTTATGCCTGTTCTTCTTTGTCACTGGTTTTACACACAACTGTGTAGCCTCTAAGATGGCTTGTTTAATCTGCCACCATATATTTTCTACCTCCAGTAGATCATGGATTCCTCCTAGTCTTCCCCTGGCTAATACCCGCATTATTATTTTTTTTTTGAAGTTCGCTTTTCTAAAGTTTAAGACTTCTGCTCTGGATTGAGATTTTATAACCCCTAGGGATAAATCAAACCAGACAGAGTTGAGGTCACTGTTTGTCAATGGTTCAACAATTCTTACAGCACTAACTAGCTCAGAGTTGGTGAAGACCACATACATAATTGTGTCATGCCTAGTTGGCTCACCTACTAGTTGTATGAGAAGGCAGTCTTGCAAGCCTTGACTTTATGACAATCTAGATAGATCTGCCTGTATTGTGAAAAGAGTAACAACAAGACCGCATTATTGGAAAGCAAACACCAGTTCAATTAGAACAGAAATTAAACAGATAAACTGGGACAATGAGTTCAAAAACAGAATGACCAGTGAATGTTGAGCAATATTCAAAACAAAGTTATTTAAATTTTAATATATGCCAAGGATTAAAAAATATAACACTAGGGATAACAAAACCTACTGGTGGAACAATAAAATCAACAATATTGTCAACAAGAAAAGGAAAATGTTTAGAAAATACAAAACAGAACCAACTCTGATTAATAGAAGGAAATACCAAAAAGCTGTTAGACAAACCAACAACAGTATAAGGGAAAGGAAAATAAATATAGAATTTAAGCTGGCATCATTAGAAGGATGTATCAAAGCATTCTTGCCTACATAAATTCACATAAGTCTATTGATAAAACAATAGAGCTACTACTGTCTAACGATGTAGTAATAAATAATGCAAAAGAGGTTGTCACAGAACTTAACAAGTTCTTTGGATCAGTTTATGGCACAACAGGAACATTAAAAAAAGAGAACTGAATCTTCTAGTAAACAAGATAATAGCACAACTCACAACTTAGCAACTAGTAACATAATCACTGGAAAACTGTGCAGGTTAGACACCAGTAAGTTAGCTAGCCCTGATAATATATACACCCACAAATTTTATATGAACTCAGAGCAGAAATATCAGCACCTATTATAAAAAAAATAAATCAATCACTAAAGGAGGTAAACGTTCCAGAGGACTGGAGGGCCATGACAATAGTGCCTATCATCAAAAAAGTGGATAAGGCTAGGAGGCAGAATTACAGGCCTATAAATCTCACTTCAGTTATCCACAACATCTGTGAAAGCAGCAGCAGTGAAGGCCAATAGGATCCTGGTGTGCATAGCAAGGGGAATCATATCAAGGAGTGAGGAGGTGATCCTGTCACTGTAAAGATCACTGGTGAGGCCTCACTTGGAGTACTGCATGCAGTTCTGGCACCCCTTCTCAAAAAGGGACATCAAATTGTTGGAGGGGGTACAGAGAATGGTGACCAAGATGCTAAGCAGGATGATAAAAAAGCCCTACGAGGATAGGTTATGGGCACTCAATATGTACTCCATGGAGGACTGAAGGGACAGGGGTGATATGACAGAGACCTTCAAATACTTGATGGTCATACGTAGGGTTGGCCACAAGGGCCTGTTTAAACTTAGGAAGGAAGGGATCACAAGAGGGTATAGTCTGAAGTTGAGGGGGTTAAAGTGAGATGAGGAAGTACTTTTTCACAGAAAGGGTGGTGACAGCATGGAATGCTCTGCCTGAGGAACTGGCTTTGCAACATCATTGAGGAGTTTAAGAGGAGGTGGGACAGGGTCATGGTCAGAATAAGAATGGGCAAGAGGAGGGAAGATGGGGGTAACCCAGACAGGGCAAACAGTGAGGAAAGGATGGAGGAGGTTGTGGGGGGCAGCATCAGTACTCAGCACTGAGAGCTGCACACTCGATTAGACTTGATAGACCATAAGGCCTGTATCTGCTGGCTTCATCGTATGTTCATATGTAAATGAAATAAACATAAGTAGTAAAGCAGAAGGAAACACATACATTAACAAACATGACTTTACCAAACATACAGCAGGTCATGTGCAACCTATTAAGTTTTTACATAAAAATAGCTCAACTCAAAGACACAAATACACTGGCTGATGTACTCTACCTTGATTTCAAGAAAGCATTCATCAAGGTACCACATGCCAAACTAATCAATAAGCTGTACATCAGTAATATAAACATATATAAACTGGATAGAAGCATGTCTAACTGGGAGATCACAGAGAGATAGAATAAATGGTTCAACATCAGAGGAATGTCAAGTAACTAATGAGGTCCCATGGGTCTCAGTCTTGGGACCCCTGCCGTTTAACCTGTTTATTAAGGATTTAGATTTGGGATGTAAAATGTTCACAAACAAGTTTACGGATGATATCAAAAACTAGGAGGTGTGGTGAACAGCACAACAAACACAAACAAACTCACTAGGGACCCAGGATTGCTAGAGCAATGGGCAATTAACAACAATATGAAATTCGATGTATTAAAGTGTGTAGTGATGCATTTTGGTAAGAGCAACTCTGATAATGACTACTCTCTTAATAAGGTTAAGCTGAAAAAAGATCAATAAAGAATGTCATCAGGGTATTATAATCAGCAATCAACTACAAAATGACCAGTACAAAAACATTACTAATAAGGCCAACATAATTCTGAGCTGTATTAGAAAAGCTTTTACCTTAACACTGAGAATGTGATAACCCCACTCTTCAAAACATATGTAAAATTATCAAATGTAGACTACTGCTTGCAGGTGTGGAATCCTTACTTAAAAAAGAAACATTTTTCTAGTATAGGGTGTCCAGCACAGAGCCAAAAAATGGCACTGTATCTTAAAAATAGGTCATACAAAGACAAATTAAATCATCTAGGATTAACACACTTTAGAAAGAAGAAGGCTTAGAGGAGACCTGCTATACCTCTATAAAATACTAAAGGATAGTGAATTGATCAAACAGTTGGAATTTAAATTTTTATCACCTAATCACAACTTGAGAAGATACAAATATCAGCTGGAACAACAGGCTGCTAACAGAAACACAATGAGGATTTCTTTTACTGTACATACAGAGTTGTGAGAATACAGAATTTGCTTCCTGAGGAAATCGTTATGTCTGGCAATAAACTTACATTCAAGAACATGTTGGATAAATACTTGCCAGTTAACAACATGGATACAACCACTGAGAAGTGGGGGAAAGTCCAGATAGGCAAGCAGGCCCAGATATTCAAACTGTGCCAGGCTGTGGCGCAAGCCTGGGCGCAGCTCAACTTTGTTGCGCAGGGGTGTGGCCTGGGCGATATTCAACGGAGCTGCGCTATGGCGCAGCAGAATATCACACCCTGACCACCCCCACTGTGCATGGCGCAGTGGCACTGCACCAGCACAAGTGGCCAGAGTGGAGCATGGAGATGCGTTAGCGCAAGTGCCACTGCGTCATGCACAGCAACTGCGATATTCAAAAGGGGACATGCAAATGGGGCCATAATTTATGCAAGGCACACAGGGGGCCATTTGCATCTCATTATAGCCCATTTGCCTTCGACTCATCTGCAGGTGTGCGATCCCCGCGACTGCGCCTGGCGCCCTGCCAGGCAGCAGCCGTCGGGGACCGATGCCCCCTGCAGCCCGATCACGGGCATTCATATAAAAGAAACCCCCCCGTCCAATATCCCTGGTGGTTCAGTGGACCGCTATGTGCCCGATCGCGGGCATCAGTGATAGAACCCCCCACGTCCAATATCCCTGGTGGTCCAGTGGACCTCTATGTGCCCGATCACGGCCATCAGTAATAGAACCTCCCCCACGTCCAATATCCCTGGTGGTCCAGTGGAACGATCGCTGCCCGATCGTGGACATCTGTAACACATAACATACTCCTACTACCCTGGTGGTCTACCGTACCCCCCTCCCCACCTGCCCACTGAGCCCAACCGACCCACCCCCCCATCAGCTGGCGGGAGGCAGCACCCCACCTGCCTGCCACCTGCCGCCCACCGACTGACAGCTCAGTAGGGCTGCATGCCCATTGGTTCTGGCGTGAGCCAATGGGCATCTGACTCCTCTGTCTCAGTCAGATATGTGAATGAATACATTCCACATATCTGGACTAATGATATCTGTTATGTACCATACTTAGCTCACGCTGTGAACCACTGGCGTGAAGCCCTACTGAGCTGTCAATCAGCAGGCAACAGGCAGCAGGCGGGTGGGGTACTGCTGCGCCCGCCGACTAGAGCGGGGAGCGGGTCAGTGGGCGCCAGTGGGCAGGTGTGGAGGAGGTACACTAAACCACCAAGAGTAGTAGGGTATGTTATATGTTACAGATACCCAGCGATCAGGCAGCGATCGTCACTGGACCACCAGATATGGGCGATGAAGATGTTACTGATGCCTGCGATGGGCATGAAAAATCACTGAACACCGAATGAATGAAGTGCGTAATATCCGATGCCTCAATTGGGCGAGTGCGGTCCACTGGACCCCAGGGATATAGAATGGGGATTTCACTACAGAATGCCACAATGGGGCATGGGGGGTGCCGCCAGGTATATGCAGGAACTTGGCTGGCCACCCACAGGTGGCAGCTGCCATGTTGCACCCTGCAATGCGGCAGCTCACCTGTGGGTGGCCATCATTTGTTCCTTTTTTTTTGGCTTAACTTCGTGCAGGCGCAGGAAGGGGTTGCGCATGCATGACTCTGCACATCCCAGGCTGAATATCAGACTGTGCAGGTTATGCATGGGCACACCCCCCACCTGTGCCTGCATATATTACTGATGCGCTCAGGATTTGTGCGGCGCCATGTGCAACCCTTTTGAATATCTGGGCCATTGTCTTTAAAGAGGACCTTCCCTGAAGGTCCAAAAAGTTACAGCTTGTAGTCATTATATTCAGTACTAGACCTGAAAGGGTGTATGCATTTGTTATTTCTAGCCAAGGTTTACTCTGCCTTCCATAATCTGGATTTGTTTCTGAGCCCTGCTGCACTTGCCTTTGCTGTTCAGCTGCTGGGCTGCTAGCTCCTTATGTCATCACTGTAGGATAGAGGAGTGACTCACACTGTGCAGTACCATGCGATTGCAGCAATGTTGCAAGGGAATCCTACCAGTACTCAGTGTACATGCTGTGTTCCCCCTTCCCCAAGACACCCTGTTAGCAATGCATTATGCCAAAATCTAAATGCCTTGTCAGAATTTTTTTTGTGTGAAATTGACTCTGCCACAATGATGTCAGCAGTATAACCCTGGGCCCACAGCAACACCAGGCTTGCTATAGAAGCTCTGGTACACCCCACAGTTTTTAGCAGTTCAGAATGCAAAAACTAACTGCAGCAGACAGTAATGAAATAAAATTCCAGAATCAATGCAAGAAGGGGTAATTAATGCATGAAAGTCAAAGTGACTGGGGAAGGTCCTCTTTAACAGTTCCTAAAATCCTAGTATCGATAGTTGTGTGTGTATATAAATATAGAAAGCTATAGATACATGACTCTAGCATAATTATTTGCATTGAATGACACTCTGATGGCACTGTGAGATTTGTCACTACATCCCCTATGGAGCATGTGTATTTTCCTGCTGATCCCATTTTAATTTCATTAACATATTTAGACAATACAGTCATCACCATGCTGCAAAAACAAAAATGCCACTCTCAACTGGTTTCTTGAGCTAAATTGTGCAAAAGTTATTTATTGGTGCCAGACCTCAGATGCCCCACTAATCACATGATGCATGTCAGATGTAGGTAAACTTATGTATGCTAAACAAAGTGAGTATATAAGACAGATGCATAGAAACATTACACTTGAAACTGGATTTAACGCTGCATGATTTTGCACAAGAACTTAATCAAGAGTGGCATTTTTTTCTGCAGCATAATGGTGAATGCCTTATTTTTATTGTCTAAATATTTGGTTGTATTGTGAGCACCTCTAGCCCTATGCTAGATTTCCTATGTTTTTCAGTTTCTTGAAGATATATTATAATATTTACCCCACTTTGTGTAATAGTAACCCACACTCATTTAACATTTTAAAAAATACTTATTACCATGAAGTAAAGATTTTTACCTCATAGTCTGAGTAAAGCAAACTTGATAATCTCCCCACACAATGAGATTGGCTGTTTAATACCAGCTTCTTCTATTTCACATTAAAACACATTTTTGTAACAGCAATTGTAGTACCAGTATATTAGTGCAACGTTCTACACTTCACTTCAACATTTTAACATATTTGGGATATTTTATTAACTTTTCTAGAGATTATAAAAATGTACAATTTACCTAGCCAGAGTAACAGCATGGGCTAAATAAAATGGAATATTCCCATGTAGTGATTTCAGATTCTCTGGTATCCATTCCTAGAGCACAATGTCAGAATTTTGGTGATTACAATTCCAATGTTGATTCCATTTATGGAATCAGAATGGAATTGTTAACAAAATGGAATTTCCATATCTGCTTCCAACCCTGCAGACAACAAAAACAAGTACAGCACCTCCTTCCACAGCTTTCCCCCAGTGCCACGCAACTTTCCCTCTCTGAGTTTCCCTTACAGTACCAGGCCTGAATGGGGTTGATACAATGGGTCTCTTCACTTCCTTCCTCGGACTTGCTGGGAACTGGGCACTGGACTCCATCTTGTAGCTATTGTCTTGGCCTGGTTGATGGCAGTGTTGGTAGCCCAGTCCATCCAGCAGCAGCAGCAGCTCCATTATTTATTAGTCTGGATCATGCCCCTCTCCAAAAAATGACTTCTTGAGTCTGGCCACTGGTGATGAGTGAGACTGACTGGACCCCCAGCCCAGATGGTGACCCAGCCAGTACTACAACCCACTATCATGATTTCTTCCCATCCCTTCTAAATTCCAACTGGGTCCACTGAATTGATCTTGTACAAATACTACCCATCGCAACCTGCCAAGACTGGCCCTAAGATGTCTTCTGTGACAACTGGGGGGGAGGCAACTTTGATAAACCTAGGGTTCCTACACAGTCACACAATGTCTCTGACTGCTGCTGACATGCAGGAGAACCATTGTGGAAGAAAGCTGTTGGTCACCTGCTACCCCTGGCATTCTCTAATGAATGAACTATGTCTGTGAGTTTGAGTGATGTTAATGGCTGGGTCAGGCAGAGGGGGCCAATGGTTCTCAGTGGTAATGATTCTCAAGTTGCCGGATGGACACTTCAGGGACTTGTTGGGTGAAAAAGTGTAATGTGTGCACTGGTGGACAGGACCACAGAAGTTCACAGAACATTATGGGAGCAGAACACAGGAGCACATTGAGGAAGATGCATGGTTCTTGTGAACATGTTGGCCGCAGTGGTAGCAGCATGGAGTTTGTCTTAGGAGGACCCGCCACTGGAGTAATGTGCGAGTGACCTACAGGGCAGGTCATATCGCAGATTGGCAGCAGGAGGAAGACAAACCTGGACAACAATACTGGAGTGAACACCTGTGGACTTAATCAGGACATGGAGAAGGACAAGAATCACACAAGCAGCAGTGTGACATGGCACACAAGGAGGTAAGGGCAAATAGTGATTGAGTGGAGGGACTACAGGAGTACTAGACTAGGTGTGTTTGTTTTTGTAGGGAAGTTGGATGCTGATTTGGGATTGGATTCCTATTCTGACCATTTTCTGGAATTCAGATTTTTGGCCCTCAATACCGAAAATCCAAATTTAAAAAAAAGCCCAGAATCCGATACATCCAGATCCATCAGGCAGATTCCAAGCAACCCTATTCCCCTTGGCAATTGTCCATAAAGAAGGAGCATACCAGAATTCACAAAGATGATATTATATGTCCAATTCCAGTTTACAATAGTTGAGATACATTGCTTACACTATTATAGTTTTAAACTCTTTCTTAACATGAATTCTAAACCCTTTGAATTGGACTGAGACTTTATAACAGTTAAGGAGGCACTTGTAACCTTCTCCAGGATACAGAATAAAAAATAGTTCCTTGCTTTGACTGGAAAGTCAGACAAAGAAAAGTTGCAGTTACCACTTCGTGCCACAGGAGGTCAGCATATATATTCCTTTACTACAGACTTCATTTGTAGCAACATTTTACTATTGTACTAGATTTGGTGAAATCTGACAAACAGATATATTTTTCCCATGCCGTACCAGGATCCTGCGCTGCCACCTGTAGTATCAACAAACAAAGTCCTATGGGACCAGGATCCATGCTGTTGCTGAGGACTGATCTGGACTTGAAGTCACTCTGCAGGATGCCACTGCCATCATGAAAAACTTCTGGTTGTTTTTGGATGTCTCTAGGCAGACCAGTAGTAGCAATGAGATAAGGTGGCATGTGGAGTGACTGCAGGAAAACAGTAGGGATTTCTCCCCTCCAAAACCATCCATCCATCGGATGCCCTGTGAATGTCGGGTGTAGCACAAGATACCTTCCTCCCAGATCTAACTTCTACAAGCCCACCCATACCAAAGAAACCACAAATTCTGCCACAGTCTCTGTTAGCTGTCTAAATACAGATCCTATACCGACAACTACCCCTGCACACTCCCCCCATCCCAGATCCCCATTGATGGCTCTACCTCTACCGACCCTGCCTGCATAGCTAACTACCTAAACACATCTTTTACTGACCTTAGCTCTGTCCTCCACAGTAACTTCTTTGACCCTACCCCCAACCTACCTGCCCCAATCCTCCAGCACCCCAGTTTCCACCTACATAGGGTAACTGCCCAGGAAGCCAGACCTCACCTGATCAAAGCGTTAAAGAGCAATAGTCCCGGCGGCGACTCCGTGGACCACAGCATTCTCTGGATGGTGCTGGATTAAGTCCTTGCCCCGCTCACCAGCCTTCTTAACAAGTCCCTCTGCCTAGGCCAATTCCCATCTGCATGGAAAACTGCCGTAGTTACACCCATACGCAAAGGAGATGACAGGTCTTCTGCTGGGAACTACCGACCTATCTCCATCCTCCCTCCCCTTTCCAAAGCCCTAGAAAAACTGGTGGCCATTCAAATCACTGAATACCCGACCAAACACAACATCCTATGCCCAGAACAGCACAGTTTCCATGCAGGACACTGTACCAGCACTGCACTAATTGAGTTTTCAAACTTCCTACACTCCTCCCTGGATTCTAGCTCCCTAGCCAGTGCAGTGTTCGTCAACCTCTCAAAGGCCTTCGACACTGTCTCCCACCATCTTCTGATGGATGCCCTCTGCCACACTGGTTTCTCTGCTGGGCCTCTTGCCTGGTGCATGAGCTACCTTTCTGCCTGCTCCCAATGTGTCAAAATCAATGGGGCTCTTTCCAAAACCTGTCCCATCCACTCAGGGGTTCCTCAGGGCTCCATCCTGGGACCCCTACTCTTCTCGCTCTACCTTAACACCCTGCCCAGTGCATGCACTGGTAAAATTCTGCTGTATGCAGATGACGCCGTCATCTTTGCAACCCACCATAACCATGTCTCCCTCCAGGACACACTACAACAATCCTATAACGATGCCGAAACCTGGTTCAAAGAGCACAGACTTGTCATTAATATCAAAAAAAAAAAAAACATTGCTCTTTGCCCACCCCCAAAACAAAGCCAGCAACTTCCCACTACATATCCTCTCTAATACCGAACAACCACTTGAGCAAGTCCACTCGTACAAGTACCTTGGTGTCTCTTTCGACTCAGCCCTCACCTACCACACCCACATTGATGCACTTGCATCAGCTACTAATGTGCAGCTAGGTATCCTCTACTGCTATAAAAACTGTCTCCCCCCCGAAGCCCTCCAACTAGCGGTTACAGCCTCAATACCGTCCCTTGTTTACTATGGCCTACCAGTATACGGTGCTGCTGACACCACCGCCCTCAATAAAATTTGCCTCACCCTAAATAAAGCATGCAGGCTAATTACTGGGGCCCCCAGGCTCACTCATACGTGCCAGCTCTATGACAAGGCAATACTGCTTAATCTAGATGAACGACTACGATACCAAACCTGCCTCATCATGAAAAAAACTCTTCTCGGGCTATCCCTTCCCGGACTGACAGCCTCCATCCGCCAAACCCAACCCTCAGTTACTACATGAACCTCCTGCAAGACCAATCTACTGGTCCCAAGATCCAGGACCACCCATGGACAGAGGTCCTTCTGCTACAGAGCCCCATCCTGGTATAACTCGCTCCCTGCCCCCATCTCTGATGCCCCCACGATCTCCAACTTCAAAACCGCACTTCAGAGCCAACTATTTAATACTCACAGCTGCTCCTGTCTCTAAATGTGGCATAGCTCGCTTCATAACTGACAAAGCTCACTGGGCGGCACCACACCTCACCTCACGTAACCTTGCCCCATTGCCTATTGCCACTGTTATTATCCAGCTGTTTTGCTCTCTCCTTCTTGTAAGAATGTACCATTGTAACTAAACTGTTTAACTGCATAAATAAATGTAACCACCTGTGCTTGCTAAGCTATGTAACTCATAACTCGTATGCTGTAACAAAGTGTCTGTTCTGTATTGTCCTCAATGTGACGAGGTACCTTTGGAAATGAGCCTCTGGCTCAAAGGTTGTAAAGTGATGTACAAATAAATAAATAAATAAAAATAACTGCTAGTAATCCCATCTAATGCCCCCATTTAATTTATAATTCTACATAGTCTCAGCAATGGTCTCATAATCTTCAGTATATTAGTGAGAAAAGGAACAAAAAGGATGGGATACTTAGGCTCAGAAAAAGGGGAGTGGTGGGTAGAAATGAATGGGGACAAAGTGGAAGTACTGAACAAGTGCTTCTGTTTGGTCTTCACTAGAAAGAGAGAGAGAGAGAGAGAGGGAGAGAGAAAGAGAGAGAGAGAGAGAGAGAGAGAGAGAGAGGTAGACCAGTGCCACAAGGCGGAAAGAGAGGAGGAGTGTGCATGGATGATTAGAAAGAGGTGGACAGGGTGAGGAAGGTTTGCTAGCCTTGAGTGTGAATAAATCCCCAGATCCAGCCGGTATACATTCAAGGGTGCTGAGGGGCCCTTCCGGCCATCTGTGCACTGGTCAGTGCGCCCTTCAATAGAAGACCAATTTTCACAATTTGTAGCCTTTCCAGAGGTTCCATCCACCCTGGAGTTAGAATAATTGGGGGCAGGGCACAGCCCCTAAGGCCAAAGTGTGGAGGAGGCATGGCCCCTCATTAAAACTGAGGTGAAGTAGGAAATTTCTGGCCCCTAGTGACGGGCTCACTCTGATGGGCGCGTTTCGATGGTGGAACCCTGAGGGAGCTGGTGGAGGGGCTACCAGGTCCCTTTGCTGACCTGTTCAATAGCTTTTTGGAGTAGGGTTGTGGTACCGCAGGACTGAAGAATGGCACATGTAATGCCCCTCCATAAGAGTTGTCCTAAGGATGATCCTGGGAACTACAGACCGGTCAGTCTGACCTAAACTGTGTGCAAGCTCATGGAGGCCATACTTAAGAAAAGGTCAGTAGGGTACCTGGAAGAGAATGGCCTCTAAGATGAATGGCAACATGGGTTTATGGGAGGGAGATTGTGCCACACAGATCTAACTGACTTCCTTGACTTAGTCACTAAAACTGTGGACAAGGGTCAAGTGATGGACATCCTACAACTGGGTTTTAGCAAGATCTTTGACTCTGTGCCCTATAAGAGGTTGATCAGGAAGTTGGCAGATATACATAGATACATAGATACATAGCCAGTGTCGGCAGATAAGGGCCTATGGCCCACCCAGTCTGCCCATTTGAGCTTGTAAGTTCAGTTTATGTTTTCCTAGAAGTCTGTTGCCCCTTACCCCTGACCTCCAGAATTCCTTTATGTCTATCCCATGCATTCCTAAATCCCGTGATTGTTTCAGCCCCCACCACTTCCTCTGGCAGGGTGTTCCCTTGTCCACCACCCGTTCTGTGAAGAAATTCTTCCTCATGTTTCCTCTGGATCATCTTCCCTCCAACTTCATCCCGCCCTCTAGTTCTGGAACATCTTTTCGCTAAAATAGTGTATTCCTGCACCCTGTTCCTCCCTGTAAGATACTTGTATGTCTCTATCATTTCCTCTCCTCCTCTCCTCCAGGGAGTACATGTTCAGTTCCTTCAACCTGTCCTCATAGGACTTGTGATGCAATCCATGCACCATCTTTGTTGCCCTCCTCTGAACCTTCTCTACCTGTCTATGTCCTTACGTAGGTAAGGTCTCCAGAACTGTACACACTGCTGCTCCAGGTGGGGCCTCACTAGTGTCTTGTATAATGGAATTATGACCTCCTTTTCCTGCTGGTGATGCCCTGCCTATGCATCCCAGCATCCTATTTGCTTTTCCTGCTGCCTTGTCACACTGTTTCCCTACCTTGAGGTCATCAGAGATGATAACCCCAAGATCCCTTTCCTGCTTGGTGCATGCTATATCCTCACCCCCCAACTGATATATTGTGCCAGGGTTTTTGTGCCCCATATGCATTATCTTGCACTTCTTTGTATTGAATTTCAACTGCCAAATCCCTGACCTTTCTTCAAGATTCTGCAGGTCTCTTCTCATTCTTTCTACACCCTCTGGTGTGTCTACTCTGTCACAGAGCTTTGTGTCATCAGCGAACAGTGAAATTCTGCCTTCTAGGTCCTGCGCAATGTCACTGATGAAGATGTTGAATAGGACTGGTCCCAGCACTGATCCCTGTGGTACCCCACTGGTCACTCTTCCCTCTGTGGAGTGACAGCCATTTACCACCACCCTCGGTGTCCTGCCACCCAGCCAGTTACTCCACCACTACTGTCCTGCCCACACCCATATTCCCAGTTTGTGTAATAGTCTTCTATGTGGCACAGTGTCAAGGCCTTGCTGAAGTCCAGATAGGCCATGTCCACTGCCCTCCCTGATCCACCTCCCTAGTCACCCATCAAAAAATTCTTGAGGTTGGTCTGACATGACTCCCCTGGTGAAATCCATGCTGCCTTAGGGTCCTGTAGTCCATTGACAACCAGATGTTCCACCAATCTCCTTCAGTAGTGCTTCCATGATCTTCCCCACTACCGAGGTGAGGCTGACTGGTCTGTACTTCCCCGCTTCCTCTTTTGTTCCCACTTTGTATAAGGGGTGACATCTGCTGTCCTCCAGTCTTTGGTACCTCCCTGTTTCCAGTGATTGGCTAAACAGGATAGCCAGAGGTTCAGCCACCACCTCTCTTAGTTCTTTAAGGACCCTGGGGAGCACCCCATCTGGTCCCGTTGCTTTATCAACTCTTATTACTTCCAGTTTGTTCAGGACCCTTTCTTGTGTAAAGGGACTTGTGTCCATTTCTGCACCATTCTCACCCCTTGTACTCCCTTCAGACCCATTACCCTCCTCTTCCTCAGTAAAGACTGAGCAGAAATACCTGTTCAATATGTCAGCTTTACTGTTGTCATCCTCCACGTAGCCCCCATCCTCCCCCTTCAGTCTCACTATCCCTCCCTTTGCCTTTCTTTTTTCACTTATGTACCTGTAAAAGGTTTTGTCCCCTCTACCCACTGATTTTGCAATGTGTTCTTCAGTCTGAGCTTTGGCTTCCCTTACTGACCTCCCTTTGCTTCTCCTCAAACTTCTCCCTATCCCCTTCTGCCTGTGTCTTTTTGTATTGCCTGAATGCAATCTTTTTGGCTTTCACTTTCTTTGCTACCTCTTTGGAAAACCATAATGGTCTCCTCTTCCTTTTCCTCTTGCTAACCTGCTTAATGCATAATTCTGTTGCTCTTGTAATCCCATTTTAAATACTACCACTGTTCCTCAACCCTGATTCATGCCCCATTTCCTTAATGCCTCTTTCAAGTATCTCCCATTTTCCCAAAGTCTGCCCACCTAAAATCCAGGATACGTGTTTTTGTGTGGTTTGGTTCTCTCTTTCTGTGATTTCAAACCACAATGACTGGTGGTCACTGTTCCCCAGGTGCTCCCCCCACTGTTACCCCATCACACTGTCCTGTTTGTGAGCACAAGGTCCAGTATTGCCTTCTGCTGAGTTGGTTCCATGACCAGTTGCTTGAGGAAGGTACCCTGAAGGGAGCCCAGGATAAATCTGCTGCTAGTTGATGCTGCTGCTGGGATGCTCCAGTCCACGTCTGGAATATTGAAGTCTCCAACCAGTACTATCTCACCCTTGTCTGCCATCCTTTGGATGGCTAGCATCAGCTCCCTATCTGTTTCTTCCTCCTGGACTGGTGGTCTATAGATCACACCTGTGCAGTTGGCTGGCCCCATTTTCCTTTCCAGCTTAACCCACAGTATCTCTCCCCCATTTTGTTCCTCCTGGATCTCCGTGGCCCTTATGTCATTTTTCACATACAGTGCCACTCCTTCTCCTCCCTTTCTGCCTGTCCTGTCTCTTCTGTATATGTTGTAGCACGGTATGGCCATCTCCCAGTTGTGGTTAACATTACACCAGGTTTCAGTGATGGCCACAATGTCCAGGTCTGACTGCACCATGACAGCCTCCAGATCTTCCATCTTGTTGCTAAGGCTCCTGGCATTTGCACACATGGCTTTCCATGATTTGACCTCCCTAGACTGTTTCCGCTGTTCTCTCAGCCCTTCCTTGGTTGTCCTTTATCCTGGTTCTCCTTGCTGTCTGCCCTTCTGCTGAATTTGCCCTTTCTTCTATCCACCTCTTGGGCACTAATCTCCATCTTTTGCACACTGCTTTGTAGAGATAGCCACTCCTATGGTTCACTGGTTCCACTGCTGGCTGTGGGGGTGAGTAAGTAGGTACCCTCCTTGCTGGCCTGCCACCCCTTTGCTAGTTTAAATGCTTGTCAATGTAGCATTTAAACTTATCATTAGTCTTGGATTCCTCCAGGATGGATGCAGGCCATCAGGCTTGAACAAACCTCCATCTCTCCAGGTGGGTCCCCAGTCACTAATGAATCCAAACCCTTCCTCCACAGCACCAGTTCTTCAACCATGAGTTAAAGTTCCTGGTGCATGCACCCTATGCTCTCCCTTGCCTCTCAAGGTAGTACTTCTGAGAAAGTGACAGAAGTAGCTACTTGCTTGAGACCCTCCCAATTTCCTAAACTCTTCCTGAACTTCCTTGGCACCCCATTTGCCAGGTCACTAGTACCTAGGTGGATAATGACATCCAGCTCACCCTCCCGTCTTGTCTTCCCAGTGATACCCAGGATCTTCCTTCCATCCCTCCATGCCGTGGCACCTGGTAGGCACCTCAACTCCCTGTCCTCCCCCTCCTGTGTTCCTAGCTGGATCCCTCTTATGATGGAGTCCCCCAACAGGATTTGCTTCCTCCTCCTCTGGGGTCCACTGCTTTCCCCACTGAGGTCACCTCCTTGGCTAACCTCCACATCCTTTCCTTCCACTTGTCTGGGTACCTTTATTTGGTTGTCCCCATTTGCCAGTGTGGCATATGAGTTCTTGAGTGGAATAGAATCTGGGATGTGCCTCTGCCTGACCACTCTAACCCTCCCTGAGCCCACTGTCATCCAAGTGCTCCTCGTTCTCGACATCTTTTGAGGCAGTTGCATTGGACTGGGTGGTCTCTGAATAGGGGTGATGGTACTCCTGACCCAGTTTACTTCTGCTCTGAGTCTGGCTACCACATCCTGCAGTCCAGAGAGATGCATGCAGATAGGGCAGCACCTCAGTGTCCAGAAGGTCTGCCTGAATATGGCTGCCCCACTGCCACTGCATTGCACCACTCCCCACATTATACTCCATTTATACTGCTATTCCACTACTTGTCTGCTACTGAAGCTCTCCTAGTTCACTTTCTATTAATTTACTGTCCTAAAAATCCTGCCACTGATCCTCAGATACTTTTCTTTTTAAAAAAAGAAAATAAACCAATAAATAAATAAATGAGTCAAAACACTTGTTATGCTGAGGGTGGGCTTCTTCCCCCTTATGCCCCTTCTACTCCACACCCCTTACTATACCCTGTGTTTAGCTCCTGTCAATCAGATTTAACAGGGCATATAATTAAGAGTTGGGGGAAGGGGGGGCGAAAATTTGCAGCAGTTAAAGACAGCAAAGAAATACACCACCACTATGTTTTAAATTTTCAACAGCCCAACAGCAATTCTAAGTAAAGACAACAAAGAAAGTACAGAGTCACTAAAAGCCCACAATCTAAGTTTAAAAGAAAAATAGCAATTACCAGTTACTGTAAAGCACTGAATTGAATATGTTTCCTTCCCCTTCTAGCTTCTTCTGAGAAAATGTGGGGATATGGGGTTAGGTGAGACATTGTTAGGGTGGGTAGCTAGTAGCTGAGGGGCAGGACCCAACATATGGTGGTGAGAGGCAAGCTCACAAACAGAAAGGTCACTAGTGGAGTCCCACAGAGATCGGTGCTCAGACTCATGATATTTAATATATTCTTCAGTGACACAGGGAGTAGCATCAAGGGCAGAAATTGCTCATTTGCAGGTAACACCATGGTCTGTGAGATGATAGACACAGCAGATTGGATATAGGACCTAAAGGAAGATCTGGGAAGGCTGGAGAGGTGGTACAGCATTTAGCAAATTGGTGTCAATGCAAAGAAATGCAAGGTTATGCACATTGGGGCTAAGAACCCAAGGACTGAGTACAGCCTGGGTGTGATCCAGGTATCTGCATCTGAGGAGGAGAAAGACCTTGGGGTGATGATCACTAGCAACCTGAAGCACTCCACGCAAAATAGGAAAGAAGCAGCAAAGGCAAATCGAATGTTGGGCTGTATCGCTAAGTGGATCAGCAGTAGGCTTGAGAAGATAATGCTGCCATTGTACAGGTCATTGGTGAGGCCACTCCAGGAGTACAGTGTACAATACTGGTGTCCATACATTAAAAAGAAACTAAATCTGCTAGACACAGTCCAAACGAGGGCAAGAAAGCTGACTATGGGCCAGCAAAATAGGACATATGAGAAGAGATAGGAAGCCCTGAACATGTACCCCCTGAGAACATAAAAGAAAGAGGAGGCATGATTGAGACATCTAAGTATTTTAAAGGAATAAATAAGGTAGACAAGGAGGGTCTCTTCTGGCTCAGTGGGAATAGAAACACAAAGAGATACAGTCTCATGTTGGAAGGGGAGGTTTAGGGGAGAGGCCATGAGGCACTTCTTAATGGAGAGGGTGGTAGGGGGTTGGAATGGGCTTCCTGAGAAAGTGGTTTCATTGGAAAAAGTAGGCAACTTCAAGAGAGGCTGGGAAAGAGTTAAGAGGAAAATAAGGGTCATGAAGGGTCAGACAGAGGGATGGGGCTAGTTGGAGGTGGGTGCAAGGCCATAAGTGGGTGATGAAGAACCTGCAATATGAGTAGACTTGCTAGACCTAATGGCCTTATTCTTCTGGCTTTGTTGTGTGTTCGTAACTGCAACTTGATGACAATCTGCATTTCTTCTTTACCTTTTTATGCAAATCCCTTTGGACAATAAATATTCAATTTTATAGGTTGCCTCTCTGTCATTTAGAGCTAGCAATCTAGGAGAAAAAAGAATATTTTTTTATTTACAAATGGATAACATTGGGCATGAACCCAACATAAATCTGCTCAACCTCCTATAACAAAACAGAGTTAATGCATATTGATACAAAATTGGTGTCTATTTTGCCATTCTATTTACTGTGTTTCGAGTTACTATACTTTGTTTTTTACACCTTTCTCCTACTCCCACTGTGGTTGCATCACCTCCTGTTTCTCCATTTGTTATCATCACAGAAGGGTCCTTGGGATGGGTGTTGAGTTGGGACCCCACCACCCTGCCAAAATCTGGTGGAGAGGAGAGTACGCTGTTGAGTCAGTATGCAAGTGCTCCATTCTTCCCTGCCTTCATCCTTATGTAAGAGTACCCCCCTTGTAATCCTAATCCTCATGTGATGTTTCATGAATGCTATGGCTCACAGCACATCTGTGGAGAAATGAACCATGTAAGCTTCCTCTCATCACCTACTGCAGAATAATTGGATGGATATGATTGGTTCACACAGGAGTTGCAAGGCTCAAGCCTGCTTTGCTGCTCTACCACCCCCAAATAGATGCAATAAAAACATAGAAACATAGAAGTTGATGGCAGATAAGTACCGAAAGGCCCATCCAGTCTGTCCATTTCTTTTTCTACCTTATGAATGTGCCATCAGCCTTTGCTCTGTCAATGGCCTATCTAGTCATATTCATCTGTATTGCTTCCTTATACCTATCCCATGCCTGTTTGAAGCTCTGCACTGTATTCGTATCCACCACTTTCTGAGGTAGGCAGTTCCATGCATCCACCACCCTTTCTGTGAAAAAGAACTTTCTCACATTACCCCTTAAACAGCCTCCCACTAATCTCATGCTGTGTCCTCTTGTCCTACTGTTTTTCATATATTGAAACATGTTAGACTCTTTCACATTGTTAATGCCCTTGAGGTGTTTGAATGTTTCAATCATATCACCTCTCTCTCCCTCCTTTGCTCTAGGGTATACATATTGAGCTCTGTTAATTTGTCCTCGTATGTTTTCTGATGCAGGCCCTGCACCATTTTGGTTGCCCTTCTCTGGACTGCCTCCATTTTGTTAATGTCCTTGTAAAGGTGTAGCCTCCAGTACTGTATGCAGTACTCCAGATGGAGCCTAACCCAGTGTCTTGTAAAGAGGGATTATTACCTCCTTCTTACAACTTGTGATACCCCTACTAATACACCCCAACATCCCCCTAGCCTTACCTACTGCTTTAGTGATCTGCTTAGATGATTTCAGGTCATCGGTGAAGATGATGCCCAGGTCTCTTTCTTCCCTTGTGACTGCCAACAACTCCTCTCCCAACCTATAGGTGGCTTCAGGGTTTTCTCTTCCCTATGTGCATGATCTTGCACTTCTTTGCGTTAAACCCCAGTTGCCACTCTTCCAACCATTTTGCCAGTTTAACCAGATCTCTCCTTATTCTGCCCACTTCATCTGGATCATCTACTCTGTTGCAGATCTTGGTGACATCTGCAAACAGACAAACATTATCCTCCAGTCACTCTGCAATGTCACTGATGAAGATATTGAAGAGGACTGGCCCCAGGACTGATCCCTGAGGTACCCGACTTGTGACTTGCATCTCTTCTGACTGCATACCGTTTACCATCAGTCTCTGTTTTTTGCCCGTCAAGCAGTTTACCTTCCAGTTGACCAGGTTCTGACCCACCCTGAGCCTACCCAGCTTAATAATCAATCTTCGATAGGTGGAATAGTATCGAAAGCTTTGCTGAAGTTAAGGTAGGTGACATCAACTGCTCCCCTTTGGTCCACCACTCTGGTTACCCAGTCAAAGAAATCTAAGAGATTAGTTTGGCAGGACCTTCCTGTTGTAAACCCATGCTATCTTAGATCCTTTGCTCCTATGGATTCCAGGTGTTGCACTATCCTTTCCTTAAGGAGTGCCTCCATAATCTTGCCCACTACTGAGGTAAGACCGACTGGTCTGTAGTTCCCTGCCTCCTCCCTGCTGCCACTCTTGTGGAGCAGGATCATATGAGCCCTTCTCCAGTCTTCTGGGACCTCTCCTGTCCTCAGAGATTCACTAAACAGTTCTGATAATGGCTCTGCTAGTTTCACCCTTAGCTCCTTTAGTACCATGGGATGTATGCCATCAGGTCCCATTACCTTGTCCACCCTGAGTTTATCAAGTTCTCATAGGACCCTTTCTTTTGTGAAGGGACTAGTGCACACCTTCTTCTCCCCTGTGTCCATGGTGCTGAGCTGTGGGCTCTGCCCTACCTTCTCCTCAGTAAATACTGAGCAGAAGTATCTATTTAGGATAGGTGCTTTTACGTGGTCCTCCTCCTCACATGCCCCCTTATCCCCTTTGTTCTTAGCAATACCCCCTCTGGACTTTCTCCTTTTACTAATGTAGCTATACAAAGTCTTGTCACCTTCTTTTCCTGTTCGTACTAGTGTTACATAGAAACATAGAAACACAGAAGTTGATGGCAGATAAGGACCGCAAGGCCCATCTAGTCTGCCCATTTCTTTTTCTACCTTATGAATGTGTCATAGTCCTTTACTCTGTCAATGGCCTATCTAGTCATACTCATCTGTATCGCTCCCTTATGCCTATCCCATGCCTGTTTGAAGACCTGCAATGTATTCATATCTGCCACTTCCAGAAGTAGGCCATTTCATGCATCCACCACCCTTTCTGTGAAAAATAACTTCCTCACATTACCCCTTAATCAGCCTCCCACTAATCTCATGCTGTGTCCTCTTGTTCTGCTATTTTTCATATATTGAAACATGTTAGACTTTCACATTGTTAATGCCCTTAAGGTGTTTGAATGTTTCAATCATCACCTCTCTCCCTCTTTTGCTCCAGGGTATACATATTGAGCTCTGTTAATCTGTCCTCATATATTTTCTGATGCAGTCCCAGCACCATTTTGGTTGCCCTTCTCTGGACTGCCTCCATTTTGTTAATGTCTTCATGAAGGTGTGGCCTACAGTACTGCATGCAGTAGTCATATGGGTCCTAACCAGTGTCTCATAAAGAGGAATTATTACCTCCCTCTTATGACTTGTGATACCCCTACTAATACACCCCAACATCCCCCTAGCCTTACCGACTGCTTTAGTGGTGTGCTTGAATGATTTCAGGTCATCTGTGATGATGATGCCCAAGTCTCTTTCTTCACTTGTGAATGCAACAACTTCCCTCCCAACCTGTAGGTGGCTTCAGGGTTTCTCTTCAGTATGTGCATGATCTTGCACTTCTTTGCGTTAAACCCCAGTTGCCAGTCTTCTGACCATTTTGACAGTTTATCCATTTCTCTTCTCATTCTGCCCACCCATCTGGATCATCTACTCTGTTGCAGATCTTGGTGTCATCTGCAAACAGACACTTCTTACCTTCCAGTCCATCTACAATGTCACTGATGAAGATATTGAAGAGGACTAGCCCCAGGACTGAACCCTGAGGTACCCTACTTGTGACTTGCATCTCTTCTGATGGGATACCGTTTACCACCACTCTCTGTTTTCTGCCCGTCTACCAGTTTGCCACCCAGTTGACTAACTTCTGACCCACCCTGAGCCTACTCAGCTTGTTAATCAATCTTCTGTGTGGACCAGTATCGAAACCTTTGCTGAAGTCAAGGTAGGCGACATCAACTGCTCCCCCTTGATCCACCACTCTGGTTAGCCAGTCAAAGAAATCTATGAGATTAGCTTGTCAAGACCTTCCTGTTGTAAACCCATGCTGTCTTGGATCCTGTGCTCCTATGGATTCCAGGTGTTGCACTATCCTTTCCTTAAGAAGTGCCTCCATAATCTTGCCCATTACTGAGGTAAGACTGACTGGTCTGTAGTTCCCTGCCTCCTCCCTGCTACCACTCTTGTGGAGCGGGATCACATGAGCCCTTCTCCAGTCTTCTGGGACATCTCATGTGCTCAGAGACTCACTAAACAGTTCTGCTAATGGCTCTGCTAGTTCCATTCTTAGCTCCTTTAGTACCCTGGGATGTATGCCATCAGGTTCCATTGCCTTATCCACCCTGAGCTTATCGAGGTCTTGTAGGACCTTTTCTTTTGTGAAGGGACTAGTGCACACCTCCCTCCCCCCTGTGTCCATGGTGCTGAGCTATGGACCCTGCCCCACCTTCTCCTCAGTAAATACTGAGCAGAAGTATCTATTTAGGATAGATGCCTTTCCATGGTCCTCCTCCTCATACTTCCCCTTATCCCCTCTGATCTTAGCAATACCCCCTCTTGACTTTCTCCTTTCACTAATGTATCTATAGAAAGTCTTGTCCCCTTCTGTTACTGTTCATGCTAGTGTTTCCTCTGTGTGGGCCTTTTCCTGCCTTACTGCCTTCCCTGCTTCCCTTAGGGAAGTCTGGTATGCCTGCCTATCTTCGACCCGCTGCGTTCCCTTATATTTCCTGAAGGCCAGCCTTTTGGCTCTGACCTTTTCTGCTAATGTTTTTAAGAACCAAAGTTGTTTCCTTCTTCTTTTGTACTTTCTTTTATCTCTAAGACAATGCGATGTTGCTTCAAGTATTGCATCCATAATGCTTGACCACTTTGCCTGTATTCCCTCTCCTGTATTTCTTCTTGCCAGGGCTAATTTAACTCTGTTGTCCATCTTATCAAAGTCAGCTGCTCTGAAGTCCCACATTTTTGCCTTGGAATGGGATGATTTAGTAGCCAAATTGAACCATACCATGTGATGGTCACTGGCCCCCAGGTGACCTTCTACCTGGAAATCTGTGATCCTTTCCCTGTTAGTCAGTACTAGATCTAGGATAGCCCTGTCTCTTGTGGGTTGTTGTACCAGTTGTTTGAGGCCCTCCCCTGCAGGGAATCCACTATGTGTCTAGTTCTGGCAGATGTTCCTGCTGGTATTAATCTATCTGTATCTGGCATGTTGAAGTTTCCCATTATCAGAACCTCCCCTTTAGCTGTCGTGTTTTGTATATCTTCTAACAGTAATGTGTCTATGTCCTCCCCCTGGTCTGGAGGCCTGTAGACAATGCCAGTTTGCATGACTGTCCCATTTCCGGTTACCAGGGAGACACACAGTTCTTCTGGCTCCTTATGTGTATTCTGAATTTCTGTAGCTTTGATATTTTCATTGACAGAAAGGGCCACTGCACCCCCCCCCCCTTTTTGCACCTCAGTCTCTTCTGATCAGTACAAAGCTGGGTACTGAAGTCTCCCAAGTGTGGTTAGTGGTGAACCATGTCTCACTAATGGCTACTATGTCCAGTTTAGCCTCTGTCATTAGTGCCTGCAGGTCTGGGATCTTGTTTCCCAGCCTGCGATCATTTGTGTACATGATTTTCCATTGGCCAGATTTCGGTGTGTTAGTTGTTGGGCGAGGTCTGACATTTCCCCTGTTTGTCATATGGGGAGCTGGACTTTTTTCCTTACCTGGTGATGCAAATAAACTACAAACATGCTTGTACTCCTGTTTAATCACTAGCTGAGAGGGGAGGGGTGTTCTTCCCATTCGACTTATTGGGTGCTGCACCCCTCTCCCCATTTGCTAGTTTAAATATTCTGCAAAGACGTCAAACTTCTGCCCCAATGTACTGACTCCCTCCTTAGTCAGATGCAGTCCATCGAATTTAAAGAACTTTCACTCCCAAAACTGTTGCCAGTTACCTACATATTTGTGTCCTTTTTCCTGGCACCAGCCCTTGAGCCACATGTTTAGCTCCCCTATCTCCCCTTCCCCGGCCTTCCGTCCATCTGCCCCCCTCTCCCAGACTGGCAGGATCTCAGAGAAGAAGATTCCGGATGAAATGGATAACATTTTGTCACCCAGCCTGGTCCGATGTTTCTTGGTCTCCACAACTGACTGGCTGGCGAGATCGTTAGTACTTATGTGTACCAGGACGTCGATGTTTTCTCCAGCTTCCTGTACAGTTTTAGCGATGCTGTCAGTGTCTATGCACACTGATCTACCTGGGAGACATCTGACCATTACCCTGGCTGGAGATAGGTATCAACTCCCCGATTCATGGAGTCTCCTATGTTCAGAAGTGTTTTGGATTTCCTTTTTGCTTTTTTTGTTTTGGTTCCTGTTTTGGGCAAGTTTTGTTGTGCTAGCTCCTGTGCTGCAGTGTCCTGCTCTGCAGTGTCCTCTGCCCCTTTGTTTGATTTCAGAGATAGAGGCAGATACCTGTTTGTAGTTTTTATATGGTTTGTGGAGGTGATATGTTGGAGAGCACCGAGTGATGGGGCACCCACTTATTCCCTTCTAACCACCTGCCAACCTCCTAGACCAACTACCATCTGCAGTTGAGGTGCTTCTTTTGGATGTTGGGGAAATGGCACATGGTTCTTATAATATATTTCCTCCTGAATGTGCAATTTGAGGTGTGCAATCTCTGCCTGTGCTGCCTGGAGCTGAGCCCTTAGATCTCCAATGGCCCAGCATGTAGGACAGTGTTCTAAATCCTGTATAACTGCCCTTTTGAAAAGTGTCCTGCAGTACCTGCAGTTAATATTATCCATTCCAGATAAGTTGCTGGGTTTATAACCTGGTCAGAGTAATTAGAAGAAGGGAAATGAAATCAAAAGTTTGATTTTGTGTTTTGTTTTTGTATAACTTGTTATAACAAGTTAACTTACTTGTGCTCCTGTAAATTAGGTCACTGTGTGGATACCCCTCTGATTCGCCCCTTCCTGCTTTGCTACAGGAAATGTCACTACTGTGCTACCCTATAAAAGGAGTGTAGCATGGGGTGGCTGGGGATGGGGGTGGGTATCCTCTTCACACCCCCATGCACAGGGATTGCCACTCCCATTCCCCACACACAGACAAGCAATGTCACCACTCACGCATGAGCAGTCTGCCCAGACCTCTATATACATGTGGTGTCCCCCTCACCCCCTACATGCACTGTCACCCTCAGACCCTCCTACACATGCCCTCTCATCACCACATCCCTGAACAAAAAGTCCATCCACAACAAACCTGGCAGACCCATATACTATCACCCCAGACCCCCCAAACCAGGCATTCTCTTTCTCAAATGTGTCTCACCCTCAAATTCCCTGTACATATTTACTGTCATCAACAGACCCTTGTAAATATGCACTGTCACCCAAAGACCCCACACATACATTCATAGACCCTCCACACACACACACAGTCTCCCTTGGACCCCCCTGACACATGTGCTCTTACCTACAGATGACCCAAGCATATTCACTGCCACCCACTTAACTATCCTTACATAATACTGCCCACAGATCCCTGACATCCATCACTCCTCACCCTACATGTTCTCTTCTCCTCCACTTACATCTGCGTCACCTGCAAAAACAAGCAATGACACAATAAAACTATAGAAGTAAGCACTGTCATCTTTTGCCAACTCCTGTTTTAATGTTATCCTTAATCTCAAAGAAGTTGCTGCTACAGAACTGAGTGTTGGGACTCTGAACAGGCTGACACTGCGATACTGTAGCTGTGAGCTCTTCATCCACAGCAGTCAATGATTATTCTTGCAAAATGCAGCATCAGCAGTAAGCACATATTTTGTAAGATGTTTTGTGATGCAAAAGCATAAAACAAAAGGAAATCAATACCTTCTCTCTTCTGGGTATTAAAGAAGTTATATCAAGCAACTTTATTAAAATGAAAACATAGTCGGACTTGTTGCTTGGTTATCAAAAGTATATCCACAGAGATGTTTTTTAGCAAAGACTATTTAAGCCCAGCTTTCTGGAGAATGTTGACGCAACACAGGCCAAACTCTCAGTTTCAAGAGAATGGTGGTAAATTTTGGGGAATTTATTTAATATGCTCAATGTTGTCTGGGATCCTTTCCACAACAGTGCACATTAAAATGCACTGCTGCATGGAAGGTGGTGGAGTTGGCAAGTAAATTGCCAGTTATCACCATCACACCAGGCACAGCTCTTTTGCACTGACCTATTACTTTCACCAGAAAAAAATGGCAGTATGGGGGTGGTCCGAGTGCTGTACTAAGTACTGATGTTGAAGGGCACAGACTGAAGTGGAAACATAATGCCACTGGACCATTTCAGGTAGCTGGAGCTAGGGAATGGGGAGACACCAGCTTACCATGGATGTCAACAAAATGAAGGGTGATAAGTGCCAATGCCAGTAGTCTGGGTAACAAGCTTCCTGAACTAGTGGCCTTGATGGAAGAGGGACACCTGGATATCAGTCACAGAAACCTGGTACACAGAGAACCATGACTGGGATGTCAACATACCGGGGTACACAATCTACAGGAGGGACAGGGAGGGTAAAGGAGAAGGAGGAATAGCTCTCTACACAAGGGAAGGGATCAAATCAGTGGGACTAAAGGATAAACAGGGAGGAGAGGAGGCACTGTGTGTCACCTTGGAGACAGGAAATGGCACCACAATTCCCACAGAGGTTGTATGCAGACCCCCGTCTCAGAGGGAGGAAATGGACAAGGAAATGATAGGAGGCATCCTTAGAATGGCAGAAAAAGGGGAGATATTGTTGATGGGGGACCTAAATATGCCAGATTTTAAGTGGAACACATTTGCTGAGACCACATCCAAGCCACATCCAAGAGCAGAATCATTCTCAATGCCCTACAGAGGGCATGCCTCAGGCAGCTAGTGTTGGAACCCACTCAGGAGGAAGCAGTCTTAGACCTGGTATTCTCAAATGGGGACAGTGAAAGGATCTCGGATTTAGAAGTGGGTAGCCATCTGGGAACCGACAACCACCAGACAGTGTGGCTCACAATAAACACAGCAAGAGTCAAGTCATACAAAAGCAAGGATACTGGAATTTTGGAGGGCTGACTTTGGCAGAATGGAAGAGTGCCTAAGGAATGCATTAGCAAAAAGGCAGCAATGAGGGGTGGAGGAACAATGGGGAAAAATCAAAACTGCCATCACAGAGGCAACAAGCCTTTGTGTGAAGCAAATAAACAAAACAAAACAAATGAAAAAAACCTATAGTTCTCAAAAGAGGCAGCAGGGAAGGTTAGGGACATTTGATAGCACTCAGAAAGGAAACACAGAAAGAGAAGGAGAAGGACAGAGAACTCTATCAGTTAAAGCAGAAGGAAGTGGGGAAGGCAGTCAAAATAGCAAAGGTCCAAACCGAGGAAAAGATTGCCAACTCAGTTAAGAAAGTGGATAAAACCTTTTATAGGTACATTATTTTATTTATTTATCAGGTCTAGGATTACAATACCTTTGAGCCAGGGCTCTTTGACAAAGGTTCCACGTCAGGTTACAATTCAAAACACAAGACATGTAAGTCAGATTACAAATTAAATACATAGGACACGTTACAAAAGTGCAAGCTAAACAGAGTTACAAAGCATCTGAGAAACAAAACAAGTTTTGGAGGCTAGGTTACAAGGAGATAGCAGATAAGGTGCAGAGAGGATAGAGGATAAGAGAGAGGAAGGGTTGAGGCAGCGGAGAGCTATACAGAAGGAGCTCAGCCAGAGGCATTGTCGTAGACATGACATGGAGGAGTGCCTACTAAGGGGTAACCAAGTGCTAATAGGAGAGAGAACTGCATAAGGTTAGGGAAATATTCATGGAGTCAGCTGGTGGAGGCAGTCACAGGAGCTAGAGGCAGTGAGAGAGAAGCGGAGCCTTGATTTAAATGCACCAAGGGTAGAAGTGGAGGAGATGTAACTGTTTAGACCATTTAGCCAGCTGGGTGCCCTGTAGGCAAAAGATCTTTGAGCTTGTGAGGTACGATAGTGTGGAACCTGCAGGAGCTGTGATTCAGACCCCACTGGTTGAGCGGGGGTTATTGCTAGGGTGCAGCAGTGTACACACTCCAGGGGCGCAAGGCCCATAGTTATTTTCTTTGCTATGGTGCAGGTTAGGTACTTTATCTGATTGGTGAGTTGCAGCCATCCAGCTTGTGCATAGAGATCGCACGTATGTGTGAGGTGGTGGGATCCAGTGATAAGTCAGCAGGGAGGTGGATATGCATCTAAGAGCGGTAGCAGGGGCAGAGCCATAGATGATAAGCCCATAGTCAATAATGGAGACAACAGAGCTCTGAATGGCGACAGTCAGGGCTGCTGGGGTAAGATGTTGCCTATGCCGGAAGAGAAGGCCAAGGTGATTATTTGCTGCTTTGGCTACAGAGTCAATGTGGGCACTGTAAGTTAGATGAGGGTCTAGAGTGATCCCAAGGTACTTAAAGGCTTGAATTCCATGATTGGTTTTGATGGATAGGGGGTGCAGCTTATGCTTGCTATGAGAGCTGCTGAACATCATAGACTTTGTTTTCTTATTATTGAGAACCAGATTGTGATTTGAGAACCAATTTCAACAGATGTAAAGCCAAGCTGAAGTTTGTCATGTAGAGGCTTAGGATCCTTGTGGGAGGCAAGAATTACAGCATCATCTGCCTAGAGGATGATTGTTTAGGATCAAGAATTTGGAAGGGAGTTCAGGAACAGGCTGAATAGTAGGGGGCCCAGAATGAATCCCTGGGGGACACCTGAGCAATCAGGCCTGGTATCAGAGAGAACATCTGCAATTTTTACTCTTTGAGACCTGTTCTCCAAGTAGCTTTTGAACCAGGCAGTGGAGTCAGGAGAGACCTCAGCTTTCAGAAGTTGCACAAGCAGTAGGTGGTGATGGACAGTGTTGAACGTCTTAGTCAGATTGATAAAGACGGACCCAATTAACTGACCATTGTCCAGTGAGCTGTGAAGAATGCCAGAGAATTCCAGTAGGGCAGATGAGGTACTATGTCCTTTCCTGAAGCCATGTTGTTGTGCGCACAGGATATTGTACTTGTCCATGAAATCTGTGAGCTGTTCTGCTGCAATACATTCAAGGGCCTTGGAGAGGGGTGACAATATAGAGATTGGATGGTAGTTTCCATGGGTGGCTCTGTCAACACTTTTATGGACAAGGGTAATGGTGGTGGATTTCCATTTGTCAGGGAACTCGCTGAGCCTAAGTGAGAGGTTGAAAATATATGTCAGTGGCTGTAACACCTCATCAAGGGTGAGGGACAGCAGTTTAAGGTCAAGTGTATCACTGCTGGATCTGGATTTGGTGATGATTTTGGTAATGTATTTGTGGGCATCATGCATCTTGACTGCTTTGAAATAAAAAGGCGGGTGGCTAGAGGAGGAGGAGGCATTGGGGGGAGGAGAGGGAGAGTCATAGTCCTTGAAAAGTCAGAAGGGAGAACACTGCTGAGATCGGTGAATGCAGTATTGAAGGTATTTGCTATTATTTTAGTGTCAAGCATAGTAGACCCATTTATGTTGAGCAAGGTAGGGGAGATTTTTGGCTGCTTCCCAGTCACCTCTTTAATATTGTTCCAAAATGCCCTCCCATTACCCCAGGTATCCGTGAGAGCGTTCTTGAAGTAGGTAGATTTCTTTTGCTGGATAGATTTGGTACAGTCATTCCGTGCACATTTATAGTTTTCGATGTCAATTTCATTACCAGTGGTTCTGGCCAGATCCCAGAGGTGATCTCTAGATTTTATTGATGTAAGAGATCAGCTGAGAGGCAGGGATTGCAAAGAGCTTTGACTTTGTACTTTTTAAAAGGAGCGTAGGAGTCACAGGCTGCATTGAAAGTGTTGATGAAGTAATCCAGAGCAGTATTTACATCTGTTGCTTTGTAGATAGAGGACCAGTCTTGGAGGCTGAGGCATGTTTGGAGGTGTGACAACTGCCCACGTGGTAGGACTCTACTAGTGATGATATTGGGGGGGGGGTTGCTGAATTTGTTTGACCATTCACAGATGACAGGAGAATGGTCGCTAAGTGAGTCAGGGAGGACTGAGGTATTTATGATACGAGTTGGGTGGCTGGTAAGAATCCAATCCAGGAGGGTGCTGGTGCCAGATTTGTAGTTTTTCCTGGTTGGAGAGATGACCATCTGGGTGAGATTGGCTGATGAGACGGCATCCTTATGGACCCCTGCATCAGACGCAAGCCAGTTTATATTAAAGTCTCCAAGCAAAAGCACATTAGTGAGTGAAGAAAGACCAATGGAGGGATAGTGAGGCTTAATAAAGGGGAGGGGGGTGAGCAGATGGTGACAGTGAAAAGGCAGAGATAATGAAAAAATAACCCTGATCATGGAGTCCCCAGCAGGAGAACCTTAATGCCCCCCTTGATCTCTTGTGCACCTCCTTTTTGGGCTCCCCCACCAGCCCCCATCACCTCCCCCTTCCTCGAGACCACTTCCCCTTGGCTTCTGTTTGGACCCCCTACAAAGAACCGCTAGCCACCCTACCCCTCCTGTCACGCCATTTATAACTGAGTTCCTCGGCTCCCCCAGTTTAGCCTCCACCCCACTCCCTACCCCAGTCAAGCATTTTCTCCGACCTCCTCCCCTTCCAGCTCTCACCTCTCCAGTCCCCCCAACATGGCATTCCCATCACCATCACCCCTCCTACCTCCTCTGCTTTCCTCTTGCCCCCTTCCATGCCCACCTGCAGGTCCCCCTTATCTTTGAGCCTTTCTCTGGTATGATCCTCCCCCCTCAAAGGACACCCATCCCTCATCTCAAGCTCTCCTCCTTTATCACCGAGTTGAACTGCAGCCTCCACACTGTCCATCTGCTGGTCCCCCACCCCTTCTTTGACACTTGATTTGCCCCCTCCCCTGCTAGCATACTTATTTGAATTACCAATGCCCACCCTCGTCTGATTCACTGTATCCCTTTCTCCTTCACCCTCCTTTTCCTCCTCTACCCCCTCACCATGTCCTCTCCAACCAACTTACTCAATGGCTCAAATTTATTATAACACTCAAAGCCAACATCCTTTTTTTGTCCTGATTTCCTGCTATCCACTTCTCCTGTAGGCCCCCATCTGTCCCAACCCACCTGCCCCCCCACCTACTATGATTTAGCCTGTTTCCTCTACCGGTTACCTCCCAGGTAGCTACCCCCTTTGCTACTAGCTCACACCATGTAGGTTCTTCACTCCTGCCTAATGAACGGATCCAGGTTGCACTCTATCACTGCCCTCCTGCTCCCCACAGGCCTTCCTAGACATGTTTATTCCCCCTCACAAACTCCAGTTTCCTCCATACCCAGTCAAGCTCCCCCCTGATCTGCAATAACTGCCTGCAGACTGGGCAACCTCCTGCCCTCCAGGCCCAGTTTAGGACCATTGCTGCCCCACAGCAAGTGCACCCTACAATCCTGCCAAAGTTGCCTGCCCTGGTGGCTGGGTGCCCCACCCAGAGGCCATCTCCAAACAGTCTTGGACGTTCACCCATGACCAGGTCCCCACCCCCAGGTAGACCTACCCACAACCCTCTACAGCTAGCCATACGGGGCAATGTAGCCCATGAAATTAAAAATACAGCTCTTGGACCAAGCTACTAAGCAGAATAAAAGAGCATGAACAGAGTTACATCCCCTAACAATTCCAAGAATAGTTAGAGTCATGACTGGAGAAAACCCCAGTATAGCCACCTAACCAATCAGTGACCTACCTCCACCTGGCCCCTCCTTCTCCGAGCATTTAACAGAGGTCAGGGTTGGTGGGTTGCAAACTAGTGTCCCAAGAGCGGCTGGGCTTGTTCCTTAAAAGGTCCAGCCACGAGTCCCGAAAATGGTGCCCTGGCTTTCTATTGGGTGCTCCAACTGAAATCACTGAACTCCTCCTAGCCACCGTTGTGGCCATCCCTGGTTCCAAATTTGCTCCTGATACAGCTCCTGTGGGCATATAGAGAGCAATCTCTTAAAACTATATATATTATATAGCTATATATATATATATATATATATATAGAGAGAGAGAGAGAGAGAGAGTTGCACAGTAGTGCCACTACAGTTAGGGTCGAGCAGGGCTTTATCTGTTAAACCCCACATTTTATACTTTAATAACTTTGCAACCGTTAAACAGATTTGCACAAAATTTTACATGCACGGTCTTGAGGGGTAGTTCTCTTGAAGTGCTAGGTTTCATTCTGGTCAGGAGTGCAGATTCAGAGCTGTGCATAGCGAATAAACATAAAAAAATCTCATTTTTTTTGCTGGGTTCTTTTGCCATCACAAAGGGTTTGGAATTCTGGTCTGAAATTTTCTAAGTGGAAAGAGCTTGGCTCATAAGGATTTCCTTTGGTGGGTTGGTGAGCAAATATTTATCTGTTCCAAAGTTATTAAATTAAAAAAATTTTGGTTCTTAGCAAGCTCAGTCAGCTTAACAAAAATAGCTGTAAAAACTATTATTCATGAACACCTAATATCACCTGATGGCTCATGAATAATAATGTGCATATTTGCATGCCTGTTTTTTTTTTAATTGAGGAAATTAGAAATATTGAGTAAAAACTACAAACTGTCTCTCCTTGGGAAGCTTAGTCTGTTCAAAATCACTGTTTACACCAGTTTCTTTTTGGTTTCATATGTTCACATTACAAGAAGAACAGTTCCTTATATGCCCCACTTTTCAAAAAGTATCAGTGTAGTCAGTCAACTCAGTGGCTCTGAGGATTGAGGAGCTGGACACCACACCTCATGCCTTGCCAGCGACCCTGGTTTGGGTACAAGCCTGGGTTATTGGGGGTTGATGGGGAGAGTGAGGAGCAGGATTGAGCTGCTGCGCAGTGGCTTTTCTCTCCTGGGGAGGGGTGAGGGGTTTCTCAGCCCTTGACTGCCACCCTGTGAAGGATGGATGATTGTGTCAAGATAGGAGGGGCCTGGTGATTGCCAGGAGAGGGGCAAAAGGGGCAGAAGGGGCTGGAACCAATGCCATGGAGCACATGTGCTCCTCAACATGCTTGCACAGCCATCTGCTGGGGTTCCCAGGACAATGAGAAGAAAAACGGGAGAAAAAAACGGTAAAATATAAATGCAAAAAAAAACAAAGTATCAGTGTAAGCCTAGCTCATGAATCATCATGAGTTTATTTGCATACCTTTTTTTTTATTGAGGGAATTAGAAAAACTGGCTAGTTACTTCTGTACTTACTACAGAAATAGGAGACTGCAGGCTTGATTTTAGAAGAGGATGCAGTGGTGCAGTGAACTTCCAGCGTGCACTTGGTGCAAGTTATGACTTGTGTACCAAACATTGTGGCAAAGCTCAATTTTAGAAGAATGTTGCCACAAACACCCACAGCAAGTCCAGAAGGTGGGACACAGGGAGTTAGAGCAGGTACTCCCTGGTCTAACTTTGCATCTGAGATTGGGGCACTTGTGCCAGATCTTTGGCGCAAGGTGCCATAAACTGGGGAAAGTGTCTCAACTGCACCAGCCCTTCTAAGATCGGACAGACCTGTGTCCAAGTGGCTTTGGCGTAGCTGCATCAAACTTTGCAATGGATGCAGCTACGGGGAATATGGGTGTGGGCAGGACAGTAGTGTGGTGGGTAGGTAACTGGCTGGGTGGCAGGACACAGAGGGGTGATGGTAAATGGCTGTCACTCCACAGATGGAAGAGTGACCAGTGGGGTACCACAGGGATCAGTGCTGGGACCGGTCCTATTCAACATCTTCATCAGTGACATTGCACAGAATATAGAAGGCAGAATTTCACTGTTCGCTGATGACACAAAGCTCTGTAACAGAGTAGACACACCAGAGGGTGTAGACAGAATGAGAAGGGACCTGCAGAAACTTGAAGAATGGTCAAGGGTTTGGCAGTTGAAATTCAATGCAAAGAAGTGCAAGATAATGCATATGGGGCACAAAAACCCTGGCATAATATATCAGTTGGGGGTGAGGATATAGCATCGCCAAGCAGGAAAGGGATCTTGGGGTTGTCATCTCTGATGACCTCAAGATAGGAAACAGTGTGACAAGGCATCAGGTAAAGCAAATAGAATGCTGGGATGTATAGGCAGGGGCATCACCAGCAGGAAAAGGGAGGTCATAATTCCGCTATACAAGACACTAATGAGGCCCCACCTGGAGTACAGTGTACAGTTCTGGAGACCATACCTACGTAAGGACATAGACAGGGTAGAGAAGGTTCAGAGGAGGGCAACAAAGATGGTGCATGGGTTGCATCACAAGTCCTATGAAGACAGGTTGAAGGAATTGAACATGTACTCCCTGGAGGAGAGGAGGGAGAGAGGGGATATGATAGAGACATACAAGTATCTTACAGGAGGAACAGGGTGCAAGAAAACACTATTTTTAAGTGAAAAGATGTTTCAGGACTAGGGGCATGGGATGAAGTTGGAGGAGGGACGATTCAGAGGAAACATGAGAAGAATTTCTTCACAGAACGGGTGGTGGACAAGTGGAACACCCTGCCAGAGGAAGTGGTGGGGGCTGAAACAATCACGGGATTTAAGAATGCATGGGATAGACATAAAGGAATTCTAGAGGTCAGGGGTAAGGGGAAATAGACTTCTAGGAAAACAAACTGAACTTACAAGCTCAAATGGGCAGACTAGGTGGGCCATAGGCCCTTATCTGCCGACACTGTCTATGTATCTATGTATGTATGTATCTATGCATGGTTTGATGCAAACCTTGCATCCACCTTGTAAAATCGAGCCCTACATCTCTCAGTTAATAAGTCATGTTAGCTACATAATGTATGCACAATGCCTCATTTTGTAAATAAACAACTGAGATCTTATATTGTTGTAACCATTACAAAAATAGAAGACTGTGCCTCCCACTAAGGAAAATAGAAGACAAGTTCATATGTACCCACAATGCTTTGTTATGCATATCTACATATAAGGTGCTGTACTGCATTCACCACTATTAAAATAGGAGACTGCACCTCTGAATAAGAAAAATTAAAGTAAACTTTATAATCTACCAAGAATTCCTTATTGCTGTTTGTAAATCAATGTATTAGCTGATTTTACAAAAAGGGACTACTGCATGTCTAATTGCAGTTATAGAATAATACATTGGTGGGAGTGTGTAACCAGAATTTTACACAAACCTGAGGTGTGGGATGCTACATAAATAATGAAAGCATCCCACACTAAGGATGTGTGTGAAATTCTTGTTACACACACCCACACATGTTTTATTTAATTACTGGTCCTCATTTTTTAGTTAAATGTGGTAGAGGGAGGAGCACTTTGGTGGTTATTATGGTAAACACAGGCTGAAACCTAGCAAACAGCTACACTGGAGACTTGCTGAGAGAGCAGCATTCTCTCACATGGCAGAAGTAGTTTTCAGCACTTTCAAACCACCAAGTCAGCAGATCGCACTAAACAATATTTTAAAAATACTGACTAATCTGCAAACAGGAGTTGTATACCCCACTATTCATGAAACTGAAAGAGGTCAGGTTAACTTGATTTCAACAGTTAACCGAAATCAGTCACTCTCGGATTTTCATCACGGAGTTTAAAAAAAATAAGAAAGATATAGAACCGCAGTTTAGTTGTGATGTGGTTGCTGTGTGTCAAAGCCCCACTTGAAGGTTAGGAATGTAAGGATCAACCAGATAGATTTTATTTTGTTAAGGCAGGATCAACGGGGTGCTTGGTATTGGAGGAATGGTGCAGCCATGTTGGATGAGATGTTCAGCCTGCCCACACACAGACTAGGAGTCAATGAACTTTCTGTAGCATGAGATTGATTGACAGGCACTGACTACAACTAACTGGTTGTAACCCAAAATATCAGCCTGGCAATTATAACATGATTTAAGAGTCTGATTATCCAGACATAAAAAAATGAGGACCAGTAATTAAACTGTTTCTGGAAGCAGTTTATTTTTATTTTTTTTATTTTATAGCTTTAACAATTTTTCTACATGTTATCATTTATAATGGAACTCATGTGTAATTTAGTGACTGCCCTACAGATGGCAGGAGGGATGAATTCTAGCCAGGGTAAGTGTATAATTTATAATGGAACTCAGGTGTAAATCAGCAGCTGCCCTACAGATGGCAGTAGTGAGCATTACATTTTGCACTTTAATATCTTTGCAACCATTCAACAGGTTTGCACAAAGGTTTGCATGCATGGTCTTGTGAGATAGGCCTCTTGATGTGCCAAGTTTTGTTCTGGTTGGTTGTGCAGATTCTATGAAGCAGATAGCAAAAAAACTTAAAAAAATCACTGCCTTTTTTTCTGGCTTTTTTTTGTCATCACCTTGTGCCCAGATGGTTTGGATTTTGGTCTGAAATTTTCAGGGTAAGAAGAGCCTATTTCAAACTTATTAGGCATTTGTAAATCTCACAACAACACACCCCCTATCATGCATTATTGCTTAAATGGAAATCATGTGTAACTCATTGACTGCCCTACAGATGGTAGGAGGAATCCGTTTTAGCCAGTGTAAGTGTATAATTTATAAAAGCATTCATGTGTAATTCAGCAACTGCTCTACAGATGGCAGTAGTGAGCATACAATTTTGCACTTTAATAACTTTTCAACCATTTAACAGATTTGCACAAAAAGTTGCAAGTTTGATCGGGGTGGGGGGGAAATCTCTTGATGTACCAAGTTTTTTTCTGGTCAGATGTGCAGTTTCTGAGATGCAAATAGGGAGAAAAAGTAACAAATCACTGTTTTTTGATATTTTTTGTCATCGCCTTGTGCCCAGATGATTTGGAATTTTGCACTAAAATTTTCAGGGAAGAAAGGGCTTGGCCTAAAGATGTGCCTTTTACTTGTTTGATGAAAAATATTAATCTGTTCCAAAGTTATTAGTAAGCATTTTTAAATCTCACAACAGCACACCAATTGTCTTGCATTATTGCTTAAATGGAACTCATGTAGTTCAGTGGCTGCCCTACAGATGGCAGGGAGTATCAATTCTAGCTTAGTAAGTGCATAATTTATAACTAAACTCATGTGTAATTTAGCAACCGCCCTGCAGATGGCAGGAGGAATTAATTCTAGCCAGGGTAAGTTTATAACTTAGCGACTGCCCTACAGAGGGCAGTAGTGAGAGTTCAAGTTTGCACTTTAATATCTCTGTAATTGTTCAACAGATTTGCACAAATGTTTGCATGCATGGCCTCATGGGGTAGGTCTCTTGTTATGGCAAGTTTTGTTCTGCTCAGATGTGCAGATTCTGAGATGCGGATAATGAAAAACAAAAAATCGCTCTTCTTGCTGTTTTGTTTGTCATCGTCTTGTGCCCAGATGGTTTGGACTTTTGGTCTGAAATTTTTAGGGTAGAAAGCACTTGGCCCACTGATGTGCTTTTGCTGATTTGGTGAAAAATAATAAACCATTCCAAAGTTATTATTAGGCATGTGTAAATCTCACAAGAACACACCCTCTGTCATGCATTATTGTTTAAACAGAACTCATGTGTAGTTCAGTAACTCCCTACAGATGGCAGGAGGGATCAGTTCTTGCTAGGAAACCATATACTTTGTAATAGAACTCATGTATAATTCAGCAACAGCTCTACAGATGGCAGTAGTAAGCATTACAATTTTGTACTTTTATATCTTTGCATCTGTTTAATGAATTTGCACACAATTTTGCATGGATTATGTTGTGGGGTATATCTCTTGATGTGCCATGTTTTGTTCCAGTTGGATGTGAAGATTCTGAGATGCAGATAGCAAAAAAACATAAATAATTGCTGTTGTTTTTTTGCTGTTTTTTTATTGTCATCACCTTGTGTCCAGACAGTTTGGAATTTTGGTACGAAATGTCCATGGTAGAAAGGGCTTTGCTCACAGAGGTGCATTTCACTGGTTTGGTGAAAAAATATTAATCTGTTCCAAAGTTATTAAATTTTAAAATTTTAGATTCTGAGCATGCTCAGTAAGCACTTCAAAATAGCTGCATAACAGAGCATGACATGGATGATTAGAGTCACCTCATTGCTCCTGAATATTAATCAGCATATTTGCATAACTATTTTTTTAAAATTGAGGGAATTAGAAACATTTGGGGAAAAGTACAAGCTATCCCTCTTTGGGAAGCTTGGTCTCTTCAAAACCACTGTTTACAACAATTTCTTTTTGGTTTCACCTATTTACATTGCAAGAACAGTTCCTTTTGTATCCCATGTTTTCAAAAATGTCACTGTAGTCATAGTTTATGAATAATGGTGAGCTTATTTGCATACCTGTTTTTTAAAACTGAAGGAATTAGAAAAATCGGTGAAAAGTACAAGCTATTCCTCTTAGGGAAGTGTGAATTGTTTTAAAACATGGGCTACAAATCCATATGTTAAACATTAGGGCTATAGAAGGAAAGTAGTTATTTTTTAACATATGTTAAAATTAAACAATAATGCACAACAAGGTGTGTGTCATGCTGGGATGACGTTATGCCCCAGGAGGTTGGGCATGTGGCTGAAGGCCAAGTGTGTCCAGCACCTGAGAAGTGATGTTATCCCAGCATGATACACACCCTGGAATGCATTATTGTTGTTATGCAATACCTCATTCTTGTACAATGGTAAACAGAGGTGATATTGTATTTTAAAGTAGAATTTTAATGAGAAAATTCATTATAGCAGACAAAGAGAAAAAATAGTCCCTCTGTTTGGAACATTTGTTTCTTTTGATATGTGCATCTTTTCTTTAAATCTTGGTTAAAATAAGTTAAAGTAAACTGTTTTAAATTTTTTAAACATTTTAAAAACTTGTACTGTATTTTACTATTTTAAACTTTTTTAGTAGCAGCTATGAACTTGTGATATGTGTTTCTTTTTTTATGCATTTTTTTATCTGTATATGTTAAAGACGCACACTGAATTGCCCTGGATAATTGTTTGGTGACAGTCTTTGTAATTGCTTGTTGTCAGTGCTTGAACTCTCCTGAAATTCTTGTGGTACTTCCCAAGATGTTGTCACCTCTTTTTTGTCACAGGTTCTGAGACAGGCTTCATCGCTCGTGCTTGTTCATGGAGATGGTCTTTTTTCCGTGTGCTGGCGATGGAGTTCTGCTTGCTGCTGCATTCCTGACAGGATAGTGCTCTAGTGCTGTCCTTGGACAAGTACTGGTCCCCAGGAGCTGTGGAGCAAGGTCTCCAATGTATGCCCTGTTACTCTTATGATTTTGCAGGCTTGCAGACCCACATCGGACAAGACCTGTAGAGCCATTGCTCTAAGACTGTAGTCTGTATACATTGTTTGTAGGTCAGTCAGCTTGCAGATTCATGGCAGCATCTGTGCTAGATAATAGACCCCTATGGGTTTCAGTGTGTAACATGTTGTGTCCGATTCAAGTTCTGCTGCTGTTTTTTTTCTGTGATGGAGGTACAGAAATGTTGCATTTGGTGGCAGCTTTGTAAGATATTATTCTAAGCATTTGACAAGGCAGTGGGGGTGTCCAGGGAACCCGAACATTGCCCCTCTCAGCAGGTCCTTGTTTCTGTCACTGTATTGTTGGTGATTTTTATTTTTTTCATTAAATGCAAGGGTATCATACTTTAATCCCTGTTCATCTATTAGGATTTCTAGTGAGTTTGATTTCAATAGTCTCTGTCCTGCACAATCGCATCTCACAAGGTGCAGCTTCAGTTCAAACCAGCCACGGCATACTAGTCCCAGGGCTATGTCTGGGTTGAGATCCTCACTGCTGCACATTTTGACTAAGTCTGTCGGACTGATTGGGGAGGTGATTTTTGGTGTGGTCTCACTCCTCTCTTCTTAGGTTTTTGATGTACCCCACAAACTCATTGTTGGATGAACTGAAGACAGTATCTGTCATTAGTTTGATGGAGCGACTTAACAGAAGCTTGTTCCAGAATCTCTTGATTATGGCTCTCAGACCCACATAGCTTGAGATGTTATATGGTTTGCCAGTGCTGTTACAGATAGATCCATAGAATTGGCAGAGTATGATATTTAATTCAATGGACTCTATTGTGTCTTTTTATTTAACCAGTCCTTTGACATGCAAACTTCCCAGCTGGTTTGCTGCCTGGTGTTTGGCTCATTTCTGTCAAGTTGTAGCATGTCTCATTCTGAGGGACAGATATCTATGCGTCTTTTTTTTGTTTTCTTTTTTTCTGACTTACAGCCATTGTCACTGGTGTCTTTGAGGATGTTTTTGTCTCTTCTGGGAACATTCTCTGAAGGCTTTCTTCCATGAACACAGTGAAGTCTGTCTAAGGTGAGTGGCTCATCTCTTTTCTATTGGTGTGACTGACCAGCTGTGGTGTGATATCTCTGATCATGTGATGTGAACAGCTGTACCGGTACTAGCTACAGTGATGTAGTCCTGAGATAACATCACTGTTACAAGGACTGGCTGACCAATCACATTTCAAAGATTTCTCAATGGTATTCTATAATAGATATTAGAGTACTGATTTTGTGTTCATGTGAATTGAAAATGTTTCAGACAATTCAAGAGTTTAGAAATATGCAGTTTAAAAAAAGACTTTTGGCAATACAGAGAAACAAGAAAGTATTATTGGCTGTTTTAATTTGGATCTGTCTTGACATAGGATAAGAGAACATTGATACAGTGACATCAAATGAGGTAATGTAGTGTAGTGGCTAAGGCTCTGGGCTGTGACTCTGGAGACCTGGGTTTGAATCACACAGCCCTCAATGAACATGGTCAAAAGTTTTTATTTTGAAGTTGAACATTTTATTGAGTTAACACAAGTTATACAACCCTTATCAAATGTGTTGCAATGGCAACACAGTGTTCTATCAAATGGCAATACCTGGGTATGCCTGAAATTGTGTAATGGTGCTACCCAGTGGTAGTCTGGTAGTACAATGATGTCAACCCAGTCAAGTTTTCTGGCCTCAGTGGCAGTGCCATGGCACAGTGGCATCCCTATGGCAATTATGGCAGTCTGTCCAGACTGTTAAATGGGCAATGGTACCACAATGGTATTACATAATTTTGAGTCCCCTTTCATGTGGGACTCTATATTGCCCTAGAAGAGCCCAATGATAATGCAATGGTAGTACAAAACTGTTTTCTATATACCTCCAAGGCTTATTTGGTACCGCCATGGTATCAGTATTGGGTAATGTCACCACAAGCGTGTTACGTTAGAGGAGCAAATTGGTGCGCATATAAATCCCAAGCGTATTTGGTATCACTGTGGCATCAGTGCATCTAGAAAATTGACACCACTATGGTACCAACATGGTACACATCAAAATCAAAGTTTGAAAGAAATACAAAATGAAACATACATTGATAATGAAAAACATTGTGAGCTGTGTAGTATATGCAAATCACAATAACAACCCTCAGTTAAGTTCCCAAATTGAATAGGATATTGCCACTGCATTGAAATCTATTAAAATTCCATTACATTCCATTAATTTTCAATTGTTGTCATGCAAACCCATTCATTTTCACCATTACATTTTGTATCACCTATTTTAATGGCCATTTTTTATTCACATTAAATTTCCATTAATTGTTGATGTTTCATGGGTGCAAACCATTAATTTACTCATCCATGCCATTAATTAACCATGATAGGTATCTATTAAATATTTAATGGGTGTGGTATGACCCTTAAATTCTGTATCAGGCTATTTTAAGGGCATGTTTAATAACCGCTAAAACTGAGCAATGAGCTTTTCATTGCCATGAAAATTATGTTCATGTTGCCCCAATATATTAATGGCCATTAAAACTGTCCAAATGGGCTTTTCATTGCCATGAAAATTACGGTCATGTTGTGGCAATACATTAATGGCCAATGAGCATAATTTTATTCTATCTGTACTAGTTTTCTCTAAGAACTATGAGTCCCCTTTGACTCCTGGTGTAACCTTTTGTTTTACAGGTACTCCCCATCCACTCTCCAGAATCAGTATCTCCAAGGGATTTCCTCACCTGGACCATAAAGTATCCATGAATTACAGTAGTTACTTCATTTAGGATGGGGAGTGTGAACCATAATTGAATCCGCATCCATTACAGTGGGAGTCCAGATGGTTGGTGCCATGATGCTATATTGTAATGATAGACAGTTAAGAGGTATGGGATCAGTCTTCCCAGATCTGGCCCCCTATAGCTGGACCCCCATTTTGAAGCAGGACCCCTTCCCTGCAGTCGGACCCCCACAGCTGAAGACTAACTTTTTGCTACAGCACCATCTCTGTGTGGCAACACCATTTACATTAAGGGACATGGCAATGCTGACGGATAAAATGAGGGACACATCACTAAGGGACTGTTGAGCGGTATGGGACAGTCCCCTTCCCACATGTGGCCATCCTGCACTGCAGTGCTAGAGATTTTACAGACTGTCACAGGGGTTAAAAACTAACCTTTTCAGCCACTAGCCATCAGGGCTAGTGATTAGAAAAATCCACCGACCCAACAAGAGTTTCACTAGCTCAGCACAAAATGACCAGAAAAATCACCATTGAAATGAATGGTCTCATTGAAATGTATATAGGCCTATTCATTTCAAAGGCATTATGTTCTCAATATTTGTGAAACAACAGCAAATGGTCCTGGCTTAGACCAGGTACCAGGCCAATAGGAATGGAAATCAGTGTGGGATGTGACTTCCTACCGGAAGCTCACAAAGAGGACTGTTACTTTTGCATTAAGATGAGGAAGGAGCAGTCATCAAAATGAGGGGAGTTATGACAGCCTCTCGTTTTAGAGGTGGTTTAATTTCTGAGTATGGTTTAGTGGGCAGCAAAGGCAGGAGTGTAATATCCCCAAAGATGGGGTCACCAGCAAGCTCAGTTGATGCCAGCACACCCCAGTCAGATGCCCCCAGGTGCCCCTATAGTTTAGGTTGCAAGGGGGTTGAACAAAGTGGCAGGAGCCCCATAAAAATAAAGTGCTTGTCTGCAATTAAAAAGTTTTTTTTCTCCTTACTGCAGCCTGCCCAGTAAAGGTGGCACAAGCCAGTGTCACATCCAAAGTCCAGCTTGCACTGTATAGCTGGTTGTTAGGGACTCAGCATCCCGAATGCCAGGGAGGATACTGAGAGTGGCCAGTAATGGCCACTGGGGGAATTTGAATTGACTGTGAAGGAGAACAGTCAGGGGACTTCAGGTGCCCTGAAGAAAGAAAACATGAAGAAAGTGCGGCAGAAGGGAGAGGGGACACAGGGAAGTAAATTCAGAGCAAAAGGTAGTACCTGCAGTCCTCCTCTCATCCCTTTGTCACTCTCAGTGGTCCCAGTAGTGTCACTGGTCCAATAGTTGTGGCGGTCCCCAGGATCAGCAGTTGGCAGCTGCAGTGCGGGTTCTGTTTAGTCCCATTTGTTGTTTTTTTTGTAAAGAAAAAGTAAATACCAGTCCCTCAGTGGTGGTCTCCACAAACGGGAAAGCATCATAAGATGAACGAGCATCAGGAGAGCCAGCCATCCATCAAGGGAAGACCTCCCACCTGCCTGCAGCCAGCAGGGCATCCAGCATACACTTAACCCACCTCCTGTCTCCTCAACTTCTGCCCGGTTTGGGGCAGTGAGTCGGTGACAGTGCCATAAAGCAGACACTGTCTGCGTGAACTGCAGCAATACTGAAACAATAAAAATATGTTTCTTTTTCACACAGTGAGCACAATACAGTAAAGGATGGCTGTGGATGTTAGTGTGGTCAGGGCAAGGGACTGCCAAGGGTGAGTCTATTCAAATGTATTTAAAATTGGTCTAGGAAGGGAACATTTGGTGAGATGGTGGCCTTATGCAAAATTACCTAAATTTATTTAACTCACACTCTTAAATGGAGCATAGGGGTGGGTGGCATTCAAATTAAGTAGCTATTGGAGGTGGCACAGAGGGCAGGCATGCCCTGAATTAGATAGTAAACAGGGTGCTAGAAGGAGCAAGGGTAGAGTAAAGCCCCAGTTATAACCAAGCTAAACCAGTTGGACTAGTGAATAATTGCTAGCCATTCCAAAGTTTGTTTTTTTTATTCAGAAATAAGCACCAAGGACCTACTTACGGGAAGTAAGCCCCAGATTATAAAGTCAGAGTGTCCCAGGGTGAAACAGGTGACTAGTAGCCAAGTTGCCTCCAGTAGCCAGGCTAGTGTTATAGGGATCTCTGGATCGGTTACTCAGGTAACTAGCCCTTTGCTAGGGCTGTGGCAACTATGCTGCTGGGGTGGCTAACAGGCTAGGGCAGTGGCAACTATGCTGATCATGTGGATAACTGCTTGGTCCACTCCCTTCCCCTAGCTCCTGACTGAAACTGATACCCAAGTGCACTTCAAAACAGTAAATTCTGTAATTTTACAACATTAGCTTCACTATTGTTTACCACTTAGCTATAGCCACCTTTATCACCCTGGACACTCTCACTTTATACTCTGGGTTTTACTTAACCTAACTGGCCCCTGGTGTTATTTCTGAATACATTTATTTATTGAAAAGTTTCACCAGGAAAGGCACACTGAACAAACAAGTTGCTTGTCCCCCGGTGTGTCCTGGGGGACAGGGTAGTGGAAAACACAATTATATACAATTAAACAGGTCACACAAGTTGAATGGGAAAATTGTTTAACCCAGAGAAGCACACTAAGCTGAAGCTTGCTTCTGGGTGTGATCTGGGAGCACAAGGAAGTTAAGTGACTTGCTCAGGGTCACACTGTATGCAAGTGGGGGCTGTGGGATTCAAACCCTGGTCTCCAGGTTTGCAGCTCAGAGCCTTAAACTACTGCTCCATACTGCTTCCTATGAATGCCATAACCATAAACAATACATTGAATACATAGAAACAGAAGAAAAAACAATGAAAAAACTTTTGGACCAGCTAACCCTCATTCACTATTCCAACTGGTAAAATTTCCTGTCATGTTTGCTATTCATATGGGACTTCTATTGTCCCATATTTTGTGGTTGCTCCCTCTACACTATTTAAAAAACTCACTGTCCCAAGATACGTAGTGGCTGTGAGCTTTTGTACACATGCACAAGACAATCTGCCTCCCCACAGGATGTTAAAGACTGCAGGAGACAAAGAGAAGCAGCCTGCTGCTGTGACTTGAGTCGAGCTGCCTTGCGTGTGGCTCAGTGAGTGAGTTGCTCATCATTGTTCATTTTTTTGTCAGTCCATTTACAACTCCACACCATAACCCAACCAGATCCAATACCAAAAGGGGGACTAAAATAAATTCAAGAAGCTGCACTTCCAGCCGATGGGTACTGGCTTGCCTTAGAGAAGCCTCCTAAGAATTGGCTTGCGGTTGAGTTTTGATTGGATGATTGTTGGAGTCCTGGAAGGAGTCAGTGGGACTATAGTGGTGAGGTCTGTGGATGCCAGTGTCATTGGAGTAGGAGTTGGACTCAGCCTGCCTGGAAGTGTGGGACAGAGGAGAGAGGATGGAGCAGGAGCAGGAGGACTGATCAGGGCTTGCTCAGAGATGGGGAGTCAGTACTGGCTTGCTGCTGGCTACACTGCTGCAGCCTGTGAATGTGTTAGAGGAGTCCCCAGTCTTCTTCAGTTCAGACTGAACAATAAGGAACCTCAGGAGTTGACTTGACTGTCTGAACGAAAAGTAAGTACTGTGGGTTCAGCTGTTGTGCTGGGCCTGGGTAGGTGCATTCGGATTTTGGAACTTCAGGGCACTAAGAGGAGGCAATCACACAGTACAGCAGCACACAGACACAGGTGCCTAGTAGTTTCTGGGGGGGGGTGCCTTGAGCCGAGTGAAGAACAAGAAGCTGGTACAATACATTGTGGCTTAGAGTAAAGCCAAGGTGTGGTGATGAGGGAGGGAGTGGGGTAGATGGTAGTATCAAAGGACAGTTCCCTCATCAAAGTGGAATACTAAATTTAGTCTTAAAGCAGTAATTAATTCATTTTTTAAGACTAAGTTTAGTAATTTGTAATCTTCTGTAATCAGAATAATACTACATATAGAAATACTTAATTCTAAGAAGTTCAACTGCAATTGTTTTTAAGAATAAATTATTACTAAATAAATATTATACACATATTTTAAAAGTACACAATATTGAATATTTTTGATCGATAAATGAAGACTTTTCAATACTTTTGTTTATTTTATATGCGTGCTTGTTAATTTTCATTCTGATCATGGGGCATAATCTTGATTATTATGCACTGTAGATGATAGGAGAATACATAGGCTTTATTAGCTTCCTAGCTCATTCATTACCTTAGTATGATCCGTAGTATGATCACTTCTTTTACAGTAACTTCTGCTCTATCAAGAATGCTAAGACATTAATACTGCTCTGTCAAACTGTATTGCTCTTCAAAGTACATTTTTTAATACTACTGAATCATAAATGAAGATTACAGTCAGCTGAGTAGTTAAAGGATTTAAATTAGCCAATCAAGGCTGGGTACATTACCGTGCATTTCAGTTCTATTAAGCAAGGAGACAGACAGAACAACTAGCAACACCAATGAATTTTAGAGAAGGTAAGCAATCATAAAATGTGGGGTTTTACCTAGAAATAATATGACACACAAAAAAAGTTGGCAGTGTCCCTTTAAAAGTCTTTACTGAACTACATTTTCCAGAAGTCTACTCAGTGAATGAATTACATTTTCCAGAATAACTTCTTATCCCTGCCCAGTCTGAGGAATTGCACGAGCACTGACTGTGGTCTCCATTTTTGAACAACTGGTGTTTCCTGCAGTTAAGTTTTACATGTTAAGTTAAGTGCTTATGTTTAAATAGAAAAGTACATATTTTTAACTCTCTGAAATGTTAACTACAGTAAGGGAATTACCACTCAGTTTTTTTTTTAAATGAAATGCTGTGCAGGTTTCACAATCAGTGTTTTGTTATGGAAAAAAATGTCTCTGCTCTGAACTCATGTGACTAAAAACTTTAAAATGCAGAGTTTATTTTCCAACAAATCCCTCCTGAAAGTGTCTAGTATGCATAGTGCCTCTAGATTACTTGTTATTTGTGGAATTTTTACTGATTTAGTTACTTTAAAGTAGTGTCAGGGTGGGGGTGGGGGCAGGGGAATGAACAGCATGAAGATTGTGTAAATGAATAAATTCATAATGCATTTTCAGTGTGTATCTATTCAGTAGCATATTTAACTATATTTACAGAGAAAAGACCACAACTTTTTTAATCTGAGAAAATCTGGAGTAACCTGCAGATAAAGGAAGAATTATTTACTGCAGATATTTGCGTGTGTCTATGGGGGAGCTGTTTTTTGCATTTAATATTTGTATCTGATTAAAATAGTTGCATGTGTTAATCTATTTTGTAATCTGGGGATCAGTGTACTTTTTTTTCTTTTGCTGAAGACTGCATGAATTTATATTTTATATGTTAGTGTCTTACATTTTGTTTTATACTACATTGAGAAGTATGGGGTCCATGGTTGCAGAACGGTGATCTGAGGGAGTGGGGGTCTAGTTGTAGGGAGGATGGTCAGGGGGAGGTTCTGCTCTGGAGGAAGGGTGGGTCCGGCTCCTGGGAAGGGTGGTTATCTGGCTGTCCAGCTCTGGGGAGGTTGCTCAACCTGGGGAGGGGGCTGATTTATGGGTGGGAAGGAACACAGTGGTCCAGCTGCAGGTAAGATTGTCTGCTGGGGGAGGCTATTCCAAGGCATGAATGAGTGAGCCAGCAGCAGGGAGGGTGGCTGGTGGTGGTGGTGGTGGGGCTAGTTGAAGGTTGGAAATGAAGTCCAGCTGCAGAGTCGGTGATTGGATAAAGAGGCTAGTATGGGGCTCCTGGTGGATCCAGCTGTAGGTAGAGTGGTTGGCTGGGGGACTGCTGGTCCAGGGGCTTGGAGGGACAGCTTCAGATATGTGGCCTGTTGGAGAGGAATTTTGGGGTCGTGCTCCAGCTACATGGAGGTTGTATGGCATGTAGTTGGAGGCTGGTCCAGATGCAGGGAGGGTGGCTGGCTGGGGAAGAGGGTGGTCTGGAGCGTGTGTGGTGCTCACTAGCTCCACTGAGGTTGCTTATCATGTGAGAGGCTGGGGCTAGAAGGTTTGTCCAGCTGCATGGAGGATGGTCTGGTGCCTGGAAGGGTGATCTAACACAGAGGATGGTGGTTGGCTGTTGGGGGAGGGATGGGTGAGGCTAAAGATATTGATCAGCATAGGAGGGATCCAAAGTTGGTAAATTAATTAGAAACTGATAAACATGTCAGCCCTTCTGCTCAGTAGTATTGCTACGGCCTGTGGCGCAGGTGACCTGAGTTCAGAAATGAGCTCGCATCGGGGGATCACTGGGGGGATGAGGAGGAGGACAAATGATCTATGAGAGGCTGTCTTCTGGGGAAAGAGGACAGCCAGCTCCGCTGTAGTACTGCCGACTGAATGACCACAAGTGGCAGTGCAGTCAGGAGCAGCTCATGGGTGGAGAGACATTGGCTGGTGCTGCTCCACACATGTCTGTGCAAGTGTTTGTGCACCCTTGCTGCATATGCAGGCTGGCAGTATAGCCTAGAGGTTAGAGGAACGAGGTGTGAATGAGCTTGATACATCCAGCAGACCAGACCTGAGTTTGATTCTCACAACCTCCACTTGCATACTGTGTGACTCTGAGCAAGTCACTTAACCGCCCAGTACTCCCAGGTCGCCCCTGAAAACAGGCACTTATGTCTAGTGGGCCTTACCCGGTTACCAAAGACTAAAATAAATAACTATAAAAAAATGTCCTAGGGGATGGAAGAACATGAAAAATTATCCTTGCTACCTAGGCAGCTCCTCCACATATTGGATCCATTCTATGGTGGAGCAAGTCCTGGCAGACACCAGTGTGATGATATTGTGGTAGCTGAACAGAAGGGGGAAGACCAGAGATGCAGGTTGGAAAAAAGAGCAGTAGCTGGGGGGGGAGTGGTTAACAGGTGTCAGAGGGTGATGGTTAACAGGTGTCAGAGGGTGATGGTTAATGGCACTCATTGCAGTGATGGGACAGTCAGCAGCTTGGCTCAGTACTGGGACAGATCCTCTTCAGTGTCTTCATAAGTGACATTGCAGAAAAACTGTCAGAGAAGGGAATGCCTTTTTGCAGATGATTCCAAAATCTGTAGGGTGGGCACTAAGAAGGGAGCAGAGAGCAAGCACATGCCTCTTGGAGCAAATTGAAAAATAGTCAAGATCATGTCAGTTAGAGTTCAGTGACAAAGTGCAGAATCGTGCACCTAGGGCATAGGAATCCAGGAGCTGCTTTATAAGGTTGGAGGTGGTACTGATGATCACTAAGCAGGGGGGACCTTAGGGTTATTATGATCTTAAAGTTGCAGGGCTGTGTGACAAAGCAGTGGGTAGAGCTAGCAGGATGTTGGGGCTGCATAGGGAGGGGTATCTTTAGCAGGATGATGGAGGTGGTGATGTTGCAAGTAATCACTCATTAGTGAGACCCAACTTAGAGTGCTGTGTCCAGTTTTGGAGGCTGCACCTTAGAAAGGCCATAGGATGGAGGCAGTATAAAGGGCAACTAAAATTGTACATGGGTTGTGGCAAAAACCCTTTGAGGAGACTGGGATCTCAGTATGTAAACCCTGAAAGAGAGGGGACATGATGGAGACCCTCAAGTACCTTATAAGGATGAACAGGGTGCAGGGTTCCTTCAAGGAAAGAGCACCAGGACCAGGGGGCATGTGATCAAGCTTGTGGTGGTGGTAAGAGGGATGTGAGGAATTACTACTTCACTGAAAGGGTAGAAGACACCTGGAACAGACTGACAGCATTAGTGTTGAAGGTCAGGAGTGAAAAACAGTGGGGGGGGGCCTTAAAGCATGTGTGGCATATAGTCATAGGGGAATATCAGTAAATCTCTTCTCACCGCCCTCTCACAGCTTGGCCTGTCTCATGACTCCATCACTTGGTTTACTGATTATCTATCTAACTACACCCAGAAGGTAAAAGTCCACTCCACCATCTCAAAACCACTTCCTGTCCTCTCTGGAGTACCGCAGGGCTCCATATTTGGCCCTCTCCTCTTCAGTCTCTACCTAAACTCTCTCCCAAAAGCCTGCTCCAGTAAAATACTACTATACACGGACAATGCCATCCTCTATACTTCCCACTCTAATCCTTCCCATCTAGAACTCTCCCTCCAAACCTCCTTTACTGCGGCTGAGTCCTAGTTCACTGAATATAAACTTGTACTCAACCAGAAAAAGTCTAAGGTCATGCTGTTTGCCCATCACCAAAACAAGCTCAAACACCCCCCCTTATGCATCAGCACTTCTGCCTCACTGCCCCTCGAACAAGTATACTCATTCAAATACCTGGGCATCACTCTTGACCCTGCCCTCACTTTCCATGATCACATACACCACCTGTTCTCCAGTCTCAACTCCCGTATCAGAATACTGTATTGTCATTGGTACTGCCCCCCCCCCCCCGAGGCCCACCAAATCTCCATCTTCTCCTCTGTCCTCTCTATACTTGACTATGGCATTGTCATTTATGGGGCTGCTGACAGCACTGCCCTTCAAAGAGTCAAAGTATCCCTTAACAAAGCTTGCTGCCTCTCACCGGGTTGCACTAGTACCACCCACACTTGCTCCCTCGATAGCCAAACTAACTGGATGGATTTCAATGGCAGGCTACAATACCACACATGTCTCCTGGCCAAAATAAATCTCCTCTGGTCTCACTGCTCTGAGCCTCTCCCCTGTCTTGCAACCAACCCCTCCTACAGGGATCACCAGGAGCTTCCATACGACAACCAACCTGGTGCCAAGGTTTAAAACCTCTGTTGGCCAATGCTCCTTTGCCTAGCGTGCCCCATCATGGCTAAACTCCCTTCCCTCTCATAGTACAGAGGAATCTGAGCTTGGACATTTTAAACACTCCCACACTCCCACCTTCTCACCACATGCTCCTGTAGCTGCCCTCAACCCCTCTACTTGTTGACAATGGATATTTTGTCCTGCCTCCCAGTATTATCCCTGGGTACTGGAATGAAAATTTCCAGCTCTCTCATTCCTGCTGTCCCCCTTTCTCTCCATCACATCCCAACTTTGACAATGGACTCTGTCCAGTTCTCCCCTGCTGATAACCCCCCAACCCCCAGCTTTTTGCCATCCCATCCTTTCCTCCAAGCCACCTTTAAACCCTGGTACGGGCTCCCCCCCACTTACATACTAACATACTATTTGCCAGCAGATTAGGCCTTACGGTCTATCGAGTCTGCTCGAACCTAGATCGTTAATTGGGTGCCGAGACCCTCCCATCCCTTGTTCTCTAGAAACCCCTATCATCCATCCCCACCCCCTCGGGACAGGCCATCATCTGATACATCCACTTTCTGTGTCTGTCCCACCCTCTCTTGAAGCCCTCCACTGTGGATCTCTGAACCAGCTCACCAGGCAGTGCATTCCAAGGGTCCACCACCCTCTCGGTGAAAAACCTCCTCCTCTTTTCCCCCCTCACCCTTCCACCTTCCAACTTCAAACCATGCCCTCTGGTGATACCTCCCTGCTTTAGCCTAAAGATCCCCTCCATGTTTACCCTATTTATTCCCTTGAGGTACTTGAAGACCTCAATCATGTCCCCCCTGTCTCTCCTCTCCTCCAATGAAAACAGGCAGAGCTCCTCAAGTCTGTCCTCATAAGTCAAATCCCCTAGCCCTCGTATCATCTTTGTTGCCCTCCTCTGTACCCTCTCCAGGAGCTGTATGTCCCTCTTCAAATGTGGTCTCCAGTACTGTACACAGTACTCAAGGTGTGGTCTAACCAGTCCATTGTACAGAGGCAGAATCACCTCCTTGCTCCTAGAGGTGATCCCCCTTACAATGCATCCCAACATCCTGTTTGCCTTGCTAGCTGCTCTCCTGCACTGCTCAGAGTTATTCATACATGTATCCACCATGACCCCTAGGTCTTTTCCCCTATCAGGGCCTCCAGCGCCTCCCCTCCCAGGTGTACCTGTGTTTAGGGTTTCCCGACCAAGATGCAACACCTTGCACTTGGTGATATTGAAATTTAATTTCCATGTGTGAGCCCAGCTTTCCAGGGTGTCCAGGTCCCTTGCAGGGCCACCCTCCCTCTTCTCCCTCAACTACTGCTCCCATCTTGAGTCATCCTGAAGAGACTCATTTCACACCTATACCCTCCCTGATGTCCGATATGCATGCATTAAACAGGATCGGCCCAGGACCGAGCCCTGTGGTACCCCTACCAACCTCTCTAGGGTTTGAGAGCTCCCCACAGACCACTACTCTCTGAGTGCATCCAGCTAGCCAGTTTTCAATCCATCTGACCATCAAAGGCCTACTCCTAACCCCATCAGTTTCTCCACCAGACCATTGTGGGGACAGAGTCAAACGCCTTGCTGAAGTCCAAGAATAATACATCCACAGGCTTACCCTGTCCAGTTCTGATGTTACCCATTCATAGAACTCCACAAGGTTGGTTTGACATGATCTACCTGGCACAAACCCATGTTGCCGACTATCCAGACCTCCCACCTCCTTCAAGTACACCCCAATCGCTCCTTTAGTATACCTCCATTAATTTTCCCACCACCGAGGTCAAACTGATGGGTCTTGGTTACCTGGTACTGACCCCCTTTATGGATTGGTACCACATGTGCCTCTCGCCAATCACTAGGTACCTCCTGTCTCAAGTGACCTGCTGAAAAGTTCGCCAGGGTGCAGCCAGCATGTCCGCCAATTCCCATAGTACTCGGATGAATGCCATCCGCCCTGAGATTTGTTTTTCTTTAGGCCTTGAGGCTAACCACACCCTTTGGTGGAGATAGCATCATCCGTCCCTCCCCTTACTGGTCTTTTTATCCTTATCCAGATGTGACACCCTGGGGTCCTTTCCTCCCTCTTGCTCCATTTCTGTTGCTCCCTGATCCCACTCCTGCGCTTCTATCCCTTCATGCCTTGCTTTAGATATCCCATCCCCTTCCTAGCGAACACAGAGGCAAAGTACTGTTAAATACCTCTGCCTGGTCCCTCGCCTCTTCCACCCACCCTCCTTCTGATCTCAATCTGCTGAGATGGCCTTAGTTTTTCTCCGCCCCCAATGTACCGGAAGAACCCTTTTCCCTCCCTGTATCCCCTGTGCCAGCTGCTCTTTACTGGACTTTGCTCCCTCACCACATCTGGTGACTTTTCTAGATGCAAGCTGGTACATTCCTTATCCCTATCCCCTCTTGTTGTTTTATATTTTTGTAGGCTGCCTTCTTTTCTCTGACTGCTACCTGTACCTCACTGGACCACCAGCATGGTTTACGTGACCTTTGCACCTACGTTTCAACTAGCGCAGATCCTGACTGCCTCATGAAGTCCCGTTTATGACCTCCCATCTCCTTTCCACACTTGTCGTTGAGGTAATCCCCTCAAGTGATCCTGAGAATATTTCCCATGCCCATAAAGTCTGCCCCCTGAAGTCCACTGCCAGTGTCTAGATCTCACCCCACTCCCCCATGCTTATTTGAAACCAGACAGTATTGTGGTCACTCCCAGTCAGGGGTCCTGTACAACTATGTCCCTACCAGATCCCCATCTGCCAGAACCACATCCAGGACAGCCCCTCCCTTGTAGGCTCCATCACATGCTGTGTTAAGAACACATCCTGGAAGCCATCTAGCAGCCTCAGCTCCTTGGCCACCCTGAGGACATGGTTCCCAGTTTGTACCTGGCATATTAAGGTCCCCCATCAACACCTCCTTCCCCTTTTGGACCACACTGGGCAATGATGTTGTCCAGCAAACCATCCTCTAGAACATCACTCATCCCGGGGCCTATATGCTACTCCCAGCTTGACCTTATCTCCTGCTGGGGATCGTAAGGTGACCCATAAGGCCTCCACGTTTCCCTCTGCCTCTTCTACCATAGTAATTTCTATATCATCTCTAATGAACATAGCCACTCCACCCCCTCTGACCTCCTTTCTATCCTTCCTAAGCATAGTGTACCCCTGTACATTTAGGTCCCAGTCATGGTTTTTGTTGGCCCATCTCCGTGACCGCCGCCACATCCCCCCCCTCGAACAGCATGGCCTGGAACTCTGGCAACTTGTTTCCCAAGCTCCTGGCATTTACTAACACCAACCCCCACCCCTTTTCCTGATCCTCTTTCTCGAACCCCAACCAGATTCCTTATACTTCCATCCTCCCCCTGCTCCTCCTGAAACCTCCACCTCCAGTCTGTTTCCCCCCTTCCCCTCTTGGGCTTGACGGCTACTCCCTCATCTGGAGGAGAGCTTCTGTCAGCCCCTTCCTCATCCCTTCCCCCCCTTACAAGTTTAAACCCCACCTTTCTTGTATGTAGTCAGCCATCCCCTGTTTAAGGACTTCCTTCCCTAATGGGGCAAGATGAAAGATGAAACACTTCTCCAATTCCTCCTGATTGTATGTGTACAGTGTAATTGCCCTTAAAAAATAGTGATAAATATTGTACCTAAACATTATTTTGTAAAGTTTTTTCCTGCCATCCATATATCAAATATTGTATCTATGATATGCTCTGTATGTTTCACAATTTGTACCATGTCTTTACCTATGTCAGTCACGTCTATTGCTACTGTAACCTAATGTGGAGCCTTTGAAAAGGAGTCTTGGACTCAAAAGATTGTAATTCTGAATATCCAAATAAATAAAAAAAGAAATAAATAAGCAGGTGGGGCGGCATAAGGGCCACAAGAGACCATTGAGAGTTTGCAGAGAAGGACTTAACAGGATCCTCTGGTGGCAGTTGTAGCGAGGTCGGGAAACCACAGCAGAAGTGTGACCTAGAGTGAGGGCTCATCAGCAGTGGGGTTTGAGAGCATGCAGTTTAAGAGAAAAAATACCTGACAGTTTCTATGTGTGGAGGAGGGGGAGCTCTAACGGCAGTTGTTGTGAGGTTGGGAAACCAGAGTAGAAGAGTAAGAGTGAGGGCTTATCATTTTTTGAGAAAGCAGTTTTAAAAAAATGTTTGTTTTGTATATCGAGAGGTGCGGAGCGGACACACAGCAGCAGCATGCAGTGGAGTGTGATAGCTGGAGCGCAGTTTGGAGCAGCCAGCTGAGCAAAACTTTGGTAAAAAATCAAAAAACAAAGTGTTAAACAGAAACAAATGATCACTGTATGATAGTGGGAAGAATGGGGAGAAGTGTGACTAAGTGGCAGTTGTTGTGGCTGAAGGGCAGGCAACCTGGAAGAAACAAAATGGTACTGCTGGCTGCCCACCCTCCAGACCCTCCTTCACATAGCTACTTTGTGGTTGATCGGTACAGGGAGGCAGATTTGCCCTAGCCTTCTCCCCCTCCCAAAAATCTCCCATCTTCTTTCCCACCCACATGGAGCACGTTACAGTCTGAACACTGTGGGCTGAATCATAGAAACATAGAACTTGAAGGCAGATAAGGACTGTTTGCCACACACAGTCTGCCCATTTCCCTACCTATTGGATAAGCTTCAGATCCTAGTTAGCCAACAGCCGACTTCCTCCTACCTCCTCCCCCCAATAGAATTGCCTTACGTCTGTCCCATGAATTCTTGAAGTCCTGCACTATTTGTGACCTCACAACCGCCTCAGCAAGGCAATTCCATGTGTCCACCACCCTCTCACCTAGGGGCACTAAGGGGAGTTTTGCTGAGCCCCAAATATCACTTTTTTCTCTGTTCTTAGCTGTCTGCATTTTTTTCTCTCTCTAGTTTCCTTACTTTGACCTATTTTATCTTTTCCTCTAAAACTCCCCTTCCTTTACTCCTGTGCTGTACTGTACCCTTTTTGTATCTCTCTACTCTCGCTACTATAAGTTCCCCATACTGATCTATTTTTCTATTTATTTCTACAGGTCTGGCCAAACCGTATACCAATCAGATAAGTATCTTTGTTTAATTCTAAGACCTTAATCTCTCCTCTAGCACTTCCGACCCTTTGTGTCCCCTTAACCTTCTCTGTTCTTCCCTTTCATGTCCTACCAGAATACCCCGAACCAAGGGCACCCCAACTCTGGACACACCGACTCTAATGGTCTTAATTACTTAACTGCCTTCGAATCATAGAATCATAGAAATCTGGTGACAAAAAGGACCATTTTGGCTAATCAAGTCTGCCCCTTACCCTCCTTCCCACTCATCTGTGTAAAGAGACACCCCACTCTGCCTACAGGTCAACGCCTGGTGTCTGTCCCATGACCTCCTGAATCCTTTCACCATTTTTGCCCCCACCACCTCTTCCAGTAGTCTGTTCCAGGACTCCACTACCCTCTTAGTGATGTAATGCCCCCTCACATTGCCCCTAAATGTTCCATCTTCTAATCTTAGATTATGATCCCTATTTCTAGCACTTACATGCCTTGTAAATAAGCTTCCCACTCTCACCTTACAAGTCTCCAGCAGGTACAGATCCAATTTCCTCCACCTCTTCTCATAGGGCTTCCTATTCATAGCATGCACCATCTTGGTTACCCTTCTCTGAACCCTTTCAATCCTGTCTATGGCCTTCTGTAGGTGAGGTCTCCAGAACTAAACCCCTTACTCTAGATGAGGCCTCACCATGGATTCATAAAGGAGCATCAGCACCTCCATCTTTCTGTTTTATACCCCTCCCTATGCATTCTGTTCACTTTGGCCACCACCGTGCTGCAATGGTTCCCCACCTTAAGGTTATCGGATGAAACGTTAAACTGAGGTCCCATCTGCCTGTTCTGCTGGTAGTGCAGGTGGATATTAAAGATCCCATGGCACTTCTTGGCCAAATTTCCCCCATTCATGAAAAATATCACTAACAGCTTAATCTGGTTCAAGGTCAGTTGGCATTCATCTGTATTCCCCCTCCCCCGGGTCATGCCTGAAAATAGGCAGGACTTGTCTAGTGTACTTACTCAGTCAACAAAATCTAAATAAATAAAATAAATAATCCCCAAATCTCTCTCTCCTGCTCAGTTTCCTTAATCCCCCCTCCGTGTGTAAATGGTTTGTGGATTATTGCACCCCATGTGCATTACTGTACACTTTTTGGCATTGAATTTCAGCTGCCAAGTTTCCAACCACCACTTTAAAATCTTTAGGCCCTCCCTCATTGCCTACACCCCCCCAGGGTGTCCACTCTATTGCAGATCTTTGTATCATCTACAAATAGGCACACCTTCCCCTGCAGTCCCTCCACAATATCATTGCTATAGATATCAAAAAAGTATGGGTCCCAGCATCGACCCCTTGGGTGCACCACTTGTCACCCATTCCACCCTGGAATGCACCCCATTTACCACCACCCTCTGACTTCAGTCCTTCAACCAGTTCTCCACCCACCTTGTTATTTTCTGTTCCACCCCTAAGGCTTACAGCTCATTTAAAAGCCTTCTATGTGGCAAGGTGTCAAAGGCCTTACTGAAATCCAGGTAGGCCACATCCACCCCCCACCAAATCTACCTCCCTGGTTACCCAGTTAAAAAACTCAATTAGGTTCTTCTGGCACAACTTCCCTCCCATACAGCCAAGCTGTCTTGGGTCCTGGAGGCAGTATAGCTCAAAGGGTTAAGGCTCTGAGCTGCAGATCTGGAGACCTGGGTTTAAATCCCACAGCTGCCTAGGTACACAGTGTGTGATCCTGAGCAAGTCACTTAACTTTCTTGTGCTCTTAGGTCGCATCTGGAAACAAGTTTCAGCTTAGTGTGCTACTTCTAGTTAAACAATGTTCCCTTTTCCCCTCTTTCCCTGTAGACCATTGGTAACCAGGTGTTCCACTATTCTTTCCTTCAGTAGTATTTCTATGACTTTTCGCGCTGCTGAGGTCAGGCTGACCAGTATGTAGTTCCTTGCATTCTCCCTGTTAACACTTTTGCATAAAGGAACCACATCAGTTTACAATGAAAAGTTAAACACGATAGTCGGAGACCCTGCTAACACCACCCTCAGTATCCTGGGGTGCACCCTGTCTGGCCCCATAGCCTTATTGCTGCCAGTTCCATGAGGATCCTATACTTTGCAAAGGGATCTGTGTCCATTTCTGTGATCTCCCTATCCTTATTACTTAATGCTGGCCCATTTCCTGCCCCCTCCTTTGTAAAAACCAAACAGAAGTATGTGTTCAGTATTTCTGCTTTTTGGTGGCGATCCTTTACCCTCACTCCATCCTCCCCTTTCAGACTCACAATCCCTACCCTTGCCTTCCTTTTCTCACTGATGTCCCTGCATGTAATAGGTTTTGTCCCTCCTTACCACTGCACCTACTCTGGCTTATGCCAGGGGTCCCACACAAGTGTGGGTCTGGTCCCAATGTGCACTTTGCAGGTGGGGCCATTTTAGTTTGCCTGCTGTTTGCTATAGTGTAGTGGATTATGGTGAACTTGTTTTGCTTGATGCTGCACTGGAAGCTTCATTTGCAGCAGATCTGGAGTCCTCTGCGGCTGGCTTTGGCACGGTGGGCGGCGGTGGGAGATTGTGTCCGGCAGTGTATGTTAAGAGTTTATATAAACTCTCACCTTTTGTTTACTGACCCCACTGTACTCTCTGGGCTAACTTCTGTCACTGAGGACTGAACTTAGCCCCTGGAGAAAAGCCAGAAGTTGAAAACATCTGATCGGAGATTGTGGAAGCTCGAACGTGTACTGCGGGCTATTGGAGCTTCTATTGCTGCCTGTTGCTCTGGTGCCAGTTGCAGAGAGTTCTGGGATTGGTTGTGGCTGGGGATGTTGGCCTACAGATAGTCACAGATGGCCTGCTGCAGTCTGCTCTACTGCAATGGATGGTGGTTGGAATTTCCAAATCAAGGGGGGAAATTTAGAGGAAACATTAGGAAGTACTTCTTCACTGAGAAGGTGGTGGACAATTGGAATGGGCTGCCAAGGGACGTGGTGAGGGAGCGGATGGTTGGAGGGTTCAAGAGGGCATGGGGTAAGCACAGAGGGCAATTGGCATGGGGGGAGGACTACAGAAAAGGCCTAGTGGATATCTAGGCATCTGGGCAGACTAGGTGGGCCTGCGATCCTTTTCTGCTGTTACATATCTATGTTCCTATGTATTCTATGGGCAGATTGGGACTAGGGAGGGAGGATCCACTATACCACCAGGGAAGCATTCATTGTGCCTGAGCAAAGATTTTGAATATCTGTCCCTTGGTATCTTTATCCTGCCTTGTGTTGGTCGATATGTGGAGCAACATGGTCTCCTACCCCCAAAAAGATCAGTTCTAGGGGCACAGAGGCAATGAATCTTCCTCCCTCCCTCCCCCAACCATGACATCCTCTGAGTGTCCAAGTCCATTCTAAAAGCCAGGTTGATGGTCTGGTACAGGTCTGATATCTTCCCCCCCCCCCCCCAACGCACAAGCCACTTTTTTTTTCCTTTTTTTTTTAACCACTTCAGATCCTTCCCAACTGACCCAGCTGATCATAGAAACATAGAAACATAGAATTTGATGGCAGATAAGGACCGCTTGGCCCACCCAGTCTGCCCATTTCCCTACCTGGATAAGCTGCAGATCCTAGTTAACCAGCAGCCTACTTCTTCCTACCCCCATCCCCAGAACTGCCTTATGACTATCCCATGCATGCTTGAATTCCACCACTGATTTTGACTCCACAACCTCCTTGGAAGGCCGTTCCATGCATCCACAACCTCTCTGTAAAAATACTTCCTTAAATTACCTCTGACGCCCCCTCTATTTTCAAATTGTGCCCTCTTGTTCTTGCACACCTCTTTTTTGAAAGATGCTACCCTCTTGGACTTTGTTGATTCCTTGAGGTACTTGAACGTTTCTATCATGTCCCCCTCTCCCTTCTTCTCCTCGAGGCTATACATATTAGCTCCTTAAGTCTCTCTTCATATGTCTTCCGGTGCAGACCCTGCACCATTTTAGTTGCCCTCCTCTGGACAGCTTCCATCCTGTCTATGTCTTTGCGGAGATTGGGTCTCCAGAACTGCACACAATACTCCAGATGGGGTCTCACCAGCTGTCTGTACAGAGGGATAATAACTTCCTGTTTTCTACTGGTGATGCCTCTCCCTATGCATCCCAGTATCCCCCCAGCCCTCCTTGCTGCCCTCTCACATTGCTTGCCGTCTTTAGGTCATCTGATATGACTACCCCCAGGTCCCTTTCCATTTTTGTTGTTGTTAGTATCTCACCCCCCATTGTGTACTCTTCCCCTGGGTTTTTGTTTCCCAGGTGCATTACCTTACACTTCTTAGCATTGAATCTAAGCTGCCATACATTTGACCATTCCTCTAACCTTGCCAAGTCCTTTCTCATCCTTTCCACCCCACCCTGTGCATCAACTCTGTTGCAGATCTTAGTGTCATCTGCAAAGAGACATACTTTTCCTTCCAGTCCTTCTGCAATGTCGCTTATAAAGACATTGAAGAGGACCGGTCCTAATACTGAACCCTGCTGTACCCCACTAGTAACCCTCCTTTCTTCTGAGTGGACTCCATTTACTATTACTCTCTGTGTCCTATTCTCCAGCCAATTATTTACCCAGGCTGTCATCTTGGGACCCACTCCCAGGCTGGCTACTTGCATATTAATCTTTTGTGTGGGACTGTGTCAAATGCCTTGCTAAAGTCTAGGTAGGCCATGTCCACAGCCCCTCCCTGATCTACTGCTTTGGTCACCCAGTCAAAGAAATCTATCAGATTAGTCTGGCATGACCTTCCGCTGTGAATCCATGCTGCCTAGGGTCCTGTGCCCTCTGGCCTCTAGATACTCGACAATTCTTTCCTTTAGAAGTGATTCCATCATTTTCCCTATCACTGAGGTTAAACTAACAGGTCTATAGTTTCCTGCTTCTGCCTTGCTCCCACTTTTGTGAAGGGGAATCACATCTGCCCTCCTCCAGTCCTCGGGTACCACCCCATCCTCCCATGATTTGTTAAAAGGGTAGTCAGTGGTGTCACTAGTTCTACCCTTAGTTCTTTTAGAATTCTGGGATGAATCCCATCAGGCCCCATTGCTTTGTCCACCTTCAGTTTTAAGAGTTCTTTCAGAACCCTTTGTTCTGTAAATGGGCCGGTATCAACTTCTGTATCCAGAGTGTTACTACTGTTTGTTTTATGTACCTCCCCCTCTTCCTTTGTAAATACTGAGCAAAAATATATTAAAAAGTATATATATAAAAAATATATTAAAAATATATAAAAAGTATTTTTATTTTTCATACAGACCCATTTTTCCTTTTATATCTCAAGAGTCTGACAGGACATTGACTAGGTGTAGGAGGACACTGACCATACGTATCACACAAGTATTGTTTTTTTGTTCATCCTACAATGTTTGCCATAGTTCGTAAAGAGCTGCAGATCCTTTGTGAGCCCATTGCTGTTCTTGTTTTACAGGTAGGAATGGCTGTTATATGAGGCACTGGGTTGGAGCTGTACCTTGTGCTTTGGAAAAGAGACTATGTAATGGGGGTAGGGGATGGGCATTAAAGCTGGCAACCCCAAGGAACACCACACAAACAATTTGCCAAGACTCATGAGGCTCAAACCCTGTTTTTCATTTTCTTGCTTTTTGTGCTTTGCATTCTAATGCCTGCATTAATGTAGTGTTTCTGTTTTTCTACAAGTACTGTATATACTGTATGTATGGAGCCCCTAGGTGGCACTATCCCAAGGGCTACTACCCCTGCCTGCTTACCTAGTAGCAGATTAAGGGGCCTGAGTTCTGAAATGGGTGCCTCCACCCGGAGGTCAGGGTTGGTAGTGGTCAAGCTAACCTGGGCACAGCCCTCCAGGACACTGTAACCCCCCTCTTTCCCCTCTAGTGGCCTGAACACTATACAATAATCACTTTCACAATACCCCTGGTACACCACACAAGTACCCACACTGTTTGCACTTACCACCAGGGCTGGTTCCTCTGACTCGACCCTGGGGACCCCCTGTAAAACAAGTTCATGCACAGCAAATAGCAACAGTACAGTACTTTGAGCACAAACTGGAACCACAGTCAGATTACATGCAGAAAAAGTTAGATCTGAGTTATTCAGGGGACTTGATCAAGGGAGGGGCAAAATCAAGTTAATTAGCTTAAAGGTTATATCAATCAAGCAGTTCTGCATGCGCTTTGAGTCCCCCCACACAGTCCCCCTCTGGGTACCCAGGTGGAGAAGAGATGGGCTAGCCAGGACTGTTGTCCGGGGTTGCAGATGGCTGGGGCCTTGTGATGGAAAACACAACATGCACAGTACACAATATTTGTAATCCGGAGCCAGAGGGCTCAGTTTGTAAAGGAAATGAAACAACAAGACAATCAGATGACACACTCAGATTAAGCTGTTGTTGCAGGGAGCTACCCTGGTATTTATTCACGATACCCAAAACTGGACACAGGCTGGACAAAATTGAGACTGCAGGTGGTTGATCTGGAATGCCAAGAGAAGCAGGGACCACATGAGTCGCAGAGGCATCGTTCTTGTTCAAGCGTGGAGCAGGGGGCTGATCCCCAGGCAGGTCTCTCGTCGATGGCTTCTCTGTGCAGTGGGTAGTCTGGCTTGGCCAGTCTGGCAAGGCCCAGCCCGCATGAAGACAAATTCGGATGCAGTCCATTTTGGGCTAGATACAGCTTCCAGCATGCAGAACACCGTTCACACAGTGAGAAACTAACTCGCAACCCACTAGCAGCTCATAGCACATTTACATGTATGGGAATTCTACTGTACCAGGCAAAGCACTCCCCGGTCACAAACACAAAGTCTCTGCACACACCGGGAGCTTAGGGGTAGCAGGAGCTCCTGACTGGCCAATCACATTCAGCAAAATCTTTGGACTTCTTCAGGTTGAGCCTGGCCCACTTCAGTAGCTTACTTTAGTCACACAGACTTGGATTTAGTCCAGAATAATTCTTTTCTCTCCCTCTCAGGAGCAGCAGGCAGACATGTAAGCCAGACACAGCCCTTTCACAGTTTTCCCATGCAAATCCACTCAGGATTGCTGCCCAGAATCACTTCAGCTCCTCTCATTTCACTTCCCAGCTCGGAACCAACTGAAAATTGCAAGCAGTGTGGGATTTCCCCAAGATCCAAAAGGTTTGGTTGGCTGATTTGGCTGTCAGTCAAAGCAAGAGCTCCCCCTTCAGTTGCAAAAAAGGCACAAAAAGTTCAAAACTACAATTCCTACAGATTTTGACTTCAGACTCCTGTAGTCCGGCTACATTTTAGGTCCCACCAGAACTGATTGGTCCAATTTGCAGTCCAGGACCAAGATAGTGGAGACAAACAAAACAGTCCTTTCTACAAAGAAAGCATGTTAGACAAACTACATTACCATTATCACTCTAAATGATTTTCAGCAAATAGTTACATCTTTCAACAGAGCTCCCTCTCAGATTACTTAAACTGCAATTAGGCAGCTCTTAAAGAGACAGTACACAGAGGCTATACAGACTCTGGTAATCACATTTAAACTGCTAAAACGCAGAACACCAGCCTGGCAGTGAGCATTTAGGCAAGCTCAAGGAAGACGTTTTGGGAACCCTCATTTGTAGGGGGGGTTACACCCTTCCCTGCCTGGGAAAACTTGCCATCTGCGTCAAGTCTGTACCATCATAACATTGAAAATACAACATATAGAAGATATTTATACCATTAGCATGCTATACAAGTACTGTCTCATTCATCAATTGGCATAACTTGTCACTTTACTATACATTTCAATGTACTCCACTATATCATTTCCATTCTGACAATACATTATGCATATTTCATACAGGTAAATTGAACATTACTATACAGAATCATGTAATAACTTCTTATACTCTAAACAATGCAAGAGGGGCCCTTCCCTATCAGCTAGCTTGGGGCTGGATGGGGCAGGGGCACCATGGTGAGAGGGCAAAACAAGTAACCTGGAAGGGGCCGTCAAGCTCAATTTGGGCAGTGAGCTCTGAGACACATAAACACCTTTGTGGACTATATTGAGAGGCAAATCCACTGGCCTCCCAGGAGAATTATAACTGAAGTGCACCACTGGCTTGACAGCTTGGCCAGTCTTTCTGGGGTGAACAACCACAGTCTCTGTACATTCAGCAATGGTCTTGGAGCTTTCATCACTTGTGAGGGGTGCCTCTGCATGAAGGGGAATGTCCAAGCTGGGAGCACTGTAAGCCCCTTGCTCTGTAGTCTCTGTTTCTACAACACTTGGCTCATTTTGAAGACACTCTGGCACCGAAAGGGGGTTGTCAACACTCTCATAGTGTTTCTCAAGTTCTGGCATGTCACCAGAAAGACTCATACCATCAACCTCTCCTTCAGGCAAATCATACAGTTCCACAATACACAAAGACTCAGCATCCTCAGACGTGATACTTTGCACTTCACCTTCAGGAAGCATTGGCTCCAAGGATGATGCCGGGGTGTTAGGCAGTCCAGAAGGCTCAGCTTCATCCCCATAATTCAACATAGGATTTCCATGAAACAACTGACTCAGTTCATATGAGGGGTAATAGGCATTATCACACTCTCCGTCATCCAAGTTAGACTGGCAGTCACTGTCATTCTGGGCCTGCTGCGGGGGAAGTCTTAAATCAGCAACCATGGGGGCAGGCTGACTCTGTTTCTTTCTTGCAGCAGTATGAGTCACTGGTCCAGGTGAATCAACCTTGGCAGATTCAGCCTCAATTATAACTTGACCAATAGGTAGCAAGTGGGTATGGTGCATGGTCTTGACAGCTTTGGAGTTATTCTCTGGGCGCACTTTGTACACTGGCAAATCATCCAACTTTCCAGCTATGACATGGGGAAGATGGTGCCATCGATCAGCAATTTTGTGTTTACCATGCAATCCTAAATTTCGAAACAGCACATGGTCTCCAGGCCTAAGCTCTTGAGCCTTTGCTTTTCTAACATGTCTCTCTTTGTTGGCTAGATTTCTTTTGGTGGCCATTGTCTGGGTCGGTTGATAGGCATGGTTCAATTGAGCTTTCAGTTTTTGTACATATTGAAGGTAATCTTCGGCATGGACCCCATTGGGAGAAACCCCAAAACAGACATCAACAGGCAGCTGGGCCTCTCTCCCAAACATGAAGCGGTATGGAGAGAACCCAGTAGCATCATTCTTCATGCAATTGTATGCATATACCAAGGTACTAATCTGCTGGCTCCATTTATGCTTATCTTTTGGGTGGAGGGTGCCTAGCATGTCCAGCAGGGTGTGGTTAAAGCGTTCTGGTTGAGGATCCCCCTGCGGGTGATAAGGGGTGGTTCTTGACTTTTGCACCCCCCCATAGGGAGCATTTCTTTGATTAGCTGACTCTCTAAGTCCTGGCCCTGATCAAAGTGAATTCGCTGAGGGGCACCATAGCATACAAAGAAATTTTCCACTAGCACCTTGGCCACGGTAGATGCTTTTTGATCTTTGGTGGGAAAAGTTTGTGCATGCCCTGTGAAATTGTCTGTAACCACTAACACATTGCCAATGTTTCGCTGATCAGGCTCTAAACTCAAGAAGTCTATGCAGACTAGTTCCATTGGGGTGCTGGTAGTAATGTTGACAAGGGGGGCAGCCCTCTGAGGCAGGGCTTTTCTCTGCAGGCAGCGACTACAAGTCCTTACATGGTGCTCAACATTGGCCTCCATCTTGGGCCAGTAGAATCAAGATTGTACTAGGTCAAGGGTCTGGTCAATACCGAGGTGGCCCATATGATTGTGGAGGAACCTCAGCACCAAATCTTTAAAGACTGTGGGCAGGACCAATTGTTGCTTGTTTATTTGGCCACCTCAATCTACAGTCTCTCTATACAACAAATGATTAAGGATTTTCAACCTGTGGCCTTCTTTAGACAATAAAGCAGTTTGCAGATCAGAGGAATGCAACTTGGACACATCTTTTCCTGCACGAAGGGTGTCAACTGCTGGCTGAATCATAGGATCTCGAGATTGAGCCCACTGAATGCTGTCATTGTCAAACTGAGGTAGTGCACTAATATCTAGAGCAGAGAAGTGGCAATACGCAGCCGGTATGCAGGTGTCAGAGGGGCCCAAGCAATCTACTAGGCAGTCCGCTGTGTCCGTAGACATCTGTTCATTTCTATCAAACTTTTGGCACAGTGCTTGGATGTCAGGTTCAGACAGTCTGACCCAGTCACACTTGAAAATGGGCCTCAGGGATAGGGCATCAGCATCAATATGATTCAGGCCTAGTCTGTATTCGACAGCATAATCATATGTTGACAATGCAGAAAGTGACTGGTGCCCCGTGGCTTCTAACTTAGCTGAAGTCTGTACATAGATCAATGGGTTATTGTCAGTCCTCACCAATATTTTTGTCCTATAGATGTACTCATGAAACTGGTCAACAATGGCCCATTTTAACGCAAGGAACTCCAACTTGTGCACAGGGCAGTTTCGCTCCAAAGGGGTCAAGCTCCTACTGGCGAATGCCACTGGTCTCAAACCATCCTCATGGCCTTGATACAGTACAGCTCCTGGACCCTGCAAACTGGCGTCAGCATGCAGCACATAGGGTTTGGTGGGATCAGCATAAGCGAGGATGGGGGCATGGGTGAGCTGGTATATGACTTCGTGGAAAGCTGCTTCACAGTCAGGCATCCAACGGGACCTGAAAAGTTCACCTGGGCAGAAATATGCTTTATCTGATTCTTTGACAGACCCTTTTTTGTATTTCCAATTGGTAGGAGGGTAGCCTTGGGTAAGATTCAAGAGTGGCCGAATCACTTTGGAATAATCCTTTATGAACTGGCGGTAGTAGCCACAGAATCCCAGGAAATGTTGTAGTTCTTTCAAATTGTGGGTCTGGGGCCAAGTAGTAACTTTACTAGGGTCAGTCTCTATCCCCTCTGTGGACACTATGTTCCCCATATACTTCACAGAGATTTGGAAAAACTGGCACTTGTCAATAAACAGCTTGAGGCTGAAATCTTCCAGTCATTCTAGTACTCTGAACAGTCGACTGTCATATTCCTCTAGGGAGCTCCCAAACAGAATGACATTGTCCAAGTACACCAGGCATACTAGCAAATTCATGTCTCCCCACTGCTCATTCCATCAGTCGCTGGAAGATGGCTGGGGCACCCGATATCCCCTGTGGCATTCTTAGGAATTCGTAGAACCCCAAAGGACAGATGAAGGCTGTCTTCTCACGGTCCTCCGGAGCCATTGGAATCTGGTAATATCTACTGTGAAGATCCAACACTGAGAACCATTTGCTTCCATTAAAACAATCTAGAGCATCTTATATGCGGAGTATGGTGTATTGATCAGGGATGGTCCACCGATTCAGAGTTCGATAATCAACACACATTCTCACAGATGCGTTCTTCTTATGCACAACCACCATGGAAGAAGCATAATGGGCTCCTGGATTCTTGTATCACACCAGCCACAAGCATTTCCTGCAAGTGTCTTCTCACATCGCCTGTATCTGAAGGGGCTAGGTGTCGAGACCTCTCTCAAAATGGCCATTCATCATGCAGGCATATGTGATGCTCCACACCCTGGATACATCCCACTTCCTATTCCTTCAATGAAAACACTTGATCTCTCTGGGCAAGTTTCTGGCCAATTCTAGTCCTCCATTCAGCTGGCAATGGGGAGTCACCAAAATCAAACAAGTTTGGAGTCACTCTATCTGTCTTGCCAGGGTGCTTGTTGCTGGGCAACACTGCAGTGTCAGTGCAGTGTACCATAGCTAGGGTGCATCCTCTGTTCATCCGGATCTCCCGATCTGACACATTATGAATCTGGACCATCACTCGTCATGCTTAGGCATGAGAACTAGCTGGCAAGATGCTGGGCTTAACCAATAATCCTTCTGGCAATTTTACATCACCTGGCATGTCCAACATCAGTATTTTGTTCTTGACATCTTTGTGGAGGCGGACCTCCCCTTGAATGGTACACTGGGCATTAGGGACCAGTACCATTGAATTGAGATCCTTCTTCCACATGACCCCTACTGGTTCCTCCATTCCATTCCCCTGGGGTTCTGTTGCAAATCATAGGCCCTCTTGATCAGAGCAGGAATTCTTAGGGGTCTCCCAGTCCATCGAACTTGTTTCTCATGACAGAGTTGTGCCAGTCTCCCAAACATATGGGCGTTGGTCCCAATTAACAGAGGAACCCCATCATACAATCCAGTAGGGAGACACACTAAGGCCAGTGTCTTGACTTGCTCCTCTACACCATTTACAGCTGCAGGAAATGACAACCAGAGGCAGACATATCCTAGGTAGGGATAAGACTTGTCACTCAGCCCCCACACATGTAGGCCTTCCAGGGATTGTAAGGGCACAGCAGATAAGTGTTTGTCATACTAGTCCTTAAATACAATGGTCACTTGCAACCCACTGTCCAGCACAGTCTGAGTAGGAATACCATTCTCAGCCACAGTAGTCTCCATTACGGGCCCACTATTTTGGACCAGTCTGGAGGGACAGCAGCAAGGGCCTGGATGGACAATTTAGCCACAAAGGGGGTCTGAGTTAGGATGTCTGAAGCCTTCACTGTGGTCATTTTTGTGCACCCCTTGACCACTGATTAATTTTCTGAATCTCTCTTTGAAGCCGGTTCACCACTTTCTCTAAGTCTTCTGAGACCGGCATTCCCTCGTCATATGGCCATCCTTTCCATAGTGGTGACAAATGATAGACTCCTGGGTCATCCTTAGAGAGAACATTGCATGAGGAACTGAAGTAGTAGCAAGGGATCAGGGTCCAATATCTGCTTGCAGCGGTGAGAGGGGTGCAACGTGTCTCAATAGTTCCTTTAGGGTGGCAGTCAGTTCTCTGATTTCAGCCTGGGAGCTATCCTTGGTAGAGGATGCCTGAGGGTGCACCCCCACCCCCATGGCAGTCACATCCTAAGAGGAACCAGAATTTTGTTCTATTGGGGAACCCTTTCAGAGGTGCCCACCTTCTACTCTCAGACTTCCTTTAATAGCTCAACTTTCAAAAACTGAGCCAAGGGCGGGAATTCCTCTGCATTCTCAGAGTGCTTGTTAGGTGCCGACGTTTGCCCCTGAACCCCACTTGGATGATCACTCTCTGTCACTTGCGCAGTAGCAGCAGATATTGGTGAAATTCCCCCGCTATGGTCAGCTTTGCTCAACCCTCCAAATTTATTTCATTAGCTCGTCATAAGAGCGGGGTGATTCCAGTCGGTTGGCGAGGAGCAACTGAAGCAGTAACAATTCTGAAAATGGAGCAGACTTAAGGATCTGGTCAAGCCTAGTTTGATCTAATCTATTTGATGGCAAATTACCCTTTCTGAGGCACTCTTGTAGCAGCTTTTCAAGCCGAGGTACGTACACAGACAATGGCTCCCCTGAGTACTGCTGGGCGTTTCTTACTCTCCACCACAGGTCCTCATCTGAATCTGGGCTCCCATACACATTCTCCAATGCATCAAGACAGTCCTGTGCAGTTGCTTCAGGGTTATTGGACTGCTTGGCAAGGATGGTAGCCTGGGCAGGACCTAGGAGGCTCTCACTCAACCTCTATAATTTCTCTGCTTCTGAACATTGCCATTCAAGTACTAGAGGGGGCAACATAGTTTATCCAGGTCACCCAGACATCCTCCCGCTGGGGGGTGGAGAGGGTGCCCGAGAAGATTCTCAACCTTCGGTAGGAGTCATGACTAATGGCAGGTACAGATATAGGGGCCAGCATTGTCACGGGCACAGAAGGCAGGGCAGTAACAGATACTGGTGTGGGAGGTGGTGTTGGTGAGGGAATCCCCCCAGGTGGCAGGAAAAGTTTCTTAATGTCCTCTATGGTTTTCCCTTCCTCCAGCAACAACGTAGCAAATTTCTCCTCAAAAGTCCCAGACAATAGGGGGAGCTCATCTTCTCTGGGGTTTTTACTGTCTCTAGTTATCACTCTCCAGGTGGCTGGGGTCTCTTCTGGGGCAATAGTCCATGGCACTTTGGAACTGTCCACTGGGTCACTACACTCTACTAACGCCATGAAAGTTTGAGCGGTCAAATCAACCTCTCGCCCCACCACCACAGCATTTGTTAAACATTCAAGTTTGGAAAGTAGTCCTTCTATAGCATTTTTACCAATGTTCAGGGGAATATCTAAAATAAGCAGGGAATTGTGAGGGTCAATCTCCTGCCCTGTACACCACTCCACCAACTGGTGCACAGCCACTTCTGAGGGGGTAGCCATTTATGTTTGACAATAATTCATAGATTCAGCCACTAGAAGAAACAAAATCCCAGCGGTGAGCCTCCAAGATGTAACCCCTAGGTGGCACTATCCCAAAGGGCTACTACCTCTGCCTGCTTGGCTAGTAGCAGGTTAAGGGGCCTGAGTTCTGAAATGGGTGCCTCCACCCAGAGGTCAGGGTTGGTAGTGGTCAAGCTAACCTGGGCACAGCCCTCCAGGACACTGTAATCCCCCTTTTTCCCATCTAGTGGCCTGAACACTGTACAATAATAACTTTCACAATACCCCTGGTAAACCACACAAGTACCCACACTGTTTGCACTTACCACCAGGGCTGTTTCCTCTGGCTCGACCCTGGGGAGTCCCTGTAAAACAAGGTTATGCACAGCAAATAGCAACAGTACGGTACTTTGAGCACAAACTGGAACCACAGTCAGATTACATGCAGAAAAAGGTAGACCTGATTTATTCAGGGGACTTGAACAAGGGAAGGGCAAAATCAGCTTAATTAGCTTAAAGATCATAACAATCATGCAGTTCTGCATGCACTTTGAGTCTCCCCACACAGTCCACCTCTGGGTACCCAGGTGGAGAAGAGATGGGCTTGCCAGGACTGTTGCCTGGGGTTGCAGCTGGTCGGGGCCCTGTGATGGAAAACACAACATGAACAGTACACAATATTTGTAATCCGGAGCCAGAGGACTCGGTTCATAAAGGAAACGAAATGACAAGACAACAAGATGACACACTCAGATTAAGCTGTTGTTGCAGGGAGCTACTCTGGTATTTAATCACGATACCCAAGACTGGACAGAGGCTGGATGAAGATCGAGACTGCAGGTGGTTGATCTGGAATGCCAGGAGAAGCAAGGCCCACATGAGTCGCAGAGGCGTTGTTCCTGTTCAAGCGTGGAGCAGGGAGCTGGTCCCCAGGCAAGTCTCTCATTGATGGCTTCTCTGTGCAGTGGGTAGTCTGGCTGGACCAGTCTGGCAAGGCCCAGCCCACATGGAGACAATTTCGGATGCAGTCCATTTTGGGCTGGATACAGCCTCCAGCAAGCAGAACACAGTTCACACTGTGAGGAACTAACTCACAACCCACTAGCAGTTCATAGCACATTTACATGTATGTATGGGAATTTTACTGTACCAGGCAAAAGCTCCCTGGTCACAATCGCAAAGTCTCTGCATACACCGGGAGCTTAGGGGTAGCTGGAACTCCTGACAGGCCAATTGCATTCAGCAAAATCTTTGGACTTCTTCAGGTTGAGCCTGGCCCACATCAGTAGCTTACTTTAGTCACACAAACTTGGATTTAGTACACAATAATTCTCTTCTCTCCCTCTCAGGAGTAGCAGGCAGACATGCAAGCCAAACTCGCCCTTTCACAGTTTTCCCATGCAAATCCACTCAGGATTGCTGCCCCAAATCACTTCAGCTCCTCTCGTTTTACCTCCCAGCTCAGAACTAACTGAAAAGTGCAAGCAGTGTGGGATTTCCCCAAGATCCAAAAGGTTTGGCTGGCTGATTTGGCTGTCAGTCAAAGCAAGAGCTCCCCCTTCACCCTTCAGATGCAAAAAAGGCACAAAAAAGTTCAAAACTACAATTCCTTCAGATTTTGACTTCAGACAGCTCCTGTAGTCTGGCTACATTTTAGGTACCACCAGAAATGATTGGTCCAATTTGCAGTCCAGGACCAAGATAGTGGAGACAAACAAAACAATCCTTGCTGCAAAGAAACCATGCTAGACAAACTACATTACCATTATCACTCTAAATAATTTTCAGCAGATAGTTACATCTTTCGACAGAGCTCCCTCTCAGATTCCTTAAGCTGCAATTAGGCAGCTCTTAAAGCGACAGTACACAGAGGCTATACAGGATCTGGTAATCACATATAAACTGCTAAAACACAGGACACCAGCCTGACAGTGAGCATTTAGGCAAGTTCAAGGAAGACTTTTTGGGAACCCCCATTTGTAGGGGGTTACATGTATATGTGGTGGGGACATTATATGCTGTTTTGGGACACTTGGGCGCCATATGCTTGAAGGCAGAGCACTGAGCGGCAAACATGGAGACACAGATTTGAATCCCCAGCCCGCCCACGTGTATAACCATGAACAAGTAACTTAACTTTCCCTATTACCAGAAAATGGAGCAGCTATTTGCACTAGGATGATCTACAGACCTCCAGCACATGTGGAGAAAATGTACAGGGTTCTAGTGGATGCCATCCAAACGATGGCAACTAAGGGGGAGGTGCTTCAGGTGGGAGACTTCAATTTTCCAGATGTAGACTAGAGCATCTTGGCTGCAACTTCAGCTAGGAGTAGTGATATCCTGGACTCCATGTAGGGGGCATTTCTTAGGTAATTAGTAAATGAGCCCACTCCTGATGGAGCAATTTTTACCTAGTACTCACCAATGGGGACAGTGTTGCAGACGTCACAGTGGGTGGCCACCTGGGGACCAGTATCACTGAATGGTGTGGTTCAATATAAGTAATGGGGTAGATATGAACCACACAAAGGTGACGGTCCTGGAACTCAGGAGGGAAGACCTTACATAGATGGGGGAATGCCTCAGGGATGTCCTGGCAGGGAAGGGGACTAGGGAGGAGTAGAGGAGCAGTGGGTGAAATTAAAAATAACTATAGTAAAGGTGTTAGACATGTAAACAGAAGCAAGAGGAAAAAAAGACCACTCTGATTTTCAGAGGAGGTGTTGGGGAAGGTTATGGCAAAAACGTTAGCAATTAGGAGGGTCCCTATTAGTTGAGCAGTGGCTTTCATTTTCTATCAAAAGGTTGTTTAAATGTCTGTAAAACCATTTTGAAAATGAGCCCTATAGACTTGTATGGGGAGTTCCCCATGCCCTCTCTGGAGACATCATGTAATGTCAGAATGTGGGGCAGAGCAGGCAGACCAGGAAATGGAAAGGGGTCAGCTGGACAGCAGTTCACCAGAGTTACCATCCCTTCCCTCCCGTACAGGACAGCAGTAAATTTTATAATTTCTGAACGGACAGACAATCACCACTGCAGGATGGGCTTAATGAAGCCCAGTATTGAATGTCACACCTTTATTTTAAAAGGCAATAACTGATCATGATTAAACATGACAAATTATGCAAATTAATTACAGCAGAGCAGCCAGTGAGAGCCAGGTACATCACTCATGATTAATCATGGTCAAATATTACAAACCTATTTATTTTTTGTTTATTTTATTTTATTGAATTTTGTTGACCCAGTAGGCCTATTGAGACTAGAAGTCCCTTTTTCAGGGGTGACGGGGGGTGGGGGGATACAGATGGTAACCAAGTGAAACTGAACTGGATTAAGCTGTTGGTGGTATTTTTTTTTTTGGTGAATGCCTATCACCAAGTACGATATGTGAAGCAGACTCTGATTGGCTGCCAATAACCTGCATCAGGTATTGATTAAGTAAGCAATAAGGCACGAAGTGGTGTGTGTAAACCATATTTTACAGCACGGTCAGGGGCGGTGTAAGGCACGAGGCCGCAGTCTCCAAAATATGATTTGCACACACCCCTGAGTGACCTGTTGCGCCTATAAAATGGTAATTGAACTGTAAAATATAAATAAACACATAAAATGTGTAGTAAAATGCATAAAATTCATTTATAAAATGGCAGGTTAAATCCCAGCAATCTGACTGGATAATTACTATGTGGAAAATATGGTTTACACATAGTAAAAAAAAAAAAGTACTGTTCAGAACTGAACAGTCTGGAACTTTATCAAGGAGCATTTAGAATGTTGGCATTTCTGCTGGCATCCATTTTTTTTGCCCACTAACCTTGAAGCACCATCTCTTGCCATGTCAGCCCAAAAAGCAGTAAACTTCAACACTGGCATCACATCTAAGGAGCTTGAATAAATTTTAGGCAGTCAGAAGAAGAAGAGGCAGAAGATGTGAATAAAGAACAGGTTACCACAGTGAGTAGTGACAGAAATGTAACACCTACAAACGTTTCAAATAGCAGCAAGCATTTGTCATTAACAACTCAAGCTGTAGATGTCATAGAAGATGGGGAAAATTAGTTAAATACAAAAAGAACCACTGCCTGGGCTGTCCAAGTATTTAAGGACTGGCTGGCAGCAAAAAAAAAAAGAAATCGATCTTAAAACAGTGGGATTTGATGAATTAAACAAAATTTTACGATTCTTCTATGCTGAAGTGAGAAACACTGATGGGAACTAGTACACAATCAGTAGCTACCGTAGTATTCATTCTGGCTTAAACAGACATCTAAATTCAGTCAGCACTGGCAGAAAAGTAAATATTCTGTCAGACACAATAGTTACCACAAGCAACAATGTGTTCCAGTCAGTTACCAAGCGGTACTGAAGGGCTCAGAAAGATACATCCAAGCACCACCCTACAATTTCAAAAGCCGATCTTGAACTGCTTAAGTAATCATCGGCTCTGTCCACAGACACCCCTCCTGGCCTGCGGCAAAAGGTGTGGTTTGATGTGCAACTGTATATGGCCAGGAGGAGCAGAGAGGGTCTCTGTCAGCTTACTCTGAAATGTTTTGAGTTTCAAATTGACGAAAACAGAGCTGAGTATGTGACCTTGATCTTTAATGATGTGACAAAAAATCACAATGACCTATCAGAAATAAACAAAGAGTCACATCGTGGTTTCATCTATGCAGATACTGATTCTCACAACTGCCCTGTTGCCAGCCTTAAAAAGTATCTAAGCAAAGTACCTGACAGTGCCGCTGCATTCTACTGTCACCCAAAGCGCTTGCCTGCCACCTTCCTTGTTAGTTCCCCCGTGTTGTATACCCAGCAGCTATTAGGCATTAATTACCTTGCTACGATGATGTCATGCATCAGCAAGGAGGCTGGCCCGTCCCAAATCTACACGAACCACTTGATGCATGCCACGACTGTCCAACTACTGTCTGAAGCTGGGCTGCAGAGTTGGGAGGTAATGTCGGTTATGGGGCATCACTGCAAATCAAGCCTCTGGGCTTTCCGGGCTGTGACATTAATTGACCATAGAAACTGTAGCAGAGTTCTCGGGGGAACCGGCAAGCAGACCGAAGATCCATCTAGCAGCATTAAAACAGCACCACACAACCATCTATTGTCAGCAGTAGCACCTTTCACCATGGAGCCTTTGTCTTCAATGCTCCTCTAGCTTTCAATGGGCAAGTCAACTTCTAAAGTGCAGAAAATGGCAAGTGATTTTATTATTTTAATGTCCCCACTTGAGAGTGCTCTTCAAAGTGGCACCCGTGGTTCATTGCGTGTTTTTTTTATTTATCCCTGTTAAGAGTTGTTGTTCTCACCCCTCCCATAACCCTATAAGGGTACTATTTTATTAGGCAGATGAATATGTTGAAATGTGATGCCAGTGTTGAAGTTTACTGCTTTTTGTGCTGACATGGCATGAGATGGTGCTTCAAGGTGGCACGGGGTCATTATGTAGCAAGACATATTGCTTCATGGGACAATCGCGCTGCACAATTTATGCTATGAGGCATATGTCTTTGTTCTGTGGAGGGCTCTGCCCCCCACACCCCCATTACAGGGGGCTGCACCCCCGGATCCCCCACTAAAGATTCCCGGCTCCGGGGGGGCCCAACTCAGGAAGCGCACAAGTGCAGGTTCACCATAATGCCGTACGTTATTAAGCATGTGACATTATGACCCTGTATGCTTCAAGGTTAGTGGGCAAAAAAATGGATGCTAGCAGAAATGTCAACATTCTAAATGCTCCTTGATAAAGTTACAGACTGTCCACTTCTGAACAGTATTTATTTTTTACTATGTGTAAACCATATTTTACACATAGTAATTTTCCAATCAGATTGCTGGAATTTACCCTGCCATTTTATAACTATGATTAATCATGATGATAAAAAGAAAACGCCATCAGCAGTGAAAGAAAACATGGTTTATGGCAGCTTCAGCTATTGATCGATGATGATAGATAATGATTTAGCATCACCAAAAGTATTGATTAAAAATTATTACGACCGAGCAAAACTGTTGCATGTGTGGTTCTTATTGTGCAGCTGCAGACCTAAGTTCTGTGGGAGCTGGTGATGAGGAAGACAGGCACGGGAAGCCAAAGTGGAGGGTGTGAGAGGTATGTGGGGGGAGAACTGGGGAGGACCTGATGTTAGTCTGATACCATGGATGGGGGGGGGACTAGTGGGAGGACCTTTAGTGGTCAGTGTCATACCATATGAGAACCACTGTATTAAAGTGCTACCCCCTGCAGGATTACCAATAGAAGTGGTAGTGCAATGTCATCATTCAGCTACCAGCGTCCCCTCAGTGCACCACGGCACTGGCATTGCACACAGATGGTACTACAGTGTCCATAATGGTATGGCAATGGAACTGAAACAAATCCATTGTGAGACCAATTTCAATGGTGTAGCAATGGCAGCTTATTGTGTTACCACTGGACATGGAAATCACCCCTGTGTTACCACTGCGGTACATGGTACCATGGTGGCATCAGTGGTAATACACTGGAATCAAAACAAATCCATTGTGTTATCAACAGCATTGGGTATACAATGGTGTGTGTTTGATGAGCCAGTGTGGTACCATCCATGCACACATTCTCATTGTGATGCCACTATCCATGTGGTACCACAATGGAAACAATGGTATCACAATGGAATTGAAACAAATCCAATGTGTTACCAGTCAAGGGGATACAATGGTACTGCAATGGAATTTACAATGGTATGGAAATGGTGGACAAATGGTAATGCTAAGATTTTACATATTAACATACTAAAATGCCAGTAGAATAGGCCTAACGGTCTCTCGAGTCTGCTTGATTTTCAGCACCCACACTGAGGGCCTGTTTGATTTTCCGAGGATATTTTGGTAAGGGAACAGAACTAATTACAAACACAAACAGTGCACAAGCCAGCAATTCCCCTACATATGGACGCATGATGACAAGGTATTCACAGGGACTGTACTCAGTGTCTGGTGATAACAAATAAATCTAGGGGCACCAGGACATAGAAGACTTTCTCCACAAGGTTACTCGATAGGCAACATATAGCAGTGGGTCTTGGTAGAAACACAGGGAAGTGGTGTTAGCTATTCTAGAGCTGTATATGAACAGAAGGTAATGCAGCATCTAAACTAGCACCAGAAATCTGGTGGAACAATGACCTGAGGGAACTCCACCAAGTGAAAAAAAGAAACTATATACAATCTAGCGTAACCTTAATAAGAGAATTGATCCAGGAGTACATGTCACAGGTACATGGGTATGAAAGGATAACACAGAGCACAATAAAGAGGGTACAACACATCCGCAGTATGTTTTATTTTATACAAAAGTAATAAATAATTAATAAATATAAATAAACAGTTCAAACAGCGCTAGAAAATAAACAATAGCACAATGCTCTTTCACCTTACTTCAGATATCTCAAAATTCAATCATCAGCTTTCCTGCTGCTTGAGATAAATAAGTGAGACTGGCTTGTTCAGCTAATCTGACTCTTGTTATTTGAGGAGGGTTTATATAGCCCTCCAACTCATGGGAAAGCCCATCCCATAACATCCAATTAGTTCTACAATGGTTCCTAAATAAGGAAACTCCTCCTCTATTACATAATGAAGTTTTACCTACAGTATGAGAAGTCCCTTTATACAAAATCCCCTTCCTGAGATCTTACTTATGGGAAGTCCCTCTATCGGAAATCCCCTGCCTGAGGTCTTGCTAACAGGTCAGCACCTTATTTTCAATATAAACAAACAGTGCAAACATTTATTTCATTTATACATGTGCTGTATTGAACACTAGCCCTTTAATTTACTGTATATCTCAGGGCCGTGTACATAATGGGGCTCCTTTAGAGACCTGCAGTGTCTCTTTATTCTTTGTTTTGTTTAATTTCTTTATTGTGTTTTGTTTATCTTGCAGCCCTCTCCTTATTCTGAGGGCTACTTCAACTGTATTGCATTTCCACATACATAAGGACATTCCTGTCCCCTTAAATCATTTGTTATCTATGTTGTAGCAGAACGGCAAGCTGCTAGACAATCTTTATCTAGCCACTCTGATTTGGGGCTCTGCATAGCTTTGGTAAGCCCCCTTTTATTTCTTTTTATACTGGGCTGTAGCTTTTATGTCCGGGGACAGCATAGTCCTTTTCTATTTTCAACTGCTCGCTTTTCATAGCACACAGATTACTCTGGGAAGCCTGCCTTTCTAGCAGCCTGGACTGGCTGCACATATGACACAGACTGCTCCACAGCTAGCTGGCACAGCTCTATAGCATATTTTATACAAAGCCAGCAGCTGGGAGTCCTAATAATACTGGGGCATCTGTAATTATTTACACAGATACCAAGCAGCAGCAAAAGTAAAAGTTAAAGTTTGACACTTGGTTTAAACGGTTTCTGCTTCAATGCAGGATTTCAATCAATCAATCAATCAAAATCTTTATTTATTCAGGCGAACATCATTGAGCATAGCTCATTTACAAGATGGACCTGAGTGGTCATACAAATAAGGGTACAAGTTTTTTTACAAAGACATGAGAATAGCATAACATTAGTACAATCAAATAAATAAGAGATATATACAAAATTTACAGATATACAAGGCACAGTAAAATAACTTAACCTGTAAAAATGAAGAGGATAATAGATATAGCAGGGATAATAATCAAATAATAGGGCTTTTGTAGGCTTTTATATGAAATGTGATAACTGACTGGGTAGAAGAAGGGAAACTAAACATAGTGGATTACAGAAGGGAGGGGTGTAGGTTGGATGGGAGACTAGGCCTTATGGAAGCAGTTGCACAACTCTGGAAATAGGGCGGTGTATAATCTTTTGAAGGATGATAAGGGTAAGAGGGGTATTCAGATTCATAGATTTTTGGAGTGAGTTCCAGACAAATGCTAGGGAATAGCTGATAGCAGCCCTCCCAAACTGGGTGCAGGTATTGGGAATCTTTAGCATAATGAGCTTATTGATCCTTAAGGTGTATGGCCTAGATGTGATTCGGGTGAAACAGTCTGAGATATAGGAGGGGAGTTTGCCTGATAAAGCTTTAAAGATCCAGATTGCAGCATTCCTTTTTCTTCTGTGCTGTAGGGATGTCCAATTGACTGCCATGTAAAGAGAGCAATGACGGGTGCTGGAGGGAAGGTCTGTAATAAATCTGATGGCTCTATGATACAGGAGGCAATATATAGGATATAGATATAGGAGGCAGTATAGCGCAGTGGTCTAAGGCTCTGAGCTGCAAATCTGGTGACATCCAGCAGACCAGACCTGGGTTTGAATCCCACAGCTTCCACTTGCAAACTGTGTGACCCTGAGCAAGTCACTTAACCTCCTTGTGCTCCCAGGTCGCTCCTGTAAAAAAGCTTTCAGCTTAGTGTGCTATACCTGGTTAAACAACTAAATAAAAATAAATACAGGGTGTCCAGCTTATTTAAGAGGGAGAGTAAGCAATGGCCGTAGAGAAAGTCAGCATAGTCAATAAGGGATAGGAATGATGCCTGGATTAATCTTTGTTTGGAGTCTCTGGTAAGGTAGTGTTTTATTCTGTAAAATAGGCCAAGCCTTTGTCTCAACTTTTTTAATAGCTCTTCAATGTGGACAGAGTAGTCAAGCTTATTGTCAATCCAGACTCCAAGATATTTGAATTTATCCACAAATTCCAGCTTTTCTCCAAATAAGGTGGATAATTGTGGGGTGATGAATAATGAGGGTAGTGGCAGAGCAATTCTTTGTTGCAAAGAACATAGCTTTTGTTTTTGGCATTTAGAAGTAATTTTTTCCAATAGGTTGTGTTGTAGGATGGAGAATTCTGACTGTAACAGTTCACAGGCTTTTGATGGTGAGGATTGCTGACATATAATACAGTATCATCAGCAAACAGATGAATGTTAGATTGAGAGAGGTTGGCATCAATGTTATTAATATAAATGGCAAAGAGGATGGGGCCTAGGATAGAGCCTTGCGGTACACCTCTTAGCAGTGGTTTAGAGGTAGATAGGTAATTTTCATTTTTACCAATTGTAACCTTCCAGAGAGATAGCACCTAAACCAATTGGTGAGAGTGAATCAAGGCCTATAGAGCTAAGAGAGGATTAATGATTCATGATCCACTGTATCAAATGCTTTACTCAAATCCAGGAACACAGCACAGGTACTATTCTTTTTATCCAAGGCAGTCTGCCAATCGTTAGTGACTTTGGCTAGGGCAGAGATGGTGCTATGCATTGATCTAAATCCAGATTGTGCTGGATTTAGGAGGTTGTTGGTGTTGGATTTCTTTGGCACAACATTCTACATAACAACGAAGCAGCAGCAAAATAATTCAAACAACACAAGCATAATGCCACTTCATTTGTATCCATAATCCACCTATCAAAGTGGACGTTATTTTGTATTTAACTGCCATTTTAAACATTTCTAAGCATTCCTGCACCATATACATAACAATGGTATAAGTATGAACTTAATTAAGCACTGCAACACTTTAAACTCACAATATGGCACAAAATGCACTCTATGCCCTTTATTTATTCTTATGCATTTTATTCAACCAGCACCTTATTTCATTCCTGCCAGCTAGCTTTAGCCTGGTGCATGATTTTGGGGAGTTCATGGTGAGGGATGGAAATATGGAAATTAGAAATAAAGGTAGCAGGAATAAGATTTAGTAAGAAATAGAAAAGACTGACGTAGATGGACAACCTACACCAAGGGCAGAAAAAGGTTAAGTATAGTATAGGAAGATACTGTTGCGCAACAGATTTCAGTAGGAAAAAGAAGATAGGAAAGGCATCCCTCCACTGGAGTTATCGGATTAGTGAAATGCAGTTCTGCCACAGTATAAATATGGTATGCTGAAATGGTACTTGGTATGGGGTTTAGGGGCTAGGTCAAGGGGGGGGGGAGTCTCCTGTCTTGTCATGGCAGTACTTGGAATCCAGGAATGGTTGCCAACACCCATGAAAATCTGGCAAGGTGTAGCCACTCCACTCCAATAGTTCATAGGGCCCAATATGTGAGTGGCACTTTTATATATGTAGCGTAAATTTGGGATACCATGGCAACCTCTTCCTTCCACAGTTTCTTCAGAATAGATTGTAATTGCCAGACTTAGTTCTGACTTTACCCTGTGCCCCACTTTCCCCATGCCTAGCTCAGCTGGTGGTAGTTAAATAGGACCTAGCTGTTATGAGATCAGCAGTGATGCTGGGCTCCTAACAATTTCTCAATAGAGTATGTATTTGTTTATTTATTGAAGCGTTTCTCCAGGAAAAGACATACTGAGCTCAAATAGCTCATTTCCAGATGTGTCCTGGGGGAAAGAGGGATTGGGAACAAATTGAATATACAGTCATTCAAAAAGTGCAAAAATTCAGATAGCACAATTGAAAGAAATTACAGAATTACAGCAGAGAACAGAAACTGGTATATACAATGTGTGCAGTATGCACTACAAACTATTGTTATAAACTGTAAACTAGTGTGAACTATTGTGTTACACGATATACACCGACACTCATGGTATGTGTGTTGGTAAATCTCTGCTTGAGCACTAGAGCCTGTATAACCAGCAAATGCAGTCATGTTGTGCAACAAGGAGACTACCAATCAAACCCTGAGAACATTAGCTTCTGCATTTTTGCATCACTTTGCCTTCTCTGAACTATGTTAGTTGAAAATATTGAAACAAAGGTGTCTTACTTGCAGGAGTAACCTGCTTAAGGAATAATAGTCATCCTTGTCTATAGTATGGGTTACTGCTATTGGGTTAAACTGTAGATTTATAAGATGCTGGGATGGGGTTATTTCTTTTCCAATGTAGTTGTACTACAATTTAAATATATGTTGTATTTTTGCATAGTGCTTTGGTATAAGGGTTATTATATTGCACATACAGTAGGTTAATGATGACAAGCATTTTAAAATTGAAGGTGGACAAGGCAATGGGGCTGGATGGAATACACCCAAGTGTTCTGAAGGAACTGCGGAAGGAACTTGCAGCCCCACTTGCCAAACTATTTAACAAGTCACTGAAAGATGGCATGGTGCCACAGGACTGGAGAAGGCCCACAGCTGTGCCATTGCACAAGAGTGGTAGCAGGAAGGTAGCAGGAAATTACCTCCGAGTAAGCCTGACCTCAGTGGTGGTTAAAGTAATGTAGACATTTCTTAAAGAAAGGGTAGTGAAGTACCTGAAAGTGGGAAACATGACCCGAAGCAGCATGGCTTCATGGCAGGATGCTCATGCCAAATTAATATGATAGAATTCATTGACTGGGTTGCAAGAGCAGTGGACCAAGGTGTGGCTGTGGACATAGCATATCTGGATTTTGGCAAAGCCTTAGATACAGTTCCACACACAAGGCTAGCAAATAAATTGGAGCAAACAGGTGTAGGTCAGAAAGTGATCAATTGGATAAAAAGATGGCTGCAGGAAGAACTCAGAGAGTTATGGTAAATGGCACCTTGTCGCAGGAGGGGAGAGTAACCAGCTGGGTTCCACAGGGAAATGTGCTTGGCTCAATCCTTTTCAACACATTCATCAGTGACATTGCTGAGGGACTGAAAGAGAAAGTCTGTCTGTTCACAGGCGATACAATTCTCTGGAACAGGGTGGACACAAAGGAAGGGGTCCAAGGAAGGCAGATCTACAAAAGCTGAAGGAATGGGCCAAGAACTGGCAGTTGACATTCAGTGCCAAAAAGTATAAGATAATGCACCTGGGCAAGAGGAACCCAGGAAATAACTATGTCCTGGAAAGATAGAAGCTGGAAAAGACAAAGATGGAATGGGATATAGGAATAATGTTATCAGATGTTTTAAAGGTAGGAAAGCAATGTGAAAAAGCAGTACTAAGGGCAAGCGGCATCCTTGGATGCATAGGTAGGGGTGTTACTGTACTAGCAGAAAGCATGAGGTAATCATCCCATGCTATAGGTTCTTGATGAGGCCTCACTTGGAGTACTGTGTTCACTTCTGGAGGCCATACCTAAAAAAGAACGTACAGTAGACTGGAATCTGTGCAGAGGAGAGCCACTAAGATGGTGCAGGGACTACACCACAAACCTTACGAAAATAGCCTTAGCCAGTTAAATCTATTCTCCCTAGAGTGGAGAAGAAACAGAGAAGACATTATAGAAACATTTAAATTTGTTAAAGGGATAAACACAGTAGATACCAGTAACCTCTTTCAGGAAAATAGGACTGCACAACTTACACCTGGTTGGTGCTAAATTCAGAACCAATGTTAGGAAGTACTTTTTCACAGAAAAGGTCATGGACCCTTGGAATAGCCTGCCACTAGAGGTGGTGGTAGCTAAGACTGTCAGAGAATTCAAACGGGCATGGAACAGTCAATGTTGTCACCTTAACAAGAGCAGTAGATGGGGGGTGGTAGACATCTCAGGTAGACTAGATAGACCGCATGGTCTCCTTCTAACAGCAAATTCTTATGTTCTTATGTTCTTAACATGTTTTTAAAAATATTTCTTAAACGTATTGTAGTTTGGCTTGACACTATGCAGGATGCTGTCTGGACAAGCTATAGGTGAGAACTACTCTTAAATCAGTATTGAATGAAGCACACCCACCATTGAAGTTACCACTAATATTAAGGGGACTTACATTGCAACCAAGCTTACAATGCACACCAATTCAGTATTTCCCCATTTATCTATTTATCAAAGCTTATTTAATCCAGGCAGGCAAGACATGGGGGAGGGGTACAGGTGGTAGTTTTAAAAGAAGCCAAAAAGTTTCTAAATAACCCGCAAAATGCACCAGAATGCATCTAAAACTTGATAGCTTCTGGGCCTAGGTGGCCCCCAGACTGCCAGCCCATTGGTTTAGTATTTCTCAGGATGAGCAGAACTTTTATCAGTCTTTATCCCCCCTGTCAAAAAAGCTAGCTATGCCCCTGTTGGTGAGGTGGTCTGCATGGGTAGGAACCACTGGACCGCTTGTTCAGTAATGAAGGCCTTATGGTAACCCTGGAAACATGGTTGGCCCCACCCTTCTCTGCTCCTGTGTTCACGAAGATTTTGTTGACAAAAATGGGTGGGGAGGCACCCTCCCATGAGAAATGATCCACTAAGGCATCCACTTTATGAAAACATTTCTGGGGAATCTGTATTGACAGATGAGCCAATAGGCACAGTAGCCGTGGGGCAACCATCAATTTTATGGAGCCTATTTTCCCAGCCAAGGAGAGATGAAGGGCCCTCCAGTGATCCAGGTCACCCTTTAGGGAGTTGAGTAATGTTGTGAAGTTGATATCAATTAATTTCTGGAGATTTATTCACACCCTCTTGTGAGCTAGTTAAGGTACCAGTGATGTCTTTTAGTGCTTTGATAGTTCTGGCCAAGTTACTGCTTTTGAGCCGGTATGCCAGGAGTTTTTCAGATTTGCCTCCCCCTTCCCAGTACGAGTGACATAACCTTTTATGTGCCAGCTCAGCATTCTTGGTAAGGTGTGCATTAAACTGGACATGGGTGCTGTTCAACTGGGCTAGTAAGGTGGGAGGTGGGGTCTTTGAGCTATGAGACTTGTATTGCACCTCAAGCCTGGCTACTTGCTTTTCTAAAGCCTCCTGCTCTGCTTTCCTAGTTTTCTGCCTTCTAGGAGCATATGCCATAATTTGCCCATAAAAGGTGGCTTTAAACGCTTCCCACAGAGTGGAATCAGAGATGTTCCAGAGTCATTGATTTGTCAGTAGTCTTAGTCTCTGCTTTAACCCATTGCAGAAACTGCTGGCCCTCTAACAGTAGGCGGTCTAGCTGCCAGAAGAAGAATTCTAGTGGATCAGGGCCCAGCTACATCCATAGTTTTAAGGTGACATGATCAGAGATTGTAATGGGGTGAGACTGTATCAGGGATACCCTTTCATAGCTGGTATAGGTGAGCTATGCATAGTCAAGAAATATGTATAGTCTCTCAACCCTGGGTGTTTGGTTTGTCAGGCATACAGGAGTGCATGTTGAGTGGTTAGTTTGTGGGCCGCCTGTACTGCCTTTCTGAGGTTCTGCATTGCACCTATTCCAGTCCATTCCTGAGTCTATGGTTAGGTTAAAGTCTCTCCTGATCAGGACTAGGGCCTGAGCTGTGTTGAACTCGGTTAAGTGTTGGTTGATATCATGAAAAAAAACTGGGATTGTCACGATTGGGAGCATAGACATTTAGCATATTCAATGGTCCTTCTTGGGTATGCATTTTGGCAAATAGCCACCAGCCATTCTTATCCCCTTAAGAACATGGTACTGTCCATCCTAGATCCTTGTGTAATAATGTGGAGACCCCCCTTTCACTGGAGTTGACACTATGTATTTCCTCTCCCACCCAGCTCAGTTTGAGCTTCTGAGCCTTTATGGAGGATAACTTTGTTTCCTGGAGAAATGCGACTTGGGGTCTCAGTTTTCTTAAATGGGACAGAACTTTTTATGTTTAATCGGTTAATTGAGACCTCACACATTCCAAGTTATGAAGCTAGTCTCCATTTCAGGGCTGTGACTTAAGATGGTTGGTGGATATAGGCCAGTGAAATACCCCGGAGCTTGACTCAATGAGAAAGGAATCTACCTCTGTTGCCCTATGACCCCACCCCATGGGACCCTGAGTACCTGGTCCCCTTCCTGGTTTCCAAACAAATGAACATACAACATCTGAAACCAAAACAATAACAATAACATAGCACTGTGTAAACCCAGAAACTGTTAATCACCCAAAAATCTCCCTTCCCCTTCCCCAACCAGAGAGTGGCCATCGCATAGTGCATCAGCCAACCAGTGGCCCAGATGCCTCCGATCATCACCATAGAAACATAGGCTCTGAAAGCAGATAAGGACCCCTTGGCCCACCTAGTCTGCCCATTTCCCTATCTACTGGATAAGCTGCAGATCATAGTTAACCAACAGCCTGTTTCTTCCTAGCCCCCACAAGAATTGTCTTATGTCTGTCCCATGCATTCTTGAATTCTCCCACAGTTTTAGACCCCACAATCTCCTCAGGAAGGCTGTTCCATGCATCCACTACCCTCTCTGTGAAAAAATACTTCCTCACATTGCCCCTGAGCCACCCCCTCTCTATCTTCAAATTGTGTCCCCTTGTTCTTGCACATCTCTTTTTCTGAAAGATGCTACTCTCTTGGACTTTGTTGATTCCACTGAGGTACTTAAAAGTTTCTATCATGTCCCCTCTCTCCCTCCTTTCCTCAAGGGTATACATATTAAGCTGCTTTAGTCTCTCCTCATATGGCTTCTCTTGCAGATCCTGCATCATTTTAGTTACCCTCCTCTGGACTGCCTCCATCCTGTCTATGTCCTTGCGGAGATGGGGTCTCCAGAACTGGATGCAGTACTCTAGATGGCGTCTCACCATCTGTCTGTACAGAGGGATAACAACTTCCTGTTTTGTGCTGGTGATGCCTCTACCTATACATCTCAGTATTCCCCCAGCCCTCCCTACTGCCTTCTCACATTGCTTGCCAACCTTAAGTTCATCTGATATGATTACCCCCAGGTCCCTTTCCAGAGGAAACATCTGGTCTCAGTTTGACCACTTAGTCTGTTATTGCCATAAGTTCATTCCACCAATCTAGAGGGTATGTCTCCTACCCTTTAGTCTGGAGGCTTGATTATCTGAAAGCATGTGGTAATTCATTATGGGTGGTCCGCCCCATAATAGTTGCCCTTTGGGCTACGATATCTTGAGTGGTGGAGGGGTGCAGTGTAGCAGGTAGGCTGAGAGCTTGCAGAGTGGCTGCAAAATTTTTGTTTGCAAGTAATCTTTTGCTCAACTGCACCTTCCTCTAGTTACTGTGTGGTCCATGTTAAGCAGTGTCACTATTCCTTGGAAGTCTGGCAAATTGTGAAGCCTAGCAAAAGCTGGGCCTGTCATTTGGGGACCATGAAGTACGCAAAGCTGGATTACTGAGAGAGACTCTCCAGTTTGATGTGGGGCAGTCTACGCTTCAAGTGTTGCATTATGAAGGCCCCTCAACTGACAACAGATGGGGGTTGATGAACTACTGAATGGGAGTAGAAGGTTGTAAATGGATGCCTGTTCTCAAAGTTTGTAATCAAGCACTGTGTCTCTAGGGTAGACAGGGAAAGGGTATATATATGCCCTGAGTATGGGTGAAACATTTGCTGGACCTGATATTCAGGAAGGGGCAAGTTTTGTAGCGGGTGAGGGAGTTCCAATATGCAGTCTCATGTAAATGAGAGAGTATATTATTGTGATTTTTAATCTCCCCAGCCCCTCACATGGCACTGTTAGGCTAAAGACTTATTATTCACAGCCTATCAGCCATATAGAGTAAGTCTACGAGATCTGGGGTGAGCTGGGAGCAAAATACATAAGTCTTGTGCTGAACGACAATATCACCTCCAGGAGAAATGACCCACTGTCTCACCCCTATGGAGTATCCTTCATGAAGTCAAATCTAGTCAGGCAGCCTGTGCTGGGATCTAACTCCTAGCGCTTTAACTACAGATTGCTGCCGGAATCTGGAAAAACAGTTAAAGCAATTAACTATAACTTTGTCAGCACTTTGCCATGTTTCTGGGGTGGGCAAATAGAGCCTTAAATGAATCTATCTGTCCTGACTTATGTAAGTCGGACATACTAAATTTTATCCAGGTTCCCCTTCATGCTGTCACCAAAAGGTCAAATGATGTACTGCTCGGTCAGCAAAACAGAGGGAGAAATAGCTGTACAAAATCACTCGTTGTTTATGTGTAGTTCAGGAAATACCACCAGCCCACGTTAGCTGTGCAGTCCGTTGGTGGGGTGTCCGGTCTTAAAGGGTTGTAGTTTTTTTGGGCCACTCTCTTGGCCCAGGATTTGAAAGGGCCTACCATGGAACCCTGAGGCATGGAGGACTGTGCTTATTCTTCTGAGACCCCAGAAAGCTGAGGGAAGTCTACTGGTAAGTCTCAGAGGGCCGATAATCTATTTTCAATATCTGTAGGGCTTGCTGACCCTGATGAAGAGTGGGAATTTCTGCTTCTGCTGTGACTCCGAGAATGGAGTCTGGGGGACCTATTAATATGTATCCCCTTCTCCAGCCACTTCTGCCTGTTCTGTCACCAGCTTTTTGGGGCCAATATCCAGGGGTCAGACTTCACTGGGGGAAGTGACTGAGAAGGGGCTTCATTAATCTCCAAAGCCCAGGTGTATTCGCCTTGGGAACTGGATTAATAGCAAAGTGGAGGCTCCTCTGTCTGTATGGTGGGGAGAAGCCCTGAGTTTGCTCCAGTCTAATTGTGGGTCCTGGGAAGCTAGGAAGCCTGCTGCCACCTCCAGACAGTCAAAGGAGTGGTATGAGCCTTGAAAGCTTATCTGAAGTGTTGTGGGGTACGGGATCCGGTTAAAATAGCACATCCGAATTTGAGCATGCAATTATAACATGCTTATAATAGCGCATAGAAAAATAGCTTGTCTAGAAAATCGAGCTTACCTTAATAGAGCCAACATTTCTGAGGCTGTCATACTCCAAAGAACTAACCTGTGTACCCCCATTGTCCAAGGTAACAGTACTCGAACAAGCTAGTTATGATTGGTCTGGGACAGATATTGGTGTAGCACATCTGTTCTAATGACACTCTCCAACCCATACACAATCGTTCCTCCCTGAAGAAAGACGCATAATCACATGGTATGTTAATCTTTATTGTGACATCTTTATTTTGTAGTGAAATGCATTGCTCAAAAGGTGCACTTATGAAAATAACAGTAAAATAACATTACGTGGACTCATCTTATGAACACTACGTCAATTTTCAGTCACAGTGCATTTTCAGACAGTCACCTAAAGTACAGCTTGTTGTCAGGCTTGCAGCTGGAAATTGTATACAATCCTCCTTAAATATTCCATCCTTGGGCACGAATTGTACTCTGCAACAATTCCTGAGATGCGCTTTGCTGTGTCTTTATATTTTATTCGTATTTCTGTTACTGCAGACCCAGCTCTTAAAAGTCCCATCAGCAAACCAATGCTCACTTCTCTTTAGATACTCCATGTCAATATTGGTAGTAAATATCAGAATTCTATCACTACCAGGACCACAGTCATACTGGAGGAACTTTTCATTTTTAATACTTTGAACAAAGTCTGGTGGTATACTGAGGGATGTAACATCTGCTGGCTGTGGTAGTGGTTGGTCATAGGCCCTCCGATTCCTCCTGAATGTTCATTTTAAAAGTGGTATAGCAGATAGTTGAGATGACACTGAAGGAGATAGTTGAGACACCATGGCAGCCACTATTTGGTGTGTAGTTTCCACTGTTGTGCTAGCAAGCTTCTTCATGTTGGCTACTGCTTCTTTTACAGCAACTGTGGCTGGATCAGGGACATGATTGTGCTCACCAATGGATTTTATCACACTCTTCCCTCTCAAGTGCAGTCGAGCAGTACAGTGCCCCTTATCATATTCTGGGCACTTGTAGTAAATTTTATCTGAAGTTACTCTTTCTCTCCTGTACATAAATCCATTCAGAACTGCAAGATCTCCACCTTTCTGGCTCTTTAAAATGGTGGGCTTTAAGGTAACTACAGCTATATAGCAATGCCAATTACAATGTAATTACATTTACAATGTAATTAGCAATCAGCTATTCAGGAGTTGATGTCTGTACAGTGATCCAATGTTGAGTGCTAATAGGCAGTAGCGCTTAAAAGGACTTGCGCTAATAATTAAGAGTTATATTGAGCTTGCGCTATTAATTACATGCTATATGTGCATGCGTGATTGTGGATGTGTGATTCTGACATTAAACCATGGGGTACCTTAGGGCATACCCCAGGCCGAGCGTGGCACAGGCCCTGTGGGCCATAGTGAAAGCCCGTCTATGCTTTAATAGCTCCTCAGAATAGTCAACAAAAATTAGCATTTTGTGGCCCTTCCATGTAAGGGATTGTTTTTCTCTGGCTACAGTAATGTCCTCCCTGTCCCTGAAATGGAGGAAACAGGTCAGTATGGGCTTTGGTCAGGCCCCAGGAGCTGGTTTAGGTGCTGATGAGTGGTGTGCCCGATCAATTTCTATCGGGCCCTTCCATGCCCAGGACAGAAGTCCTGGTAGCACTGATTGCAGGAATGAGATTGTGTGGGGGCCTTCACAGTCCTCTGAGAACCGCACAAACCTGAGATTGTTCCTGCAGCTGCAGTTCTTGAGGTCTTCCACCCACTATATCCTTAATGCCCCCTCCGACCACTCTGTTCTGCCGATGAGGGATTGCTGGAGATACCCAGGATCCATTTAAAGACCTCCTGAGCCTGAGCATTTGCATTTGTGGCTCCTACCCTGTGGAATTCTCTACCTCATTGGATAAGGGAGTACCTGACTCTGGAGAGATTCAGATCTGCACTGAAAACATTTTTATTCTTGCTTGCCTATTCTGAGTATTAATTTATGGATATCTGTTATTTTATTGGTTTTAAATACTTACAGTTTTTAAGGTTTTATTGTAAAAGAGCTTTTGCACTTGTTTGAATTGCGCTTACAACAAATAAAGTTTATTATTATTATTATTTTAATTATTATCATCATTACCACAGGGGTTTGACCATACGGTCCTGATCCCTGATGCAGGCCTCCAGCCTTTGAGTTTTATCTCCCGTGTCTGCAATTTGCTGCTTATTAACATTGGTGTGGTGCGACAAAGAGATTATATAAGCCACGGTGTTCTGGGCAGCTATTTCCAATTTGTCAATCTGTGCCATGAGTTGCGTGAACATCCCTTTTATTTCTTTCAGGTTGGTGTCTACAGCTGGAGGAGCCCATGACTCCATAATGGGGATGTACCAGCCAGAAGGTCCATAACTTGTGGCAGTACTGCAGTCTCCAATCTCTCTGGATCTGTACCAGATGTCCACTCCAAAAAGTGATCAGCAACAACAGTGAGTCATCCACTCTTTAGTAGTACCTTTGAAGTTTCAGTTAGGGTAGTGATGTTGAGGATATTGTAGGATGAAGTCTCTGGATTGATAGAGCAGTAAATGTAAGCTGTCATTACTTCAGAAGGCAGGCCACACCCCTTTTTTATAGTAACTCACCTGTTTATAAAAACTAATTATAGAAAAACACTCTTGCATTTATAAACACTAATTACAAAAAAAGTAGTATCACAAAAAGTAAGGAAATTCATTGCAAAAATACTTTATTAATGCATTAGTTAGGGTTAAAGCAACAAAAGTAGGGAAATGTGGCATTAAGGTTTCCAACCCTAACACCCCACCTCCACCCTTAGAGGCAGCAACAGGCATGGGTTGTGCCTTGGTATTGTCAACCCTAAGGCTAACCCCATTGTCATATACTGTACACATTTCAGATTACTTACTCATGGAATGAGGCGAGCGTTACAGCTGACAATCCCAAGGCACACCCTATGCCTGTCTGCAGGGTGGGGTGTTAGGGTTGGAAACCCTAATACCACATTTCCCTACTTTAGTTGCTTTATCCCTAACAAGTCCAGTAATGAAGCTTTTTGCAATAAATGTATATATCTGTAAGGAATAAGACATGATGAGGTGCGGTTTATGGGCTGAAAAGAGCATGCCCCCAGGTGCGTAGAGTGTCACGAGGCACTTGTGTTAAGTGCCTTTAGCACCTGGGAACCGTTCTTATCAGCCCATAAACCACACCTCAAAGTGTCTTATTATGCTTATAAAATGGATAAAAAAATGTTCAATGTACACTCTGAACAACAATGTGCAGTTTGAACAGTAAAAAGTAATTAAGTTGTCTTTTTATTTCAATTTGCTTTCAGGTTACATGAAAATAGTTTGGAGCTTTAAACCTTCATTTTTTTCTTTAAAACTTACTGTTTTAAAATTCCAGGGACATGATGTCTGTTTGTGTTTCCACCCCCTACACACACAAACAGCTTAATGTTTTTATGTGGTTTTATTACTTTTTCTCCTTTTTTAGGGCATCTTAGGCAAGGAGCAATGTAGTGGCTAATTTCAGGGGGAGTGAGCATGTGCTGTGATGGCTCCCCCTCCCCACCACCACAACAGACATGCATAGAGAGACAGTATACGTCTACTATTTGTTCTGTCCTCTGTTTTTGTATGGTGTATCTCCATGGTGTTCTGCAAGATGCTACAGAAGCGAGTTTCTGGCAGGCTTCATTGGGAGCGAGTGTGTCCTTCAGCTGCCACCGTACAGAGTGGATTCCACCTTCGCATTTTTCAAATTGTAGTACGATACTGTGCTACTGACCCAGGGGCTTTTCACTTGTTTTTGCAGATTAACAGAAAAGAGGGTGGGGGGAGGATTGGAGACTGGACATCATGGGGGAAGACTGGAGATGGAACAAATGGTCACTGCATCGTGGGTGCAGTTTTTACAGTGGGAGCAGGATCTGCGGACCTGAAATGGGTCAAACATCCAGTGCTGAAAACAAAATCCAGGTACAGAATTTTGTGATTAAATAGTCAAATATTAGCAGTTGAGTTGGAAGGGTAGGGGACCTTGGACATAGTGACTGATATCTTAGTTGTTTTTGGCATGGTGGCAATACTCTTTCGGTATAGCTGTTGCAGTTCACTTGGATGCTAGGTGTTGAGCTGCATGGGAGAGCTATGGCAGGCATTGATTGCAGAGTATGCTGCATTTTAGCTGGCATAAGTAGTACTGGTTGTCAGTATATGTCACGATAAGGACATGGCAAATGGTACCTCTTAGCCAATCAAAAAACAAGTAATTTTCTACCCATTTTATAAATATATATAAAATACATGCATAGGTGAGATGTGTGCAGTGAAGTTTTAGCTAACAACTTCATCAGTCACACATGGAATAGAGCACTGAACCAGATAGAAGAAATAAAAAAAAACACAAATTAACAAATGTACTTCATAAAAGAAAACAAATATAAACCTGCAATAGAACTATTAGCAGTTAGCAGCAGGTGATACAAGTCAGCAGACTTCCTTCCTGTTCCCTGTACTGAGCTCAGCAGCAGGGACAAAAAGAAATACAGTCAGAAAGCCAAGCCTGATTTTGCTGATGATGAGCAAACAAAAATCTGACCAAAGTACAAAAGAAGATGTCTTTTTCAAGTTATATGTCTCAGACTGAACTGCACAGCTAGCTCTCAAAGGAATATCTGTCTCCTGTCCTCTACTGAGAGAGTGAGACTGTCACAGAGTGCAAGACTATGAGCTCTGGAAATGACTTCTGATTGGCCACTGAAGCACTGCAAGATGTTGAAATCTCACTAAATAAACAAACTGTCTTAAAAACGGCCCTGCTTCTTCTAGTAAGTCTGCAGAATTCTTCAAAATGCTGCGTGGCATCCTGGCTGACTCCACTGCTGTTTTTCCTGAACAGTGGTGAACAGCAGAGTAAATGGAAAGGCCTCCCTAATATTCAAGAAGCCTATTATTTCTAGAATTTGTGAATCGCTGTTTGTCCCTGCACAGCTCTACCCCCAACAGGGGCCAACACAACTTTCTTTTAGCTCCTTGGCTAACTGCTCTGAACTAATTTCTGCAAACCACTCAATTACAGAAAAATTCTTTTTTAAAACTGAGCCTTTCATTTTCACTTTGTCCTGCAGTTATTAGTTCAGAAGATGAACAGCCAAGTAGGTGAAGAAATGGCTACGCTGGCTGTTGTCTAGGCAGTTGGTGATCCCAGCAACCAGTTAGTGTGTACAGGATGGGGCTATTGGACCAAGGATATTTGTTATCTGCAGTGGATGAGGATTGCGTGGGGGAGGTGATCAGAAAGAAGTGGAATGGGAGCTTAGTTTTATTTTTGCATTGGGATGGGTTTAGTGGGGGAATGGGGAGGTGACTGGGGACCATCAGAAATAGAGAAAGGATTTCATTAACATGGTCAGCTGGTGGGGGATAAGGGAGATGATTAAGGAACACTTGAAAAGGAAAGAGATTTGCATACATTTTGTACTGTAATTGGGTATAGGTGGGTAGTGGGTTGGGACAGGTGAGGTAGTAGAAGGGGAACATTTTCATTTTCATAATAGCATAGGTGTGTTTACTGGCACTAAGAATGAGCTGTAAAGATGAAAAAAGTAGGCCATTAACCAAATTCAGTTCTGTTTAGAGTTGGGTCCATGATTTCACTTTTGCTGAAGAATACAGCAGAACCACTTCAGCTTGCAATGCAATAATTGCCACGAGGTAATTCAGACTACAAATAGGGGTAAATAAAATCTTGAGGTCAGCAATGAATATTTAGTACTCTAGCTTACTTGTTGCAGGTGGTATCAGAAATGCCACTGCTGTAGATTGATGTGTTTGTCCCAGTATGACAGAGACTGTAACCCATCGAGAGCACCTTGGTCCATTGCTGAGCTGCAGTTATAGTTAATGTTCTTTAGTTAGTTAGTAAAATCTTTATTTTTAAACATGATAAAACTTTAGGTCCAACATACCTATCTTCAGAGTTGTCCTGTGTACATACATACAAACATTCTATCAAACGATGTATATATATATCATGCATACTCCATTACATTATAAAACAGACAGCTGTTGCAACAATATCTTACATAATAAGACAGACAAGGTTGATATTGTCAATAACAAGCATATTCTTCATGATATGTTATATACATTTTTTTATAATTCAAGTTTATTGAACCATCGTCAATTTACAGCAGTATTCAGTCACCATTATGACATTTAAGGCAATATAACTATTGATACCTCAGACAGAGTGACTTATGTGTGTCTGCAAAAAGACCTTTCAAAAATTTGACATTACAGTTCAATTCTATGATGCCAAACTATTTACAGGAAAAATAAAAAGCAATACCAACAGGGGGGAGAACACATACATACAGTGCAAAATAAAAGTCCATCATATTCAGCATATTTAAATAGTACATTATGGAAGGAACAGAGGAAGGGGAAGGAAAGAGGAGAGAAGGGAGGAGGGAAGACAGACCAAATTACAATATACTTTAAGATAAATATTTAGATCTTGTCTATCTAATATGTTCTTTAATTTATTGGTTCATTAGTCAAGGAGAGAACATTCACCCAATACTCATGTATGCTAGGGATCTACGGGAGCTTGGGGGTCAGCTGTCTCCCAGGCAATCCATGGGCCCCAGACCAGTCTGAATTTCTCTTCTTTAAGGTGTAGTCTGGCCATAATGGATTCCATATCCATAATGTTGTTGACTCTGGAGACTAATCCCCCCATACCTGGAGATTCACGGCGCAGCCAATGTGCAGTTAGGCATACATAGATACATAGATACATAGACAGTGTCGGCAGATAAGGGCCTATGGCCCACCTAGTCTGCCCATTTGAGCTTGTAAGTTCAGTTTGTTTTCCTAGAAGTCTATTTCCCCTTACCCCTGACCTCTAGAATTCCTTTATGTCTATCCCATGCATTCTTAAATCCCGTGATTTTTTCAGCTCCCACCACTTCCTCTGGCAGGGTGTTCCACTTGTCCACCACCCGTTCTGTGAAGAATTCTTTCTCATGTTTCCTCTGAATCGTCCTCCCTCCAACTTCATCCCATGCCCTCTAGTCCTGAAAACATCTTTTCGCTTAAAATAGTGTTTTCCTGCACCCTGTTCCTCCCTGTAAGATACTTGTATGTCTCTATCATATCCCCTCTCCTCCTCTCTCCTCCAGGGAGTACATGTTCAGTTCCTTCAACCTGTCTTCATAGGACTTGTGATGCAACCCATGCACAATCTTTGTTGCCCTCCTCTGAACCTTCTCTACCCTGTCTATGTCCTTACGTAGGTATGGTCTCCAGAACTGTACACTGTACTCCAAGTGGGGCCTCACTAGTGTCTTGTATAGCGGAATTATGACCTCCTTTTCCTGCTGGTGATGCCCCTGCCTATACATCCCAGCATCCTATTTGCTTTACCTGATGCCTTGTCACACTGTTTCCTACCTTGAGGTCATCAGAGATGACAACCCCAAGATCCCTTTCCTGCTTGGTGCATGCTATATCCTCACCCCCAACTGATATATTGTGCCAGGGTTTTGTGCCCATATGCATTATCTTGCACTTCTTTGCATTGAATTTCAACTGCCAAACCCTTGACCATTCTTCAAGTTTCTGCAGGTCCCTTCTCATTCTGTCTACACCCTCTGGTGTGTCTGCTCTGTTACAGAGCTTCGTGTCATCAGCGAACAGTGAAATTCTGCCTTCTAGATCCTGTGCAATGTCACTGATGAAGATGTTGAATAGGACCGGTCCCAGCACTGATCCCTGTGGTACCCCACTGGTCACTCTTCCCTCTGTGGAGCGACAGCCATTTACCACCACCCTCTGTGTCCTGCCACCCAGCCAGTTACCTACCCACCACACTACTGTCCTGCCCACACCATATTCCCCAGTTTGTGTAATAGTCTTCTATGTGGCACAGTGTCAAAGGCCTTGCTGAAGTCCAGATAGGCCATGTCCACTGCCTCCCTGATCCACCTCCCTAGTCACCCAGTCAAAAAATTCAATGAGGTTGGTCTGACATGACCTCCCCCTGGTGAAACCATGCTGCCTTGGGTCCTGTAGTCCATTGACAACCAGATGTTCCACCAATCTCTCCTTCAGTAGTGCTTCCATGATCTTTCCCACTACTGAGGTGAGGCTGACTGGCATTTCAAGGCTGCAGCAACAAGTGCCAGGGTTAGCTGCCGTTTTGATGGGGGAAAGTGCATCATAGTGGGGAAACCCAGTACCCAGTCCATGAAAGTGTCTGCTATATGTTCTGACAGCACCTCTTTTATATCCTGCCAGAAATGGGCAAAGTTCTGACAACCTCAGTATATGTGGCAATGTGTGTCCACTGAGTCACATGCCCTCCAGCAGAGAGTTGTATTAGTATTGCTATGATGCTGGGTCACCACTGGGACTAAAAAGTAATGAACTAGATATCTCCAAAAGAATTCCCTCCTGGTAGAGGATTACTTGGTATTACTGGGTAGTATGGGGCACAAGAAGGCAGAACACTCATCGAGAGTGCTCCCCACAATGTTGTGGATCATTATTAGATATTAGTGTCCAACCAAAGATCTAATTTAGTTTTGAATGTTTCAAAATTAGGACTATTAACAAGGTCACCAGGTAACTTATTCCATGTTCTTGAGGCCCTTAGTGTAAAGTAATATAGTCTCTATTGGTCTTTGCCTTAGGGATATCAAGTTGTTTGGAATGTAATCTGCAGACTAGTTTTCTTTTTATATAATTAATTCCACATTGTTGCATAAGGATTGGATTTTCTAATGTTTTGTAAAGGAACAGGAGATCACCCCTTTGGCATCTTGTTTCCAAGGAATGACATTTTAATTTTTTTAACCTGTCATCATATGGTAATTGTGCTAAGTAAGGTATCATCCATGTTGCTCTCCTCTGGATGCCCTCAATAGTTGCTATGTCTTTCTTCAGATATGGGGTCCAAAAGGGTGACCCATAGTCTGAGTATGGTCTAACATATGTCCTATAAAGGGGAATGATGCAGTTTTCAAGTTTAGTCACATAAGTGTGATCTATTCTTCTAAGTAGCCCATTGGAGTGTTTAGCTAAGTTGTTACAGTGGTCTCCAGATGACAGTTTATTGTTGACAATAATCCCGAGATCTTTTTCACTATTAGTTACCTTAAGTATTATATTGTTTAATTTGTAAGATTGACATGGGTTATTATTGCCAAGGTGAAGTACGGTACATTTGTTAATATTAAACTCCATACCATTTGTTATTGCCCATTCCTCGATTTTATACAAATCTGTACGTAATTGATTCCTGTTATCCAGTGTGTCTACCTTACCTCCCAATTTGGTATCATCAGCGAATTTTGATAGGTGAGTATTAGAACAAATCTGCATATCAGAAATAAATATATTGAACAAGACAGGTCCAAAAATGGAGCCTTGCAGAACTCCACTAGTCACCTTGCCAAGGTCTGACAAAAGTCTCTTGATTTTCACTTGTTGGGTCCTATTTGTCAGCCAATGGTCTACCCAGTTTATTAAATTGGTTGAAATTCCTAAGTGTGTGAGCTTGTTAATTAGTTTTACATGTGATACATGATCAAAGGCTTTACTATAATCTAGGAGAATAATGTCCATGGGAATCCTAGCATCCAACTTGTGGTGAATATGATTATAGAAGGCTATTAAGTTAGCAGTTGTTGATTATCCCTGTTTAAAGCCACACTGAGTGATATCGCTGAGGTTTAAATTTAGAACTTCTACTTCTATTAGGGTTTTGATGATTTTTTTCATTAATTTGCATGACACTGAGGTTAAACTTATGGGTCAATAGTCACCCGACAACATCACCCTCCACCCCTGTTTCAATCTCTTAAGTCAGAGTTCTTCTGGGATACTCTCTGATATTTCATTCTCCCAGGCAAGTTTTATTTTCCCTAGAGAGTATTGTTTCCCAGGCCCTATAAATTTATATAACTGAAAGGTCCACCTCACCTTATTTTCTGATTTCTGTAGCATTATCACAAAATTTTCCCAGGGATTCGGTTGGCGTAAGAGTTCTTTCAAATTATCTAGGGTGTTAATAAAGTGGCATACCTGCAAGTATCTATGGAAGTGTGAATCCTGCAGACTAAATTGTTCTTTGAGCTGGGCAAAGGAGAGACATCTATTCTCCCTTATCAGTTGTGATAATCAAACTAGCCCCTTTAGTTCCCTCCTGGCGTAAGCACCATCCAAACATAGGGGAAGAAAGTCTGTATGCTGACAAATCAGGGAAAGGGGACCCAGGGTCTCCCCTGAGGCCAACCTACATCTAACCCTCTTTAGGACTGTCAAGGTGTGCTGTGTCCACTGTGTGCTAGACAGTGAGGAAACTGAAGTTAAGGATGCCGAGTGGGCCAGTGAACATAGAGAAACCTCCACAACCTCCACAATGTCCTGCTCTTGCATGTCCAACCATCCCGAGGAACTTCGCCCCATGATCCAGTATGAATCACTCGAAGTTGGCAGGCCAAATAATATGAATAAAAATCAGGCAGCCCTAACCCCCCATCCCCCATCATGCGGGAGGGATAGTATCTGTCTGGATATTCATGGGAGATGGCCCCCCCATATGAACCTAGACAAACAGACTGTGACCCCATGCCAAAGTGTCTGAAGAATCGGTATTGGGAGATTGGCAAATAGGAACAAAAAGCCGGGAAGCAAGTTCATTTTAATAGAATCTATTTTCCCCACAACCATCAAGGGTAGCAAGGACCACCTGGCTAAGTCGTGTTGTGCTGTGTTCCATAGTTTGTTATAGTTAATTTCAAATAACTTAGAGGCATCCACTTGGACCTTAATGCCCAAATATCGAATTTAATTATTCTTAGCCCAGGAGAAAGGGAAGCCAATGTGGAAGCCCTGTGGGACTGTTCCACTTAACTTAAGGGCCTCAGACTCGGAATAGTTTAATTTATAGCCAGACAGCTCTCCAAAAGTCTCCAGAATGGATAGGAGGTGATGGACAGACTTTTGGGGGGTGCCCCCCAAAAAAGGGAGTTGTCCTCATAAAGAGCAATCTTCTGCTCCCTCCCACCAGCCATCACTCCAATAACCTGTAACCAATAACCAATAACCTGTCTTTCAGATGAGATGTTAAACCGAGGTCCTAACTGCTTGGATTGGTGGTAGTTCAGGTAGATGTTAAAGATCCCATGGCACTTATCGAAAAGAGTAGGGGAATATTTTATTGAAAACTTAAAACAAAATATACAAAATCACATAAGTTAATACAAAATCATAATGAAAGAAATCAAAAACAGAAATATGTAATATAGCATACATGAACAACAAACAAAAATAATCCGTATTGGTACATAACCCCCATCCCATCCCCACTAAAAGAGTAGGGGAATTTTTATTAGAAACTTCAAAAATCAAATAAATACACAAAATGTTAATTCACACAAAAGAATATACAAATCATAAGAAAAAATCAAATAAGTATTTCAGTCATACAATTATTAAAGTACTTCCATAGAAAGCTGTAAAACTCAAATACATCCTAATACTGAAAAGATCCCACCCCACCCCTACTAAAAGAGTAGGGGAAATTTTTATTATAAACTTCAAACAATCAAAAAAATATACAAAGCAGTGTGAACTCACACAAAAGGAAAATACAAATTATAAAGAAATCAAATAAGCATTAAAGCCATATAATGTCTGAAAATAACTTAATAATAACCTAAAGCATATCCTAATACATAAAAGCCCCCCATTCCCCACTAAAAGAGTAGGGGAATATTTTATGGAAAAAAAATAAAATACAAAATCAACAAGAATGTATTACATCATACAAAATCATGAGAAAACACATAAAAGACCTATGGTTCTCTCCAAGCGTGCGGAAAACAACCTAACAAAGAAACCTCACCCTGTATCTAACCAGGACATATTCCTCTACCATAATTTATACAAATCAGGTAAAATGTTATGCTGCTCCATAACCTGCCACTTCAATATTGCTTTCTGTAATAAAACTACTTGTTCTCCTGTCAAGACTTGTTGACGCAGAGACCAACCACACCTAACTAACCATAGCTGATAACTAATAAAACTCATTAATAGTCAGATAGTAATATCATCAAATTTGGCCCATGCTCCAGGGAGCACCCCATCGAGCCAAATCCATGAAGGTTGATCCTGAAAGGGGTTTAAAGGCCATGTCCTGTGAAATACTTCCCAAAACGTCATAGCAAATGGGCTCTTGAATAGAAAATGAGAAAAAGTCTCTATGGATTCCATGCAAATATTCCCTCTAGGACATGTACGTTCATTAATGCCTTTATACTTTAAATTGCCCCGAACCCCCAATTTTTGGTGGGTACATAACCAAATAAAGTCTCTCATAAAATATGGATGTCTTTTGCTGGATAAAAAGGAGTTGATCAGAGAGTGTTGGGTAGCCGATAAAGTGACATACCAGGGGGAGACATAATAAAAGTTTCCCATTATCCAATTATACATGGCTTTTTTTGAAAGTATACAAAGAGAATATTTCTGAAGTTTCCATGCCTTTATTTTACTTATTATACTCAAGAAGTGTCCTGGGAAGTGAGCCACCTGTGTCTGTTGAGGGAGAGGAATAGTCAGATCCCAATCATCAAAAAGGGGTTCAATCACATCCTCTACCCACGGGATCCGATCCTTTGCAACATTTGTCAGTAATGGAACAAAATTAAAAAAAATAAAAGTTACATAAAAGAAAACTACCGGGTTTAACATACTCAGCCCCCTCCTTTATAGGTAAATAAGTCACCCCTCTCTTGACAGGATTCAACCTGCTACCCCATAAACATTGAAAAAAAAACACTATAAACTGAGGCCTCCATATTTAACGGTGGGGGAAAAACAGTGGCTAAATACCAAAAATGAGACAATAAAAAAGTTTTAATTAAAAAGTTACGCTTCCCTTTAGTTATCTGCCATTTATTCCAGATGGCTACTTTTCCTGCAGCTGATATCAAAAGTTGTTCTCAATTATACCACTGGGGATCATCCCCACCAAAATAAACACCCAATATTTTTCTATAGGTCATATCTTTAGGAATTCCCCAAACAAGGGAGACATCACTGGCATCATACCCTAAGGGCAGGATCCCACTCTTCTGTGTATTGATTCTAGATCTGGAAAGATTAGTAAAGTCACATAAGAGGTCACGAGTGGCTACTGCAGAAGATTTATGTGCCAAAAAATGTTCCAGATCATCTGCAAATGCCAAAGCAACCACCTGCTTATCCTCTGATCCCACTGAAAGTCCAGTTATTGCTTCCGTCCTATATAATGCATGCAATAAAGGATCAATAGATAGGACATATAATAAGGGGCTGAGAGGACATCCTTGCCTCACCCCCCTGTGAACAGAAACTGCATTACCTACCCAACCATTAACACTAGGAATAAGACTTATTCCTGTATAACAAATCTGTAACCACCTCATAAAAGGAGATGGAAATCCAAAGGACCGTAATGTTTCCCACAAATAGTTATATTCTACCAGATCAAAGGCTTGAGATTGATCTAAACATACCAAATGACCAAGTAATTCCTGGTTGTCTCCCTTATGTAGAATTTCCCGAATCAAAATTAAAGCATCCTAAATCCGTTTTCCTGGGATGCTACTATATTGGGATGGATGCACTACCAGATCTATGACACTAGCCAATCTATTACTAAGAACTTTTATAAGAATTTTATAATCGGTATTCAGAAGCGAAATCAGCCTCCATTGCCTTATATCTCCCAGAGTCCCTCCCTTAAAAATCAAGAGCAAAAGGCCTTCCAACATACTGTTAGGGAGTTGCTGTTGGGATAAGCCATCATTTAAACACATACAAAACTGAGGTCCTAAAACATCCCAAATACTTTTATAAATTTCATGTGGGAGGCCATCAGATCCAGGTGTAATACCTGGTTTAAGTGACCAAATTACATTTTTTTAGTTCAGTTTGTGAGATAGGTTCAGTCAAAAGATTCCCGACATCCTTAGGTAGCTGGGGTAAATTAAGTTCACCCAACCACTGTCTCATTTTCCCTACCGATAAATTCTGGCTCTCAAAAAACCTGAGAGAAATGAGTAGTAATTTCATGTAAAATATCCACTTTTGTATGCACAGTATTACCAGAAGAGGTATTCAAATGCTCCAGATTATGGCAATCATGAAAAAGTTGCATAGAGTCAAATGGCAGTGTGTCTTTCCTCTTACCATTCATGCCATACTTCTGCTGATATTCTAAAGATTTAAGGGCTTCAAGCTGTTTCTTTGCCAGTAAAGCTTTTAGATATTTAATCTTCTGCAAGTCCTCCGCTCCTAAATTAGGGCGGAAAGACGTCCAGAAGACAATATTTTTCCTCAAAGAGGTTATTCCATCATATTTAAATTTCCCATTAATGCGCCCTATTGTATGAAAAAAGGAACATATCTCCACTTTTGTGTCTTCCCACCAAGTAGTAGTATCATCATATAAAAAAACACAGATTTTCTTGCTTGCAATACTGCTAAAAATCCTTCACATACTACTGGAATAGACAATAATGAAGTATTCAATTTCCAAGTCCCTGGCCCCCTTCTTATCTCAGGGACATCCCTAAGGACTAATGTTAATAGCTTATGATCAGAAGTAGCTACATCTTGAAGGAGAGCCATTTCAACTTTTATAAAATCAGATACAAAAAAATAATCAATTATAGAGGCCCGTGGGCCACAAAAATATGTGCTACGCTCTGTTATCGGGAGAGAACCAAAGGCATCTATCAAGCCCACATCGCTAATCAGGTGAGTCAGGCACTGAGCATCACAGTATATTTTTTTATTTGGGACAGGAGTAGAACACTGGGCCAAATTAACATTAAAGTCCTCTCCTAAAACTATCAAATGGGATGTCTGCAATAAGGGAGAAAGAGAGCGAAAAAGCAGTACTCTCTCATACTTTGTTTGAGGTGCATAAATATTTATAAGTCTAATCAATTGGTGTGCCTATAGTATATCCAGTATCAAAGCTCTGCCTGGCTGCACCTCTAAATGACGCACAACCTTAACCTTAAAAGAAAGAAAACATATCCCAATCCCTGAACACTGATCCTCCCCCTGGGACCAAATACTATCCCCCCAAAGCCATGCATCCGAAGCTGCAGACCTCTCAGCTGCTGAGTGTAACCGGACATCCTGAAAAAATATACAATCCAGGTTAGCATGCAAAAAATAAGAGAAAGTACTTTGTCTTTTATTCAGAGATTGAATGCTGTTAACATTCAAAGAAGCCACTCGAAAGGAAAAGGGATCCATAGATTTAAACAGGCAGGGCTCTTCATTTTACTTTACTCGAGGCTCTTGTCACGCTTTCACTTTTTGGGCCCTGAGTCGAATGATCAGCAGGATCCAGGCAATCACCCTGAGAGTTCGCAACCATTACTCCTGCAATAGATAAAGTCACAGGGTCTAGGTCCTGAGAAATGTCAGACAACACAGTGAATTTATTAGTATCTTCCACAGGGGTCACTAGTTCAGGTTTCCTCTGTTTGCCTTTCAGTTTAGCCAATTTCCCTTTCTTACCCTGTACCTAAACAAAGCCTGAACCACGGGCAGTGGATTCCGGGAGAGGGTTTTCGAAAGGCAGGATATTAGGAAAATCAGTAGGATTATCCTCATGTAAAAGGCGGCCAATGTCAGGTAATTGGGGTTCCTGGCCTTCCTCCTCAGTCAAGGGGCCTGATACAGGACTATTCCCACTAGCAGGTACCCCTGAAGTGGAGGATATGTGGGTCACCACAGGGCCTAGGCCTTGCTTTACCACCAGATGTATATAATGATCCTGGACTCCAAAATCAGTGTCCTCTGTATTCCGTGCAGCAGAGGGGCAATCATCAAAGATATGACCTAGTTCATCACAAAAGTTGAACTTAGGTTGTTTAAAGCAGTGGGCACTAGGATGACCCATATCTCCACAATAAGAGCACTTCAGAATGTCACAAGAGGTGCTTATATGTCTAGATGAGCCACATTTAAAACATACCCGTGGCTGTCCAGGGTAAAATAGAAAACCTTTATCTCGCCCAATAAAAAAGCAATTAGGCAAATGTATCAAGTCCTGCTCATTAAGGTGCAACTTTATACGGAATTCCCACCCTCCATTCCAAAACCCTTCAGTATCCAGAATGGGCATGGGATTACCCAGGACATCGCATCTCTTTCCCAACCAGTGCACAATGTCCACTGTATTAACCCCCTCATTTCTAAATAAAATAGTAATTACCGAAAAGGTTGCTTAATAAGGGGGAAAACTATAAAGTCTGACCACAGAGGATTGGTTTTAGATTCATGTATCTATACCAAAAAGTTTCCAGCAACATGAGGTCACGAGAAGCTGATATCAAGGTGAACTCCCCCTGTACATGTATTAGAGCGTAGACCTCCGAGGGGGAGAACCCCATGCTTCGTTTCAGTAGGACTTTGCCCACAAAAAATCTGTCAGGGGGGGTTTTGCGAGGGCCTACATAACATAGATGAATTGCATTTCTTCGTTTCACTAGCTCCACTGGTTTGTGGAAATGACTAGCATAGGAGGGTTTAACAGGATCCCCAGGATGGAGGGCAGGTGTGGGATCAGAAACAATAGGTACAACTGGGGTTTCCTCAGGGCCTGGCGGTTCAGTATCTAAGTGACAAGCAGAAATAAAGTCAGACTGAGAAGTAGATACAGGGGAATTAACAGCAAAAGAATCAGAAACAGCACTTATCTGCTCCTGTATTTGAGAGGCAGGTCCAGTATTGGGCTTCCAATGCCCATCAGAAAGAGGAATCCAACCTGCTGCAAGCAGGGCCTTATCAGGAGATCAAGAATCTGCTTCTCCCGTACTCCAATCCCGCTGCGGTGATAAAGTAACTGGCTCAGGGTTTTTTTTGGATGCATCCTCCACTGTTAGCAGCTTTGAGACTCCCCCTGAGACTTCTGCGCCTGGAGATATGTCTAAGCGCTTTCGCTTCCGATCCTCTGCTTGATGCAGTCACTCAGATGTCAATTGCTCGCTTACATGGAGCAACTCAGCAGCTAAACACTGCAGTTTCTGCTCAAGACTAAACTGATTCTCCAGACTTTCTGTGATGGGACCACCGCTGTGGACGTTCTGCTGGCCACCTGCCTGGTGCATTCCAGCCGTCCCCTTAGCAGTTCCATTCTCTTGAAAACTCATAATGTCTTGTAAATTCTCCTGGGCTCGTGCAGCCCCATCCATCCATTCTTCACCAGTCCTGGCAGCTCCCCCAGGATCTGGAACAGCAGCCATCTTGGAGTCACCGACAAAAGGGTCCCCCTGCTCACAGGAAGCAGAGTAGGGGAATTTCCCCAGTGTCCTAGCCAAATTTCCTTCATTCACTGAAAATACCACCAACAGCTTAATCTGGTTTAAGGTCAGTTGGCATTCATCTGTGTCCCCCTTTCCCCGGGTCGAGCCTGAAAATAGGCAGGATTTGTCTAGTGCACTTACCTGGTCAACAAAAATGAAATAAATAAAAAATAAATAAACCTGAGGGTCCTGGCGCACAGCTGCCGCCAAAGGCTCCAGGCAGACCACAAAAAGTATGGGGAACAGGGGGCAGCCCTGCCTTGTTCCTCTGGATAAGGTAAATCTTCTAGAATTCACCCCATTTACCTTCACTTGGGCCTGTGGTAGGGTGTATAAATTATGAAAGATCTTTAAGAATTTAGAGCCAAATTGCATCTTCTCCATGGTAAATTTAAAAAATTGCCAATTAACCCGATCAAAAGCCTTTTTGGCATCCATGGAGATAGCTAACAGAAATTCCGATTTGTTTTGCTGGGAGGTAAGTATATTGAGTAATCTCCTTATATTATCAGTCAAATATCTTCCTGCCACAAAGCCAGTCTGATCTGGGTGGATGACCGCATCTATGACCTGTTGCAGTCTGCCCACCAGAATGCCGGTAAATATCTTCATGTCCACATTCAAGAACGAAATGGGCTGGTAAGAGGAACAGTGCTGTGGATCCCTGCACTCCTTGGGCAGCACCACCATCTGTGCCTGTCTCCAGGACAATAGGACCCCCCCCCCATATGTGATGAAAACACTGCAGCATACCAGGTAACAAGTCCTTCTTAAAACATTTATAAAATTTGGACAGTAAGCCATCCAGGCCAGGAGACTTTCCTGACTAATTTGTGCAATTTATTCAAGATTTCCTGGGCAGAGATGTTCCCGTCTAATGTGGCCCTGTGATGGACTTTGAGGGAAAGAAGTTCAATGTTATTTAAGAAGGACCCCACCTTTATTTCATAATTAGGAACAGGTCCCTGCCTATACAGTGCTGCATAGAAATCTGCAAAGGAAGCAGATATATTCAAGGGGTCTGTTACCACCTCTCCCCCCACCCTCAGGATCCTGAATTTTAAGAACTGCTCTAGAGATCATCTGTTTCCTTAAAGCTAGTGCCAGGAGGTGTCCAGCCCTGTTGCCTCCCTCATAAAATCTTTGTGCTGTTTACATGAGTATACCCTCAGTCTGGGTGGCTAGTAATGATTCTAGCCTCTTTTCTTTGCTAGCCAGAGAATCTTATCTTTGGGATGTAAGGTGAGCTTATATCGGAGGTCTGCCTCCCATAGCTCCTCCTCTGTCTGCTTCTGTAACTGTTAAGTGGCTTTTTTTTTGTTGAGAACTGCACTGAATAAATATCCCCCTCAGCACAGCCTTCATGGCATCTAAACAGACTAAGGGAGTTGTGTCTCAGGGTGGGTTGGCATCCAGAAACTCCTGGAAAGAATCAACAATTTGCTGCTTGACCACAGATTGATTTAGGAGCCCTATATTTAGACACCAGGTGCTGTTTCTTGGGCTAGGAGAGAATACCAGTTTTAACAATACTGGGGCATGGTCAGACCATGTCATGGGGAGGATGTCACAGGTCTCCAACATGTTAGACTACTCTTTGGGAATCAGGAACATGTCAGTCCTGGAGAAACCGGCATGCCTATGTGAATAGAAGGTGTAGTTAGCTGCAGTGGGATGGACACATCTCCAGGCATCGAGGTGCCCCTTCTCCCCCAGTAGGTGTTTCAGGAAGCTTTCCTGGCCACCCCCCCATGACAGCCTGCAATCCTCTTCTATCTGTCCTAGACGACAAGACAGTGTTAAAATCTCCACCTATTAGATAAATGGCATCAGGATCTCCTATGGTGTTAAGAATTGTTTCTATTTTAAGAAGGTGCTATTCTCTGACTGGTCATTTGGGGCATATATGTTCAGAAAAATACACTTCATATTACAAAATGTGACCTGTAGTTGAACATAACGCCCCCTACAGTCCAAATCCACACTTTCTACTTTAAGTGGAGTATTTTTCCTAATTAAAATTGCTGTCCCTCTCCTATGAGGATGCTGTGGCCATGAGGCAGCATGGACCTCTCCCACCCAGATTCTCCACAATGTTGTGTGCTCAATCTTGGACAGATGTGTTTCCTGCAAAACAAAAACAGGGAAGCTCCTGATCTGCCCATTTCTTGAAGCACTCTCACCCTTTTAATTGGGCTATTCAAACCTTTGACATTATAGGTGATGATTGTTAGACCAATCAAGAGCCATCAAAGCGTCCAACAAACCCCTTATCATACTCATTAGACGCATTCCCCCAGCCAAGCATCCCCATGACTCCCCCCAACCCTCTACAGCATGTTCAGTGCGCTCCCCCAGTGCTAACAGTAAATTGAACAAACAACATAAACAGTACAACATCAAATAGTAAAACCTGAATAAAACAAACTGAACTTTGATTTGTGACTCCCAAATGTGCCACCGTGCCCCAGCCTCTATGTGTGGAGGTGGGAAGGTGCGATAACCAATCATTACACCCAATCGAGGGCGATAATCCAAGACCCCATCCCGAGTGGTGGATCGCTCCACCCTCTGCATAGCTCAATGTGCTCCCAACCCCCCCCCAGCAAAAATTTATACAAGAAAATAAAGCACATAAAGCACAGAGGAACAAACCCCGCCTCTCTGTAGGCTGCCTTGCCATATTGAAACTAGCTAAATTCCCCAGCCATATGGAACTCAGATGTGTCCTCTAAGGGGCTCAAGGAGCAGCCAGTCATCTCCCCCTCCCTTTTACAGTGGCCTTTAGTCTCCCCACTAGATTCTCAACCTGTATGGATGAGGTAAGCTAGTGCAAGGGCCCAACTTAAACTTCCCCCTCCGAATTCAGCACCACACAGTTGAAAAGAAAAAGTGCCTGCCTTACAATTCAAACCTCCCCACCCAAAGATGTACAGAAAATTAAAGTTTGCTTTTCTTGCTTTATCTTTTGTAATATATAGGTTATTTTCAGCAAGACATGTTAGTCTTTCAGTCGCAATATTACAGGTACCCTCTGGTTTGATATGACCCCCTGATTTCGACATCTGACTATACCTCCAAATATCAGTTATAGAGAGTCTCACATGCTGAGAGAACAGGCAAGGTGACTTCCCTCCCCTACTGAAAATCAGTTCTCCATGGAAATTATAACGATCCACTGGTGATCGAGGGGGGAAGCCAGGAGGAATCCCTGCCACTGGGTAGCAAGAGATTCAATCACTCACCCCATACCCAAAGTTGTTGTCCAGGTACTAAGGCTTCCAAAATGTGGAAAATACTCAAGATGGTGCCATTCCACCACTGCCATGCCACACGGTTCAGTTCCCAACTGCCTCAGGCTTCTTGCCCTTGTCCCGGTTTTGTTTTCTGCTGCCCTCTCTCTGTTGCACGGGTATGCTGGTGTGCCTCCCCGAACATCCAAGAGTGACTCCAAAGGATCCACAGAAGTGGATCCACTTCCCACAGCTTGTTTCCTTGCAAGGCCCGAGTTTTTCACCATGTACCATTTGCCACGATCCAGCTCCTTCAGGGTTTCTGAGTCAAACACCTCATCCACTGCTATGCTACACTGCTGCAAAAAGGTTTCAGCTTATGAAATAGTTGGAAAGAAGTGGGTGCCTTTATCAGTAGTAATGCGCAGAGTGGAGGGATAATCTATTCTGGCTTTAACTCCCTTGTCCCTCAGTAGTTTCAGTATGGGTAGCATTTTCCTCCTGCGATCCATGGTTGTGGGAGCATAATCATGCACAAAGAAGAGTCTTGTGTCCCCAAAGATCAGCTCTTTCCTCTGCCAGGTCTTCTGTAGAATGTCCAACTTGGTACTGTAGTCGAGGAAGACCACAATTACAGACTGGGGGTGAGCCTTGGGGTCAACAGATCTGGAGCCCAGGGAGCGATGAGCTCTGATAATATTGAGGGTGTCCAGGTTTAAGATTTCCCAAATAAAGCTTTCCATGAATTTATTCATGTCACCAGACTCTGTGCCTTCCAGAATGCCATGTATTCTTATATTTTTTTCTTCTAGAACTATTTTCAAGATCTGCCACTTTTTGTTGAAGCCATATCTCCCTGTCATGTAGTTGCAGGAGAGCCCCATTGTGGAGATCCACTGATTTTGAGAGTTCAGTGGTATGTTGCTCAAGATCAGAAATTTGAGTCTGGTGGTGAGTTTGTTCTCTTTGGAGCTCGAGTAATTGTTGCTTTAAGTCCCCAATTTTATCCCCCAGTCACCGGAGTTCCTGGCACAGTTGCCTGGAGGAAATCATTGTTTCTTCCTCATCTTCAGAGCTCAATTCCTCCGAGAAAGTCTGGTGAGGGGAGTTCATGCAATTGTCAGCCTCTCTGGTTGTAGGCCCCTGGTCTGGAGTTTTTGCCAAAGTCTCCATGTCGGCCTTCACGCTCATTGGGACCATGAAATCCTTCAATTTGCTTCTTGTATTAGTCATGAGGATGTCTAATCAGTGTTTTTTATGTAAGGCAGCCAGTTTCTGTCACTGATGTGGCTGGATTGCGGTAAGGGGGTCGGGAGAGCTCTAAAGAACTAGTCTGCCATGACGGGTGACGTCACTGGAAGTCCCAAAGTTATATACATTTTTTATCTAAAAATCGATAATCTGTGCAAAAATCTTATTGATGGAGATATTTCATTCCACAACACTAGCAGAATACTGAAAGGCCATTTGACCAAGTCTGGTTCTGATTTGGAGGATTTTTAGGCACCTGTGCACCACTTCCCTTAACTGGTATAGTTGTTCCTCATTCTCTTGTTGGATACATACATTTCCCCTGATCAAACCATCCCTGACTTTGAATATTAATATGGCATATTGTTTTTTTAAATGAATAGCCAAACTGTTCCGAGCTAATTGTTTGCACATTTATTCATTTATTGACTAGAATCAGAATTACAATCCTTTGAGTCATAGACTCTTTTGCAAAGGCTCGTCAGATAAAAGTAAATGTACAGAAGAAACAAAAACATACACATACAATAATAAAGTAATAATACAAGGTCATACAGTTCTGGCATATAAGTAATTTGTGGGTTACATTAACAGGGAGCCTAAAGAAGGTCCCGGGTCAGAGTTAAGACAGGATTCAGTTCCGTACGGTCTTGAAGGAACTAGAGCCATAATATCTAATCAGTGGGACTGGGAACCTAGGAGAGACATAGGAGGGAGGCTAAAGAGAAGCTATCCTTTAGTTACAAATTACTGTATTTACTGGGATAGAGTAGGTACCCACATACAGTATGTCTCCGAATGAGGTTCTGAGAGGGGGGTGGAGATCATAAAGGGTGTGGGGGTTTAATTACATTCACAGGTTTTTGAATCAAGGAGTAGGGTTTTCAGACCTGATTTAAATAAGTAGAGACTTTGGACCAGACAGATGGAGGATGGTAGGCTGTTCAGCCACAGAGGGGCATGCTAGTGAAAGGATCTTTGTCCAAGAGATGTTCTACAGTTTGGGACTAGGAGGGTGGGGTTAGATGAGTGCCTTTGAGCTCTTCTGTGAGGGGCTGTGTGGATAAGTGGGTGGAGGCTGATTGGGGCTTGCTTAAGTTGTATCCTTTTTGCAAGGAGGCAGGTATGGTACTTAAGTCTGCCTTGGAAGTTTAGCCAGCCAGTGTGTTTATATAGCTCACATGTGTGAGTTAACCTGTCACATCCTGTGACCAGGTGGCAAGCTTTGTTGAGGGTGAGGTTGATGCTGCATAGTGCGGTTTGATCAGCCAACCCATAACTCACTATTCCGTAGTCCACCAGAGATAGAATAGATGAGGACACAGCAAGATGCATGGCCTGAGGAGGTAGGCAGTACTTATGCCTGTACAGGATCCCTAGTCTAGTGGTAATAGAGGAGAAGAATTGCTGTGTATGTGTGAGTGGTAGGAGCGGAAGGTGTCTAATGTGATACCAAGGTATTTGAAGTAGGAGACCTGTTCAAGCACAAAGCCAAGGACGTTCATTGCAACTAGTGGAGTGTGACAGTGGGGGCTTTGGCAGTGGGCAAAGATCATGGATTTAGTTTTCTTGTAGTTGATTATAAGACGGTGTTCAGAGAACCAGGTTTCCAGCTCCATAAAGAAGTCCTGCAGGGCAGTTTGTAGAGAATTTGGATGGGAGTGTTTCCAAAAGACTACTGCATCATCTGCATAAAGCAGCATCTTACCACTACAGGATTTAGGGAGTAAGTTTAGGAAGAGGGTGAAGAGTAGAGGGCCAAGTATTGACCCTTGTGGGACACCAGTTAGGACCAGTTTGCCCGGGGAAATAGTTGTATTGATATTGACATGTTGTGTCCAACCTGCAAGATAATCTTTTGAACCAAGCGTGACCTCTGGTGCAAAATTAAGGATTGAGGGTATGGAGTAGTAGCTCATGACTGACGGTATCAAATGCCTTCATCAGATCAATGTAGAGAGCTCCTGCCATGGAGCCTTATTCTAGGGCCTCTTGTATAAATGTAGTTAGTTCAATGAGGGTGGTTGAGGTGCTGTGCCCCCTCCAGAATCCGTGTTGTTCGTGGCAGAGCAGGTCGTGTTTGGATAGGTAGTCAGTTAGTTGATACAACTCTATTTTTCCTAGTGCCTTAGAGAGGGGTGGCAGGATAGATATTGGTCTATTGTTGCTTGAGGCAGTGGGGTCGCCACTCTTCAGGATGGGGGTTATTATTGCTCTCTTCCAAGCAGAGGAGAATTGGTTGAGGCATAAGGACAGGTTGAGGATTTTGGTGAGATGAGGCAGTGTCACATCCAGCATAAGCCAAATGAGTTTGAGGTCCAGGGAATCACTACTGTAGCGAGAGTTCACCAGGGCTTTGGTGAGATAGCGTCTTACAACATTACAGGAGATGACTTTAGACTGAAGGGCTAGGGTTGGTGGTGGCAAGGTGTCTGTGGTGGGGTTGGTGGTATATCAAAGAAATTAGGTGGGAGAATATGGGAGAGATCAAAGAAGGAGGAATTGAGGGCATTGGGGATAACATAGGGGTCCTGGGAAGTAACTCCATCTACTGTAAGCTGAACATAATGCAGTGATGGATCAGGAAGGGATATCTCAGGATAAATCTAGCTAACCGATTATTAGAGATGCAATGAAGTAAAATTCCACCAATGAAGTGGACGCTAAGTGGCCACTTGGCGTTAGTATTCCGCTACGTGAAGAGCCCATTTTAAACCCTCACTTCACCACTTCGCATTGTAATTATGACTTCATGTTGTGCACTCTGCATAATTCCACTTTAAGGCAGAGTGAGAATTCAAAGGCAGCCCGCACACATCTCATGGCTTTCACAGTGTGCGCCACATGCTTCAGGCAGACAGGCAGGCAGAAGGTTACGGCAAAAACACGCTCCAACGAGGGCTGATTTACATGTTTTTCAAGGGGGTGTGACAAATGGCTCTGCTCTGCGAATGGCTGGGGTTGGGGTGTGGACATATTATGAAGAGGGGTACACAGGTGGCAAGTCCACAAATGGAGTTATTTTCCTCATTTTACATACATGGGTTGATGTACCATTTGCACTAGAAATACTGCATTGACCACCACCACCACTGCTACTCTGACCACCACTTGACAAGATTTCTAAATCATATTTGTCCCCCTCATCATGCCTGTAGTAATCTTCTGGTGTTATTTGATCACTACTGTAAACATTTCTACTTGGTCTTATACTCATGGAAGGGAATAACATGCTCAGTAAGGTTGATGACGAGGGTGAACGCCCCACTATGGCATTAGCTGCCATCTGGTGCCGGGTCCACAGTGCCATGTTCCTGTTCTTAAGATGTGTATGCTGGCTCCCCATGCCCAGATGACTCCCCTTTTTACCTCGACTCACATGCAGATGGTAAAGCTGGCAGATTGCAACTGACTCAACATTTGCATCTTGGACAAAAAAGTCCCAAATAAGGGATTGTGATCCCCTACTTTTAACATCTCCCTGATGCTGCTTATTGGACTCGGTTTTTAACTCCTGAAATGGGAGTGTGTGCTACATGATTTTTCAGGCTGGACACACTTGGACTCCAACTGACCATCATGACTACCTATGATTGTTAGTGGGTCGTCATCATCATTATCATCAACAGGAGCTGCTAAATCAAAACTTTTCTGAGGGGGGAATTTAACGCCAACAGACCCAGACACAGCCACCTTGACTTTATTTTTCTCCAGTTCCCAACAGGGGTCACTGACATCATCATCATATTCATCAACATAGAAACATAGACTTTGATGGCAGATAAGGACCACTTGGCCCACCTAGTCTGCCCATATCCCTACCTACAGGATAAGCTGCAGATCCTAGTTAACCAACAGCCTACAGTATTTCTGCCTAAAACCCAAAATAATTGCTTTATGACTGTTCCATACATTCTTGAATTCTCCCACAGTTTTAGACCCCACATCCTCCTCAGGAAGGCTGTTCCATGTGTCCACCACCCTCTCTGTGAAAAAATAATTCTTCACATTGCTCCTGAGCTGTCCCCCCCTTGATCTTCAAATTGTGTCCCCTTGTTCTTACACATCTCTTTTTCTGAAAGATGCTACCCTCTTGGACTTTGTTGATTCCACTGAGCTACTTAAAAGTTTCTAACATGTCCCCGCTCTCCCTCCTTTTCTCAAGGGTATACATATTAAGCTCCTTTAGTCTCTCCTCGTATGGCTTCTCTTGCAGACCCTGCACCATTTGAGTTGCCCTCCTCTGGACAGCCTCCATTCTGTCTATGTCCTTGTGAAAATGGGGTCTCCAGAACTGGATGCAGTACTCCAGATGGGGTCTCACCAACTGTCTGTACAGAGGGATAACAACTTCCTGTTTTTTGTTGGTGATGCCTCTCCCTATACATCCCAGTATCCCCCCAGCCCCCCCTACTGCCTTCTCACATTGCTTGCTAACCTTAAGGTCATCTGATATGATTAACCCAGGTCCCTTTCTTATTTTTGTTGTTGTTACCTCCTCATTGTGTAATCTTCCCTGTTTTTGTTTCTCAGGTGCATTATTTTGCACTTCTTTGCATTGAATCCAAGCAGCCATACTTCTGACCATTCCTCCAACCTTGCCATCCCTTCTCATCCTTTCCATGCCTCCTTGTGTATCAACTCTGTTGCAGATCTTTGTATCATCTGCAAAGAGGCATACTTTTCCTTCAGTCCCTCTGCAATATCACTTATAAAGACATTAAAAAGGACTGGACCCAGTACTAAACCCTCGGTACCCACTAGTAACCCTTTTTCTTCAGAGTGGACTCCATTTACTATTACCTTCTGTGTCCTGTTGTCCAGCTAATGTATTACCCAGGCCACCATCCTGGGACCCACTCCCAGGCTGATTAATTTGATTATTAATCTTTTGTGTTGGACTGTGTCAAATGTCTTGCTAATGTCTAGGTAGGCCATGTCCACAGCCCCTCCCTGGTCTGCTACTTAGGTCACCCAGTCAAATAAATCAATTAGATTCTTCTGACAAGACCTTCCCACTGTGAACCCATGCTGCCTTGGGTCCTGTGCCCCACTGGCCTCTAGGTACTCAACAATTCTTTCCTTCAGAAGTGATTCCATCACTTTCCCTACCACAGAGGTCAAACTGACAGGTCTGCAGTTTCCTGCCTCTGTTTTGCTCCCACTTTTGTGAAGGGGAATCACGTCCGCCTTCCTCCAGTCCTCAGGTACCACACCATCCTCCCATGATTTGTTAAAAAGGGTAGTCAGTGGTGTCACTAGTTGTCCCCTTAATTCTTTCAGAATTCTGGGGTGAATTCCATCAGGCCCCATTGCTTTGTCCACCTTCAGTTTTAGGAGTTCTTTCAGAACCCTTTCTTCTGTGAAAGGACTGGGATTGACCACCCTATCTAGAGTGCTTCTGTTAATTGGATTAGGCACCTCCTCTCTCCTCCTGTTTTGTGAATACTGAGCAGAAGTATTAATTTAGTATCACTGCTTTTTCACTGTCCCTCTCTGCCCACCCACCGTCTTTTCTATTCAGCCTCACTATCCCTCCCTTTGTCTTTCTATGCTCCCTGATGTGCCTATAAAAGGTTTTATTCCCCCTTCTTAACCGAGTGGTCTATCTTTTCCTCAGTTTGCGCCTTTGCTATTCTGACTTCCCTCCCTGCTTCCTTCTGCCCTAACTGGTACAGTTCTCTGTCCTGATCCTTCTGTGTTAACTTATACTTCCTAAATGCTATCTTTTTTCTTACTGACCTTCCCTGTCACCTCTTTTGAGAACCATAGTGGCTTTTTCTTTCATTTTGATTTATTTATTTGCTTCACACAAAGGTCTGTTGCCTCTGTGATGGCAGTTTTGATGTTTCCCCATTGTTGCTCCACCCCCTCCTTCTAGCCTGTTTACTAGGGCTTTTCTAAGGCACTCTCCCATCTTGCCAAAGTCAGCCCTCCTGAAGTCCAGTACCCTCATGTTTGTATTGCTTGATTCTGTAGCTGAGTTTATCGTGAACCATACTGTTTGGTGGTCACTTGTTCCCAGATGGCTACCCACTTCTACAGCCAAGATCCTCTCACTGTCCCCATTTGAGAGTACAAGGTCTAAGACTGCTCCCTCATGAGTGGGTTCCAAAACTTGCTGTCTGAGGCATGCCCCCTGTAGGGCATCGAGAATGGCCCTGCTCTTGACTGTGGCTGCAGCAAAGGTTCTCCAGTTAACATCTGGCATATTCAGGTCCCCATTAACAGTATCTCCTTTCTCTGCCATCCTAAGGATGCCATCTGTCATATCCTTGTCCATTCCCTCTCTCTGACATGGGGGTCTGTATGCAACCCCTGTGTGGATTGTGGTGCCATTTCCAGTCTCTAAGGTGACCCACAGTGCCTCCTCTCCTCCCTGTTTATTCTTTTGTTTAGTTGCTTTTATTCCTTGCCTTACATAGAGAGCTACTCCCCCCTTCTGCCCTCCCTGTCTCTCCTGTAGGTTGTGTACCCTGGTATGTTAACATCCCAGTCATGGTTTTCTGTGTACCATGTTTCTATGACTGCTATGATATCCAGGCATCCCTCTTCCATCAAGGCCACAAGTTCAGGGAGCTTGTTGCCCAGACTATGGGTATTGGTACTCATTACCCTCCATTTCTTGATGGCCTTACCCCTTTTTGCCCCATCCCTGACCTTATTGCCTTTGTCATTTTCTCCATTTACCCCTGCCCTTCTCCCTATCAAGATCTCTATCTTTTTGTTTACCTCACTTACTACCCTGATTTTTTTGGTGGTGCTAGGATTTCCCTGCTCCTTTCCAGTGCCTCTCCCCTTGGCTAGTTTAAATGCTTGCCAATGAAGCATTTAAACCTATCACCTAAGATCCTGGTTCCCTACAGGACAGATGCAGACCATCACACCAGAATAGGCCTACATCACTCCAGGTGGATCCCCAGTCCCCAATGAAGCCAAATCCCTGAGCTCTGCACCAGTTTTTTCAAACACACTGATTGAATCCCATGGTGTGGAGCACCCTAGCCTCATCCATGCCGTAGACAGACAGCACCTCTGAGAAGGTTACCATGTGTGCTACTTGTCTAAGGCCCCTCCTCAACTCCACAAACTCTTCCTGCACTGCTCTGATCCCTTTCTCAGCCAGGTCATTTGTCCCTAGGTGGACAATGACATCCAGCTCCCTCCCTGTGTAGCTGCTTCAGCCATCCCTGGTATTCGCTCCTTGTCCCTCAAGCCACGGTGCTGGGCAGGCACCTTACCTCCTCTCCCTTCCTCCCAGTTCTACCCTCCTAACAATGGAGTCCCCACCTGAGTTATTTCCTTCCTGTGGGGTCCCATGCTACCCTTTGTGGGTCTCCCTTTGTGGAGATTCCCAGCATCCCTCTTGGTCTCCACTGAGGGTGCCTCCATAGAGGAACCACACTTTGCCAGAATGGCATATGAATTGTGGAGAGGTACAACAGGAGGGATGTGCCTCTGTTCCATTACCCTCACCCTCCCTGAGCCCACTGTGGTCCAACCTCTCCTCTTTCTTGTCTACCTCTGAGGCAACGGCAGTTTCCCTAGTGGTCCTTGGGTGGGAGAGGAGGTCCCACAAATCCTGACCAACTCAGCCTGGAGATGAGCAACCTCCTCCCTTAGCCCAGAGAGGTGCCTGCAGATGTGACAACACTGCATCCTCCAGTACACCTCCCGGAAGACTGCTGCTCCACAGCCACTGCACTACACCACTCCCATCATGTCTTATTTCTGGCCACTTAACTGTTGTTTGGAATACTTGCTCTTTCCTCTGTTTATTTTTTTTCACCACTTACTTACTGACTCTGTGCCCTTTAAGCTCCTGATCTTCCTGCTCTGAGACAAGAAGTTCCTATATTTCTCAGTAGTCTCCTTACTTGCTCAGAGTCAGATCTCCAGCAGCTAGAAAGGAAGGGAGGGAGAGCTACTCTTTTCCTTCTAGGATGGTGAGTCTTTTGTGGCTCTGTGATTACTCACTTCCTGCTCCCAAATAGGAAGTTCCTGTTGTCAGTCAAATCCTGTGCCTATAAAAGTAGAACTGGCTTAGGGTGGAGGGGAGGAAAGGAGGGCAATATAGTCCCAATAGAGAAGTATAGTTATAACAGCTGCTCCTTCTTCTTGGTGTTATCTGCCTGTTCTCTGGCAGAAGCTATCTAGGGCAGTTTTTAAATCTGGCTTTAACCTGGCTTACTTCTAGCTAAGCCGCCCCCTACTTCACAGCTCTTTCTAAACTTAGTTAATTGCACAGATAAAATTCCTTCAGCCACCTGAGACAAACACCTAGATAACTGCACAGATAATTCACTTCAGCCAACTCAGACAAACACATTAACTTTTTTTTGTTGATTTTACCCTAAATTGAAGGTCCCAGTAGTGGAGTTCCAGTTCTTAGTCCCAGTAGAGAACTATAGTTATAACAACAGCTCCTACTTCTTGGTGTTCTCTGCCTGTTCTCTGGCAGAAGCTTTAGGCAGTTTTTAACCGCTTTAACCTGGCTTCCTTCTAGCTAAGCTACCCCTACTTCACTCCATCATCATCTGCATCAACATTTTCAGCTTGGATGCTGTCATGTGGAGAACATGTTCCAATCACAGCATTATCATCATCATCATCATCATCATCACCTGATATTTTTGTGCTACACTTTGAATCATTGATGGCAAAGGCATGACCTCAACAGCTGGAAGAAATGTGGCATTGTGAGTTATCATCGCCAGGATCAGAATCATGTTCAAGTACCATGGGATGGTAATGTGAGAATGACATCATCTACACTGTAAGTCATAGCTTTAGACTCAACTATATTTTTGAAATGGTTAACTGGTCAGAACTGCAACTTGAGGCAGCAATACTCATGCCAGCAGAAACTGCACTAACACCACCAGCTAGGACATCATCATCTCCTCCAACTATGAGTGAAGCTGCAGATTGCACTGTAAAAACATTGATGGAGAAATCCCTTTACTGACATCAGCTGTGCACTTCTGCGTACTACCACACCCATGGACAATATTGCCACTGGCAGAAGTACCATGGCAGAAACAGCTTTGCTTGCATGTCTCTTTGCAGGCATTTTGGGGATCACCAAGAAAATTCTAAACAAATTTAGATTTCTGAACTTTCAGTCTGGGCTGTGGATGTGAAGCCAACAAAGACAACTGTGGCTTGCAGATGGAGATTGGGCACTAAACTGATACAAAAGCACAGACAGATTATGATTGCACTGCACAATCAAGAAGAGATGCAAATGCAAAGTCATTACAATACCTTAACCAGCACTCAAGCCACAATCCAATCTGGAAAAGAATACCTTTTGCGATTTGGGGTGCAGCACTGTAATAACAGTCCAAAACCAAGATACCACAAAGCAGTAAATTACGCAGGTGTGGTGGATAGCAGGTTCACATTGCTTCAATTACTCTGTGGCACAATAAAATGTGTCTGAGTTGATGGCATGTCTCACACACACACTCACAAACAACACACACACACACACACACACACACACACACACTACAAGTAATGCATAGCAAACTGAAAACTTCAGTAATATAACCAAATCATTTAAACAAACTGAAATTATGCACTGCTGCACCACAACAATCAGCAAAAAAAAAATGTCAAGAATTACTGAAAATATTACTGTGTGTACATTAACACAGTTATACAAGAAAAAAATAACTGAAACAGAAAGACTGCCTTTTTCTCCCAGTTAATCTATCTCCACAACAGTTATGCCCCTTCCCCAAAGCATACTTCGAGTGTCTGTCAGTACACAAACTGAATGTTCTAATTTAACATTCAAAATCCACACACAAACAATAAACACTCAATTATATGAGCACAGGAGGGTTTCCTACAGTGATGTATTAAATTTTGAGAGCAAAAATGTCTCAAAAAGGCTTTGTTAACAGCTTTTAGTGCTTTTGAATCGCAAAGCTCTGACAGCAAACTGTCTCCAGCTACCACTACACACACACACAACACAGAACGGAGGTTGTGCAGAACAGTCTAGAGCCCATGTGACCTGCAATCCCATGAATCTTTGAGCTCTAGAACAAGGAAAAATGATGCTAAGTACATTGCTTTCATTTACTACCTATCTACATTCAAATTGGTGCGAAGTGGTTGTGGAAGGCGAGTAACGCAAAGTCATTATTATCAATGGACTTCACGTTCCTCATAATGACGCAAAGTACTCCACTTTGTGTTGCGGATTACTTTGCGGATTCCACATTACTCCGTGAATTGCTTTGCAGAGCTAATTTTGGCCACTTCGACCACCTCTACTGATTGTATACTGTATTTACCCTGTTTAATAGTTTAACTCCAGCAAAGCCGTAAACTAGATTGCCATACTCTAGGACCAGAAGAATCAATTGTGTTGCTATTGTTTTTTTGTATTTGAAGAGATGCAGTTGATGCTGATCTTCTTAATGTACCTATTCTTGTATACACTTTTTTGCTATATAATCAATGTGGTTTTCAAAAGTCAATGAGCTATCTATAATGCGGTATAATAATTGTGGAGTCAAAAACAGTGACTGAATTCAAGCATGCATGGGACAGCCATAAGGCAATTCTAGGGGGTTGGGGTAGAAAGAAGTAGGCTGCTGGTTAACTAGGATCTGCAGCTTATCCATTAGGTAGGGAAATGGGCAGACTGGGTGGGCCAAGTGGTCCTTATCTGCCGTCAAATTCTATGTTTCTATGTTTCTATGTTATAATGACTCCTAAGTATTTGTATTGGTGTGTATTAGTATTTGTCCTTTTCTGGTAGATCCAGATGCAAATGATTTGATACCTTTTATTGGACCAACGTAGATGTTACACAAAGAAAACAATGTCTAAGCTTTCAGACCAGCCAAGTCCATCCTCAGAGACTTATTACAATTGTTCAGAGAGTCACAATCTAGTAACACCCAGATCATACATTAAAAACAGAAAACTTCTCATTGGTTAAAAGTACCTATTTAAAAAACAATCACAAATTTAAATGGAATGAACAGCCTCCCATTAGTTTGCTATTACTGAGAATCTTTTCAAGGTCAATCCATTAAACAAGCTAAACACTCTAGCAGGCAAAGCCTGTAACTGAAATTATTAATGAATGAGTGTGTTATGAGAATACATTCAAAATTAAAAGCAAGACCTTAGATTTAATACCACAAATGTCCAAGTTAAAATGTGATAGTATTGTATGATTAAAAACTGTACAACAGAAATATATGTATGGAAATAAGAGGGGGATAAGAAACATGTACCTTGTATGGACACCTGTTTAAAACATTCATACAGAATTAAACTTATCTGGAGATATTTTCTAAACTATACTCTCAACCAGTTAACACACTCCATAAACTTAAAAACCTAGGACAGGATTCACAAAAGAGATGCGCCAGGCGCAAATGAGATGTGCCAGTGGAAAGAGGATACACCCACCAAACTCCGCGCGATCCACAAAGGGATGCACCATGGGATGTGCCATGCGCAACCCCACTGTGAATCACGTGGAAAGGGCAGGGTGCAAGTGGAGATGTGCTAGCATATCTGGGATGTGCAAAACCACCCAAGGGGGCAACACAGTGAATATGGAGCAAGCAAGCAAGGCATGCGGGAGCAACAGGGGACAAAACAGTGGGATAAGTGAGAGAGGAACACAAGACCAATGGGACACACCAGAGAGGCCAAGGGCACAACAGTGGCCAAAACAGGCACAGAACTGAGACAGGGAACAGAGAACAACACACAGAGTCCCAGGCCACAAACCACACAGGTCCATGGCAGGCACACTGTAGCTGGCATAGTGCCATGCAACAGAGTGCAGATGCAAGGAGCAAGGTGGAGGCCACTGGGCAAGGCCAACACCACAGGTGGACAGGACTGTGGCCATGTGGGACACACACACAGGGTGACACCATGCCAAACACTGGCCAGCACACTGTGCCACCACAGTGCCACACAGCCAGAACACATCCCCAACCACAGAACACAGTACACAGGTGCACAGAGCAATAGTGAAACAGTGCAATATATGAAGGCCACAAGCAATGAGGACACACAGACAAGGGGCAGGGACATGAGCAGCAGTTCATGAGGCCCACGCACATGCTACAGGCACCAGTGGGTCCACACGGGGTGGTAGCAGTGGAGGAAGGAGACCATACATAGCCGGGGGCACACAGGGCCATGGCAGTATGGGGACAGGGAAGAGCCCCTCACAGTACACAAAACCAGGAATGTGGAACAGTGAATGACCACAGACACCATGTCAAAGATTCAAAAGATTTATACAAAAAATAAACTGAACAGTGAACAATATAAACAGAAGAAGCAGCAGAAACTATGTAGACAGATTAATCCAAAAGAGAAAGGGAGTGAGGGACTATATACAAGTACAGGTGTGCTAAAGTGGAGAGGGGGTGGGAACAGCAACATAGGTATGGAGGGTGTGGGAAACAGTGGACTATATACATCAGGGAAAGGCCTGCACAAGGAAAGGGGCTACAGACATGGTTGCACACCTCTACGTCCCAACCCCAAATGGCCATGTGCCAGCAGGAGATGGAGGACAGCCCCTATGGTGCGATTCAGGCACCCCTGCATCAGCTGGATGAGCCTGCGTGACCGCTGGATGGCCCGTGAAATCCTCCCATCCAGGTCCTGCAGCTGGTCCATGGAACCTCCACCTCCGGCTGCTGCATGATGATCCCAGGGACCTACTGCAAGGACACAGAGAACACATACTAAGAACCATGGCAGACACACAACCCCCACTGAGCAGTAGCCCACTCCAGCAGACAGACAAAGCACACAGAAGGGCACTACCTACCTGATCTCAGATGGCCACCATGATGATCTCTAGCTGCAGCCCCCTGATGCCTCACCTGAGCATCCTCTGCAGCCCGCCGCCTGGCCTCCAGCCCTGCAAGACACAACAGACAGATACTACTATGAGTAGACACATCAGTGCACCAACCCACCCCCAACACCAGTGTGGGCATGCAGTGTAGGTGTACACAACCAGTGCAACACCGTGTATAGCAGCCATGCCTCAACCCCAAAAGTGCTCTCCCATAGATATGCACCACACGGTGGTCCCTCCCATGTGTGACACAGTGCAGCCATCCCACACACACCACTGCAGAGTGTCCAGCCCATGTCGCATGCATGACAGGACACCACATAGCAGGTGCAGCCACAGCCATATGTGTGTGTGGTGGAGTGCCCATATGAGTGTTATGTTGTGATGTGACCCATACCCACTCCACATGCACCTGTGCTGCATACAGATGCATGCAACCTACCTGGTTTTGGAAGTGCACCCCCGCATGCACGCTCATGCAGCTGCCAAAGACAGGACCTGTCCCTCTGGCCAAGGTCACCATAATGGTACCTGCACTGTTCCATGGTGTGGGGAACCTCTGTGAGCTGCAGCAGCCACTGGGCAATGGTGACCCACACCTCTGCCCTGGGCACCTACAGGTCCGTGGTCCCAAACAGCCACCCTCCACATGCACCAGCAGGGCCACCAGGTGGAGCAGCTCCATCTCAGACCAGTTCATGATCCTTGGTCCAGTCCTCTCTGCCCTAGGCATCCCCACACCAGTAACAGCACACTGTTGCAAGCACTGTATGTGTGACTGGAATGCATAATTGCACCACATGCACCACGAGGCCCTATGCATGGCACCGTGCACAGCAGCGTGAAGCACGATTGGTCCATCATGCACCTACAAGTGCATGCTCAATGCACAATCTTATGGTGGGAATGCGGGGTCATGGGTCATGATCGGTTGGGGCATGTGCAATGCAGTTGCAGCCACCATGTTATGAATGGGATGCACTATCTCGCATAGTGCCTGTGATGCACGGTAGCACACTGACACGAAATGGCATGTAATGCGCAATCCACGTACAACAACTGACAACTGTCACAGTGAGTACTGCATGGGGTGTGTGTGCATGTGTGAGCAACTGCACTGTGTTATGGGCACCATATGCATGTCCGGAATACGAGTGACAGAACAAACACTCAACTGCAGTGCTGCACCATGGGTACAAGGCACAGTGCATGTGTGCAGTATGCACCAAAGCATTTGTGCCCCATTCAGGAAGATGCTCTGAATGCAACACGCATGCACGGGCAATGCACTGTGTAGGAATGCATCCAACTCAGCAGATGCGTCTTGTTGATTGAGAAGAGCTGAGGGCACTTATGCAATTCACAGATAATGCTCCTAAATCAGCCTAATAATGTATTCAGGGGCATCTCAGCTGTTTAGCATCTCATTAACACTGCCCCAGTCCTCATTTGCATGCCCTGAGCCATAAATGCTTCCAACTCAGCCCACAATGAGAATAGGTGACTGAGAGGATTCACAGCCTTGACAGTGGGTACATTTTATTTCTACATATATCACAGCAGGTTTTGTGGACTGGGAAAGTGCATTAGTCTACTGCTGCCTAGAATCAGGCACACGTGGGGGGGGGAAGATACAGATGACTGCCACAGAAATGTATTATAGAGCCATCCGTGTGTGTACAGGCCCAGTATCAGTGCAGCCAATCCACATGATGTACCTGGCTGTGGACAGCCAGTTGCTGGGCAGCCATGTGCAGGACCACCTGCTGGGCAACATGGTGCACCACACATTGTCCCACAGGCTGCACTAGTGGGGGGGTGCCAATGTGCCTGCACCAATAGCGATTTGTGCATAGTGTGAGTGATGTGCAGACAGCTGCATGTGAAGCTAGACATGCATCATAGGTGACAAGGCTGTGACCCTGCAGCTGTCCATGGTGGATAGCCATACACGCCAGATGCAGAACTGACCACCATGACACACCATGCACCCTGACACATGCAGGCCCTGTCTGACAGGTGCTGGTGTGGCCAATGCACTCACTGTATGTCAGTAACGGGCACATGGGAATCTACACAAACATGGCTAATGTCTGTCTGTACTGTCCCACAATGTCAGGAGGCAACAGTGCCACCAGCAGAAGGCAGCCAAACTTCATGAAGGATGAGGATCAGGCACTCATTGAGGCATACCATCTCAGGCGTGATGTACTGTCGGACAGGGGTGGCAGCCGTACGGCACAGGAGGAAGTCTGGGAGGTGGTGGCCTGTCATGTGAATGCTGTAGGGACCTACAACAGGACCCCCCTGGAGTGCAGCAAGCATCCAAACACTGGGAAGTGGAGGGCAAAGGAGAAGGTGTCCCACATAGAGGCCTCCCTGTGGTGGACAGGGGGTGGCCCGCAAGCAGATGTCCGCCTGAGCCCCAATGAGTAGAAACTCGTGGCAACCATTGCCAGATCCACCATGCAGGGTGTCCCAGGTGGGGGGTTCCAGACTGGTGGAAGCCCATCACAGCACTGTAAGTAGCCTTGCACACAACACATGTCTGGCCACGTGTGTGCCCTGGCTGCCATGCCTGTCCCATTGTGTTATGTTGTGCGACTGTGTACCCAGGGGATGTACCATGTGTGGAGGTGGCACACATGTGTCCCATACCATGCTACGCTGTGCCTCACTGCCCATGCCCGTGGTGGTGCATGGGTTGTGCCACTGCCAGTCAAGATGGTGGGAGACACACACACTGTTGGATGGGCCTGTCATACCATTGCCACACATGGTTCCCTGTGGCCATGGCCTGTCAACACACAGTACCGATCACAGCAGGCACATGGCTGAAGTGGCATGGTAGGCACTGCACAGCCATGCTGAGGACTGTCATGTGCAACCATGGCACTACACTGTGACACACTGTACATGACTGTATGTTTGCATATATGTATGCCAACGTATATGCACTAACCATGTTCTCCCTTCTTCTTTTCACAGCTCCATGGATGGTGCCATCCCTGGACCATCCACTGCACTGGTCCCACCAGACACAGCCCCAGTGGTGGCCGGCCCATCAGACCCCTTGGCCAATGCCCGCCAGGACAGCTGGGGATGGCACCACATGGCTGGGGGTCTGCTGGGTTTCTGATGATGACCCCTGCACACACATTGACATCGCTGAAGCCTTACTTGTGCTAGCATCTGGCACACAGGGACATACAGTGATGTCACTGCAGATGATGCCACGCAGATCAAGAGTGACACGGCTGACAGTGAGACATGCAGCACACAGGTACCTGTGCAGGTGGCCCCGACACCACTGATGGCCCTGCTACACTTGGCACAGATACAGTGGCCACATAGCTGCCTGCAGCAGTGGGTGCTGTGCCCCCTGCATCTGATCCAGGTGCGGTGGCAGGGCCATCAAGGGTGTCTGGTCCAGGTGCTGCAGGACACACACAGGCACCGTTGGAGTGTGACAACACCAGTCGTGGATGTGTAGTGGCTGATCATGGCTAAGGCCTGACCATGCTGCAGCCTGCTGTGGTGAAACCACCAGCCATACAAGGGTCATTATGATGCAAGGTACGTGGTAGCACCTATGACTCAGGGCTCGATTCAATCCTGCCATCTCTGCCTATTAAATAAGTTTAGTACCTCTTCCAACTCAAAACAGCTATTTCACAAGGAAGAGCCTGCCTACAGCACTTGATCTTGAAGCAATTTGCATCACTGTTAGAGTTTTCTCCATGATGGAAGCTGAAATGAGACAGGCCCAGCTAAAGCATACACTTCCTCCATCACCAGAGAAATGCCCAAGAAACCAAGGCCCAAAGCGGGCAAGTGGGTAAGAGCACCACCCACTCACACAATTGATCCCTCATGGAGAATCACTTCCTGCAAGAGTTACTTCCATTCCGGGAAACTCTATTAGAGATTTCAACTAAAATTAAATCGTCTAGGGAGCTATGACAGACCTCACCCAAAGGATAGGGATGCAGAAGCTCTGAATGTCCTCCATCGAGAAGTGGAAAGATAGAGTTGACCCCAAACTTGTCCATCTCAGGCAGCGAGTACTAAAGTTACAGTTAAAAACAGAAGATTTAGAAGGAAGAAGCCACCAGAACAATATCCTGATCCTAGTGCTACCGGAGACTGAAGAAGGCTCCAATACAGTTGCTTTTCTCCAAAGTTTTTGCTGAAAATCATAGGCCCCTCTCCACTAAGCGCCAGCTACCACAGCGAGAGGGCCCACAGCTCTCTGCGGCCTAAACTGCAACCTGGGGCACCTTCTTGCCCAATAATTCTCAAAGTCCTAACCTACATAGAAAAGCAGCATGTCATTGCCAAAGCTAGAGAAATCCAATCTATTACCTGGGAAGGTAACAAGCTGAGGATAACTCAGGACCTACCATTTGAAACTAGGCAAAAGCATACAGCCTTTCACCCCACAGTCAGCAAACTTATCGCAGCTGGTATACCATTCAAGAAGCTTTACCCGGCTAAAATGCAGGTTTTGATCTCTGGCAAATGGATTTCCTTTGACTCTCCGATACAAGTAATGACTGACTTAGCAACCAAGCTACCAGAACTGTTTAAAAATGGCTGACTGTATTTTCTAATCCTGTCATCATTAATACTGGAAGTACTCCTCCCTGGGTGTAGGGTTTTAGCGTACTAGGTTAAAAGCCTTATCATTGAATAATTTTTCCTTTCTTTGTTTATATATAATAGAATTGGTACCTGAGGCTGGTTTTCTGGTTGAGGCCTGGGTAGGCTGCTCGCTCTATTGGGGTGGTAGTGCATGGACAAGGCCACTGCGGGGGGTTATGTGCTTCAGGGATTCCTGAGTGATGGGAACCCTTAGCAATGGGCTGAGTTCCTGGGGAATGATTTCTCTACTGGACTACTACCTTGTCCTGAACTTTATTCTTCCCCCAGACGTCTACATGGATTAACAGACAACGCTAGACCTCCTTGGACTGTTAGTCTCCTTGAACTGTAAATAAGGATTTTCTTTTATTGCCATATGTTTACAGTGGGTACTAGTTAGCTTTTACCATGGGATGGTCATTTGGTACCCTTTCATGTATTTGGCTGATGTGTAATGGATGGGGGGCTGTGTGTATTTGCTTAAAGATAGGCTGATTGGCCTTACACATATAGCCAGTCCAGTGGGTCAAAGGGTGAAATACTTGATCCTCGGTACTTCAGTCGGGTGACTTTCCCACCAGATCACTACCAAACCCTTGGCAGGAGATGGTGGGGGGGGGGAGCTTGAATCTATGTAGGCTCCTGGAAGCTGCATAACATTCTAATTAAGGGGGAACCAGCACCTTAATGCATCCTCAAATGCACATGTTTTTGGTCCTGGTGTACTTG